>JAEOAD010002853.1:3752500-4430000 GCA_036365145.1 Orientallactaga sibirica
TTGAGAGAGAGAACGGCAGATAGGAAGAAGAGGGAGGGAGAGAATGAGCATGCCAGGGCCTCTAGCCCCTGCAAACAAGCTCTAGACCCATGTGCCTCTTTGTCTTCATTCTAAGTCATCTCTCCAGCCCAACTCATGTATTTTGAATGCTTGGTCCCCAGCTGGCTAGCTGGTGGCAATCTAGGTGGTGCAGCCTTCCTGGAGGAAGTGTATTACAGGGGGCAGGTTTAGAGGGTATTATAGTCAGCTTTCCTCTTGCCAGAACTTGGTGTTCTCTCTCTCTTGCTCTGGGTTTTTTAGTTTGTTTGTTGTTGTTGTTGTTGTTTTGAGATAGGGCCTCACTCTAGCCCAGGCTGACCTGGAACTTATTCTGTAGTCCGAGGATGGCTTCAAGCTCACAGTGATCCTCCTACCTCTGCCTCCTGAGTGCTGGGATTAAAGGCGTGCGCCACCACACCTGGCTTGGCTCACTCTCTTGTGTGGTTTTCTACCTGCTGTGGTAAAAGTGATGTCCAGCCTCTTTGCTCTACCTACCATCTCTCCCCTGCCATCATGAAGGTGCCCACTGAGACTATATGCCAAAAATAAATCCTTTCTTCCCACCAGCTTCTTTCTATCAGGTGGGTTGTCCCAGTGATACCAAGGTAACTGCTGGGATTTCTGATCTCCACAACAAACACAAAATTTCAGAATAGGGCTGAAGAGAAGGCTTAGCAGTTAAGGTACTTGCTTGAAAAGCCAAAGGACCCAAGTTCAATTCCCCAGGACCCACGTAAGCCAGAATCACAAGGTGGCACATGCATCTGGAGTTTATTTGCAGAAGCTGAAGCTGGTGTACCCATTCTCTCTTTCTCTCCCCCTCTCTCAAGTAAATAAATAAAAATAAAATATTAAAAAATTTTTCAGAATAAAGATCAAATTGCCCTTGAAACATAAACATACACACATGTGGACTTCTGCTTAAGATGACAGCGTGACAGCTGAGGAACCATGCCAAAGCAGACTAGGGGAGAAAAAAAAAAAAAAAAACAGCAAAATACACTTTTCTACTAAAAAGTAAAGGTGTATAAGAAATGATCAACCACAGCATAGAAGTAGGAGAGACCCAGAGCATCTAGGGACCACAGAAGCAGGCAGAAGCGGCTCCAGCACCAGCAGCACAAGGACCGCATGGCTGCAGCCGGCAGGCTCAGCCTGAGCCACAGAAAAATCCAGGTGAGGGGATTTTCCACTCACACTGGCCTCCTCACAAACTCAAGAAACATGAAGGGAGGACGGCAGAGACCAGCAGAGTGGCTCATGAGGAAGAGGATCACCAAGACCAGTGGGAGAACTTCAGCCGCCATTGACAGCCTCCTCTCCCCCACTGCCAGCGCAAGCACCAGCAAGCACCAGAGTCCTGGGGAAGGGAGCTCACCTACACAGCACCCGGCACAGGCAATCAGAGCAGTGACCCACAGACCCAGCCAGCCTACCTGAGCCCACAGCACAGCTAAGAGGGACCCAAGCGGCTGTGTAGCATAGCTGAGACCAAAGCCATCCCAAAAGGTAACTGGGTTTACAACAGGTCAGTATCCACCAAATGCGCCTGATATATAGGCTTGCATCAGAAGTGCTAATTGCACCATCCATGTCAGGGTAAATTATGTGTTAAATCTGATGGATGGTCGGTTTTGACATTCTTAAAAATGTTTTGGGCTTGTCATTTGTTGTTTCCTGATTTATAGTGCCTTTGTCTCCTCTTCTGTTGTTTGTTGGGAAAGGGGCTCACTCAGTTACAAGCTGACCTTGGAACCGAACCCTCTACAGACTAGAAATCTCAGCCTCCCAGTTGACAGCATTAAGGATGTGGGGCAACACACATCCTTAAGGACTGTGACTTTGTTACAGGATCTGTTTGTCATAATACCTACTCTTGCATCAATACTCTATGCTGTTTTTCATTGAATGTGTACATTGTTTAGTTAAATTTTAGAATTTGCCTGTATTTTGTTCCACCCAGCCTACTAGAATACTCTCATAGAAGGCAAACCCAACATCTAGAGCCATACCTAGCACCTTAAGCTCCTACCCTGAAGATATATAACATCAGATTGATTGATACATCTAATAATACTGCAGATAATTGGAAAACCCAAGCACTAAATTAATCCAAGATGCAAAAATCTCTACATTATAATACAAGAAACACAAAAAAAAATCAAGACAATATAAATCCACCAAAAAGAATAAACACATCAGAAATGACCTCCAGTGAGACTGATTTAGAGGAAATGCCTGAGAAAGATTTCAAAAGGATGATTATAAATATGCTCAAAGAAATCAAAGAGGAAATCAAAGGAATCAAAGAAGACACGGGAAACCAATTTAATGAAATAAGGAGGTCAATAAATGACATGAATGAGGAAATAGAAATAATAAAGAAAAGCCAACAATGAAAAACACAGTCAGTGAAATAAAAACTCTAGAAAATCTCACCAGTAGTATGGATGAAGGAGAGAACAGAGTATCTAAACCAGAAGACCAGGTGGCAGATCTAATACAGATCTACTAAAGAGAAAGACAAACCAATAGGAAGGTATAAATGGGAATTTCAAGATATTTGGGATACTGTGAAAAGATCAAACATATGAATTCAGGGTATAGTAGAAGGAGAAGAATTTCACTCAAAAGGTATAGTAGGTATTTTCAACAAAATCAAAGAAGAAAACTGCCCCCAAATTGGGAAAGAGATGCCAATGCAGATATAGGAAGCCTTTAGAACACCAAACAGACAAAACCTGGAAAGAACCTCTCCTCGCCATATTATAATTAAACTACCAAACACAAAAACCAAAGAAAATACATTGAAAGCAGTTAGAAAACTCAAGTCACATACAAAGGCAAGCCCATCAGGATCACAGCAGATTACTCAACACAAACTTTAAAAGCCAGAAGGGCTTGGAGTGATGTAGTCCAAGTTCTGGAAAATAACAACTGTCAACCAAGGTTACTTTATCCTGCAAAGCTATCCTTTCAAATAAATAGAGAAATGAGGACATTCCACAAAAAAGCAGGCTAAAGGAATATTTGAAGACAAAACCAGCTCTAGAGAAAATAACTGAAAGGATCCTCCATGCTGGAGAAAGAAAAGCACACATATAAGGAACCTGGGAAAAACAAACCATACTCAAATACTAGTTAATACAAGAGAGCAAAGGTAAAATTGGAAAAACTACAAAACAAGAAAAATGCCATAAATAAATACACACCTTTCAACAATCTCTCTTAATATCAAAATAGCCTTTATTATGTTGAGATATGTTCCTTCTATTCCCAGTCTCTGTAGGACTTTTATCATGAAGGGATGTTGGATTTTGTCAAATGTTTTTTCTGCATCAAATGGGATGATCATGTGATTTTTGTCCTTTAGTCCATTTATATAATGTATTACTTTTATCAATTTGCATATGTTGAACCATCCCTGCATCTCTGGGATAAAGCCTACTTGGTCGGGGTGATATATTCTTGTATTCTGTTTGCCAATATTTTGTTGAGAATTTTTACATCTGTTTATGAGGTGATGCTGGCTTTGTAAAAGGAGTTTGGTAGGATTCCTTCCTTTTCTATTTTATGGAAAAGTTCGAGAAGCATTGGTGTTAGTTCTTCCATGAAGGTCTGGTAAAATTCACCAATGAATCCATCTGGGCCTGCACTTCTTTTAGTTGGGAGATTTTTTTTATAAGTGCTTGGACCTCTATACTTGTTAAAGGTATATTTAAATGGTTAATCTCATCTTGATTTAATTTTGGTAGTTGTATAAATCAAGGAAATCATGCATTTCTTTCAGATTTTTTCAAACTTAATGGAGTATATGTTCTTACAGTATGTCCCTATGATTTTTTAAAATTTCTCTGGTATCTGTTGTAATGATGTCTTTTTCACCTCTAATTTTATTAATTTGTGTCTCCTCTCTCTTTTTTTTGGTCAGATTTGCTAAGAGTTTATCAGTCTTGTTTATCCTTTCAAAGAACCAACTCTTTGTTTCATTGATTCTTTGGATTGTTTTTTGGTTTCTATTTCATTAATTTCTGTGCTAATCTTTATTATTTCTTCCTGTCTACTGATTTTTGGTCTGCCTTGTTCTTCTTTCTCCAAGGCCTTAAGGTGAAGCATTAAGTTGTTTACTTGCAACATTAAAGCTATAAATTTCCCTCTTAAGACTGCCTTCATTGTGTCTGTTATGGGGGAAACCAACCATCTAATTGTACTGGAGACCTGCTCTGTGGAAGTGAACACATCCCTGCTACTGAAAACCTACAACAGGAGTAGTCATGAGCCCTAGGAGTGTAACGTCTGCTGGTGTCTGGCTAAATGTATATACTATGCTCACCAAACTGCCTGGAAAGCACTTCTCTTAATGTTCATACCCATATATTAATGCTACTCTCATTTTTGGTTAGGGAAGCTTCTCTTTTCAGATGGTGGTGACCTTGAGATGACTCAGGAGGCACCATATTGCTGAGAAGTGAGAGAGGAGTGCTCAGTACTGAAATATCTCTATCACATCTTCCAAGGCTCAGGGTCCATTGTGGAAGAGGTGGTGGAAAGAATGTAAGAGCCACAAGAAGGGTAGGACTCCTTACAACATGCTCCTCCAGACACAAAATGGCCTGGATATCCATGACCTCACAATGCCTGACACTACCTACACAACACCATCATAATAGGAGAAAAAGATGATGACATCAAAATAAAAGAGACTGTTTGAGAGGCAGAGGGGATATGATGGAGAGTGGAGTTTCGAAGGGGAAAGTGGGGGAGGGAGGGAATTACCATAGGTTATTGTCTACAATTATGGAAGTTGTCAATAAAAAAAATAAATTAGGGCTAGAGCTGGCTTAGCAGTTAAGGTGTTTGCCTGTAAAGCCAAAGGATCCTGGTTCAACTCTCCAGGACCCACATAAGCCAGATACACAAGGGGAGCATGCATCTGGAGTACGTTTGCAGTGGCTAGAAGCTCTGGCATGCCCATTTTCTCTCTCTCTCTCTCTCTCTCTCTTTCTTTTTCTCTCTCTCAAATAAATAAAATATACTAAAAATAAATTAAATAAAAAAGATAAAGAGTGGGAAGAGGAGTGAGGGAAGGGTGAAAGGACGCATGTGATGTGTAAATGTAAGTGGGGAGGATACTGAAGGGGAGAAGAAGATTGAGGGAAAAGGGGATGGGAGAGATGATGAGAACTGAGAATCAACTAGAACTGTATTTGAAAATGCCAGAAGGAATGAAACCTAAATCTCTATATAGTAACTAAAAAAACTGAATTAAAAATAAATGGGGCTGGAGAGAGAGTGGAGTAGTTAAGGTGCTTGCCTGCAAAGCTAAGGACCCAGGTCCGACTCTCCAGGACTCACATAAGCCAGATGCACAAGGTGGAGCATGTGTCTGGAGTTTGTTTGCAGTGGCTAGAAGACCTTCCGTGCCCATTCTCTCTACCTGCCTCTTTTTCCTCTCTCTTCCTCTCAAATAAATAAGTAAATGAAAAAGGAACAAATACATGCAAAAAGAAAATGCAATAATGAAATCGAATTCTTTGTACACAATTGAAATAAATAATTTTAAAAGAAAAGGAAAAAACATGCACACATGTGAACACAGGCTTACACCATGTCTTTCTTTTTATTTTTCATTTTTTTAACACATGGTCTCCCTCTGTAGCCCACACTGGTCTCAAAGTCATGGGATCCACATGTCTTGGCCTCTTGATTATTGAGATTATAGGCACACACATGCCTCAAGCAATGAGATCTAAAAATCAGTGTGTTTACTGAAGCAAATTGTAGTTGCAGATGACAGAATGAATGATACCTGAATCTCTTTTTGCTAACTAACTAAATAAAATTGAAATCCATGTTAAATAAAATTTGTTACTGATTTCATTTTCAAAACAAATTTTCATTTTTTGTCCACTGAATTCATCACTGAACTTACAATTATACTTATTTTATTTATTGCCTACCTGATTCAGCTTCTCAACTAGAGCTTAACCCCATGAGGATGGAAATCTCATGTGACTTTTATATACTTTTGTGTTCCTGAACAGTGCCTGACCCAAGGACACCAAATAATGGATGGAACAAATTCCCTTATTTGACACATTTCTCTATTTAAGGGATCAAACATGAAGACATCATGTGTACCGTCTGCCAAAATTAACACAAAAAGATTAGGATACGTGGATATGGTAAGAAGTTCCTTAAACTCCTAAATGGAGACTCTGAGATAGAATTAGCCTTTAAAATATATATGTATTTAAAAATATAACAATCTTATTAAAGGCACTAAATATGAGGCTTCATAAGGGTAAGAGTGGATTTCTTCTCTTTCTATATTAGCTTGAAACATTGGGCTGGAATAAGTAAGAGCCAACTGGGAGAACAGACAGAGACTAGTTAGGCTGAGTATTAAATTGACTATTGTATTAAATTTACTTATTCTTCACAATAATTCTATGTCAGAAGTACAATAACTATCCCTAATTTTCAGGTGATAAAATAAGGCCCAAGAAAATACATTATTGCCAGTCATCCATGCATGGTTTCTGGGCTCCACATCCACCTTTGTCTGCCCTTTCTAGTGGTTCTGGACCTGCGGTTTATAGCTCGGTCAACAGAGGGCACCACAGGGGTTTTGCAGAGCTATCACTCCAGGACCTCCCCAAAGCAGGTGCTACTGTTATTCAGCCTGGGAACACAGGGGCCTACTTCCAAGAGTTCTAAACTCTTCTCAGACTCCCTTGTCCTTCCAGGTAGCTGCTTCTGCAGACCAGCTTGAGCCTTATGCCATCAGCAGGTTGGGTGTCCCTGTGGTTGTCACATGCTCTTCAAGGACAACGGGATGCCAATCCTGGGGTGGGAATGCTGCCCTATTTCTAGTCTTTGGCTCTTTTATTGTCCACTTTCCCTAAGCCAAAAGGTAGTAAATATTTTAGTAGTTTTTCTGACACACACACACATTTTTTTTTTTTTGCCTGATAGTGGTCCCCTTTAGATATCTTATTGACCCTTTTTATTTTTCAATGGCTTTATTGATAACTTCCACAATTATATGCAACAAACCATGATAATCCCCCACTTTCCCCTTTGCAACTCCACTCTTTGTCATATCCCTTCCCCCTCTCAATTAGTCTACTGCTTTGATGTCACCATCTTTTCCTCCTATTATGAGGGTCTTGTGTAGGTGGTGGCAGGCACTGCAAGGTCATGGATATCCAGGTCATTTTGTGTGTGGAAGAGTGCATTGTAAGCAGTCCTACCCTTCCTTTGGCTCTTGCATTCTTTCTACCTCCTCTTTTGCAGTGGACCCTGAGCCTTGGAAGGTGTGATAGAGATGTTTCAGTGCTGAGCATTCCTCTGTCACTTCTTTTCAGCACTATGGTGGCTTTTGAGTCATCCCAGAAGTCACTGCCATTTAAAAACAGAAGGTTCTCTACCCAAAAGTGAGAGTAGTATTAATATATGGGTATGAACATTAAGAGAAGTGCTTACCGGACAGTTTGGTGAGCATAATATATGCATTTAGCCAGATACCAGCAGGTGTTACACCCCGAGGGCTCATGGCCTCCCCCATCATAGGTTTTCAGTACCAGGCATGTATTCCCTCCTGTGGAGTGGACCTCCAGTCCAATTAGAGTGGTCAGTTTCCCCCATAACAGACATGCCACTATTGCATCCGTTGACTCATTTGGCCTGGCTGACCCAACTTAAGGCTTGCAGTGTCTGCTGTTGTTTATCTCCACTGGTGATTTCTCTCTCTCCCATGGAATTGTATGCAGCATAGCTTTATCCAGCTTTCTATCAGCTGGTCTACAGTGGGGAGGCTTTTAGCCCAGCTCCAGCAAGATTTCTCAGTGACCCTGCAGACTAAGCCTGTGGAGTCTTCAGCAATGGGGTCTTACTATCTATGCCTGGTGGGAAACCAAGAGCCTGGGCAATGGCCTGTAATGTTTTGGTGGCATCAGGGACTTCCCTGGACAAGAACTCACTGGAAGATATCCCATCCGTGGCACTGAAATTTTTCTAGTAACAATCTATGGCTTCTGGGTGTGCCACTGTCCAAAAAAGTGGGTTTCTGTATGGCTTATTCATACCCTCTTAGATTTTTTATTACCCCGCCCCCTTCCTTTACTCAATCTCTTCTCCTGACCTCACTTAGGCTATTCCACCTCCAGTAATCTGTTCATCTACTTATCTATATACAATACCATCCCCTTAAATACTCCCTTCTCCTCCATCTCTTATAGCCCCTTTCTAGCTAACTGGCCTTTGCTACCAAGTTTTATTCCAACTCACACACAAGTCTAAACATTAGTAGCTAGGACCCTCATATGAGAGAGAACATGTGGTGCTTGCCTTTCTGAGCTTGGAATACCTCACTAAGTATAATCCTTTCCAGATCCATCCATTTCCCTGCAAATTTCTTAATTTTTATTTTCTATTATATTTATTTTGAGACAGGGTCTAAAGGCCCAGGCTGGCCTTGAACTGAGTATCTTCATGCCTGTTGCTTCCAGGATGCTGGAATTACAGGCATATGCTACCATGCCTGGCTTTCTTTAACCCCTTTTGGTAACTAGATAACTATGTATAAATTAGCAATTCTTTAATTTTCCCTCAAATATAGTACTGTTAGAGCACTGTATCATATCAGACATAGAACTGCCCAAGACTGTGTCACCAGGAACACTTGGTTTTCAATCCAAGTTGTCTGATCACAGAGTATAACATCTAAATTACTATGCTTCACTGCTCCAAGGTATGAGATCAGGTTCAGATCAACTTTCACTACAGTCTGACTACCACTAATGCTGCAGGATCTAGGAATTTAATTCAATGTCAAAAAAATGAAACTTGAGGGCTGGAGGGATGGCTTGGCGGTTAAGGCGCCTGCCTGTGGAGCCTAGGAATGCCTGCTTGGTTCTCCAGGTCCCATGCTTAGCCAGAGCAAAAAGTGACACAAGGGCACAATGTTGCACTTGCCAAAAAGGGGGCGTATGCGTCTAGAGTTCCTTCACAGTGGCTGAGAGGCCACTGGCGCGCCCATTCTCTACCTCTCTGTGTGTGTGTGTCTCTTTCCAAAAAAAAAGAAAAACTTGCAATTCAATTGGTAAATACTTGACTTTGTCTTCTCAAGTGTAACACAGACTGACATTACCATGTCCTAAATTTTAACTTTCAAGTCAGTTTCTTAAGCAGGATTACATCTCCAATAATTCTGTAGCATTGACAAGGTATATATAATTGTTTCCATATAGAAAGTTAGGTCCACAAACAAGTCTGTTAAATCCTACTGAGACTTTGTCTATAAAAGCCTCATGCTCTACCGAGCAAGCTAGCCAGACTGACTTGGTCTATAATAAAGAAATTTGGTTACTCCAGAGCCAGCATGATTAGATGAAAATGGATCCCTAGAAGATCTCCATATTCTAACCCTCAGGGTCAGTGAGCACTGACCCTGAGGGTTAGGATATGTGGAAATGGGTGCTGGGTGTGATTAAAGTAAGGACCTTGTGATGGGAGAATATCTAAGAGTGGCCTAAATGCCATCATGAGGTCCTTGTAAAAGACAGCCAGAGAGAACTTTCCACAGAAGGTCACCATAGGAAGGCAGAGGCAGACATTGAAGCAATGCAGCCACAATCCAAGGAAAGCTAGCAGCTTCTAGAAGCCAAAGAGCAGATATTCCTTTAGAATCTCAGGATGTAGAAACCTTGGCTTCAGCCTAGTAATACTGATTTGGACTTCCAATCTTCTCTAGAACTGTGGAGGAAAAATGTGTTTTAAGGTACCAAGCTTTGGACAACTTGTTATGGCAGTCCCAGGAAGCCAGTACACTGACCAATTCAAGTTTAAAAGAAAAAGTTATGTGGGTAGCAGAGACTATCTTAATGTGACATAAGAGTAGAAACTCGGTTTCCTTAAAATTAAGACCATTTAGAAGTAAATCAGGAAATGTAGCTTGGTGGAGTGCTTGGTTAGCATGCACAAAGCCCAGGGCTTAATCCCTAGCATCATATAAACCTTGGCCAGTCAGGACAGATGGCTCAGTGGTAAAGGGCTTGTCATGTGGGCATAGGGACCAGAGTTCAGAGTCACAGTCTCCACATAAAATGCTGGGTGTGGTGCTATGTGCCTGTGGCTCCAGCCCTAGAAAGACAGAGACAGAAAATCCTTGGGGATCACCGATTGGTTAATCGTCAAATCAGTAAGCTCGGGGTTCAGTGAGAGACCCTGTCTCAAAGTTGAAGAGTGACTGAGGAAGACACCCATCTTTGGCCATCACACACACACATATGTGCACTTGGCCCTTCCGTGCACCTATACACATATGAACACACACACACACATGCATGAATATCACAACAATTAATTAATAAAAATAAAAACAAATGAAACCACAAGCGACACATTTGGAGGAGCCATTCATAATATTCTATAAAAGACTTCTACCAGAATATAGCAAGAACTCCTTAAAATCAATAAAACCAGGCCAATCACAAAACAGGATGTCCAAGTGACCAATAAGCATATGCAGATGTAACTCAACATCATTGATCTACCGGGGAATGCAAATGAAAATTTCCATGAGACAGTGAGATAGCATTACTTCTCCACGGCTAAAATTAAAAGCTCTGATTATGCCGTGTGTTGGTGAAGACTGAAATTACCAGAATTCCATACACTACTAGTGAAAGTTAGCAGGATGACTTTGAAACCCATGTTGGTAGTAATTTACTAAAATAAAACATATGTATATACTGTAATTCAGCAACTCTACTCATATGTAGCTACATAAGCTAAAAGATGCTTTATATGCATCAAGAGACAGGATCAAAAGTACAGGCGACTATCCACCATCAATAGAATGGATGTAAGAAGAGATATATTTATATAACAAAATAATACACAGCAAGGGCAAGGAATGAACTCTAATTACAGCCAGCAAGATGAACAAATCTCTTAGACATGTTAAGCAACAGAAGTCAGATGCAAAATAGGACGCACTGTATGACTGCATTTGTATGAAGTTCTAGTGACAGAAGTTAGAAGTGTGGTTTCCTGAGGAGGTCTCAGGGGGCTCTACGTCTTCTTTGAGGTGCTAGATACATGGAGGTCTACATTAGTAAAACAAACACAGCTATCCACTTCAGATTTGTATTCTTTACTGTATTTAAGTTAGTTCTGAAGAAAATCCAGAAAAAAAATTTTTAAAGATACAGAAAGATGGGCTGGGAAGATGGTTCAGTGGATTAAGTGCCTGCTGGGAAACTCTTGAATACTGGAGTTCAGATCCCCAGACCCCAAGTAAAAGCTGGCACACAAGGGCACATAACATACACACGCGCACACACACACACATGGGAGTATGTGTATGCATGCACATCAAATAAAGAAATGAATATTTTAAAAAGAATTGAGAAGCCGGGTGTGGTGGCGCATGCCTTTAATCCCAGCACTCGGAAGGCAGAGGTAGGAGGATCGCCAAGAGTTCGAGGCCATCCTGAGACTACATAGTTAATTCCAGGTCAGCCTGGACCAGAGTGAGACCCTACCTCCCAAAAACCAAAAAAAAAAAAAAAAAAAAAAAAGAATTGAGAGAAAAATAGTAAAGCTAGCTCACATCACTTATAGGAAACTGGCTTGCCATTCAAGTGTCAATAAAATGTGGTCTTGTGAAAATACTGTTCTTTGTTGCAAAAATCAAAACACTCATATATAACAACCTTATAAAGAGATTAAGATAACTAGATTTCACACAAATATGCTTGAGTTACTAAAAGAGAAGCCCTGAAAATATAAGGTAACAATATTTGTGGAACATCCCAAAATGTCATTTTTACTTATTTAATCTCCTAGACGTTCCCCGTTACTTTAAATTACACTCACTGAAAGTAAATAAACTAGTAAGTAAACATGCATACGGACAGGAATAAAGAAATAGGGGCTAAAGTAGGGCTATCTATTCTATGGCCTTTCTAATAAGTGACTGTCATAGAACTAAAGAAAACCCTAATATTTATATTTCTTATGTCTTGGCTGGAAGGATGGCTTAGTGGAAAAGGCGTTTGCCTGCAAAGCCAAAGGACCCAGGTTCAATTCCCCAGGACCCACATTAGCCAGCTGCACAAGGGGGCGCACACGTCTGGAGTTTGTTTACAGTGGCTGGAGGCCCTGGTGCACCCATTCACTCTCTCTTTCTCCCTCTTTCTCTGTCAAATAAATAAATAAAAATATATTTATTAAGTCTTCCTAAAGGATTCCCAGCCTCTAGTTAGCGACTAGATGCTCAATTCTGAAGAACTGATACAAGGACTGGTGACGCTAAAGTTGAATAATACTATTCTGCTTTTATTTTTGAGGTTAATACTGAAACAGTTAAGTAATAACCAAATTATAGCCACATCTATGTACATAGCTTGGCTCCCTTCAAGCAGCTCCTCTGAATCTGAGCTGTCCGATATGGTAGCCGCCCACTATGGGAATTTGAAATTTGGCTCCTTTAAATTGATTCACTAAGAGATTCACATTCCACATACCAGTTTCAAAACTATGCACAAAAAGTAAAATATTTCAGCAACATTTTTATATTACATGCCCAAATTTTTAATGTGTTTAAGGAAATTAAAATGAATTGGACAAAATTTTTACTTTTGAATGTGGCTAATAAATTAAGTTTACACATATGGCTTGTGTTAGATAACATCCTATTGGATGTCAGGACTCTAAATAAAGATGGAAATTTTCATAATGTTATTTCTCTCAGGACAATACAGTTTTAAGAACTGGTGCTATAGTTATTTAATGTCATCTGGCCAAATTACCTGCCTTTGTCAAAGATTAAAACCTACATTGAATCTTTATAATCAACTGGGTTTTGGAATGGTCCTATAATAAGATGTTTGGCCTGCATGATGTCATGGAATGTTTGCCCAGTCTTCCCTGAACTCCAGGAACATGTAAACGTGTGGTTCTGAAACTTCTGGGAACTAAAGTATCCAGCAAAGACCCTTAGTAGATGTCGGACAGGATTTGCCAGTACACCTCATCCCAGACGCCATATTCAAACAAAAACACCGCTATAGGTGGAACTGCACACCCTCAAAATTTCCACGTGGAAGCACTAACCCCTAAATTGACTGTATTTGGAGATGGGACCTTTCATCAGAGATAATTAAAGTTGAGAAGAGGTCATAAGTGTAGGGCCCTAATGCAGTAAGATTGGTGGCCTCGTCAGAGAGACCCCACTCCCATCTGCCATGTGAGTGCACACAGCACGAAGGCACCAGCCCACAACTAAGGAAGGAGCCCTCCCCAGAAAGAGATACCAGACCTCCACCTACAACTTACAGCTTCCAGAGTGAAAGGAAAAGAAATTTCTTTTGTTTAAGCTAACCCGTGCTTTTCTTTAAAAAAAAAAAAAAAAAAAGATTTTTAAAAATGGGTGTGCCAGGGCCTCCAGCCACTACAAGCAAACTCCAGACGCATGCACCTCCTTGTGCATCTGGTTTATGTGGGTCCTGGGGAATCGAACCAGGATCCTTTGGCTTTGCAGGCAAGCGCCTTAACCACTAATCCATCTCTCCAGCTCCAAGCTGTGCTGTATTGTTAAGGTGATCCAAGCAGACTAGCACAGGTACCTCCTACTTAAAGCAATCTTAGCTTAATAATTAATATTGCTTAATACTAATTATGGATATATACATTCTGTTAGAATAAGGCATGGTAACAGGCACCAAGTGGAGACAAGTAAGTATTTTTTTTCTCTCTCTCTAAAAGTGAATAGGGTCAGGGTAGCTCATGTCCTCTGCTGACCAACCCACTCATAGACTATCTTGGGTGATTCAGGTACAAAAGGTCAAGGAAAAGTTACTATTAATTTTGGATATCTTTTTAAATATTTTCTTAATTATATAAGGAATATCTTCTTTGGTAGGTGGAATTCATATTTCTACTTGTACTGAAAATTCAAGGTTCTTACTAGGATAAAAAATAATAAGCACAATAAAATCTTATTTAATGCTGCACGGCATGAACAACATTCAGCCTTTCTCAATCGGCATGGCACTCAACCTGTGGCTGTTGGAATAATATTTGGCAAGACAATACAAAAAAAGAAAGCCAGGGGCCCAGAACCGGGAATTCAGGAGTATGCTCTGTTACTTTTAAAGCAGCCCTGATAAAGAAAGGGGGTGGGTGGGAGAAGAACCTAACAGGGCAGTTGCTTAAATCCCTATTCTATTACTCCCATCTTCCACCTCTCTAAACTCCAGAGCTAACAACTTCAAGGAATGAAATTTCCAGTTGGGCAGATGGATGGGTGGATAAAGCGCTTGCTGTGCCAAGGGTGGGGACCTGAGTTCAGATCGCCAGCACTCACATAAATGCTGGACAGGATGTGGTGACCCATGCCTGTACTCCCAGGGCTCAGGGAAGCAGAAACAGGCAGATGACCAGGTAAGCCCAGGTGAGCCCTGGGTTTAGTGAGCAGCCCTGTCTCACTAAACAAGGTAGACAGCAGTAGAGGGGGAGGCACCCAACACTGACTACTGATGTTCACAAGCACACCCACACTTGCACAGATACCCCCACACATGTGACCATACAAAAGTGGACACACACATTTGTGCAACTCCCCCACACGCACACTCCAAAGAAAATTTTGATTTCTCCCTTATTTCCTGGTGAAAGGACACTGGGCCTCTAACGTCATTTCAAAGGAGGCAGAGATCAAAATGATTGAGCCGCTCTTAAGGACATGTTTTATAGAGCTGGACGCTTTCCTTCGCACCCAGGCCAAGCAGTCCCCCGTCCATTTGCATTCGCCCAGGACCTCAAGCATGGCCATCAACCCGCTGTCCTGGCTTATTTTACACAGGCAGTTGTGTTAGTTGCTAGTTGTCCCAACCACCCCCTTCCTTGGTAGTTAGTTGCCCTACTTTTATGTCCTTGTTACTTCAAGGTGAGTCTTGAGTGACTGCCCCATCCGTGTGGAACTCATATTTGCCAACACACCCCTTTCTCGTTTTCCTTTCTGTCCTTTGGAGCCATGTGAAGTGCCTACCCCTTTAATTCTCTCTGCATCTTTTGGTCTGCAAACCAAAGGTTTGACGACAGGACTTCCAAGCATGGCAACTCATGTTCGGGCACTGCCATTCCCACGTGCTGTAAATTTCTTTTCTGTTCCTGCTTAAAAGATATTGTGAGAAAGATATAGTGCCTGTGGTGCGTTCTTAGCTCCCCAGAGAAGAGTATGCCAGAGAACCATTAAATACATCCATCCGTATATGTCAATTATTCTGGAATGTGTACGTTAAGTGACAGAGTCCCCTGTAACCTGCCATGGCCATTGCTTCCCTAAGAGTCCTCGGAGCCAGCAAGCACCCCTCAACCCCTTCTACCCTCCTCAACCCCCTGCATTCCAAGCGCTCCTGGGGACCTAAGAGCTTCCCAGTGCCCCACTGGATCGGGTAAAGAATTGAAGCTCACTCTTTATACTTTTCTCAACCATAAATTCCAAGAAAAAAAAATCTCTCTTCCCGTGTGTTGGCAGAGTGAGGACGGGTAAGTTTTTCTCCCCCTAAAACTTGCCTAAAAAAATCAGCGTCTGCGGCCCTGGCGCAGCCCGCAGCACTGTTTCAAAGAGCAGCGGGGCCCGGCGAGCCGCGGACCGAGGCCAGCGAGCGGGGTCGGCGTCCGCGCGCCCGCCGGGGCAGCCTCGGTGGGCCCGGGCCAGGGCGTTGCGCCGCGGCCTCCGCGCCTCCTCGGGGCGCCGCACGGCCAGGCCGGTGACCACGGTCCCCGGGGCGGTGGCGGTGTGTGTGCGGGGAGGGGGGACGGCGGCGGCCGGGCTCCGCCAGCAGGTGGCCCCGGGGTCCCGGCGGCGCCGCCCCCTCCGCCGGCGCCCCTCCTCCCGCGGGGGCGGTCAGCGCCCCGGCCGGCTCCTCCACCGCCGCCGCCGCCGCCGCCCTCTCCCGCCGCGTCGGCAGGCGAGCGCCCCGCAGCCCCGGAGCCGCCGCGCCCGCCCGTCCTCCTCCTCCGCCTCCGCCTCCCTCCGCGCCCGCTGCCCGCGGAAAGTTGAGCCGCCGCCGCGGCGGGCGGGCGGGCGGCGCGGGGCGAGCGCGAGCCGGCATGACGGGCGGGCGCGGGGACGCCTAGGGCACCGCGGAGCCCGCGCCGCGCCGCGGCCAGCGCCCGAGCCGACGAGTCCCCGCCCGCCCGCCTGCTCGCCTGCTCGCGCGGTCCCTCGGCCTGGCGTCCCCCGCGTCGGCCGCGGTGCCACGAGCTCGCTGCGCCGCAGCCCCGCACCATGGAGTTCTCGGAGAGGAGGAGGAGCAGGAAATCCCAGAGCTTCAAACTGGTGAGCCGAGGTAAGCGGCCGGCCCGGGGCGGCGGGGCGGGGGAGGAAGGAAGGCAGCGCCGCGCGCCGCGCTCCGGCCCCGCGCACCCGCCCCGGGGTCCACGCCGGGGGCGCGCCCGCCCGCCCGACCCCGGGCCCGCCGCTCCCACGCGCGCCCGGGCGGGGAAAGTTGCGCGCTGGAGGAAGGAGCCGGGCGCTACGGAACGTAAACAAGTCGGAGGGCAGGTCAGGAAATTAGCACACAATGACACCCGGGAGCCCGGTCCTCCCGGGGTGCCGCGGCCCGGCTGCAGGCATGGCTGGATGGCCCGAGGGCGGGCTGCGTCGGCCGGGAGGCCGAGCTGGACGCTAGGACCGACCGGGGGTTCGTTGTTTTGGTTTGGCTGGGTCCTTCGCCCGCCCCCACCCCACCCCCCAGCCCTAAGCAGAAGGAGGGAAGAGACAATCGCTCTTTTGAAGAAGCTGGCAGCGGCAGTTCCTGAGCTGTCCGAGCTCAAGGCTGCAGAATTGTGGACTGACGACGCGCAGCATCTTTTCCAGCTGGCTGGTTTGGGGTGGAAAGGTGTGTTAGACCACATCTGTCTGCCGGTCACACGAGTATCATCGCAAGAACAAAACGACAGTGCAGCTAGCTCCTAACGACTTAACAGGTGGACAGCAGCCTTTGTCCGGGGAGGGCAAAGTTGAATACTTTGGGGGTTGCCTGTGTTCAGTTACTTGTTACGGTGTAGCCTCCTGATTTGATTATTTAAAAAAAAAATGATGGCAACTAAAGACAAGAGCAGTCATGGACGTATGTCTGTTAAAACGGCTGGTGTCACCTTAAATGACAGGCAAGTGACTTTTTTAAAAAAATTGTAATGTCGTAAGTCTCAGTCTTGAGTTTAAACCCATCCTCTCTAAATGGCTTTGACCAACTGGAGGTAGAAACCAAAACACAGGACCTGTCTGCTTCTCTGCTTCTCTTGGGGTGTTTTATCTAGCATTGGCTATCAGAAGAGAGAACCACGTGACTGTTCAACAACCTGCAGAAGTCACTTGCAAGCAGACGAAATTGGAGGCCAATTGCAAGTAATCCAGTTTTTCAAACTCAGCTAAGCTGAGATGAGGATTCAAAAAGCCCACTTTGGGTTAGTCTGAAAATGGTTTAATTATAGACATTTTGAGCATCTACTCACCTGTGTTTCCCTTAATTTAGTTTGCCCTACTGTTTAGTGAAAGAGGCTTGAAATAGTGTTTATATTCAAAATATTTGGCTCTTCTTTCTTTATAACACCCCCCCCCCGGGGTGTTGATTACTTGGATACTTGTACTTTGGAAGTCTCTTCCTTGTATGATGGCCCTGCTGGTGCTATCGGATTCATTCAGGAATATAACCTGAATATAATATATAATATATATATAATATAAGCTTATTAATGACCTCAGGAAACTCTACTGCTGTATCTTAAAACTAAGAGTAGTTTTGTCACGTCATGTAACATCTAAGGCCAAGAAAACAGAACAGCTGTTGAGAAGGGATCCCTATTTTCATACTTTATGAACACTTTCTTTCCTGCTTGCTTGCTTGCTTGCTTTTTCTTTCTTTCTTTCTTTCTTTCTTTCTTTCTTTCTTTCTTTCTTTCTTTCTTTCTTTTTTTGAAGGTAGAGTCTCTCTCTAGCCCAGGTTGGCCTGGAACTCACAGCAATCCTGCTACCTCTGCCTCCCGAGAGCTGGAATTATAGGTGTGCACCACTATGCCCGGCTCTTAGGAATAGTTTTAAAGAAATAAATTACCCAAGTGCAGTCACCTCCATAGGAACAGCTTGTAAGACGTATTTTAAACTTCCACTGACAGCGCAAGTTGTTCCTTCTTCTCCTTTTAAAATTATGGGTCTGAGTCGTCTTTCTGCTGTGCAGGTGCTTTTTTTTTTTTTTTTAAAGGAAATAAACTATTCCATATTAAATAAAGTACTGTAGCTGAATGTGAAAGATTCACTAGTGTTGAAAGATGAAAACTCTACTTTCTTTCCAATTATACTTTATTTGAAATAACATATCACTGGTGCTTGCTTTGAAGCTGCCTACTAGCTGAGATTTTGGGGGGCAAACCGAGAAAACAGCATCAGGCAGTTCTCAAGCATGCTATTGATATGCTCATAAAAATGGGTTGTGGAGATACATTTGGGACACTCCCCTAGCCTGTGATTTGAGAAAAGTTTTTTCTTTTTCTTACAAATACACTTGCTGTTTCAAAGAAACGAAACCTGATGATGAGCATTTGGGGGCAATATTTATCATGAAAACTGTGTCGTAAACATAGCTGTATTCCAGAGGCAGAGTCACATTTCAAGTTTGTGTACTTCAGAGTAGGCAAAGTTGAGTGATTATTCATGACTACAAATACTGTGACTGAGTTCTCAAAAATATATTTACAAATTATATATATATGTATATATAATTATATATATGTACATATATATATGTATATATAATTATATATATGTACATATATATATATATGTAAAATGGAAATCTAGATTTTATTGCTTGTTATTATTTGGGGGGTCATTAGAATTCTAATTTTCGGTTGTTTTCTCATACCAGATTATCATCATGAGGTGTATAAGAGCTCAGAACTCAGCCACGATGTTAATGGGGAGGCCAAAGAGACACAACCCATTTTTTTAGGTAGGTTCCTCTGTCAATTAATTTCTCAGCACAACAGTGTGGCCATTTGCAATTAGGGGAAAAATAGAGATCTTGCAAGAACGGGAAATGTCTGCCATTGCTTAATTTATGACATTCTTTTCAAGACCTTTTATTTTGCAGATTGCCAATAGATCCCTTATTAACATTGCTAAAAGTTGTAATTTCAGACATAAATGTTTATTAGTGTCTACACACAGTGCTAATTATCACTCACTCACAGAGCCAGATGCTGACTACGCAGTTTTGTCACTCGGTGCTCACCCCATTTACATTGCATATTCGCTGGCATGCTTCACTGGCAATAGTTTGTGTAATTGGGGTATTACATCTTTGACATCTGGATAACAGAAATTCAATTTCCAGGAAGCTGCTATTTGTTTGGTTTTTTGCCTCTGCCTTGGGTGGGATAGAGGATTAATGTGCTATCTTATGATAATGTCCCTTCACCTCTGTGGCCTGGTTGCTAATCCTGCCATGACAAAATTCAATTAAATCTACAGTCAAAAAGCGTAAGGAGAATAAAAGTGTGATTGTCGGCCTAACCACCTCTTGAAAAGTGCCAGTTTGCACTGAGCAGCTCCTCGTTTCCCTGGCTGTGTGCTCCTTTGTCACCAATGCCTCTCACCTGCTGTCCTTAGGAGCACCTCAGGGACAGGCAGCATCTCCCGGGCCCTCAGACAAGTGTCCCGGCGCCACATGGGGGGTGGAGTGGGGGGATGTAGGTAGCCAAGCGTGTTGTCTTTCTTCTGCCCATGTGTAGTTCTGGGTACAAATCCTGTGCATGAGGAATCTTGGATGCACAGTTTGTCATCCACACACCAAGAGCCCAAACCCGAACCACTCAGAATGTACACTTCAAAGGTGAAGGAAGCGCCCATCATAGCAGAATTCTGGGTCAATGCGGGCATTGGGCTTTAAGCTTGCCCATCCTCATCCCTCCTCAACGCCAGGTGAGGACCAGGTGTTTCACAACCAGGAAACAGAATATGGGAGAAAGGGCAAGTGTGCTTGAGTGCAAAAGGCCAGGATGGTCCTGCCCTGGAGACGGCCGGCTGGAGAGGCCTTGTAGCTCAGACCCAGCCTGGTAGTCTTTCAGATTACAACACCAAGGCAGTCAGAAAGTATGAGGTACTTGAGCCAGGATCTGTTTGGCTTTGAGGGAAAATAAGGGTGGGTGGCAAAGGACAGGGGGAGGCACACTTTCAGAGAAGAAATAGGAGGGAAACATGAGCCGTTCCTGCAGGAATGACCCCTGAAGGCACAGGAGGACCTTTCAACTATGGCAGAAACCAGCACTGTTTCTAGCACCTGTTGGCCGTTAATAGTACTAAAAATCAAAATCAAGTAAAATACTATGGCCCAGAAAGAGACCTGTCTCAGTCTGGACTCTTCAGTGCCCTAACCATACTCCAGTCAGTTTTGTATTTAAATACCACTTGATTTAGCCACTTGAAAGAATGAATTTGCCTTCTAGTAGAAAATTTACATTTCTCCTACAAGTGGAATATCATGTCCTGAATTTTGGTCTTGTCCAGCAAAGATCTCCCTACAACCCTCTTCCTGCTGTGTGCTTGGAAATTAGTAAGAATGTTATGGACGGAAGATAAATTATGGGATGAAAAAGGAGGCAAAGTGCAGCAGCCTAGGGGTGGGCTGTTTTTTCTCAATATTCCACTGTTCTGGGGAAAATTGGATATAGTTTCCCAAGAAATAGGTTAGAGGACCATTTATTTATGGAAATAGGTTTTAGAGCAATTGGGAAAAGTTAGTTAATATCTGAAATTAAGATTTTTCTTGTTGACAGCCTTATACTTTATAGTTACCCTTCTCAAAACATGGATTCATGCCAGGTTTATTTTGTAAATTGTTGGTTTATGCCTCATAATATGACTTGTGATGTGGATCTAGGAGAACCTGATATCCAAATACTTGAGAAATGATTCACCTGTAAAAAATACTAGAACTGCTACTATGATGTTGTATAGATGCCTTTTGACATACTGCATCTATATGACGTAAGGGCATGTCCCAGGCAGGAAAGAGAGTGCTCTACAATTTGTCTGAGGTTCCCACATCAAAACTGTTTCTCAGGAATATTTTCAGGCTGTTATATATAACACATCTGACATGATAAGATAGCCCCAGAGTGGAAATGGCTTGTCTAGGTGCTTTGGTAATTACTCACTTGTTTTTGATTTGATAAAAGGTTAGGAAAGGCAAATTTACCTTGTGGACTTTAACTTTCTCAAGGGTGCTCAACGGAACTGCACTAAAATATGAGTACCGTTTGAAGATCAATTCAACAAGTTTCTGTGAGCTCAGCCAGCTCTTTCCCGGCATGGGAGTGAGATGAGAAATGTACAGGACAGGGAACCTGGTCTGAGGACTGAGATTCATCGGGGGGGCGTGGGGATATGACCAATTCAAGAAACAGTGAGGGAACAATGGGCAGCAATCACAACAGATATGCTTTGAGTTCTGTGTGCAAGATGCTGACTTTCCAACTTGATGTGAGTGTGCTAATGACTTCTCACAGCAAGTCTGTAAGAGTCATCATCATCCTCATTTTTGATAAAGCTTAGAGATGTCAAGGGCACTCAATGGGACTTGCCCTAACTGAGGTGCCAGGACAAATTTTGCTGAGCTTTAAATGTCCCACTGTATTCTTCTATGTAGTTATTAAATGACAGATGCAAATGGATAGGGCAATGAGCAAAAGTCAAGTTGAGGGTAGAGTGGAAAGCTAGACCTTGAACTATGGGGAAGATTTGCATAGGCAGAGGATTCCTGGGGCTTGGGGGTGGGGGGTGTAGGCCCAGGCAGAGATAAGTATCCTTATAATTAGACTTTAAGTGAGGGTTTTACTTCACAGTTTAGAAAGTACATTCACATCTGCTATCTCAGAGGATGTTTATGGTCAGGGCAGGTATAATTATTCCCCCAATAATGGAATTTAAAGCTCAGAGTGGGGCAACTTGCCCATAAGCAACAGAACTTGGAGTAAATACAGCCTTCTACCCAAATTTCCCATTTTCCATGTTGAGGCAGGTCAATTTAAGAAGCATTGAAGAGACCTTAGCTAGTAGGAAAATGGTTTTTTTTTTAAGTTTGTTTATTTATTTATTTATTTATTTTAGAGAGAGACACAGAGAGAGACAGACAGAGAGAGAGGGAGAGGGAAAAGATAGAGAATGGGCACACCAGCAGTCTCTCAGCTGCTGTGAACGAAATCCAGATGTGTGCGCCCCCTTGTGGTCAAGTGCGGCATTGCGCCCTTGCGTCACTTTGCATCTGGCTAAACGTGGGATCTGGAGATTGGAACTGGGTTCTTAGGCTTAGGAGGCAGGCGCCTTAACCGCTAAGCCATCTCTCCAGCCCGGAAAATGTTTTTTTAAGTGTTTTAATAAGACAATTTATTATTTATAACAAACATTAAATGAAGTCGTTTTTTGGATTTTAGTTTAGATTTACTGTTATAGTATTAAATGTGAGGCAAATTTATTTTTCAGATGTTCAAGTTTCATTAATTTATTCACTTGACAAATGTTTATTGAACTCCAGGGACTTGTGTGCCAGGCCCTGTTCTTCTTGTTCTTTTTCATATTCAGCTTAGTTATACAACTGTCGGTAGATTAAGCATGTGGTGTGGTAGCTATGCCATTTGAGCAGGGTTCAGATCTGATCTGAATTTTTTAAAATTCTTTTTAAAAATATCTTATTTATTATTTGAGAGAGGGGCACATAGAGAGAATGGGCACACCAGGGTCTCCAGCCACTGCAAATGAACTCCAGACACATGTGCCACCTTGTGCAACTGGCTTATAGAGGTGCTGGGGAATCGAACCTAGGTCCTTAGGCATCACAGGCAAGCGCCTTAACTACTAAGCCATCCCTTCAGCCCCTGATCTGAATTTTTGAATCTGTTTTCAGTGGCTGTCTGGATGACAGCTACTTTTACAGAGTCCCCACAATCTCCACCAAGAAGACACTCATAAAAGTCCTATACACCTCTTCAAGCTAGAAAGTTAGTCCCTAACCACAATGCAGTGCTCTTCCCTGGAGAACTGACTGAGCAAGGCCACTTGTGAAACAAAGCCGCTCTTCACCTAAGGCCTAGGTTCTTGCATGACCTCCAAGGGCATTAGCTGCCTATCCCCTGAAGAGAAGGAGAACCCCGAAGTTGTATCATGCTGGAGTCCAAGAATAGGACGCAACACCAGATAAAGGTCAAAGGTCAAGGAGACTAAGGCGGGAAAGGGGAGAACACATAAAATCCACCATTTAGAAACTAGAGTGTCGCCCGTTTTTATTTTCAGAAAGTTCTCCTTCATAATTGCATCCCGACTGTGTTCTCTGTCCCTGTCCTTTTATCGTAGCAGTTTTCCCCTTTCTTGGAGGTAGTGAGAGGACAGAAAAGTTGGAGTGTCTCTTGGAGTTAGCAATGTGGCTAATGTCGGGGCCACTTGTCAATAGCTTGTTACATGCCAGGTGCTATACAGCGCCAAAACTTCATCCGTGTTATCTCACTAATTGTCCCAAGAAAAGGAGAAGATTTTGAGAAGTTCAGAAAGTCACTCAGTGGCAGAGCCTGAATATAAATTCAACATGTCTCTCAAATATCCTGCCATTGGCACTGGGGAGACAGCTCAGTGTTTGCCATGTCAGCGCGAGGGCCTGAGTTTGGCTCCCCAGCACCCATGTAAATACGCTGGGTCTGGCAGCAAGCGCCTATCATTGCAGTGCTATGGAAGCGAAGACAGGGAATCCTTGGGGCTCACAGGCTAGCTAGTCTAACGGGATCTCTGAGCTCGAGATTCAGCAAAAGACCTTGTCTCAAAGAAAAAGACAGCAGCTGAGGAATACACCAGATGTTGACCTCTGGCCTCCACATACGCCATACACACACATGTCACATATACATATACATGCAAAAGAATTAAAAATGACTTTACAGAAATCTTGCCTCTGATCACATGGCATGCTTTTCTCAAAGACACTCACCTTCAAAGCCCCCAGTATGTAGAGTTAATCAGAAGGGAGCAGAACTGCTTCAGGAAAGGCAGAGGAGACCCGAAGCCCTTATCTCCCACAGTCTTCTGCGGGGCTCTGAGACTCGTTAAGCTTTTACCTTGTCACTCTTCAAAAACACCTGAAATTCCATGCTTTCCAGGTTGCATGCAGCACACACAAAAAGTAAACCTGATTATGCTTTAGGCCTCTCAGAGTGGTTTCAAAAGCACTTGCAGGCTAGGCCACAACTTAGAGAGCCTCCTGTGGGTCTTGTGTATCCACGGCTTCTGTAGGTCTGTATGCAATGTCATTTGATAGTGGTGGATACAGCCTTGGTCATTCTTTTTTGTTGTTGTTGTTGTTGTTTTGTTTTTTGAGGTAGGGTCTCACTGTAGCTCAGGCTGACCTGGAATTCACTCTGTATTCTCAGGGTGGCCTTGAACTCACAGCAATCCTCCTACTTCTGCCTCCTGAGTGCTGAGATTAAAGATGTGTGCCACCACGGCCGGCCAGCCTTGGTCATTCTTATGATGTTAATGTGACCTAAAACTTAGGGAGCATTTGAAATTGGGCCTGTCTTGGTACTTTCATTTATCACATACTTACTATCACTGCTATCCCAGGAGGTAGGCCTTGGGTCCATCACATGTTTTACAGTGAACAACTGAGCTCAGAGATAAAAGTGATTTACACAAGACCACACATCACGACTAAAATCAGGTCTCTGACATCCATTTCTGAGATCTTTTTTGCTATGGATGAATTGCCTCAAATCCGGGCCTTACTCTCCTATTCTGCTTTCATAAGTTGATCTGACTGAGTGACTTTTCTTCCTCTGCCTGGTCAGAGACATAAACTGCCTTCTTATGGACTCTGGTGTCAAGATAGCTTCTCTTGGGCTGGAGAGATGGCTTAGCTGTTAAGTGCTTGCCTGTGAAGCCTCAGGATCCTGGTTCAGGGTGCGATTCCTCAGGACCCACGTAAGGCAGATGCACAAGGTGGTGCATGCATCTGGAGTTTATTTGCAGTGGTTGGAGGCCCGGATGTGCCCATTCTCTCTCTCTCTCTGCCTCTTCTCTCTCTGTCTGTTGCTAATAAATAAACAAGTAAACAAAAAAATCTGTTGTTTAAAATTTTTAAAAAAGATTGCTTCTCTTAACTAAGCATTCAGCATCTCTAGTCTAACCCTACCTCCAACTACCATATAACTAGACGGCTTCCACAGGCAGGACTTCTCTGGATGAACTGAGTGCCTTGGGTGGGAGGGAAGCTCAGGACCCACTGGAGGAAGACAGGAAGTATGGTTTGTTTACCATAACCTGTGTTCTGGGCACTTCCATACTTACTACGTGTAACCCACACCACTTCTGAGAAGATTTTCACTTGGACAGATGATGAGAGAAATGGGCCTGTGGCATTGTTCACTTGCTCTAAGCTATAGAGCTAGAAAGAGCTGGATTTGACTAGGATCTGGCCACATCCTTTCTACTTTGTCATGCTGCCTTGGAGAAAGTAGGGCCCTGTTTTCCTTCTTTTTCTATACACTGTTTCCAGCTCACCTTCTCATTCTTTGCTTCACCCTTAGTAAACAAGTGAGCCGTGTCAAACTGATATCCTCACTCCCCAAAGCTCCTTCGGCCTCATCTCTGCCCTCCTAACCACGGCATCTTCTCTAATCTCCACTCTCCTGTCTTGTCTTACCTCATTTCCAGAGTCCTTGTAAAATGTTATCCCACCTGTAAGGGTCAAAGTTTTTGCCAATTCTGCCTAGGCTTGTAAGCCTTTTCAGTTTATAGCAGAGTAGTGAAAAGCCAGACTTAGGATCAGAAAATCTTGGTTTGATCTCAGATAAACAGTTATTGACACCTTAA
The DNA here is from genome assembly GCA_036365145.1 of Orientallactaga sibirica. Lineage (NCBI taxonomy): Eukaryota > Metazoa > Chordata > Mammalia > Rodentia > Dipodidae > Orientallactaga > Orientallactaga sibirica. Next base: position 3,778,470 of record JAEOAD010002853.1, read on the forward strand.
ATGAAACTCTGGGCACGCCTTCTTCATCATCTATGGTAGAATATTGGCATAACCACTTCACTGGTTCTTCTAGAACATACACAGAGAACTGTGTGGTAAAACACACATTCAAACTGGAAAGCACTGTGTTCCGATTTTTATTACTCCCTTCTTCCACACCCAGCCAAATTACAAGGTTTTTTTCCCTCCTAAACATTTCAGAAATGAAGAACACTCACTGCATACTGCCTCATCTTGGTTTACTTTTGTGCGTGGCCTTGCTGGGGTCTAGGTAACCCTGAAAATCCTTCTCTGGCCCAGCCTTAACAGTTGCCACCCTGAATTGCGCTCACGGATTTGCACCACCTCTCCCAATCTCTCCTGATGCCCATAGTCTAATCCTAAAAGCAAGTGGGCCTGGATTCCTTTTTTGTTTTTGTTTTTTTTTTTTGTTTGTTTGTTTTTTTTTTTTTCGAGATAGGGTTTCACTCTAGCTCAGGCTGACCTGGAATTCACTGTGTATCTCAGGGTGGCCTCAAACTCACGGCGATCCTCCTACCTCTGCCTCTCGAGTGCTGGGATTAAAGGTGTGCGCCACCACATCCGGCTTGTATTCTTTTATTAAAATATTTTTTTTTTTTATTTATTTATTTGACAGAGAGAGGGGGGAGAGAGGGAGGGGCAGAGAATGGGCGCGCCAGGGCCTCCAGCAACTGCAAACGAACTCCAGACATATGTGCCCCCTTGTACATCTGGCTAACATGGGTCCTGGGGAATTGAACCTGGGTCCTTTGGCTTTGCAGGCAAATGCCTTAACCACTAGGCAATCCCTCCAGCCCCCTTTTTGTATTCTTAGGACTGTCTAGCACAATGTTGTATTCATAAATGATACCCAGACTCATGTTATTTAAATACATGGACACTTTGGACACTTGTGTCAGACTCTGAAGTTTCATCTTAAAGTATATTACTGTACTAAGACACTTGCGAAAGCAAATGAGCGTCTTATAGAATGTGAAGAAGCTTTTGTAATGTATAAAACTTTGCAGAACTGGGTGTGGTGGCACATGCCTTTAATCCCAGCACTCGGGAGGCAGAGGTAGGAGGATCGTCGTGAGTTCGAGGCCACCCTGAGACTATAGAGTGAATTCCAGGTCAGCCTGGGCCAGAGTAAAACCCTACCTCAAAAAAAAAAAAAAAAAAAACTTTGCAGAAATTTTGGTTTATTAATGTTGCTTTGTGAGATACAATTTGAAATCTTTTCTCTTACAAATCTAGAAAAGATCAGAAAGGAGAGAGACACATATGTAAAGATAATAACATATTGAGAACTAAAATTGTAGCTCATTCTGAACTCTTGATGTAACACTAGGGCCACTATATAGGCGTGCCAGTCCTGAGACAATACCAGCCCATTCAAATGCAGAGTTTGACCTTGTCTAGATCTCCAAGTCTACAGAAAGCAAGATTTTTACTTGTTTAAGAAAATAAAGTCACATTATACAAAGCCAAAAATAACCTTTAGCAACTGCCACATTTCTAGGGGAACAGGGCCCCTGTTCAAGTTATTCCTACCCAGTGGTACTCCACAAGGGCCCGGTGGAGCTGGCCTCTCACCTGCTGCCGTTCTCCAGGATCCACACTGGGGCAACATCTGCCTTGAGAAAAGTTGCCTTTATTTTTCTCAAGATGGTGCCCTTTGGTTCAGCCACTTCTCTATAAGTGAAGAGTATGATGTGTTGTGGTATTTTACTTTTCCTTTACTGATCATGACTAAGTCATTTAAAAAATGCCTATGAAGAGCAGAATCTGAGACATATTGACAATTCCACCTGTCTGGTTCCCACGGGAATATGATTGTACTTTGGGAAAACGTGACATGGTCCACTATTAGAAAAAGTAAAGATTTTGGAACAGTGTGTTTTGCATCTTAAACTTAAAAATAGACCTAGGACGTTGACACAGAAGTCTGTTATTCGTATAAGTAACAGGTTGTTGGAGAGAAAAGGACCCGGGAAGGGATATATCAGCAGGAGCAGGGGAGACTGTCTGAGCATGACAGAAGCCCAAATGTGCAGCAGTTGATCCAGAGGATGCTTTTAAGCTCCTTTCAGTATTGCACAACACAGCTTCATCATCGACTGCTTTCCAGTTAAAACCTAAACTCCTTAGCTAAGCAAAGGCCCTGCATGGGCTGTGCCTGTCTCCTTCCAGCTTAACCTGACACTTCCTTCCTCAGCTTGTGTGCTCAGCCAGACCAACCTCTTTTCATCACCTCCCCTCTCTCTCTCTCTCTCTCTCTGCTTCCTCCAGGTAGTCCACACAGATTTCCCCGCCCCCTCCACTTTGCAGCACACTGTGCAGATCTTCGTCAGAGCAGAGGCACTACTAGGTCATGTGTGGACCTCTCACTGCCTTGTAAATATAGGGTCAGTGCTGTGTCCCACTGCCCAGCACTGTGTCTGCCAGTCACATATTAATGAATGAATGAAATAGGAGTCTGATTTTAAATTTAATATAAAGTGAAGGTCCAATTTGAAACTATTCTTTGGCTCTTCTACCTCCAGGTTCTCATTGTAGCTCTTGTTGCAGAAATCTATACATCCTTTCTTCTTAGTAGCTAACTAAACGTCCCGTGTAAGGAATAAAACATGTCAACCCTGACAAGGGAGTGTTTATTTTTTACCATATGTTTTCAATTTCACTGGATTAATAATGCTTTTCATCTAAAATAAAATGACCCTCCACACCCAGACCTTACACATATACACTACCCATGTGAAGTGTGAGGGTGTTCCTGGAATATTGTAGTGCTGTGGCCTGAGCGTATTCACTGTGCTCTCTTAGCCTAGCGTGCTTCTCCCATTGTCTGCATAGGCCTTTATTTATCCCTACAGGCTCAGCGTGAGTCCCTGCAGGGCAAGACTTCCAAGTTTAACTGCTTACTAGATTCCTAGTGTAATATTTGGCACCGAGTAGGCTCCTCATAACCATTTTGAATAAATGAGTACTGTGTGAAAACATGTTCAGTGTAATTGGCCACCAGGAGTGAACTGAGCAGAGCCAGCTCTCATTTGCAGGCCTGTCCCATGCAGTAACACAATGAGGTCTTCATCTTACCCTTGAGATGTTGGCAACATAAATATACATAAATTGCAGTCAATTCCATCTAAATGTGACAATCCAACATGTCCTTGACATATGTGGGCTACCGCACACCCTTAGCAGCCATGGTTGTGGGACCCATCAACTGGTGAACAATTAACTTTCAACAAGAAAACTGCAGTCATGCAGCACTTACCAGTGGGAATGTATTCTAAGACATGGTCCATTAGCAAATCTGTCCTTGTGTGATGGACACTTCTAGATGCAGCATTGTTATTTGATACAGTCTCGGAGGATCACAGTGATTCACCATTGGTGAAAACATTGTTAGGTGCTAAATGACTGTGTTCCATTGCTATAAGCTCACTGAACACCCTTCCTTTGCCTGCTTGTCTCACAAATGAGAGGCTCTGATGAACTAATTCAGCCACAAGATCATGATTAGAAGAGAGAGATCGAGGGCACATTCCATCAATGGTCAGGTTACTGAGCTTGCTTTCTATTCAAAGGACGGCTTTTTACAGGCATACTTGACAATATTCTTAAAATCATTGCAAAGTTTAGACCAATTTGCTTTGAGTTTTCCAATCAGTATCCTTGTAAATAAGAATCCATGAAATTGGGGCTGGAGAGATGGCTTAGCAGTTAAGGTGCTTGCCTGTAAAGCCCAAGGGCCCAGGTTCAACTCCCCAGAACCCATGTAAGCCAGGTCCACATGGTGGCATATGTGTCTGGAGTTTCTTTGTAGTGGCTGGAGGCCCTGGTGTGCCCATTCTCTCTCTCTATTGCCTCCCCCTTTCTATTTGCCCCTCCCCCTCTCAAAAATAAGTAAATCAATAAAATATTAAAAACAATAGTATCCATGAAATTGTTCTCTGGGTATTACATTTTTTTTTCAAACATGTACAAATATACTGTGTTATTTGAGTTCCAAGGGCTTTACTTGGAAATCAAATTTTATATCTGAAAGGTTAATGGAGAAAACTAATTATTCTATCTGGTAACCAAATGTGTGATGAGACATTTGTCTCTGTAATTAACAGCAAGGAACTTTTATAGTTTCATAAAATTGAAAGCTACATAGAATATTCTGGGAGCATTTGTTTGGACGAGGTGTCTAAACCAGAGATGTTTATGGATGATATAAAGTTGAACTGAAATGTAATGCAGGTGTCTGTGCATCTTACAGCATTTCTCATTGTTGAAGTGGAAGCCAGAAGATTAATAACTTTACTTTGTCATGATAAAATAAGTAATGTGTTCTTGGAACAGTAGTACGGTACATAAGTTACTCAGTAATTCCAAGAATTTATTCTGTTCCAGGAATAATATCCTTAAGAATTTATTCTTACAGAAGAAGTTGATGCAACATAATAGAGTTTGAAGTTGCTTGTGTGGTTAATGGAATTATATCTCAAATATGACTCTACACCTACATATAAATATAAAGAACCCCACAAAAATACAAGGTTAAGGTACAACTTAAAAGTGCAAAGTCAGGGGAGGCAGAAGTTAAGGTTCTTCCATTAACATTAACTCATTCTCATTGCACATATATAATTTTTTCGATTACTAGCAAGACTTTAATGGGAACCTTAATATGCATTGCATAAACTACGGCTGGGGAGCTGCCGCCGCTGGAACATTAGCGGCAGCATTTTCCTCAGGTCGGCATTGCTCCTCTGGACTCTGCTCTGCAAGGGAGAGCCTGGCACTGGAGCACAGTGCAGATATGTGATCCCCATCTGGCCCTGCTCACCCCGCTTTCCTGCGGACATTCTAGCCAAGCAGCTTAGTCCCTTCATTTGTTAAGTGGAGGAAACTATTCCTGACACCTACCATCTTTGGTGAGCTAAGGGGAAGATACAGACAAATATTCTTTGGAAATAAATAAGAAGACACGATTGGGCCAAGATGCAAGTGGCCCCATGCATGCTCTATGGAAAGGAGAATTTCTTTCAGAGATGTCACAGTTGCCCAATTACTTCCTTTCTGTTAGTATTTTCCTCCACTTTCCTAACAGACTCTTCCTGACATCTGCTAATACATTTTTTAAATTTTGTAGCTATCCATGAGCTAGCCATTAGGGCCAGACTAAATGTTAAAACCCACAGGAAAAGAAGGATGATGAAAAGTTTGGGGATTAAGGGACATGACCTTTCTGAAGAGAAGCTGAGACCTGAACATAGGGAGGAGGGGCTGAGCATGGCGAGCAGGTAGCATGTGAGGAGAAAACGTGGGAGCACTTCTGAACAGCAGGAGACCCGCTGGCTGTGTGTGAGTCACTAGATTCGGATTGACTTGTTCTGAAGGGAGACCTGGGCACTAGTATTGTAAAAGTTACTCCTGCAGTTCTAACATGCAGCTGACCTGAACACCACTGCCACAGAATAATGGGGAGAAGCAACATGGACCACAGCTCCAGAAATGAGCAGGAGGTGAGTGAGCCATGCAGGGGAGCTGGGACTCTGTCCTAAGGTAATTGGCCTTCTACAGAGGGACATGACATAGACATTTTACAGTTTTTGGTTTTACTTTTTTTAAAAAAAGATTTATTTTTATTTATTTGAGACAGAGAGAGAGGGAGAGAGAGAGAGATAGAGAATGGGCACGTCAGGGCTTCTAGCCACTGCAAACGAACTCCAGATGCATGTGCCACCATGTGCATCTGATTTGCATGGGACTTGGAAAATCGAACCTGGATTCTTGGGCTTTGTAGGCATATGCCTTAACTGCTAAGCCATCTCTCCAGCCCTACTTTTTTTTTTGGGGGGGGGGGAGGGAGAGACACAGAGAGAGACAGACAGAGAGGGAGGGAGAGGGAGACAGAGAATGGACGCACCAGCAGTCTCTCAGCTGCTGTGGATGAAATCCAAATGCGTGCGCCCCCTTGTGGGTAAATGCAGCATTGCACCCTTGTGTCACTTTACATCTGGCTACACGTGGGACCTGGAGATTGGAACCGGGTTCTTAGGCTTAGCAGGCAGGTGCAGCCCTACTTTTTATTTAGCTTTATATTTTTGAATGATCCTCTGGCTTCAGAGTGGAATAGATGGAGGAGAGTGACACTGAAACCTTTGGACAGTAGCCCTGTCAAGTGATTATAGGAATGCGGTTGAGATAAAAAGAAATGGAAGCATCCCAAAGTAATTTAGAAATGAGAAAAAGCCACTCTGATGCATTGGCTATAGTGGGGAAGAAAAGAGTAAATCTTAAGTTTCTGGCTTAGGTAGTTGAGTTGGTGCCACTTATGAAGACTTGGGGATAGTCGCAGTTAAGTGCATTTTTAGATATGATTGTGGTATTGATTTGGAGGTGTGTAGGAGAAGCAGTCTAACAGGCATTTATTTGAGCACTGGGTCTGAGGTCCTGAAGTAGGGTCTTCTCTAGAGTACTTGCAACAGATGAGCGCTGAAGCCAAGAGAGGATCAGTGGATCCAGAAAGAATCTGGAGGGCTCGAGGCTGGAGCCATGACTCGGCGGTTAAGTTTTTTTTTTTTTTTTTTTTTTTTTCCTTTACAAGCATGAGGGCTCCTCAGGAAATCTCCAGAACCCACAAAATCAGCTGAGTGTGCCCACATGGATGTAGCCCCAGAGTGGGAGTGGGGAACCAGGGAATCTCTGGGGCTCTCAAACAGAAAGCTTCAGGATAAGTTAGAGACTCCATCAGATACACACACATGCACGCACACATAGACGCACAAAGCAGGTGAGTGATGGAGGGGGACACTTGACGTTTTCTTCAAGCTGCTTCAGGCAGATGTGCAAGGCACTGCATCAGTACATACATGTGTGTCGTGGTCAGCTCCATGCTGCTGGGTTGAACTTCCAAACCAGACACAGTTTATGGAAAAGAAGGGATTTATTGAAACTTTCAGATCCAGGGTCAGAAGAAGCTGGCCCCCTTTCACAGATCCAAGATGAGAGACACAGCCAGCACCCCAAGCAGGAGCAAAACCAGCAGGCAGACAGCAGGGACCCAGCCGAGCTCAAGCACTCTGCTTACCTTTGGGCCAGTGACACCTCTTCCAGCCAGGCAGCTGTAGACAAGCTTTTTCTCTTAAATCCCTGAGTCTACTGGGGAACATAATTCAAATTACCATAACGTGTACAGACCACACACACCATGCCGCACATACTACACACATGCAGAGGAAGAAGAAGAATGTAGAGGGCAAGAAGAAGCCTAAGCCAGTGGTTGTAACATAGAACTGGGTTGTAATATTAATTGAGTGAATTATCACCAACACTGAGAACAACAGCAGTGAAACCCAAAACAATAATAACAAAAGCATAGAAAATATCGAGTGCATTGCATGGAAAGAGAATAATTTCATGAAGCTTGACACATGTGTGCAAGGTATCCAAATATGGATCCTTATTCTACTTATCATGGAAATGTGTTTCTTGCTTTGAACTGTGGTCAGGAAATGTGGAGGCTACTGATATAAACTACCATTGCTTAGATCTGGGGATTTTCCACAAGGATCAGGGAAGGCTTCCTCTCCTTAAGCACTTGTGGGTCCAACTGTGCCTGACTTCCATGAGATGTATGTAAGAAAAAGACTACAAATATGACTCATTTTCATCATTCTTACATTATTTATATTGAAAATGAAACTACGAAACAGACATATATTTAATTTGTAATATTAAAGTCAATTGCCGAAGAAATATAATGCATCCAGTGCCCTATCATGTTCATATTTAACTGATCCAAGATAAGGATATGGAAGAGAGATTTACATCGTGTATTAGGGCTCTGTCAGAAGTTTTTTGTACAGTAGATTAAAAGATCAGCATTTCAAGTTATATTGAAAAGGGTGTCTCTTTCCAAAGAATAACTTATAAATATTTTATTTTCTTATTGAATGAAGGCAGAATTCTGTTTACATTACTACAGGAATTCGGAAGCAGCTCTTGGGTTCGATTTTGTTTTGTTGAAGGTGTTGTTGATTTGGCTTGTTTTTGTTGTTTGTTTGTTTTATAGTTGTTTTGTTTGCCTTTGCAGTTCTGGGAATTAAGCAGCTCTTAATCTACAATATTGCTACATATTTTCTCCTATGTGTATTATCAGCTTTTTGTTATATGCTTCCTAGAAGCACCAACATAAATAAATTCATGTTTGTCTCCCAACTTTTATGTTATTATTATTGTTACTATTATTTGGTTTTTTTTGAGGTAGGGTCTCACTGTAGCCCAGACTGACCTGGAACACACTCTATAGTCCCAGGCTGGCCTCATACTCACAGCGATCCTCCTATTTCGGCCACCTGAGCGCTGGGACTAAAGGCATGTGCCAGCACGCCAGGCTCGTCTCCCAATTTTATTTTGAGAAAGAGGAAGATAGAGAAAATGGGTGTGCCGGGGCCTTTATCCACTGCAAACACATGTCAACTCCAGACACATGCGCCATCTTGTGCATCTGGCTTTACATGGGTACTGGGAAGTCGAACTCAGGTCCTTAAGCGTTGCAGGCCAAGTACCTCAATTGCTGAGCCATCTCTCCAGCCCCATCTTCCAATTTCTAATCTTTGTCGTTTATAAAGCTGACAGGATTCATATGAACCAGGTTTCCGTTGTAAAAGGAGATTTCTGAGCTCCATTGTCCTTAGTTTGGGGCAGTGAAACTAAGTCAGACTCCATCAAAGTGGACATCCCAATGAGTCCATATGCCACCCTGTGTGTGTGCATAGCTAGGTACATAGTGAGGTGCTAAGCAGTTCAGTCAACACCCATATCATGTCATGGCAGCTTTCTGGACACTGCAGTTTGAACATGCCATGAATGGAGTCCCTCCTGCCTTTCCCCTGGCTACTTGCATGGGTTGGAGCAGCAGTAAAACACATGGACCTGAGAGCCAGATGCATCCAGTTCAGTTCTCTAAGTCACAGTTTGTCATGGGGTGGGGTGGGGGGTGCATATGCACCAACATTAGAAACTCTCAGCTTGTTCTCGGGGTACAGTGAAGAAGTTGCTGGAAGGCCTGGGGCATAGTAAATGCACTACAAATAGTGGCTTTAACACTCTTTCCCCTAAATATTTCTAAATTCTGTTTTTAAAACAGTTTGTACTGCAGATCAAGGGGAAATGATCTTGGACACATATTCCATAGTTGCGAAGTGTTTCCTTGGGCTCTTGTCTACCTGCCTCTTAGTCATTTCTGCTCCGCTTCATCAAGATGTTTTTCTGTCCACAGCTATTGCTATCAGTTGCCCTCTGCCAAGTTTTAGAATACCACAAGGAAAATATTATAAATAATTTTCTAGATTACTTTTTCTTCAAAAAGTAACTCCTATTTATTTCACAATTAAAGCTTGTGAAGTTTTAAACAAGGTAAAAAGTAAAAGCTCCCATCCCAGTCATGACTCAGTGTTAATGTCTGTGAGATATGCGTGTTTACATGTGTTGCCATTTTTTCACTTAAGCAAATCTCCACTTACTTCACTCACAGTGAGTACTCAGTTTAAGCCAGGCAGTCATAGACCCAGGTTATGAATGAAATGAATGAAACCAGCCTTCACAGAAATCATACAAACTTTCAAGTGATCATAGAAGGGTCCGTATCCCTCTTTACCTAACATGTAATTATATACTATAATTTATGTAATGCTCTGTTGATAACAACTAGGTGAATAGCCTGTACATATGTCATGGATATTTGTTGGGCTATTTTCTGTAGGGTAAATTCCTATAAGTGGAATTGCCAGAATTCACCTAAAAGGTTTTGCCAAAACATACCGACTAGGAACATATAAAGGTGGATGCAGTCCCATTCCTTCACAAAAATGGGCTGTGTGAGTCTATGTTGTTTGCCAAATTAAAGGATAATGAATTTGACATTAATATACATTACAAAAGTCATCAGAGAGAGAAAAAATTGAATGAATATATATATTGGCGGTGGGGGTTGATAGGGTCTCCCTCTAGCCTAGGCTGACCTGGAATTCATTGTGTAGTCTCAGGGTGGCTCGAACTCACAGTGATCCTCCTGCCTCTGCCTCCCTAGTGCTGGGATTAAAGGTGTGCTCCACCATGCCTGGCCATGGACTTTTTTAAATCATTTATTTCTCTTATAAATTATGTTTGCACCCTTTGCCTGGCTTTCCATAATTGGTATTCATCTTTACTCACAGCACATCTTCCAGGTATTTGTGGGTTTTGTATGTAGGCCCAAGTGAAGTGTGGTGGTTTGATTCAGGTGTCCCCCATAAATTTGGGTGTTCTAAATGCTAGGTCTCCAGCTGATGGCAATTTGGAAATTAAAACCTCCTGGCGGTAGTGTATTGTTGGGGATGAGCTTATGGGTAATACAACCAGTATCCCCTTGCCAGTGTTTGGCACACTCTCCTGTTACTGTTGTCCACCTGATGTTGGTGAAGAGGTGATGTCCACCCTCTGGACATGCCACAATTTTTTTTTAATTTTAAAAAATATTTTATTTATTTATTTGTAAGCAGAGAGATAGAAGACAGGCAAACAGAGAGGCATGCCAGGGCCTCTAGCCACTGCAAACGAACTCCAGATGCATGTGCCCCTTGTGCATCTGGCTTACGTGGATCCTGGAGAATCGAACTGGGATCCTTTGGCTTCACAGGCAAACGCCTTCAACGCTAAGCCATTTCTCCAGCCCAAGTTTTTTTTTTTTGTTGTTGTTGTTGTTGTTGTTGTTGTTGTTGTTTTCTCCCCCAAGGTAGGGTCTCACTCTAGTCCAGGCTGACCTGGAATTAATTCACTACGTAGTCTCAGGGTAGCCTCAAACTCACAGCGATCTTCCTACCTCTGCCTCCCGAGGGCTGGGATTAAAGGCATGCGCCACCACACCCGGCTTCATGCCACCGTTTTCCCCTGCCATCATGGAGCTTCCCCTCAAGTCTGTAAGCCAAAATAAACCCTTTTTCTGCACAAGCTGCTCTTAGATGATTTCTGCCAGAAATGCAAACCTGACTGCAACAGTAAAGTTGGTACCTAGAGTGGGGTCATTGCTGCTTGAAACCTGACCTCTTGGGGCTGATTTTTAAGAGGAATGTGGAAGGATTTGAAACCTTGGCCTAAGAGATGCCTTGCAGTGCTGTAAGTACAGCTTAATGGACTATTCTTGTCAGAGTTGAAAGACTTGAATGCAGTAAGAACTAAGGACTGTGAGGTTTGGTTTATAAGGGTGAAAGGGAGCTTTGCCTGGACTGGGCTAGAAGCAGTTTGTGTGAGAGGCGTGCTCTTGTGCCCATGTCCTGAGAACTTGTGCAGGGTTGCATTGCATAGAAATGGGCTGATGTGAGCAGAGGATATGGCACAGAAAAAATGAAATATTTGGGTGAAATTGCTGCCTGTTCAGCTGCAATTGATAGATTATAACCATTGAGATTGGTCCCGCTGACCTGCCTTGGCACCACAGAAAGAATGCAGTCTTTTGAAGGGGCCTGAATGCTAAAGGAGTGTCCTGTTCTTCAAAGTCTGCTTTATTCTCCCCTGGATTAACAAATTGCCACCTTACTTGGTATTATGGAGTATAACAAATGCAGGAAAGAGAGGATCATTGAGTTTGCAACGCGGTCTTGTGTTTTGGAAATGGCCATGAACAGTATGAAGCAGGATTGCCTGCATGGAGACCTGATGGAGCGCTGAGGATGGAGTGTGGGTTGCAATGGAGACCCAAACGACATGCTGGGACCATGAAACGGCTGCTAGGGAGAGCTGCTGGGCCCGATGAGGTTTTCTAGAACTGTGAGTAACCTAACTGGAGGGACGGAATTGGAACTGCAGAGACTTGTTGCTGGTTAAAATGATCAGATTTGGAGATTTGTCATTGACTAGAGTTATTGGACTTGGAGCTACAGAGTTTGATGTTCGCCCTGTTTAAATCTTTTATTGGTTGAATATTTCTTTGCCCAATGCCATCTCTTGCAGTGCGAATGTTTATTCTGTGTCATTATGAGAATTGGGGGATTTTTTTTTTTTTTTTTGGTATTATGGCTCAGTTAAGAGGTCTTGGACTATGGGAATGTTTGAACATCATTATGATTGATAAAAACTATGGGAACTTTTAAAGTTGGACTGAATGCATTACATTTTACATCATGGATATCAGTTTATGGGGGCCTCTAGTGGAATGCAGTGGTTTGATTCAGGTGTCCCCCATAAACTTAGGAGTTCTGAATGCTAGGTCCCCAGCTGATCCAATTTGGAAATTAAAGCCTCCTGGAAGCAGTGTATTGTTGGGGGCAGACTTATGGGTGTTATAGCCAACTCCCCATTGCCAGTGTTTGCCACATTTTGCTCTTGCTGTTGTCCACCTGCTGTTGGTGAGGAGGTGATGTCCACCCTCTGCTCATGCCATCATGGAGCTTCCCCTTGAGTCTGTAAACCAAAATAAACTCTTTCCCACAAGCTGCTCTTGGTCAATGTTTTCTGCCAGCAATGCGAACCTGACTGCAATAGGTGGTATGTTTGGTGTGGTGCATGTGAGGTGTATGCACATGTGTGTGAATGCAAAGGCCAGAGGAGAATGTTGCTCATCCTCCTCGCCTGCTCTTCTGCTTGTTTCCTTGGGACAGTCTCTCTCACTGACCCTGGAGCTTGTGTTTTCTGTCGCACTGGCTGGCCAGTGCGCCTCAGTGATTCTCCTGTCTCTGCTCCCTACAGGGCTAGGGATATAGGTGTTTGTGCTCACAGACAGGTATTTTTTTAATTATATTTATTTATTTGCAAGCAGAGAGTGGGAAAGGAGAGAGAATGCATGTGCCAGAGACTCTTGGCATACAAACTCCAGATGCATTTGCCACTTGCTACATTCAGCTTTATGTGGTACTGAGAAATCAAACCCAGGCTATCAAGTTTTGAAAGTCAGTGCACTTAACTGCAGAGCATCTCCCCAGCCCAGTATTATTTAATTTATTTTTGTTTTTATGAGGCAGGGTCTCACTCTAGCCCAGACCTAAAACACACTTTGCATCCTAGGGTGGTCTCATGGCAGCTGAACTACTTCAGTCTCCCAATGCTGGGATTAAGGGCTATAACTGTTACTGTTATTGTTAGTATTTTTATTTCAGGTGAGTGCTGTGAATCAGACTTAGACCCTCTCAGAGGCTCATGCTTGTGGACAAGTGCTAGTATCTGCTGAGCCATTTCCCAGCTCCTGTGTTTGTGATTTTAATGCTGCACTGATTATTCCCAAACTCACTTAATGGTGGCTAGAATTGCTCATGAGAGGAAGATTTGACATGCTATATTCATTGTAAAACAGAACTTCACCTTCTGTGCTACAAGAACATTTGAATTATTTGGACAGTTCTAACTGTGGCACATGACTCCTTAGGAGAAGCCTTCACTGACTTCCTGCCACGTTGAGATGAAGTCAAAGCATCCAGGTCCGTTTGTTTCTGACTTTGCCTCACTCCAGCAAAGTTAGCTTTTCCAGCATTGTCCACTTGTTTTTCTCTGTCCTTGAGCCTCTTTTGATGTTTTTCTTTTTTCTCAAGTTCACCATGGAAACACTATCTCCTTTTATTGGCTACCTCTGATCTTACAGCTTCATAAAGCTCCTGTAATTAATATTCCAGTTTAAAATGATGTGTGTGTGTTTCCATGTATGCTTTGAAACAATCTTCATATAGATCTGGCTATCCTGGAACTCAAGATACAAACCTAGCTGGCCTTGAACTTGGAGCAGTCCTCCTGCTTCTGCCCCTGAGTGCTAGGTGCTATTACAGATAAGTGCCACCATCCCCAATTAAAAAAAAAAAGAACTTTGTTTTTCAGCACTGGGCATTGAACCTAGGGTCATATACATGCTAAGCAAACTGACTACTACAAAGCTGCATTCCCAGCCCCTCTTCTCCTTAATTATTAAAATATAATTTCTTGGGCTGGAGAGATGGCTTAGCGGTTAAACGCTTGCCTATGAAGCCTAAGGACCCCGGTTCGAGGCTCGATTCTCCAGGACCCACATAAGCCAGATGCACAAGGGGGTGCATGCATCTGTAGTTAGTTTGCAGTGGCTGGAGGCCCTGGCGCACCCATTCTCTCTCTCTCTCTCTCTCTCTCTCTCTCTCTCTCTCTCTCTCTACCTGCCTATTTCTGTATCTCTCTCTCTCAAATAAATAAATAAATAATAAATATATATATATATATATATATAATTTCTTTCTATATTTATTTATTTATTTGAGAGAGAGGGAGAGAGAAGGGGAGAGAGAGAATGGATGCTCCAGGGCATGTAGCCACTGCAAATGAACTCCAGACATCTGGCTTATGTGGGTCCTGGGGAATTGAACCTGGGTCCTTTGGCTTTGCAGGCAAGTGCCTTAACCACTGTGATATGTCTGTTTAGTAGATACAATAAATGTATCTCTAGAAAGAGTGCCTAGTAACTGGGCATGGCGGCTCACTCCTGTAAACCCAGCACTCCAGAGTTCTGTGCTAGCCCGGGCTAGAGAATGAGACCTTGTCTCAAAAAACCAACAACAAAAAGAAGTAGAACAAGCCCCATGAAAAGCCTGACTTACAAACACCAACCTTGTCCCTGTCAAGGCTCACCCACCTCCCCTGGCCCTGTGCTTCTCTCCCAGCAAACAGGTCTGGATGCCCACAGTTATCCGTGCTCGGTGGGAAGCTGCATATCTCAGTGGGTGGATACTTGTTTTTAAATTAAATACAAAAACAAAGAGAATTTTTTAAAAGGCACGATCTCACTCTGGCCCATGCTGGGCTTGAACTCACAGTGATCCTCCTACCTCAGTCTTCGAACTCCCAGGAGTGAAGGTATGTGCCACTATGCACAGCATAACAAAGAAACTGCTTACATTTTTAAGATGAAACATAAGGACATCAAAGAAAATTGTTTGGTCCTTATTCCCTTCCAGAAACTTTGAGGGAAAGTTTGAGAAGCAGTGTAATAGCCTGTTGTGAAAGTTGTTCCTTCTACCTTTCCACGTGTTCCTTTTGCCCTGAAATGCCAGTCTCACCCCTTTTTCTGCTCATTTTGCTTTGAAGGTGTATTGTCCAGGTAGGACCCATGGTATTTTCTCAGCACCTGTTCTGGTTTCCCATTCCTTGGCTGATTAGAAACTGCTGTTAGCTTCTGCCTTGCCTGTAGTAGTTCAGTCTTCCGACGGGTGAGAACCCATGCCTTGAGTGTTAAAGCAGGGATGTGCACTTTTTTACCCCATACTAAGGGAAGCGACTATATCATATATTTCTATGTTGTACGGAATTTCATAATAATATGATAAATATCTGTTCAATGGATCATTGAACGTGATATTCTCTAGATTCATTTGAAAGGAACTTGTTTGTCCCCTAAATGTAGCTGCTATGTGCACATGGATCTGCCTAACTAATTCTCACCTGTGACTTTTAGTTTAGCAGATTCCCCAAACATGGCAACACATTTGCAACCTGGATACCCTTATGGGACTATTTGATTCAGCCAATTCCATGACTTGTGGCCACATTTTTGCCTCTTAAAAGGTATTCCAAATATGCCGTGCAGAGTCCTTGGAGTTCTTTGAATGCACTCCAAGGACTGTTACAGGAATCTGGATTATGGCATGCCTTCTTCAACAGAGCTTGCTCCTTATTTATTGGGCTTTACTTGGAAAACAGTTTCTCTCTCCTTCTTGCAATGACTTGCTTAGAAGACATTTTGTTTTCTGTGTTTTTTTGCTGAGTTAGAACCCCAGGCTTCATACCTCTTGTAAACAGTCCCTGAGGGCTGCCAAGTCGGACTTTGATAACATCTGCATGTATGAGCCTGGGATCTGGAATGAGGTCAGCCTCCAGCCCTCTCATAGCAGCGTCTACTTCACATTCTTTTTCTCCTAATTCATTGGTTAAGATTAGTGGTGAAGCAAAGCCACACCCTGTCCGTGAGAGACGGCCCTTTCTACTCCCCTCTCCTCACTGCTGGCATTTGACAGGCTGCAGCTTAGTCTTTCCCATGACATAGCTTCATGCCACTCTCCAATGTTGCCTAGGAAAATATTTTAAATCATACGGTATAATCGGGGTCATCATACTCTTTCCTACTGATAGACTCAACTTTTTTGTATCTACCTCAACATGCCATTACCTGAAAAATACAAGGGGTTTGAAGCATTCCTTTAAAGAGCACTCTGGGGCTGGAGAGATGGCTTAGCAGTTAAGGCACTTGCCTGAAAAGCCAAAGGACCCAGGTTCAAGTCCCTTACACCCATGTAAGCCAGACGCACAAGGTGGTGTATGCATCTAGAGTTTGTTTGCGGTGGCTGGATGCTCTGGCACGTCCATTCTCTCTCTTTCTTTCTCTCTCTCCCTCTCTCTGCCTTTTTCGCTCTTTCTCAAGTAAATAAATTAATTAAAATTACAAAAAAGTACTCTGACAGTGTTGTGTAACCATCGCTACTAATCTGATTCCAGAACCTTTTCATCATTCTCAGCAGAAAGACATTCTCACCGTCCCCTCTTGGGCAGAGGCTTCTGCACTCTGATGTTGGCATTTGTGAGCTAGAAGTGCCAGCTCTTCAAGACCATCTGCTGCCTGCCCTCCAGCCTGGAAGCTATGTTTTCAGTCTACAGTGTACTACTCACAATACCCCATAGTATATTTGAAGATAATTAAGTCACTCAATAGCCATTTTTTCTTAGTAAAACAGCCCAATTCCTTTAACCTTTTCCTTGCTCTTTTAGCCATTTTTGTTGGCATTTTTCATTATCTTCTTGTTTCTCCATGGCCTTTTTAAAACGGGAAAAAATTGGACAGGCTAGTACAATACAAGCCTGACCAACATTGAAAGTAGTAGAAGGATTGTACTCAGCTTCTTAGAATTCCCTCAGTTGATTCTGCTAAGGCAAGTCTCTGCCACCTCTGTGGGCTGGATTTTATATTGGAGCAAGGAGAGTGAGGAGTGATCTTGTCTCAAGAATTGGGAATTCAAAAGAAATAGATTTGAAAGTCAATTAAAAAAAAAAAAGAAAAAAGAAATAGATTTGACTCGCCTTCTAGCTTGGAAACAAATCTAGTCCTATCTCCACTAGAACTTGAATGTGAATGCATGTGTCCAGCTCCTGTGCATGCTACAGTAGTAGGAGATCCAGTATCTGCCTGTGAGGAGTCCTCCAATAAGCACTGTGTGTCGTACATACGCCTGTTTTCATGAAGACACACAGAGAACAGGAACCATGTCTCTCTTACAAATGACTCAGTGTTGATATATAGTAAGCACTCAGAAACCTTTAAGTAACTGAAAGAAATGGCTGATCAAAACCAGAATGAAGTTCAGTAGAAATAAGTACAGCGCTAAAGTAGTAAACAGATAATATGTTAAGAGGAAAGAGTAAAAAGGTACTAGAATAAATTATTTAACAAAACATTTATCACATCCCTTGATTCAGAAGGCACCATGGTGCTGAGAAGAAGGGACAGAGGAGTGCTCAGCACTGAAACATCTCAAACCTATCTTCCAAGGCTCAGGGTCCATTGCAGAAGAGGGGGCAGAAAGAATGTAAGAGCCAAAGGAAGAGTAGGACTCCTTACAACGTGCTCCTCCAGACACAAAATGGCCTGGACATCCATGATTTCACAGTGCCTGACACTACCTACACAAGACCATCATAATAGGATCATGACATCAAACTGAAAAGAGAGACTGATTGAGAGGGGGAGGGGATATGATGGAGAGTGAGGTTTCAAAGGGGAAAGTGGGGGGAGGGAGGGAAATAACATGGGATATTGTTTACAATTAAAGAAGTTGTCAATAAAAAATTTTATAAAACACACACACACACACACAAAAAAAAAAAAAAAAAAAAAAAAAAACATTTATCACATCCCAGAGACACAAAAACCACTGGGCACAAACTGAAAGTACTTCCCTGCAAAATCTCTCAGCATTTTGCAGCCAACCCCCTTCATACTGATTTGCTACATGGAAAACTGGTCTCCACCTTCCTGGGCCCCTGGCGCCATCTCTTCTATAAGCTATAGGACTCTTCTCCAATGATGCTATTTCCCCCACAGTCCCCTGCATAAAAGTTATTTATTCTTTCATATCCATTGGGCAAGGGAAGGTGAACTTAGCTTTTTTCTGGATCCCAAAGTTTGCTCCTCCATCCTCAGGAAAAAGCTCTCAGAGGTGACACCATCCACTCCTCTACCTGAGTAGCAGCTCTGGGTCCAGCAGTTTAAGATTTCATAAGAGACAGGGCAGGTGACAAAAGGTAGAGTGAGGCCACCATCCCATTAAAGGCCTTCCATACCAGGTTAAGCAGAGTGCTACACTGAGACTGGGTACCTATGCTGGATAAGTTAAATTCATTATCTTTTATAAGGTTGGAAAATAATCAGACATATTCTTTAGGAAAAAAATTCTAGTTAATTATAGTGATACTGGTATGGGACAAGAATTACATGGGGATGAGTCTTGACCACAATTTGGGGCGGGGGGGACACAGAAGATGGAAAGACATGAAGGAATTGGCAATTAATTAGCAGGGGGAAGAGCTATTGGGGGGTAGTGTCAAAGAAAAATCCAAGGTTTCCAGTGCAGGTGCCTGAATGGATACTAACAACAATCAGAGAAATAGAAAAGAGAACAGTGCTGACATATGGGGCTGTAACAAGCCTCACTTGCTTTTTGGGGCACTAAACCAGAGCCCTCGTACACACTCTACCACTGAACTACACCCAGGTCCATGAGCCTTGTTTTGATAGGATTTAGATAGTAAGGAGGCACTTGGAACCATACGGATGGGTTATATAAAGTTTATGAAGAGGCAGTTCTCTAGTACTAATCCCAAAATTAACTGGCCTTTTAGAGTATCTCTGAGGGTCACTAACAATTCTAGAAGTTTCTGGGGTTTTTTTTTTCCCATTTTTTACTTTTCTCTTTCTTATTTTTACTTACCTCCTCTTGTCTTCCCTCCCATGTCACTTCCACTGAACCCTTTCTTCTTCCCAGGTAGCCCCTCTCTTAATTTGATGTCTGCTGTTGTTGTTTACATGACCCACTGAGTTTATTCAGGATTGCCTGCATAAGCTTGGATGAAGGAATAAATACCAGAGCATGTGCAACCCCTGAGTGGCTGTACCACTGAAGAAAAGGTTTCCTGCTCTCTTAACAACCATGAACTACCCTTTACTCACCGGGGAGGGAAGGAGGCTATGGTAGTTTGAATATATGTCCCCCAATATATTCAGTGTTTTATTATTTTATAGTTTGCATCTGCAATCACCTTGCTAGAGGCAAGGTCACTGGGGGCCCCGGTCTTAAGGTGTGGTGATGGTTTGAGATTCCATTGTAAAGATATGCAAATGTGCCTAGCAGGAGTTCCTGAAGTGTGCTGTCTGACCTTTTAGCTGTAGTTTTGCTCTGTGTGCTGTGGTGGCTGGTTGGCTTTTGTTCTCTCTGCCTGGCCTTGTGAGAGCAGGCCGCTACTTCTGCCATTATGGAACTTCCCCTGGATCTGTAAGCTTCAATAAATAATATCCCTTCCTCCATAACTGTGCCTGGTCTGGAAGTTCATCTCAGCGAACCTGAAGCTGTCTGCTACAGAGGCCTTGTGTCTTCTTCCATCATCCATAATGGAATATTGATAAGCCCAATCTTATTCAGGTCTTGTGTACGTAATGACCACCACTGAAGTCATGAACACATGAGCCAGCATTCCACAGCACTCCTCCCCTTCCCTGTTCTCTGGCTCTTACATTCTTACTGCGCCCTCTTCTGCGCTGTTCCCTGAGCCTTGAAAGGGGGTCACATAAATGTCTCACTTAGTGCTGAGCATCACACAGTCACTTACTCTCAGCACTTTGGCAAGTTTTGAGTCTCCCCAATAGTTACTGCCAACTACAAAAAGAAGCTCCTTTGCCTGGAGGTGAGAGCAGCACTCATGCATGTGGGTAAACATAAATATTTGCAGATGAATGTGACGGGCTCAGCATATCCATTTAGCCAAACAGCTGCTGTCTTTTTTAATCAGCCCCGACTATGAATAGTCATGTTCTGTGAGGTGTGTTCTTCTCTCTTGGCCAAGTTAAGGAAGATTATGTGTAGGACTTCTATATTGTCCCAGTACTAACCACATCACGCAAGACTGCACCACATAAATTCTTTGTGTAAAGGAAAATGACCTGACAGAGTCTTGACACTTAGTGAAGAGTAGAATTTGACCCAGCATCTTTTCTGGACCTTGTCCATGGACCGCAGTTACTGTACTCTTGTACTCTTGAACGGAATTCAGTTACTGTGGTTTAACCAGTGAGGCAGCCACATGGCTCAGCTCTACAGTAAGATTTCTTCTGTCTGTCTTTGCTAAACAGATTCAGTCTCTTTGAGTTGAGTTTAAGAAATTGGAAACAGGTTTCCTTCCAGAATACTGTTCTCAAGATTGCCTCCTTTCTGAGTTTCCTTTTCCAATATCTATATATAGAGAAGACACTGACTCATGACAAATGTAAAAACAAGTAGAAGTCAATGACTTTAAATACTTTAAATCTCAATCTTTTATATACTTTCCTTTTTTTTTTTTTATTAATCAAAGTACTTGGACCCCACTGTAATAGATTAAGCTCCCTTTTCTGAGAATACATGCCACCTTTCAAAGCAGCTTTTCACGTGTCATTAACATCTTGGAAGCTATGAACAGCCTGTCCACCTAGGCTGATTCTTTCTACCTTGGGTTATGCATAGCCTCAGTGCAGTTCAAACTTTCAATATATGATTCCAGAACTGACTTGTCTAATAGCTAGTATTAAGACAGCACCTTGGGAAGCAAGTCCAGATTTCAGGAAAACTAGCCCCATCTCCCTATGCACCAACTAACACCTGCTGTCTGACCTTCCATGGTTCGACCTGTCTGTCTGCCCCCAGTTGCTGTAGGGTGACTCAGCTATTTCATGATTCCCTGCCGTCCGAGTCTCATTTCCGACCTTCTGCCCCATTTGTCCCAAATACGCAAGTAAAGCTTTTCTGTCTGCTGAACTCTACAGCTCCAGAAACCCTCGGACTTCTTCCGCTCTGGGGACACTTTCGGAGGTGATGGCCTTGGCTTCTCCCTGCCTCTCTACAGACAGCCTGTGGTCAGTTAGCTCCAGAGTCCATTGCTGAATACCCAGTTGTCCACCGGCAAAGCCTAGCTTATTTCCCCTAGGAAACTTCCCCCAACATCCCTTCCTGCTTCAGCCCCCTCCATACACTCTTGACTTTTTCTGCCATTACTATACTTTTCTATTCTTTGTCCCTTAAAATATCCTGCAGATAGTATGCTTGTTACCTTCCTTCCTCATTTTTACCTGCAGCTTAGGATTCTGGTCATCAACATGAATGATAAAAGTTATATACAGGGTTACAGGGTTCCCTGTAATAAATGACCCATCACACTTCATCCAGGCCCCAGCTGAAACCACAGAGGAATTGGGAAAATGAACCTGATATCAGCACCAGGGTGAAGGAGATGGACACTGAGGACACTCAACACCCACCAAAGCAGAGATCCAGAGGCTCTTAAAAGCCCATCACTGAAGTAGACTTAAAATGCTGCCAACATGGTTCAGGGAATTTTGCAGAAGAGGGGGTGGAAAGATTGTTAGAGCCACAAGTTGGGACATTATGCACAAAGATATTGCCTCTCCCCCATAACTGACTGTTGCTCCCACAATGCATGACCCACAATCCCCGTGGGGTTGACCTGCATCCCCAACAAGGAAGGCTCTTCAGAAAAGGGGCAGGGAAGAAGGAAAGGATGGTACCAACATGTGTTGTTTACATACTAATTATGTCCATATCTGATAAAGATAAATTTAAAAACAGTTACATACAACTTAAGATGAATTTTTAGTCTTAAAATTTTCATGGGCATAAGTTCTAAAACTCTGAAATTAAAATCATGACACAGCATATTTGCCCTTAGAAGGTTCCAGAATCTTCATGACTTTCTTTTTCCTGAGGGAGGTACTTTTTTTTATACTATTCCATCCTCCAAGCAGAGGTAGAACCGAGGGCACAAGAAGCATCCTTCTTCCTGGTTAGTAGAGTGGTGGTCGGGCACTCACTTAAAAGCCTGCTGGCCTGGCTGAGGGAAGCTCTTTCCAGGGAGGTCCAAGTAAGAGGAGGAGGAGCCACCATGTCATGACATAGGGGCAATGACAAAGCCCCTACGTCACTGAAGAGCAGCCTCATCCAGCCTCTGGTACACCATGACTGATCAAGAAGGTCAAAAGCAGAAACTAAAACCACCAGGAAAGGGACTTCCTCCGGAATTGTGCTGTTAATAAGCCAGGAAAGTACATGTTTGGACAGTGAAATTAACACCACCTTTGCCAGTAGGCTTCTTCCAGAATGGCTCTGGGAACCCTTCCAGACACACCCTGCTTTATAGACATTGTGAGAATGATGTACATTTTGCTGACTCTGTGTTATTTAAATTGTGCTTGGTCATTCATTCTCATAAACTCTGGAATGTGATTTATTATTTCTGTATTACAGTTTTTGCTGGTGTTTGAAGCAGAAATAGTTTTATTACAAATTAAAATATTTCTCCTCTCAAGCATATGCTAATATATAATGATATTATAAATTTGGAAATCTGTTTCTTCTATATTCATCAGTGTTCAATATTTAGACAGAATTAGTATTTTATTACCTTTTGGGGGGGTTCAATGTAGGGTCTCACTCTAGCCCAGACTGGCCTGAAATTAACTATGTAGTCTCAGGCTGGCCTTGAACTCATAGTGACCCTCCTACCTCTTGTTGTTGCAAACAGGTTCACATTACTGTCAGAAAAACACCCATCCAAGAGCAGCTTGTGGGAAAACAGCTTATTTTGGTTTACAGACTTGAGGGGAAGCTCCATGATGGCAAGGGAAAATGATGACATGAGCAGAGAGTAGACATCACCTCCTGTCTAACATCAGATAGACAACAGCAACAGGAGAGTGTGCCAAACACTGGCAAGAGGAAGCTGGCTATAACACCCATAAGCTTACCCCCCAACAATACACTGCCTCTGGGAGACATTAATTCCAAGTGCCATCAGCTGGGAACCTAGCATTCAGAATGCCTAAGTTTATGGAGGACACCTGAATCAAATGACCAACATTCCACCCCTGACCCCCATAAACTGATAAGCATACATGATGTAAAATGCAATGTATTCATCCAACTTTAAAAGTCCCATAATTTTTTTTTTTTTTTTTTTTCAGTCCCAATGAGGGTCAAACATCTGGTCCAGGCTGACCTGGAATTTTCTTTTTTGAACTCAAAAATTATTTATTTATTTATTTATCCTCCTTACCTCTGCCTCCTGAGTGCTGGGATTAGAGAGAGCCACCATGGGCAAAGTCCCATAATTTTTATCAGTCCCAATGCAAACATGGGCATAGTCCAGGTCCTTTTTTGAACTTAAAAATTATTTATTTATTTATTTATTTATTTATTTATTTACTGCAAATGGGCATGCCAGGACCTCTAGCCACTGCAAATGAACTCCAGATGCATGCGCCACCATGTGCATTTGGCTTTACGTGAGACCTGGATAATCAAACCAGGGTCCTTAGGCTTTGCAGGCATGCACCTTAACCAATAAGCCATCTCTCCAGCCCTGAACTTTTTTTTTTTTTGACAACTTCTATACTTACAGACAATAAACCATGGTATTTCCTTCCCCTCCCTCCATTCCCCTTCAGAACTCCACTCTCCATCATATCCCCTCCCTCTCTCCATTAGTCTCTCTTTTATTTTGATGTCATCATTTTTTTTTCTCCTATAGGATGGTCCTGTGAAGGTATTGCTAGGCACTGCGAGGTCATGAATATTGAGGCCAATTTCTATCTGGACAGTTGCTTTGTAAGGAGTCGTACCCTTCCTTTGGCTCTTACATTCTTTCTGCCACCTCTTCTGAATGGACCCTGAGGCTAGTCCAAGGTCTTTTAACTGAGCTGGAATGCCAAAAAAAAAAAAAAACCCTGATGGCACAGAATAAGCATTCACATTGCAAAAGGTGGCATTGGGCATAGCAAAGAAATATTCAACCAATACAAGATTTAAACAGCAAACATCTGTAGCTCCAAGTCTAACAACTCCAACCAGTGACAAGTCTCCAAGTCTAACCAGTGACCAGTTTGTAGAGTTCCAATTCTGCCCCTCCAGTTAGGCCACTCGCAGTCCCAGAAAACTTCATCTGATGTTGACAGCTCTCCTGGCAGCCACCTCATAGTCCTGGCATCTCCATGGGGTCTCCACTGCAACCCCCAGTCCATCCTCATGGCTCTGTCAGGTCTCCACACAGGTAATCCAACAAGCCTGCTTCACACTGCCCATGGCCATTTCCAAAATACAAAACCGTGTTGCAAATTCAATGACTTTCTCTTTCCTGCATATGTTATACTTGATAATGCCAGGTGGGGTGCCAATTTGTTAATCCAGGGGGAAATAAAGCTGACTTTGAAGAACAGGACACTCCTTCAGCATTTAGGCCCTTTCAAAAGTCTCCATTCTTCTTTTTGTCCCAATGCAACTCAGCTGGCCCAATCTCAATGGTTGTAATCTCTCATACAATTGCAGCTAAATGGGCAGCAGTTTTGGCCCAAAGATTTCATTTTTTCTTTACCATGTCCCTCTGCTCACACCAGTCCATTTCTACACAATGAAACCCTGCACATGTTATCAGGACACAGACATAACACTAAGCTTCTCACATAAACTTCTAGCCAGTCCAGGCAAAGCTCCTTCTCTCCCTCATAAGCCAAACCTCACAGTCCATAGTTCTTATTGCATTCAGGTCTTTCAACTCTGAGCTGAATAGTCCATCAAGCTGTACCTACAGCACTGCAAGGCATCTCTTATGCCAAGGTTTCAAATCCTTCCACATTCCTCCTGAAAATCATCTCCAAAAGGCAAAAGGCCAAAAGCCACACAGGTTTCTAGCAACAACAACCCCATTTCTGGTACCAACTTTACTGTTGCAGTCAGGTTCTCATCACTGGCAGAAAACACCCAACCAAGAGCAGCTTGTGAGAAAAGGGGTTTATTTTGGCTTACAGGAGAGTGTGCCAAACACTGTCAAGAGGAAGCTGGTTATAGCCTCCATAAGCCCGCTTCCAACAATTCACTATGTACTCTCAGAATGGCCTTGAACTCACAGCAATACTACTTCTGCAAGTGCTGGGATTAAAGACATGTGCCACCACGCCTGGCTTTTTATTTATTTTATTTGACAGACTGACAGAGAGACAGAAAGAGATAATAGGTGTGCTAGGGCCTCCAGCCACTGCAAGCAAACTCCAAATGCATGTGCCACCTTCAGCATCTGGCTTACATGGGTCCTGGGGAATTGAACCTGGGTCCTTAGGCTTCGCAGGCAAATATCATCTCTGCAGCCCCATGATGGTAAATTTTATCATATGTGCACATTTCCATAATTAAAAAGGAAGTCAAAATAGATGACACAGGTATAAGTTGCACAAAGTTACAGAGCCAGCATTATAGGAAAGATAAATGGATTTGGGTTAGATGGGGCCAACCGAGCTGGTAGGTTTTGTGCTAGTAGAAGGCAAAGCAGGGAGGCTGTGCTTGCTTCGCTCTTTATACTTGTGTAGCCAGTGTCCTGGAGCAGCCAGGACCTCCAAGACATCCCTAGACTGACACAGGCAAAGCCCTCCTTGCTTTCTATGTGAACCTCGGTAATTCTGTCTCCATTATGCACAGTGAGATATGGGTAAACAGTATGCCACCATGATGACACCTGCTGTCAGGAGGGTCCTAAGGTGCTGTGCTGTGTGGCCCACTCTCAGCTCCACAACCCAGTAGCATGCCTTCTTTGTTTTGACATCCGCCCTCTGAGGCTAAGTATATGAGTGAACAGAATGGAATCAGTTGTCGGGCTGGCCTGCAGGTGCGCTACACACGGAGGACTGTGGTTAAGCAGATGACTGTAACCTAGTGCCATCTTTGGTCTTCTGTCACAGCTGGTTTTCTTATGATGTTCTCACTCGGAAAATACTTCCAAAGAGGAAATTGAAAGTTTGTTTCTGATGACACACTAAAGAAAGAACTTGAGAAGAGAGAATTTGGCCATAGAAAAATTAAAATGAGATGCACCAAGTCCACGGTCTTCAGGTCATAACCAGTTTTTCCTGCCTTTACTTTTTATGAATAGAATTGATTTTCTTTCCCGTTTCCAAAGAAGGGATGTATGGTTTGGAGCTTTTGGTCATGGACTGCTTCTGTACTTTCTTTTGTTGATGTAACAGTGTTAACTTTGGCCCTGTTTCCATTAGGAGATGAAGGCATGGAAATTAAAAAGCAAATTACAGGGATGAGAAGATTGCTGAATGACAGCACTGGGAGGATATATCAGCGTGTCGGCAAAGAAGGAGAAAAATTAAAAGAAGAGCCCCAGGACTTGGAGTTAGTGTGGCCTCAGCGTCTGAACTCCTCTGCTGAGACCCCTCAGAACCTACACCCCCCTTCACGTGGTGTGTGGAATGAGCTACCACCCCAAAGCGGACAGTTCTCAGGGCAATATGGCACCCGCTCTAGAACTTTCCAGAGTCAACCTCAGACCGCTTCAAGTTCTAATGGTATGAATGTTCTTCAGTGTTGAGGATGTAATTGTGTCCTGGCTTGAGTTATTTCTAAATAGTCAGTTTGTTTTTTGAGATAAATCTATTAAACCCTCCCTTAATCATCTGTCTTCACTGAAATTGTTTTTATTTGCGGGGGGCAGTTCTGGTAGTAGGAATAGAATCCAGGGCTTTGCACATGCTCATACTCTACCACTGAGCTACAACCCCAGCCTGCACTGGGTTATTTAAAAGATAAGGAAGAGATAAAGAAAAAGGTTGAAGTGTATTTAAAAAAACAGAAATTTTAGGTTCAGAAGTCAGAGGTTCTGTATTAGAACCTGTATCAATGAAGCCAAAGATCTGCCAAGACATAGATAAGACTGAGCATCAAGGCAGACATAGCTCCCCTTCAGCACTTCTTTCAGAAGTTGCCTGGCTTTATGGCTTCATGGCTGCATGGTGTTATGGTTGCATTGCTGTATGGCTGTAGGGTTGTATGGCTGTATGGCTGCATGGATGTAGGGTTATATGGTTGTCTGACTGCATGGCTGTATGGTTGTTTGGCTGCATGGCTATAGGGTTGTATGGCTGCATGGCTGTATGGCTGTAGGGTTGTATGGCTGTATGGCTGTATGGTTGTCTGCTCTCACTCATTCGCTTTGCGCCATCAGAGGAGTCTGAGTCAGAGAGGACTGATAACCTGGCCTTTTGCACAACCCCTTCCTATTGCCACTGCTTTCATTCCAGTGCAGGACAATACAGACCCATATTGATATCTTAACCTCCTTAGTGCTGAAAAGTAAAACTTCTTTAAAATCCTTAACTGTTAAGGGGAAAATTGATGCTTTGCTTGGTCATATTAATTTTTCCATCCAGTGACATTGGATGTTATTTGGCTTAGATGTACAGATCTATAGTTTTCACAAAGAACAAAGGAAAAAATAAGGCATTTTCAACTTGCTTGAAAACTTAAGGAACTTTTTTCCATTTATTTTTATTTTTTTGTGTTTTTTTTGTTTGTTTGTTTTGTTTTGTTTTGTTTTTGGTTTTTCAAGGTAGGTTTTCACTCTAGTCCAGGCTGACCTAGAATTCACTATGTAGTCTCAGGCTGGCCTCAAACTCATGGCAATCCTCCTACCTCTGCCTCCCGAGTGCTGTGCTGGGATTAAAGACATGTGCCACCACACCTGGCTTCCATTATTTTTATTTTATGATATTCTTTAAGAAAAAGAAGATGTTTTGATGTTTTTTGTTTGCTTATTTTTTATTTAACAGTGGAAGAGAGAGAAAGAGGCAGATAGAGAGAGAGAGAATGGGCATGCCAGGGCCTCCAGCCACTTGCAAACAAACTCCAGATGCATGTGCCACCTTGTGCATCTGGCTTATGTGGGACCTAGGGAATTGAGCCTCAATTCGGGGTCCTTAGGCTTCACAGGCAAGCACTTAACCACTAAGCCATCTCTCCAGGCTCTGATGGTGTTTTTTTAAAAAACACAATTCACAGTAAGTAATCCAGGGACATAAGAAGACATCCTAGGGGCTGGAGAGATGGCTTAGCTGTTAAGGTATTTGCCTGCAAAGCCAAAGGACCTCAGTTTGATTACCCAGGACCCACATAAGCTGGATGCACAAGGTGGCGCGTGTATCTGGAGTTTATTTGCAGTAGCTAGAAGCCCTGGCACGCCCATTCTCTCTCTCTCTCTCCCTGTTTTTTTTTTCTCTCAAATAAATAAATAAAAATATAAATAAGAAATAAAATATTAAAAAAGAACACATCCTGGGATACTGATGAGGCAACGGGGACCCCAGAGATGTGCTGTGTCTTCTCTTTGTCTCTATAGTACATAAGCCAGTACCTCGTTCATGTGCTGCATGCTTCCAGCTTAGAGAAGGTGGCTCTTTAAAGCCTCCTCCATAAAAATATTAAGTTGGTTCTCTTTAAAATTGGAAAATGATTTATAATGAGCTGAGAAGAGCTAGTTTTGTCCTCTAAAAATCATAAAGATAATGCTTACTAGTGCTTTGGGAATGTTCTGTGGAACCCTCCTCACTCTACTGCCAATAAGAGAAATAAAACGCCCTTAGGTATGTATAAAGCTGTTGAATCCCTACACTGATAATTTGTGGTAATGAGTATTCTTTTCAGTTCACAACAAGGATGATGGATCTACTTGGAAAACGTTGTTAATGTTAAAGTTACAAATAACTCTGTCAGCAGACCTTCTTGTGTTTATTGCCTGCATGCTTCCAATAAAAATACACTGTACAGTTGATCCTTGAATAATGCATGTTGTAATGTGCAGGACTTCCTATAAGAAGCTATTATGGCCAGGCGCATGTCTTTAATCCCAGCACTCGGGAGGCAGAGATAGGAGGATTGCTGTGAGTTCGAGGCCCCCCTAGTGAATTACAGGTCAGCCTGAGCTAGAGTGAGACCCTACTTCAAACA
This sequence comes from Orientallactaga sibirica, assembly GCA_036365145.1. NCBI lineage: Eukaryota > Metazoa > Chordata > Mammalia > Rodentia > Dipodidae > Orientallactaga > Orientallactaga sibirica. Next base: position 3,807,542 of record JAEOAD010002853.1, read on the forward strand.
AACAACAAAAACAAAATGCTATTATTTGTGAAAACTCTCAAATGGCCCTTACAGTCTAGAAATAGTGAAAACAAGGGAAAGATATATGTGTTATGTCATGATTGCATAAACTCTATGTAAATAGTCTTTGCCATTTACTACCAAAATACATACAAGACCATTTTCAAAAAAAAATCAAGATTTATCAAAACTTACGCACAAAGCCACACGTGGAGCACACTTTTAACACCAGCACTCGGGAGGCAGAGGTAGGAGGATCGCTGTGAGTTTGAGAGTTCAAGGCCAGCCTAAGACTACATAGTGAATTCTAGGTCAGCCTGGACTAGAGCAAGACCCTACCTTGAAAAACCAAAAATAAAACTTATGCTCACAAACACTCATAGACTATACATGATACCATTTTTAGCTAAGAGAAATGTAAGCAAATGTAAAGATGCTATATTAAATAATAACTTCATAAAAGTAAGTATAACAATTTCATAGCTATTTCCTGCTTTCAGTGTGGGGGGTTAAGTTAAATATGGATTTTCAGTTTGAGGTCAGCCTGGGCTAAAGCTAGACCCTACCTCGAAAAACCAAAATAAACAAATAAATAATACACAGAGGGAGAGAGAGGGAGAGAGCATGAGCGAGCGAGATGGATTTTCTACCCTACAGATTTTAAGGTGTGTCACCTGACCTTGTATTGCTCGGGCTCACTTGTATGTACCTGTGACTACTGCAGTGTTTCACTGGAATCCTTCCTACCTTAAATGTTATAACATCTCAGTTTGCTAAAATTTTGAAAATTTATTCCAAAGCTTATCTTTACCTATTTCATGGTTTTGCTGTGGTGAACTTTAGTATCTACTAATAGAGCTGATTATGGTATTTAAATTATATCCAATGTCTAGAAAATCTCATAGTTGGAACAAAACCTTAGAACTTTGATTTGCCCACCTGTCAGAAATTTAAGTAGTAGCTTTCCCCTTAAACAGCTTCATTCATGGGGGTTAGACTTGATGCTAGAGGGGCCCTAGTCTTCAGATCACTTTCCCAAAGGTGCAGCTTTAGCCAGAGAGATGGCTAAGTGGTAAGGTGCTTATTTGCTAAGCCTAATGGCTGATTTCCATTCCCCAGTCCCCACACAAAGCCAAGCACACAAAGTGGAGCATGCATCTGGAGTTCATTTGCAGTGACACGAGGCCTTGGCATGCCCATTCTACTCTCTCTCTCTCTAATAAATAAATAAAAATAATTTTTAAAATTGTGCTAAAAACACTACCAAAGGCTATCAAATGTGCTATTTTATTTCAAGACCAAATCAGAGATATTTGTTTACATATATGGAAAACAGAATGGAACAGTTTTGTTAAGGAAAATATATTAAATTTAAACAGTAAAAAGGAGATTGGTGAGGAGATGTAAGAGATAGGATGGATAAAAGATAGGGAAAGACCCCTTTGTAAAGAAATGTGACCCTCTCATACCTCCAGCTCATCAAGGTCCACACTTCTTCTACCTTGTACCCCTGTTTTTCCCACTTAAGCAAATCCCAGCCAAACTATTCTAGAAGTTTTTATGTGTCTTCACTTACCATCAGACTTTTAGTAGACTGCTTTAATTCTTTTTTTGTTTTGTTTTGTTTTTTTTTTTTTTCTTTTTCTTTTCTTCTTTTTTTTTTCTTTTTCTGAGGTAGGGTTTCACTCTTGTCCAGGCTGACCTGGAATTAACTATGTAGTCTCAGGACGGCCTCGAACTCACGGCGATCCTCCTACCTCTGCCTCCCGAGTGCTGGGATTAAAGGCGTGCGCCACCATGCCCGGCTTTAATTCTTAATATGAACTCCAATAACACATATACTACGGATTGTTTTGCCACGTTGCTCTCAGAGCTCATTTAATTTTCTTTTTGTAGAAACTAGCATGCATGTTTATGGTGACTTTTAGGGCATTTTTATCTCGGGCAAAATGGCTTCACTATAGGAGACTTCTGTGGCTGGGCATTACGTGCATCTATTCACACAGGCCTGTGACATAGCATGCACCCTAAAATACACAAGCCTGGATAAAGTCAGACCCCCAAATTTAGGTTGTAAATATTATTGGGTCCATTTTTCGTAAGCAGTTTCGTAATTATTACATGCACTTCAAAATCCTGTCCTACCTTTTCCCCCTTCCCTTTTATAATTCTGTGTGTGTGTTTGGGAACACATCATTCTTTTCTTTCACACTTAGGAGAACTTCCAGTGGTGAATTCATCCGTTGGATCAAACTGCTGTACTTGTAACTGCCAGTCAACATTGCAGGCCATTCTCCAAGAACTCAGGACCATGAGGAAACTGATGCAGTTTCAAGCAGGTACAAAGAGCAGCCCTCTGAATACGTCTTTTGATTGTGAACGCCTGTGTGGGCATCTTCATGGCGATTGCGCTGTCCTGTGGTTGGAACCCTTCCCACCTTGCTGTCTCGCTGTGCCTTTTCACGTATCCATTTTCTGTGCTTTGTTGTTGGTGTGTGTGTGTGTGTGTGTGTGTGTGTGTGTTTAGCAAATCAAACACATTTTATATTGCCCCTAATACTGCTCACAGGCTTATGTACATGCTCTCAGTGCACTTCATCCCATGAGCTCCTGGTACTTCACAAATGTCAGTTAATTAAATTTTGGAATATCTAACACGGAAGAGCCCTTCAGGAAACACAGCTTCCCCGCTGAAGACACTCAAGGACGTGAGCAGGCGAGAAGCGGTGAGCCTCAAGCTCTGCTTGTGACCTCGTCTCTCACATCAAGATGTAGCTTAGATACACCTCAAGTCTGGCCCCTTTGTTGACAACTTCTCTTTCTGTTCTACACATCATCTAGGAGGTAAACAACAGAACAGGGGGTGCGTATTTGAGGATTGAATGCCAAGTTTCTCACCTCCTAGCTGGATGAGTTCTGAGCCCCCCAGTTCTCATCTGTAAATGGAAGGTTGTTTTTGAATCAGGAGATAGCAGCTGTAAGTGAACTGCACAAGGCATAATGCACACCTGAGCAATTTGTATTGGGGAGGGTTTAAAATCTGGAATCACAGGTTTTAGTGACTTGTTTTCCAGTGTCCATAGTTAGAAGAAAACCAGGGAGTTTTTGTCTTAGGTACAAGAAATAACAAATCATTTTGTTGAGCCTTCCCTCTGATGTTGGGTGCAGCAGGACAACAGCACAGCCCCATCATGGCTGGCCCTCCTTCCCTTTCCTCAGGGTGTCATTCCAGAAGGTCATTGCTCAGAAACTGCTCATGGTACTAGTCAGTTAATTCCAGTAAAAAAAATCCTCATATTCAGTGATGTGGTTTTGATACAAAAAGCTTGAGCTGGAGAATTTGCTTGGTGGTTAAGGCGCTTGCCTGCAAAGCCTAATGACATGGGTTTGATTTCCCGATACACACGTAAAGCTGGATACACAAAGTGGGTGCATGCATCTGAAGTTCGTTTGCAGCAGCTTGAGGCCCTGGTTTTGTGTGTGTGTGTGTGTGTGTGTGTGTGTGTGTGTGTGTGTACTTGCAAGTAAATAAAAATAATTTTTTTAAAAAATTAAAAATACAAAGCTTCATACTTGGACATTTCAGTCACCCAAGATTGCTTTTTTAAAAAATTTATTTATTTAAGGTATATAAAGAGGCACAGAGAGAGAGAGAGAGGGAGGGAGGAAGGGAAGGAATGGTCACACCAGGGCCTTGAGCCGCTGCAAATAAACTCCAGATGCATGGGCCACCTTGCGCATCTGGCTTTACATGGGTCCTGGGGAATGGAACCTGAGTCCTTCGGATTTGTAGGCAAGAACCTTAACCACTAAGCCATCTCTCCAGCCCAAGATCACATTTTTAGCATAAGGCAAGCTAAAGACTTTCTGGAATGTAGTATTTTTTAAGGACAAAATTTGGACTTGTCCCAAGGCAAAAGCAAGCATTTTGTCAGGTCAGAAAGTATTTGATTCACCTTGTTCCACCACAGTAATGTGTGTTCTTCTGACAGAGGTTACTGGCCCTGAAATAAGGGCCTCAAGAAAAAAGGTTATTTTATTTGGGATGGATCCTTTACACAGAGGGAGAATTTGTTAGTACTTAAGAAAATATGCATATGAAATTATAATGATTTATTTTGTTACTTAAGCTCCTTACTACTGAAATGGCAAACTACAAATTGCAACCATTTAAATCCTTGACCGAAGCTCTTTAGAATCTATTAAGTAAATGCCACTTTGTCACCATGTTTTCTTTTCTGAACCTCTGAAGATCAGGGAGGTAAACAGTTCCTGAGCTACGGATAGTATAAAGGATAAACTGAATAGATGGCTCTCCTTTAACTTTCTTAAAAACTGTGCATTGTGCAGGCAAATTTACTTAAGGTTTATTGCCTTTGAGACTTAGATTTAAATTATATTTCAAAAGGCCCACCCTTATTTCAAGGGAAAGAGGGAGTTTGGTCAAACAGTAAGATCTGAGTGTGAGAAACTCTGTTCTGTGGAAATCTGCAGAAGGCAAAGCAGACCTGCAATAGCCTCTGTTGCTTTATACCAAGACATTTTCACTTTTAATTTGAAAACATAAGTGTTAGAGAAGCCTTTGGCTTGAAGGCTGCAGCCGAGCTGGTTTTGATCATCACTTTGAGGCCATTTGACCGTGGGGACAGAACAGACCAGCCTGGAGGACAGGTGCAAGTGGCTGTGTGCTAGAGTAACTAGAGGAGCCCCTCCAACCCTCTGCCAACCCTCTGACCCACTCAGCCTGGAGAGGCTAAGGTATTGATGTGCATTTATGACTGCAGTGATTGGGCTGGAGAGATGGCTTAGTGGTTAAGGCACTTGCCTGCAAAGCCAAAGGATCCAGGTTCGATTCCCCAACATGTACCAAATGGATAAGGTAACACATGTTTCTGGAGTTCGTTTGCAGTGGCTGGAGGTCCTGGTGTGCCCATTCTCTCCCTCTCTCCCTCTCCCTTCCTCTTCCTCTCTCTCTCTCTCTGCCTCTTTCTCTCATAAATAAATAGATAAATAAGTAAATAAATAAATAAATAAATTCTTAAGACTTCAATGATCGAATGTTTGTGGTTCAAGTCTAGAGCCAGGGACACCAATTGCCATATGAGGGGTCAGACAGCTCCAGCTGCTTGCTCTTGATCCTCATGGATCACCTCCAGTATGGAGATGAGGTGTGTCATCTTTGTTTGCAGACTGATAACAAGTTAGATGAAATACTCCATGTCCATGTGCCTGTGAATATCATTACTCTTCACTTGGCTTATTTTTTTATAGATTTCTTCCTGTTAAAAAAAAGTGCACCTGGTAGTCATATTTAGGAAGCTATATTAATATATGACGATTTAATGCAAATTTCAGCCATGTTTTCCTGTTTCACATTCCATCAGAATATTTTCAAGTGGCTAATAAATAATTTTCAGACTGTGCTATAAAAAACAAACTTGCCATTCTGGATTTTCGTTGAAATTATTTATTTAGTTTTATGGCTATGTGTGTGTTACTCATTTGTATGTGTTCCTATGTGTGTAACTGCATGTGCATGTACGGGTCAGAGGTCATTCTTCCACCATATTTATTGAGGCAGGGTCTCTCACTGAACCTGGAGCTCACTGTTTGGCAAGTCTAGCTAACCAACTTGCCTCAGGGACCCTAAGGATTCTCCTGTGTCTACCTGCCAAGCACTGAGACTACAGACATGTGCCACTGCGCCCAGCGTTTATGTGGGCAGCGGGCTGTGAACCCATGTCCTTCTGCTCATGCATTACTGATGGAGACTCTGCTCTGGCCCCAAGTGCTGTGCTTTAAATGTGTGTCCCGTGGGAACCCTCATCCTTGTTCTAGACGTCTCTCATGGGACTCAGGCTAGGCATAGATTTTACTCAGTTGCTCGACTTGTTCAGAATTATTCATTCTTAGTTTTCATCGATGTAAAAGTGAGGTCCAGAGAAGCGGCCTGGTCTCATAGCTTGGGACATGGAGTCCTGGAAATAGTTGTTGTACAGAGAACCTTTGATGAGGAAAGATTCTGACTATTTTGATCAATCTTGCCAAAACAATCGGTGGTTCATTTTTGCCATTTTTGGCACCTGAAGATCGCCTGTAACCAATCAATTGAATCCAAATGACAGTGTGAATATCTCTGGCATGGGTTATGAGAAAGTTCTGGAGCTGTGTGTTCCCATAGCTCGTAACCCTCTCCTTCCTTTGAAGTCAGCAGTGTGGAGACACTGTAATGAACCACTGCGTTTGGCGCCATTTTCTCCTGGCCCTTGATCTGCCCTTAGGACGTTAGAGTGCCCCCAAGCTTCACCGGGCGACCTCGAGGTGCAAAGTGAGATTTATTTCAATGTGCTTCATCCTTGAGGGGCCTCCTCACCTTGGTGTCACTTCTCAGTCGCAGAGGTAGACCAGAGCTAACTTTTGCTCAGTTAGACACAAGTGCCTGTACCATATTTGTGTTTATTGTCCACAGTTGGAACTCAAAACAGACAACAACCCCCAATTTCCCTTATATGCTCCCAGCGAACTGCTGTCTCACGCAAGAGAAATAAAAAGAAAAAAGTGCTCCCCAAGACCGGAGAACCAGTGACTGTGAAACCAAAGCCCAGTGTGTCGGAGACTGACAAGAAGCCAGCTGTGGAGGCCATGGGGCAGTCTGGCCTCCAAGCCAAGGAGCACACCTCGGCCGAGGAGAGCCATGTCCTGGGATTTGGCATTGTTCTGGAATCGCCTTCCTCAGATGTAAGTTGATATTTTCTGGCTGCTGACCCAATTGATAGAACTTTCAGGAATTTTATGGTAGGATACTTTTCCTTTAAGTCCTCCTGCCCAAGGTAACTAGGGAAACGTAGAGAATGCGGAAAGGAAGACGAGCAATCTCTCTTTGCCTAGGTTTGACTTTTCTAAAAAGTTTGTGCTTTATTTATTCAAACACATTTCCATTCTTTTGTCTCTGAAAGAAGGGTGGTGGCATAAATAATCTGCTCACTAATTTCTTTAACATTTTTAATTTCGAAGTGGCAGTTTTTAATTTCCTCAGTGCAGAAAACTAAAAGAACACAATTAAATTCTTTGTAGATGGGTATAAATGAATAGACACATACAGATAAGGTCATACCTTTCTGGAAACACAAACTAATAATAAAAGAGGAACAGTAGTGCTAATTCTATTTTATAGATGCAAGCTCTAGTGCTAATTAGGTGGTAGTGCCATGCCATTTACTCTAATGATAGGTTAATGCTCTGCAAAGGTTTGCTATTTTAATATCATAGCCAGAATGCTGTTGCAGTCTACGATGCTGGAATACATCTGAAATATCCATCTGACTCGCTGCTTTGGATTCAAAGGACCATAAGTGAACTTCAGTCATAATGTGCTGAATTTGCAATTGTGTACTCGATTTACAATATCTTTATCTAAGTACACTCATGTTGGGAACCCCAGCTTGTTGGCAGAGTTCTTAAAATAAACAAGAGGGAGTGCTTTATTATTATCAGATCGCATAGGATGAGGATCCTGCTGAGAACACCCACAGGCTTATATAGGATTGGAGGTTAGGCCTACCTTTTAAACTTTAAATAAGAAACAAATTGCTGGGGTTTTGTTTTTTTTTAAGCATTCTCTTTCAGTTGTAGGAAGACAGCTTGCTAGCGTATATCCACATGGGATCTTTACTAAAAGGAGGCAATAAGAATAATCATCTTGTGGCATTTGTAGGCTAGAAAATCATTTGACCTGCCATCCAATCCTTGGTGTTAAAGAGGTATTTTGTTTTCATCTGTACGCATATGCTACAACCATGAAGCTCTTGGAAGCTACAAATTTAATTGAAAAACTCAGCAATGATACTGAGCTTCTCCTTGGGACCCGCCGACTCTGATTCCATCGTGTTGTCACTGCAGCGGAGGCCTGGCTCAGAGGCCTATATAGATCATGTATTTTACATGGCACATTATTCCACCAAATATAGTTAAGCAGTTTTCTATAAGCTTTCACATTCCCCTACATTTTCTAAGCATTCTTTTTCTGCTGGGAGCACAGACTTAGGCTGTGTAAACCACCTCTGTCATGGGTTGGGCTAATGTTACTAACTGAGTTTTCTCCCTTTTTTATTGTTAAGCTCCATGTCTATTTTTGAGATAAATTGGAGGAGATCTTAGAAAAGCCTTATGTATATTCATAAAGTAAAATAAAATAAAATTTTTATTATTATCAATTTTAAATTGCTAAGTTAATTTTATTTATATATTATATAAAATTACCTTTACTGCTGGCAGTTTTTGCTAATAATAGCTATTTAATTTGACTGAGTATGTTCAGAATTGTTCGTGAAAGCTAAAGCACTGATTTTCTCTGAAGAATAGCATGCATTTAAAGAAAAGAAAGAAAGGTATGGCACAAAAACAAACGCAAGGGCCCATGTGGGACGATAGATACTGTGGACAGCCCACATCTTCTGACTGCCCTACATATATACAGAAAAACACTAAGCGTTAATCAGAAGTCACTGGAATATCAGTACATTAAAGGATACATGGGAAAATCCTGTCGCAACGTTTGGCACATAAAAGGTACTCAGTAAATGTTATTTACCTGATCTATAAGTGACAAAACATTTACATTTGATTTGAGCACACTGTACTCTAACTGCTAATCTACCCCATCCACCTCTCTTCTAATTTGAACAGTTCTCCTTTATGGAACTTTCTACATTTTAAAATAATCATGTCCATGATTTTGTACCATCTTCTAAGGAGCAGGTCATATATAGCAATAGTAACAGGATTCATGTGCCATCGTGCGCCAAGTAAGTGGTTTCACCTAACCTCACTCGTGCTCTGAAAGGGAGCCTGCATAAGTTCCCACAGGTGGGTTCCCTGCACCAGGCCTGCCAGCTGCCCTTGTCCACTGAGAAAGGCCTTGGGTGTCCGTTCGGCACAGTTTTTGTGCAGGCGCACTCAGTCACTTCATGGGGTGATCATTATATGACAAAGAACTGAGAAGTTGGGCTAGAGCTGTTGACTCTGTTTACTTGGAACTTTCTTAGTTGAAAAGTAAGCGGGTAAGAAAGCAGGCTGCTGGGTTACACTCTCAGCTGTGTGACCCTGAGCAAGTGAACCCGCTGCCTTTTCCCTGCAAACGAGAATCATAGCAATCGTTTCCTCATAGAATTGGCCTCTTAGAGTATTGTAAGCACAATAAATATTTGTCATTTTTAATAAATTTTATTTATTTATTTAGAGAGAAAGAGAGAAGCCGGGCATGGTGGCGCACGCCTTTAATCCCAGCACTCGGGAGGCAGAGGTAGGAGGATCGCTGTGAGTTCAAGGCCACCCTGAGACTACATAGTGAATTCCAGATCAGCCTAAGCTAGAGTGAGACCCTACCTCGAAAAACCAAAAAAAAGAGAGAGAGAGAGAAAAAGAGAGAGAGAGAGAAGAGGAGAATGGGTGCACCAGGGCCTCTAGCCAATGCAAATGAACTCCAGACTCATACACCGCCATGTCCATCTGGCTTACATGGGGACTAGAGAATCAAACCTTGGTCCTTAGGCTTTACAGGCAAAAACTTTTACTTCTAAGCCATCTCTGCAGCCCTATTTTTAAAATAATTTTATTTATTTATTTATTTATTTATTTATTTATTTATTTATTAAGAAAGAGAAAGAGACAGAATATTGGTCATTTTTCAACCTTAGCAATGCTTCCTAAACATCCTGACGGGAACTAATGTAACTCTTTTTAAGTAAACAGAACTGTTTATATGAATAAGCAGATCCGTCTGCACAAGCAGTGCTTTTGGTGAGGGCAGAGCTTGGAGCAGGATTAGTTGACCCTTTCTAAACGAGCACTTACATAGAATTCAAGCCGGAGTTACACAGAAGCAAAGGCAGAAGCCCCAAACCAAAGCTGAGATTTAAGTACAGTGTTGCCCTCTTGTCATGAGTGCACATCCCAGCCTTGGACTACTACTGAGACACGACAGTCTTTGTTTCTTGTCGTCACAGTTTTCCAGGGCTTGATATTTTGACATCCATTCCTCAAGGCAGCTGTACCTGACTTAGGTTCATTTTACTGTTTTGGGAAAGGGGAGCTTTGGTGAAACACTTGCATAAGCTTTAAGAAAATTGTTTGGAAGCCAGGCGTGGTGGTGCATGCCTTTAATCCCAGCATTGGGAGACAGAGATAGGAGGATCCCTGTGAGTTCAAGTCTAGCCTGAGAGACTACATAGTGAATTCCCTGGAGGTCAGCATGAGCTAGAGTGACACCCTACCTCAAAAAGCAAAAAAAAGGGAAAGAAACATTGGAGAAAAGGAAGTTATACTTTTTTTTTTTTTTTTTTTTTTGAAGTAGGATCTTACTCTAGCCCAGGCTGACCTGGAATTCACTATATAATCTCAGGGTGGCCTCAAACTCACAGCAGTTCTCCTACCTCTGCTGGGATTAAAGGTGTGCATCAACCATGCCCAACAGTTACACTTATTGAGTTAAAACTCAGAAAAGCCAATAGGCTTAGCAGTGAGAATCTGTGAGCAGCTACTAATAATTTTTAATACTAGAAAATGCTTTTGTTTGTTGAAGTGACTATGAATACTCTCTAATTCTAAATTGCACACATTTTTAAATTATCAGAAGACAAATCTATGACTACACATCAGTTTATGACAGATTTGTTAATGTTTATTTTGTATTCTTAAATGATTTTAAATGCATGATGCTTTCAACAGGAATGTCTTCTGAGTTCAGGATGTTGTCATGACACTTTTTAGCCCAATAGAGAAAGTGATCTGCGGGGATCTGCTAAGGTCAGTCAAGGGGGCCACTTTCCATTTTCTCATTGACACACTGAAACTGAGGCGATGTACGGATGAGAGCGTAGGTTCCGAGCACAAGCTTCTTGAGCCCAAACCCTTGGTTCATCACATCTCATTTGGATGATCTTGAACAAGTTGCTTGCTTAGCTTCCTGAGTCTGAGTTTTTTTTTTTTTTTTTTTTTTTTTTTTTGGTTTTTCGAGGTAGGGTCTCACTCTAGTTCAGGCTGACCTGGAATTCACTATGTAGTCTCAGGGTGGCCTCGAACTCACGGCAATCCTCCTACCTCTGCCTCCCGAGTGCTGGGATTAAAGGCGTGAGCCACCATGCCCGGCTCTGAGTCTGAGTTTTTGCGTTTGCAAATGGGGGATAGTAATGATAGCCACTTTGCCAGACGAGAATTAAATGAGAAGAGTGATGAACTGTGTGCTAGCTTAGGCCCTAGAATATAATAAGTAGCAAATGAATATTAATTACATAACCATCTTCTAGGGGGTACTAACTAAAGTGAACGTAACAGTCTTCGCCTTTTTCATAGCACACAGAGGAGATTCACCAACAAGACTTACGATTACAGTGAAATAGGATCGAAGCTCTGGTTCCGGCAGCCAGAACGTCTCAGAGGAACAGGGAAGAATGGGACTTCCCTACCTACAAGCTCAAAGACAGATACTTAGGGTAGACGTCATCTCAGGGGACTCAGGAGGAAAGAAGCTAGACTGTGCTTTAAAATCTTATATATTGTCCATTTGGCACAACTATCTACAACATAAATCAAGCCCTAGTCTTCAGAGTCATTAATTTATTACCTGAGAAGGAAAAGGCTGGAATCTCTCATTATGCAAATGCGTGAAGAAGCTTTCAAGGGACCACATTGTATTATCTTTTCTAAAATTAAATGCTTAACTCTACCAAAATTTTGACAAATAAAAAGTTAAAAGAACTGGGACAGCCAGGCATGGGCAGCTCTGCTCACACCCATCATCCCAGCACTTGAGCAGGTGAAGTAGGAGGGTCAATATGAGTCCAAGGCCAGCCAGGGCTACAGAGTAAGTCCCAGGTCAGACTGGGTTCGAGTGAGACCCTGCTTCAAAAAGCCAAGGAGGGGCTGGAGAGATGACTTAGCGGTTAAGGCGCCTGCCTGCTAAGCCTAAGAAACTGATTCCAATCTCCAGGTCCCACGTTTAGCCAGATGCAAAGTGATGCAAGGGCGCAATGCCGCACTTGACCACAAAGGGGCGCACGCATCTGGATTTTGTTCACAGCAGCTGAGAGACTGCTGGCGCGCCCATCTCTATCTGTCTCCCTCTCCCTCTCTGCCTGTCTCTCTCTGTGTCTGTCTCCAAAAATAAAAATAAAAAATTTTTTAAAAAGCCAAGGAGAGGATTGGATCTTGGGAGCTGGGGAGATAGCTCTGCATGTAAGAGTGCTTATTGAGCACACATTAGGACCTGAGTACAATCCTCAGTCCTCACCTGAAAAGGTAGGCCTGCCTGTGCCTGCCTGTAAACCCTAGAGCTGTGGGAAGCAGAGGTAGGAGGGTTGTTGGAGCTCCCTGCTCAGCTCATCTAACTGAGAAACAGTGCAAGCGCAGGTTTACTGAGAGACTGTCTTAGGAGATAAGACGGAAGAGTGGAAGAAAAAGATCCAAGTTCCTTCTCTGTGCTCCGCAGCCTTACACATGGGGTGCACACAACTGTATATGTGCATGTGCATGCATACACCATTCCCAACACAACACACACACAACACACATTTTTTTAAAAATAATTAGATCTTTAATGGATTCTTATAATTTTTATCCTAGTCAATATTAAATATATGTCATGATTATTACACTTGCTTTTTCATAGAACTTGTGGCTGAGCACGTTTTTATTTCATACAGAAATCCACCTTACAATACTGGCCTTGATGGAGTACATCCAGCAGGCTTCTCCTCCATGGACACTGGGGGTTCTCAGCCCAGCCCCATCCCCAGGCCACATCTGTTCTGAGAGGCTTAACAATAACAGCTGCACAGCTGGGCCAGCCTGAGCAAGCCTCAGGTGTTCATTGGCCAAGTACTTTGCATAGCATTTAATAAATGATCACAATAAGTTTTATCTCGAGCAGGCCTGATTTCTAGGAAATTATGTTAATTTTTCTAAAACAGACAATCATATTTATGAGCAAAACAAAATCAGTCAGGATTTTTGTGTATTTGTAAGAATTTTCTTTCATGCCCTTAAGCTCATTTTCTTATAAATGCATCTAACATACTGCTAAGCAAGTAGAAGAGAGGATCATTGTAAATGGTAACCTCATGAATGAAAGACTAAATGAATTCTTTAAACTTTCTTATTAGCCGTGTTTTACACTTTTTAGTGGAAAATCAGTCGGCCTTACTCTGCAGAACCCACGGCTGCTTCTGCAGCTTTCTTTGAGGTTTTCACCCTGAGTCAGTGTGATACGTAACCAGCCAGCCTGCCTCACCTTTCTGGTCGACACCACACAGCACATCTCATGCAATCAGCTGGGTGCAGATGTCTGTAGATGTGGGTATTGCACAACACAGAACTGGAAAACTGCTGTGTGTAATCAGCATTCATTTACAGTTGAAAATCTGGGGCTAATGGGCCTTTGTGCACTGCTTTTGACTCACAAGCAATGACCACACGCACTTGGTTACATGTCTCACTGTAATTTGGAAATGGTAGTTCCTTATGCCCAGTAGCCTGCATCAGGCATGTTCCTTGCATTACTCACTTGTGTAATCTCCTTGAAAGTGTCTTTCTGACAGTGCTGAGGAGCTGGCTCAGTTGGTCAAGCACTTTCCCTACAAGCATGAGGACCACCACTCACATCAATGCCAGGTGGGCTTGGCAGGCACCTGCAATCCCAGCATTCAGAAGGTGGCTTGTGGGGGTGCCCAGAGCAAGTTGGCTAGCTAGACTAGCCAGGTCAGCCAGCTCTGGATCCAAATTAGAGGCTCTGTCTCAATAAATAAGGTAGAGGGTAGTCATGGTTGAGAAAGACAGCTGACATCAATCTGCGGTACACATGCACCACACACATGCAGACATGTATGCACATGCGTACACCACACACACACCCATGCAAAACAGTGTCTTGGTTTGGGGATATTTTTTTCTTTAGATTATGAAAAGGAGCCACAGAATGTGCACACAGGCACTTGTGGCAGGAGTGGTTCTTTTCATTACTTGGTGGGCAAGTCCATCACCCAAACAAGATCTTAACGCTGGCAACTTCTAAGCAAAGGGAAACCACATCTGAACACATAGAAACAGCATGGTCACTGTGTTCAGGGACATTCTCAAGATCCATCAGGACTCTATGCAGCATTCTCCTGCAGAGCCTCCATGTTAGGATGTGATACCACTGCATAAGACAGTTTCAGAACTGGACCTATTGTGCTACGTGGCAGAGGTACCTAAAATAAGCAGAGCTTACATAAAAGCCCAAATGTGGACTGGAGAGATGGCTTAGCAGTTAAGGCCCTTGCCTGTGAAGCTAAGGATCCAGGTTCGATTCTCCAGGTCCCATGTTAGCCAGATGCACATGGTGGCGCATGCATCTGGAGTTCATTTGCAGTGGCTACAGGCCCTGGTGCACCCACTCTCTCTCTCTCTCTCTTTCTCTCCCTCCATCTCTCGGTCTCTAATAAATAAAAATGATTTAAAAATAATAATAAAACCCAATTGTATAGTGGGAATTCAGAGTGAACCTGCAAAATAATGACTGTAAATATTGTAAATTATGCTTTGTAATTTTTTTTAATTTTGTAAATTTTTAAAATTTCCTTATGCTTTGTAATTTGACATTATCATTTAAATATCATCTTACTTCAGTAATCATCAATAATAGTGGTAAGTTAGTATATCAGCTATTTATCTTGATTTGAGTATCAAGTAAGAATTTGTTAAAGGAAGTCTAGTTTTTTTTTGTTTTTTGTTTTTGGTTTTTTGGTTTTTTTTTTTTTGGTTTTTCAAGGTAGGGTCTCGCTCTAGCCCAGGCTGACCTGGAATTCACTCTGTAGTCTCAGCTGGCCTCGAATTCACAGCAGTCCTCCTACCTCTGCCTCCCGAGTGCTGGGATTAAAGGCATGCACCTCCACACCTGGCTAGATTTTTATTTTAATGATACTTATTTGGCACAGTGTTGTTTTTTTTTAATCTTAACTAACATCAGTAAACAGAGCTATCTCTTTTAAACAATGGCCAGTGAATAAAAAGAGATATGATTCTACAACTAAAGAATTTTAACATGTTTTGGGCCTGTAGGGATGGCTTAGCGGTTAAGTGCTTGCCTGTGAAGCCTAAGGACCCCAGTTTGAGGCTTGATTCCCCAGGACCCACATAAGCCAGATGCACAAGGTGGTGCATGCATCTGGAGTTCGTTTGCAGTGGCTGGAGGCACTGGCATGCCCATTCTCTCTCTCTCTCTCTCTGCCTCTTTCTCTCTCTGTCTGTCGTTCTCAAATAAATAAATAAATAATAAACAAAAACAATTTTAAAAGAATGTTAACATGTTTTTAAATATATATGTGCACAGTTGTTGCTCATTATATGGTAACAGTGCACCCTGATCATATTTGTAAGATATGATGACAAGGTTTCATAATGAAAATGTAAGATTATTTAATATCATGTTTTCTTCAAGTTTCAAAACATAAAGCTAGCCCCTCTTCTTTTTTAAAAAAGGAACTAGTGCTTTGTGGCACTGGTAAACATCCTTTACAGTCAGTCTCACCTGTTATCAAAGTGGGATGGAGGCAGGGAGGAGCCAGAGCGTGGCCACCCCGCCCTGACTGCTGCGGCTCCTGTTGGGCTACCCAGACTGTTTACTCCCCTGTACGGGGCTTTCAAGGAATCGGGTTCATGTTCCTCCATGTGGAATAAACAGAATAACAATACTGGTCTACAGAAAGCAGGGGCAGCTTTGGCTCCGGATGGCACCTCTGCAATCACAGTGTAATTTCAGTGCCGATGCCATCAGGCTCCACAGACTCCTCCAGATGCTTAGTTTTTGGCATCCCCGTGGGTGCCACAAACAGCAACTACACTGTTGCCTCCTAAATCTAAACTTCAAGGCCCTGTTAAAGTGCTATCGCATTCTTCTCTGTCTGCTCCTGGCACCCCATCTACCCTTTAGCCCCAGGAGTCCCTCCTGCCTGATCCTGACACCTGCTCTGTACCTTTCAGGTAGTGTTCCTCACTTTGTGTGTGTGTGTGCAAGTGTGTATGTCTCAGCTGCAGAGCCCATCTTGAAATTCATACAGATGGTGCTTCTTCATACGTAGATACTAAATCAGACAGTCAACCTTCTCCAGGTCATACCCTGCTGGTGCTAGCACATGACCACGCTAAGACACTGGTGTGCCTAGCCACAGCCGGAGACTTACAGACCACTGCCTCTGTTCAGAGGCAGGAGAACTCTAACCCAGCACTAGTCACTGTGAAAGAAAGTTCTCATAGCCTTTTGTTCATTCTGACATGCATCTTGTGGACAGTAAGTGGGTACTTGGCCTGGTGACTACAGAAAAGCTGCTCGTCCTGAGGAGAAATCCAGCTCGCAACTAAATCAGTGCAGTGCGAAAAGTACTGTGAGGGCTGGAGAGATGGCTTAACTGTTAAGGCACTTGCCTGCGAAGCCCAGGGACCCAGGTTCAATTCCGCAGTACCCACGTAAGTGAGATGCACGAGGGGGTGCACACATCTGTAGTTCGTTTGCAGTGGCTGGAGGCCCTGTTGTGTTCATTCTCTTTGTCTTTCTTTTTTATCTCTAACTCTCTCTGTTTACAAATAAATAAATAAATATTTTTTTTAAATTTAAAATGCGGTGAACATATTTCATAGAACATATGCTGGGTGCATGCAGAGGGGAGCGGCCAGTTATGCCTGGTGGCTCATGTTTCTCAAGCTAGGGTCCACGTCCTCCTGAACAAGTCAAAGGGAAAGTTCTAGGAGTCCCAGAAGTCCAGCAGCTGAGTTTTAAGTCCCAGGTTTGTGCGTCAAAATCAAACTGAGGGTTACAGGAATGAATAAATGGGCATCCTTCCTGTTCCTGTCTCGCAACTTTCCAACTGCTGTGCCACCCCAAAGCTTTGCACAGCAGCAAGATACACTTGGTGTTTTGTTTTAATGGCTTCCAAGTGATATAGAAGCACTTTTTTTAAAAATCCAAGATCAGGGGCTGGAGAGATGGCTTCGTGGTTAAGACATTTGCCTGCAAAGCCAAAGGACCTTGGTTCAATTCCCCAGTACCCATGTAAGCCAGATGTACAAGGTGGCACATGCATCTGGAGTTAGTTTGCAGTGGCTGAAAGCCCTGGTGCACATATTCTCTCTTTTTCTCTCTGTCTCACTCTGCCTCTTTCCCTCTCTCAAATAAATAAATAAAAGCCAGGCATGATGGCACCGCCTTTAATCCCAGCACTCGGGAGGCAGAGGTAGGAGGATTGCTGTGAGTTTGAGGCCACCCTGAGACCACATAGTGAATTCCAGGTCAGCCTGGACTAGAAACCCTACCTTCAAAAACCAAAATTAAATAAATAAATAAATAAAAATATTTTTTTAAGTTTTATTTATTATTTATCAGAGACAGAGAGAGGGACAGAGAGAAGGAGAGAGAGAATGGGCTCACCAGGGCCTCCAGCCACTGCAAATGAACTCCAGATGCATGTGCCCTTTTGTGCATCTGGCTTACGTGGGACCTGGAGAATCGAACCAGGGTCCTTGGGCTTTGCAGGCATGTGCCTTAACCGCTAAGCCAGCTCTCCAGCCCCCAAAATAAATATTTTTTAAAATCCAAGATCAGGGCTGGAGAGGTGGCTCAGCAGTTAATGCGCTTGCCTACAAAAGCTAAGGACCAGAATTGGATTCCCCAGTACCCATGTAACACCAGATGCACGAGGTGGCAATGCATCTGGGAAGTTTGTTTGAAGTAGCTGGAGGCCCATTCTCTTTCTTTCTCTCTCGATCTGCCTCTTTCTCTGTCTCTCTCTTAAATAAATGAATTTTTTTTTAAATCCAAGATCAGTTCATTTAGAATCAAAGCTCATAGGCTATGTAGAATAAAATCCTGATCATGAATAAAACTTCATCTTAAGACTATGAGGGTAAAATTCTCTCAGTCCTAACATTTCCACATTGACTCAGTCCACAGATATGTTTTGAGTGCTTGGTATGTGGCAGAGCAGCTCTAGGGATTAGGTATGCAGCCTCCAGCTCCTGCCAAGCTCCTCTGCAGACCTTTGACCAGCAGGCAGCAAGATGCAAAAGTCAGGGGAAGATCTGACATCACTGCTTGTCCTGATATTTACCAAGCATTTAGCGAGGAGTGAGATGACTTTCTGGATAATCTAATCTAAATTTCCATTCTGAAGGGACAGGGCACAAAGGCCTCCCTACGTCATCCCTATCATCCCAGCTGTGCTGTGAGAACTTTTCACTTTGACTATAGTGAGCCAGGCATTTAAGAATATTCCTCAGGCTGGGAAAATGGCTGAGCAGAAAAGAGCGCGTGCCATGCAAGCTTGAGGACATGAGGGGACCTGAAACGGCATGCGCTTGATCTCCAGCACCCATGTAGAAAGCTGCGCGTGGCCACACACCTGTAACCCCAGTCCTGTGGGGCTTGCTGGTCAGCCAGTATGACCAAAAATGGCAGCTCCAGGTTCAGTGAGAGACTGTGTCTTAAGGAAGCCAGAAAAGTGATAGAATATACCTGACATTCTCCTCTAGCCCTCACTGCGTGCGCGCGCACACACACACACGCACACACACACACGGGGCTCACGTGTGCAGATACACATGCATACACCACACATACACACACACATTTTACATAGACAAAAAAAAACATTAATTCCTGTTTACCAGGACAAAAACTGGCCCCGAATTCTCATGTGTCTAATGTGATCTAGAAAAATCTATAAATTAGTGCCAGGTTTGCAAAGTGACAAATATGACATCTAAATAGCGACTCTGATAGCATATACAGCTCTGTAGGTCAGACATTCTTTTTTTATTTTAAAGTTTATTTCATCTATCATCATTTGTATGTAAAACATGTGTGTATGCATGTGTGTGTTTCTGGGAGCACATGTGCCATGGTGTGCATGTGGAGGTCAGAAGACAACCTTAGGGTGTTGGTCCGCTTCTTCCACCATGTTCAAGATGGGGGTGTCTTGTTTGGCTGCTGAGTAGGCCAGACTAACTGTCCCATGAGCTTGTAAGTTTTCCTGAATCCTTTTAACATTGCCACAGGCACACTGGGATTACAGACACATGTACCACTTGTGTGTCTGGCTTTATGTGGGAGCTGGGGACCCAAACTCTGGTTGGCAGACTCGAGGAGCATGTGTCTCGAATCACTGAGCAATCTCCCCCACCCCACTTTTTGTCTAATTAAATCTACCAACTACATTTATTCATACTAAAGTTCAACAACTTTAGTTTTATACTACCATGATATGACCAACAGCAAATGACTTAGCAGTTGAAATTATGGCTAATAAAATTTCATTTACTCAGTAAGAATTTTCTGTGTGCCTACTATGAGCCAAGCACTAGGGACACAAAGAATAGTAAGCTAAGTTCTATTGGGTGGTTCTGTTAAATAACCAGGGGAACAGAGTGCATGACCACCTCCACAAGTAAGAAAAGTTCTGGAAAGGAAATGATGTCACCACGAGTGCAAGGTGAAAATCTGGGTGTAAATGTCCATAGAGTGCTGATCTCCAGAATACAGGTTTGTCTGGGCTAATATTGTCATATGATAGCATACAAATTGAAAGGCACCTTAACTGGTCCTCTGATCCCTGGCAGGGAAGCGATATGGCCAGTGCAGTGGTTTGCCAGGGTGCCCTGGGACATAGCTCTCACAAGTAGAGGGAGGGAGTTGATTGAAACAGTCTGGGGAACCTGTCTGCTATTTTTATTTATTTGTTTTGTTTTGTTTTGTTTTCACTCTAGCCCAGGCTGACCTGGCACTCTGTAGGCTCAGGCTGGCCTCAAACTCACAGCGATCCTCCTACTTCTGCCTCTGGAATGCTGGGATTAAATGTTTGCACCACTACACCCAGATTGTTTATTTTGATTTATTACTCTGTGTAAGTTTCATTGGTGAAAAATAGTTGCATAGCTCATGGAAAGAGCAGGGGACCTGTCAGGCAGCCCAGTATTTGTCACTGTAGGTGAAAGAAATTTTAATGCATGAGAAAGTACTATAAATAGTAATGTACCAAGCACATCTGAATTATTCTGAAGTCATTTTCTATATGGTCTCCTTGGGCTTCAGTTCCTTTATTTACAAAATGTATATTGCTTATAGGAGGTGCATGTCCCCTTAACTGTGGAATGATAAGATTGTGTGATTATCCAGCCTTCTCTGAACTGTTTGTATGAATCAGAGTGCATTTCCAGTGTGTTTCTCTCTGTGGTTCTTGACAAGACTTCATGTTGGAATTGAGTGTCTCATTTTATGAAGTATACCTGGCCGTTGATTTTCTAAATGGCAAATTCTGGCCCACAGAGCTAAACCGGCGTCTCGGGAGCTGCTGGTATCTTTGCTGCGCTTATTCCAGGTGAAATGCTTCACATCTTGCTTTTAATGATTATTTCTGTTCTTTTGGTAGCCAGAAGTACAACTTGCTGAAGGCTTCGATGTGTTTATGCCTAAATCTCAGCTGGACTCTATATTGTCAAACTACACTCGCTCAGGAAGCCTTCTGTTTAGAAAACTGGTGTGTGCATTTTTTGATGACAAGACTTTGGCTAACTCCTTACCCAATGGGAAGAGGAAAAGAGGACTCAATGACAACCGGAAAGGACTAGACCAAAATATTGTGGGTGCAATAAAAGGTTGGTCTTGTCATTTTGCATTTTATGGGTTCCTTATTGCCTTTTGCCTTCATTCAATTAAGATACAGCTAAAATAACAATAATCAAAATATAGACTAATTTAATTTCCCAGTAGCAACTTACCCATGGCCATGGCTCTTGAGTGTGAACTCTGTCACTTCCTAACCACATACTATTAGAATGCTATAAAATGATACTAATTTTTAAAAATAATAACAAGAGCCAATTTGATCTGCTACAGAGCCAAAAAAAAAAAAAACTTTCAAAAGAACTATTTTCCTTTCAGTAATTTCTAAGAACTTTTTCAAAGTATGGTTTAAACTTAGTTTTTCGATGTAAGTATGAATAAAGCTATGGTGTGGTTTCTTATACTAAAGTTTCATCCAAAGTTCCGAAGCTGAGTTGGCAGGTCATTGCATGTGATGACATCTTGAATCTCAGTAAAGCCACTCACTGTACACACTACACATGCCTGGCCAATTTAGTGCCTCCCATCCTGTGCTATGCAATCCTACCTGCTACGTGGAGGGACAACTCTGGCTTTCTCCCCTTCGCTCCTTTAAGCACGTGTCTGTTCTGTGGTTCGGCAAGTGCATGATGGTGTTTTTATGTCTAGCCACTTCCACCTCCTCAACCTCGTTCCTCACTGTTCAGTGTTCTCCCTCGTGACTGTTACCTGAGGAAGTAGGTTTTAAATTTATTTAGTTATTTATTTATTTTGAAAAAGAGAGAGAAAGAGGCAGATAGAGAAAGGGAATGGGTGTGCCAGGGCCTCTAGCCACTGCAAATGAACACCAGGCACATGCACCCCTTTGTGCATCTGGTGTATGTGGGTACTAGGGAATCGAACCTGGGTCCTTAAGCTTCACAGGCAAACACCTTAACTGCTGAGCCATCTCTCCAGGCCAGGAAGAAGAAGTTTTTTAAATGTTATTTTCAAAAAGAATGTACATCAAGTCTCAAATCAAAACACAATTACCATGAAAATGAAACTTTGGGTCACATTTTAACTAACCCTCACATAACTGAAGGGAATGCCTGCGACTGAGGCTGACTGGGAGAGCATGCTGCCTCCTCTTGTTCCCCCTTATCTTGCAAGATGATTAAATGAATTTAATAAAAATGCTTAAAGGATACTTGGAAACTCACAATTAACTTTACAAAATAATGCAATTTTTAAAGATTAAGTTTTATTTATTTATTAGAGACAGAGAGGGAGAGAATGGACACACCAGGGCCTCTAGCCACCGCAAACGAACTCCTGACGCATGCACCACTATGTGCATCTGGCTTACATTGGACCTGGAGAATCGAACCTGGGTCCTTAGGCTTGGAAGGCATGCGCCTTAACCACTAAGCCATCTCTCCAGCCCAAAATAATGCAATTTTTAAATGGAGTTAGCAAGTGCCAGACACCCTCTGTCCATGGCCAGAAGGACATGAGCCTTTAGTAACAGGAAATGTCTCGTACTCCATCAGAATTTTGTCACTTACAGTGACAGTTGAGTTGTATGAAGTAAGGAAAACTACAGAATATTACAATCTCTGCCATTTATGAAAAGAATGATGCCGCCTGAAGTGACACTAAAAACTAAATGACGGAATTGCAAACGGCCCATGCTGTAGCAAGGACTTGCTGCAGTCAAGAAGCTTGCTTCCATTTGTAGACCGGGCTGTCTCATGCCACCAAGGTCAAGCTGCTGGTGCTTTTCAAAACACACAGAAATTGGTTTGGTTTTTTTTTCCCAGGGCAGTGTATTAACTTCATAAAAGCATTTCAAAGTTAGGAAACTATAAAAAATGACCACATTCTATTTTGGTGACATAGAAGAGTTCACTTAATAATGGATTTTATTTAAAAAAGATTATTACAGTAGACTACTTTGGGCTCATCCAGCCATTTTCCATCTACACTGACTATCAAAGAGCTTAAAAAGTATACTAGAAACAGAAAAGGATGTCTTAATTTTTTTCCTAGCTATATTCTTTAGCTAGCAGGAAAAATAGCAGCAAGATTCCTACTCCTCATATAAAATAAAGCAGATTATTCAAGTTAACTTAAAGTTTCTATATTTAATTAACATTAAAATTATAACAACACACTAACTTGCAAATAAAAATCCACTCATAATCAAAGAATTTAGCTTCATTTGTTACCTTGCAGACATATATTTTGTTTTCTTTCCCCAGTTATAAAAGTAACTCATCCTTGTAAAAACTCTAATTCATTGGGGAAAAAAGTGGAGAATACTGAAAGGCCTTCAGAATCTCACACTTGAAAGGCTGTAGTGTGCCGTCCGTGCAGTCTTCACTCACGAATGAGTGTGTAAGGAGGCTTGTCTCATTCATAAGATGCTCTGTTTATACTGACTGCCAGAGGTTTTACCTGATTTATTCTGATAATTTCTTATAAGCATCTTGAAAATAAATTTTGAATTAAATATTTTTATTACTTGTGACAATTGAAAGAGCTCATTGGTCTACCCGCTTCAGCCGAGGGCACTGAGGGAGAAGCACTTGGCCCCAGGGGCTCCTCTGAGCCTCCCGCATCTGCTGTGTGGGGAGGCGCTCCATTGTCAGTCTCCTCCCTGCGGAGCAAGGGTCACAGCGCGCAGGCAGTCTGTCTCAGGTACCACCTGCTCTTTGGGCCCATCTATCTCTCCTCCAAATCCTTTCTTCTCCTCTATGAAGAAGGGTATAAGTTTCTAAATCTCACTGGACTGGGAGTTGTTCACTCTTTGGGTGCATGTACCTTTTGCCCTGTTTTCTGCCTGTTGTCAGTTTTTGTCATAGACTCAGTCTTCGAACTCTCATGGATAGGGAGGAAGTTGGAAGTTCTCCCTCCTGTCCACACTTCATTCACTTAGAGCTTTATCGAGTGGGACTTCTGAGAATACATGCTCGGTGAGTGAGCAGGCACAGGGTTTTACTTTCATCTGGACTTCGACTTTTATTCGCATCATGATCATATGTTAAATTTCTACTCTTCTGTCTTCTCATAATCAGTTGACATCAAAACACATTTCTAAATGTCTACCACTTAATAAAGTAACAGTGAACATAAAAAAGTAGAAACCAGGGGCTGGAGAGATGGCTCAACAGTTAAGGCACTCACCTGCAAAGCCTAAGAACCCTGGTTCAACTCCCCAATACCCATATAAAACCAGATGCACAAAGTGGCACATGCATCTGGAGTTCATTTGCAGGGGCTAGAGGCCCAGAGGCCCATTCTCTCTCTCCTCTGTCTTTCTCTGCTTGAAAATAAAAACAAAAAAAAATTTTTTTAAAAAAGTAGAAACCAAAATAGAGTATAAATTTGAATATTACTCTCTTAACTCCCTAATACATTTTTCCTTGCCATATTTCTTCTCGCAATATTTATTAGCCCACATATTACAAATGAATTTTTTTTTTTTGATTTTTGAGGTAGGGTGTCACTCTAGCTCAGGCTAACCTGGAATTCACTCTGTAGTCCCAGGGTGGCCTCGAACTTGTGGCGATCCTCCTACCTCTGCCTCCCGAGTGCTGGGATTAAAGGCATGTGCCACCACGCCCGGCTTTACAAATGAATTTTGGAGGTAGCTACCAAATGAAAGTCATAGAGAATAGCTATTTCTGATTTTTCTTACTATCAGTAGAGACAAAGAGAGAATGTTATTTACCTCATGCAAGGTTTGGGGTCTGAGTAATCTGGAAGAGTAATACCTGCTTTCTTTGTGTTCAGTAATGCCAAGGGTATTTGGGTTGTTGTCCATCACATGCATAGAAAAGATTTTGTGCACAGTAAGTTTCCATTCTTCCTCTCTCTCTCTTATAATGAACCAATTGTGTATTAATTTGAAAGTGTCATGACCAAGGAGCCAAAAGACTGGTTGATTTTTATTAATTCTCACATGCAAAAAATAGGGGTTGAGGTTTGATGCAAAAAAGAGGTGTTGAGGATTAAAACAATGGGGGGCTAATGTTTCAAATAGAGCATGTGATTAGGTTGATTCTCCAGTTAAAACAATGGGGAAGGTGAATGACCCCTCTCTCACTCTCTCTGATCTGATAAATAAATAAATAAAAATTAAAAAAATGCTTTAAAAAAAAAAAAAAAACCTAGGAAACTTAAAAAAAAAAAAAAAAAACAATTGAATGAAGATCTATAAAATGCCTTTAAGTAAGAACTGAAATGCACAGGGAGAAAAAGTTCTTCAGAAATTATTAACAAACTTCCAGTGGAAAAATATTCCTGTGACATATCTCAAAAGCAAAGTGTAACTTCTTTGTACAAATAATACTTTCACATTATGTCATGTTTTTAATAGGGATGGTTGCTTAATGGTAATCCATGTAAAGTTCATTGATAAATATAACTTAAGATATTTCTAATGAGAGTAACCTTAATTAGAAAAACTCTTCTGGCCGGGCGTGGTGGTGCTCGCCTTTAATCCCAGCATTTGGGAGGCAGAGGTAGGAGGATTGCCAAGAGTTCAAGGTCACCCTGAGACTACATAGTGAATTCCAGGTCAGTCTGGACCAGAGTGAGACCCTACCTCGCAAAAGCCAAAAAAAAAGAAAAGAAAAGAAAAGGAAAGGAAAGAAAGAGAGAGAGAGAAAGAGGAGAGAGAAGGAGAGAGAGAGAAAAAGAAAGAAAGGAAGGAAGGAAGGAAGGAAGGAAGGAAGGAAGGAAGGAAGGAAGGAAGGAAGGAAGGAAGGGGAGAAAAAAAGAAAAACTCTTCTGGCCCAGTGTTGGGGGTGGCGCACGCCTTTAATCCCAGCATTCAGGAGGCAAAGGTAGGAGGATTGCCATAAGTTTGAGGCCACCCTGAGAATACAGAGTGAACTCCAGGTCAGCCTGGGCTAGAGTGAGACCCTACCTTGAAAAAACAAAAAGTGAAAAAAAAAAAAAAACTCTTCTGAAGGCTGAGGATGTCATTCCATGGTAAAGTGCTTGCTAGCATATATGAGACCCTGGAGTGGATCCCAGAATGGCCAAACTTCCGATCTCATTAAGTTCAGTGCTGAGTAAAGCTCAGTGTGTGGTGGGATTAAGAACTGCAGTGGAGCTAGAACTGCTAGGACGGTGGCTGTGCTAGTGATCTGACCACCAGCCAGTTGTTGTTTACGTGAAGCATATTCATAAGGAATTGTTGGTTAAAGTATAGTTCAACTTTAATTTACTGATTAGCTTCAAGGATAGATCTTTTCTTACAGATGTTGAGAATCAGCCCCATGGTGCTAGAGAAATACTTTTTAGACTCTTATAGTAGTACACAGAGCTGGAAAAAAAAAAAAAAACAATAACAAAAGATAGCTATCTTGAAAAAAATTACAAAAAAAAAGTGTCTTCTCAGGTTGGATGTAAATGAAATTTTTATTTAGATGTTTGCAATAGACCCAATTGATGGATGCTTTATTTCAAAATCCACGGAACATGAGTAATCATCTGGTATTTTATCTATTCAAATTTTTATATAACAAATATACTTAAGATATAATTCTATAACAACTAAAAATTACATAAATATAGCCTATCTGTCAACTTTAGCTATCACCTGATTGTTTTGTTGGTTTTGGGGATTGAACCTAGGTACACACACATACTAGGCAAGTGTTTTCCACTGGGCTACACGTGCATGCCCTCACCTGACTATTATTTGTATTTTCTTACTTTTTCTAGAGGCTCGGTGAGCCCTGTCCATGGTTACATCCTCAGAAACATTCCTCTATTCAGCCTCTCATCGACCCTCCCTGTGATGAGAGCAAGTCCAGTATTTAAGCATTTCCCTCCCTCTGCTTCTCTTCACATACTATGTTTAATTAGCTTAGGTGCAACTAAAAGGGGCCAAATTCCAATAAGTGTGGACAGAGGCTAGGAACAAATGAACGAGCCAAGGACTACAAAATTGGCCCAGCATTGACACTGGCTTGCTCTCCCGGCCAGCACCTGTTCTTCTTTATAACCATCCTGAGTCGTACACAGCCCTGACAATTCTGTGTGTCCTTCTTCACCTAGGCTGTATTTTTTAACTTCTTTGACCTTATTCAGCTGTGCATCACTTGTTTCAAAGTTCCACAGAAACCTCAAAATGCTTTGTTCCAGCCGGGTATGGTGGCGCATGCCTTTAATCTCAGCACTCGGGAGGCAGAGGTAGGAGGATCACCATGAGTTCAAGGCCACCCTGAGACTACAGAGGGAATTCCAGGTCAGCCTGGGCCACAGTGAAACCCTACCTTGAAAAACCAAAAAAAATGCTTTGTTCCTCCTTTTCCCCTTCTGGTTCCTACTGTATACTAAAAGCCAATTAATACCAATAAAGCCAAAATTTTTATCATGTTATTTTTCCTGCTTCTCTTTACCAGTGTTTTTTTTTTTGTTGTTTGTTTGTTTGGTTTTTTTTTTTTTGGAGAGAGACACAGAGATAGACAGAGAGAGAGAGGGAGAGGAAGACAGAGATGGGCGCACCAGCAGTCTCTCAGCTGCTGCAAATGAAATCCAGATGTGTGCGCCACCTTGTGGTCAAGTACGGCATTGCACCCTTGCACCACTTTGCATCTGGCTAAACGTGGGACCTGGAGATTGGAACCAGCGTTCTTAGGCTTAGCAGGCAGGCGCCTTCACCGCTAAGCCATCTCTCCAGCCCTCTTTACCAGTTTTTTGTTGCTGTTGTTGTTTGTTCGTTTTGAGACAAGTTCTCATATAGCTCAAACTCACTGTGTAACTGAGCATCCTTCTGTCTCCACTTCCTGACAGCTGGACTTAGGTGGATGTGCCCCTACGCCCAGTTTACGTAGTGGTGGATTGAACTCAGGGCTTCATGTATGATAGGCAAGCACTCAACCAACTGTGCTACATCCTCAGCCTCCCTCTACCTATTAAATCAAGTCTAATCTCTGGTCTTTTCCAGCCTGCTCACAGCTTGATTTCTCTCTCCTCGCAACTTTAGTTCTCAGTCTTCCCGCTGAGCCAGCCGAGCCTTGCCACGTTCCTCAGACATCACACACTCTTGAGTTTTAGCTTTGGACTCAGTATTCTCCCCCAGGCTTCAATGCTGTTCTCTCATTCAGCTCTTCCTAGATAGGTCCAGCTCATGATTCCTGGCCCAGCCCAAGTCTCATCACTTCAACCATGAGACTTTCCCCAGAGGCCCAAATACACCGATTGCCTCTTCCTCTAAATTCCTATAGCACTTATTCCCTTTATATGGCTTAGCAAAAAGTCTTAACCCTTTGCTCTGTTGTTAATGGTTTATGTGGACGATATCTCAAATTAGGACAGGTCAAGGAGCAAAATGGTTCTGTTAATAATTTCACTGGGAAAGCAGACCACTGAGGATGTACGGTCATGTGTCTGACACTGGAACATCTCTTCCCAGGAAGACTGGTAGTTCCTGTGGGCAGAGAGTATGTTTTATATCTGCTTTGTCAGTTCCTTGGCACATGAAACAGTTCCATTCACATAATGGATGACTAGTAAACCCAGGAAAAAAGGAAGGAAGGAGGGAGGGAGAAAGGGAAGAGAGGGAATGAAGGAATGAGACAGTCAATTTATCTTCACTGAACAAGATGCTTCCTTATAGTCAAAACACAGCTCCACATCAGCTGTATGTGGAGTGTGAGTTTCAGGGCAGTCGTACAACTTCTCTGTGACAAGTTGGCAAAGGGCAACTGGAATTCAGGAAGGTAGAAGATTAGCTTGAAGACTAGAAAAACAATTGCAACAGACAAACCAAATGGTATACAATGATCAAGAATGGGATAAGTCTTGCTGCTCAAAAACATTAAGGCAATCCCAAATATGCATCCAAACTTGTACTCAGTAGGGGCTTGGAAAACATTAATTATAGTCCTGAATCAAAGAAAAGCTTCATAGGATACAGTATGTACATCATTGGTTGTCTTTCATTCATACCACAGGATAAAGTTGTCTTCAAAAGGTGGAATGGACTAAGTTAATTATGGGATTGGGGTTTGAATGAATCTAATAATGGAATCCACAGTCAAGCTCAATGTATCATTTCCCATCTAGTCTATCTCAGACTTTCTTAAGACATCATGTTTATCTAGCCATTCTTTTTTTAATTTTTTGTGTGTATATATGGGTTTATGGACATGGGTATATCACAGCACACATGTGGAGGTCAGAGGGTAACTTCCAGTTGTCAGTTCTTTCCTTTTGCCTGCGTTGAGACAGAATCTCTCTTCTTGTTGCCTTCCTCTGGGAAGGCCAGACTAGCTGGCATGCTAGCTTTTAGATTCTCCCGGCTCTACCTCTCGTTGCCATAGGCACACTGGAATCACAGATACTTGCCACTTTGTGTCTGACTTTATGTGGGTGCTGGGAAGGATCGGACTTGGGTTGAAAGGCTTGTCAGCAAATACTTTTAACCATGAGCCATCTCCCCAGACTGAATCATACTTTTTCAACATTCATTATCATAGCAAATTGGTGCTTAAAGACAAGGTATCAAAAAAAAGTCTAAGAGGCTGGAGAGATCGCTTAGCAGTTAAGGTGCTTGCCTGTGAAGCCTAAGGACCCAGGTTTGACTCCCCAGAACTCACATAAGCCAGACGCGCAAGATAACGCATACACACAAGGTGTCACACGCATCTGGAGTTCAATTGCAGTGGCTAGAGGCCCTGGTGTGCCTCTCTCTTTCCTTCTCTCTCATACAAAAAAAGGAGAAAGTTTAAGAACTTGATTTTTAAGATTCAAACTTTAAGTTCAGAATTTGCATAAAGCTGATCTCAGAAAAAGAAAAGAAAGAAATCCCTACCTCTGAGGCGTCAGCCCTCACACCCAAGCACTGTCACCCTGATGTCACTGCCCGGCAGCCACAGGAAGCAGCACAAGGTGAGAGCAGCGACTTCCCAGTGTGTGGTGCTTTGTCCTTCCAGCCTTGCCTGTCTCTGCATTTAGACGGTTGTGAGGGCCACATGGTCCCTTGACCAATTAGGGAGGCACAGCCCTGGAATTATAGCAACTGACTCTTGGGTTGGATTGCCCATGAGTGGGCTGGCTGCTTTTTTAGAGTGGAGCCTGAACAAAGGAAAATTAACCCTTGGGGTCATTTCCCCCGAGAGTGGGTTAGCTGCTGGAGCAGAGCCTGAGGAAAAGAAACCGACCCTTGGAGTCATTTAAACAAGGTTGAAGCCGCTTTTCCTGCTGCCACTGTTGTCATGTTTCTGCACCCAGAGCTTCTGCTGACAGGCGCTCATTAGGGTTTTTACTGCATGGCAGAAGGCAGTAATATGTGAAAGGTGGAACATTGTATGAGTGAAGGGCAAGGAACTTTTGACTTTGAATAATCCTTAGACATCTGGTAAAAGAAGGATCCAGAACACATACACACACACGCCATTCACAAAGGCAGTCACACTAAACCCACCCGTTGTCATCAGAAGCAACCGTGGCAGTTGTGTGTTCAGTACTTTTCACACATGCACACTTGTTCTAGGTCAAGCATGTAACCAGGTCACAGAGGAAGTAGGGCAAAGAGTATCCATTGACATCAGTCAGCGTCTCTGAAGATTCCTTGTCAATATTGGTCATCTGTGCTGCTCAGGGCAAAGGTGCACCCAGGCAGAGGAAACCAAATCATATTGCTTCAAGCGGATGGGTTACATGGTTGTAAGAGTAACTTCAGGGCAAGTTACAGGTCAGGAATTTGGCAGAAAAAGCATCTCACAGAAATATTCTCAGAAAAGTTATTTGTAAGGTCCGTAAGAAATATTCCCATAGCTCTTTCCCATAGTTCATTCTTGTCGTTCATTCCCAGTTTCTTCCTGTAGTTCATTCCCACAGCTCCTAAACTTCTCACGGCGGCGTTGTAACTCCTGCTGGCATTGCAGGCGCCTCCTCCAGACTTACTGGCTGTAGCATAAACTCTGTAGCACACGGAACGACTTCTGAAGTTCATATATCCAGGAGCTTTAGCTATCAAAGCTCAGAGAAGCTCCTTACTTTCTCATTCAAGCATGTGTCTGAAGAGCAGGTGAGCACAGGCAAGCTCCGTGGTGCAGAATGCTTGGCCAGAGACCACTCGCCTACTAACTTCTTGATGATTCATTCATGAACTCACTCTTCTCGGCTTATAAAATGAATGAATTATATTAATGTTTCCAAGGTGCCTTTCAAGTAGAATTCCTATCAACCTATGATTGTGAAACACTTTTATGTGCTTAAAAAATGGAATAAATACTGTTTTTTTTCTTTCTGATCACTTGGGAACTTCCAGCTGTGGGTGAGTTTTTCCCTTGGCTGGGCCTGGCTGGGAGGGCTCCTTAGCCCTTACTCTCTGCAACTCCGCACATGGCAGGAGCTCCTTGAACTTTCTTTTCTCTTTTCTTTCCATGTCCCCACCCCCCAAGCCCTCCATGTGGGATCTCTAGCCACGTGGATGCTTTCCTTGGATACTTCACTCAATAAACATAATCATTTAATAATAAAAAAATGGAATAAATAGTAAAACCCCATTCCATCAAAGTTTGTTGTGGTCCAGGTAGTCACATCTAGCAGATACAGTTGATTCCCTTGGACTGGAGCAGACACATGAAACAGAGTTGCACTGCAGCTCAGTTTGCCGAAGGGAAGTGTTCTCCATATGCCCTGACGATTGTGTTGTAAATGAGCTTTGTTGTGGGCTTTCTTAAGTGGCTCTAAGTTACAGTTAGCTTGTTTAATTTGGGAAGGCACTGGAAACATTTTTCAACCCTTCACTCTAGATGGAGATACCATTGTAGCAAAACAGAGTGAGACTAGACAAGTAATAAGTTTGTTTTCCTCCAGACTCCACTGGCCTCAAACCTTTGAGAACCGCTGTGATGAAGCAAGACTTCAAACTCACAGCCCCACCAGGTTGGCGATGATGAAAGGGGTATTGTAAGATGCAGACTTGTCCCTGGCAGCTATTTCCTCTCTGGAAACGTTATCTTATTTACAAAAAAACGTAGCTTGCCTAATTTTTAAACCCTCCAAGTTAGTGATCTTCTGGTTTAGAAGCTGTCGTCCAAATTCTCAGAAGTAAATCTATGGAATTAAATAAATATGGCTGGTAATAAATGGTGTAGCTATCTAGGGCCCTTTTCATCCCAGCCACCAACTGAACAGTAGTCCCACGCAGTGACAGTCAATTCAGAGTGGTGGGTGGTCATTGGGACCAGGTTTGACCACACTTGCCTGCTGCTGTGGGGCGAAGCATCCCTGCAAGCTCCTGAAGGGTAACTCACCAGGACACTGCTCTTTGTGCGCTGTGTTTCCTTATGAGAAAGCCTGCATTCTGAAGTCCCTTGGTCGGTGAACTGTACTAAATTCTTACTGTTAAACCAAATCGGAAATGAGCTTCTGGAGCCTTGTAGTTTTGAGAGCTGTGGCTATTTACTAAGGAAATCCTTCTTTGACTTCTTTCCCATCTGTTCTTTCATGTTTGCCTCTCTTGTGCCGGCAGTGAATGGGACAGCCTCTACCCTGATTGCGCTTACAGTCGAGGTAAACATGAGACACTGTTACTGAAAACTTACTGGTGACTGAGCTCTCGGGGAGGCCTTACCTGGGAAGGCCAGGGACCTGAAAGGTGTGATGGACAGCTGTCTTTCCTCTAGTAGTCCCTGAAAAGAAATGACAGAGTCTCCGCCTAAATCCCGCTCAAACCAGTGTTGGTCAAGCATGTTAACCAAGCCCAGTCAGCATTGGCATTTGTTGTTGTTGTTATTAACACTTTTTATTAAAAATAACTGTGTTTTTACTCTACAAAACTAAAGAGGGCTGGAGAGATGACTTAGCATTTAAGGTGCTTGCCCTTAAGCCAAAGGACTCAGGCTCCATTCCCCAGCGCCCATGTAAAGCCAGATGCACAAAGTGGTGCATGTGGAGTTTGATTACATTGGCTAGAGGCCCTGGCACACCCATTCTCTCTATCTGCCTCTTTCTCTTGCTCTCTCACACACAAATAAGTAAATATTTTTAAAAAACAAACTAAAGGGCTGAAGAAGATCGTTTAGCAGTTAAGGTGTTTGCCTGCAAAGCCAAAGGATCCTGGTTCGATTCCCCAGGACCCACCTAAGCTGGATGTACAAGGAGATGCATGTATCTGGAGTTCGTTTGCAGTGGCTGGAGGCCCTGGCATGCCCATTCTCTCTCTCTCTCTCTCTCTCTCTCTCTCTCTCTCTCTCTCTCCTCCCACACACACATACACACACACTCTGTCTCTCTCTCTCTCTCTACCTCTTTCTCTCTCTCAAATAAATAAAGAAAATATATTTTAAAGAAACTAAAGAGGTAGGTATGAAGTAAATATAACACCAGTTTTGCAACAAGTTTTCCTTATCTTCGAAGCTGAAGAGGAACATTGCCTCCATTTCTCAGCCTGAAGACTTTCTGAATGGGAACTAAGGGTAGAGTCCCTGATCGTTAAAAAGACTGGACCGTCATTTCATTTTGCCTTTATTTATCATTTCTCCTATGTGAATTTCATGCTTTTCCAGTGTTTCTATCAGGTCGTTGTATGTTATTATCTGAGTTCTTCCCATAGGCTGGCCAGTGCTGCTTACTGTGGCCTCCATCCGTGCCCTGAGGCAGTGGCTAGTGTCTTCACAGCTTCCTTCCATACCCCGCTCCTGCACGCCCAGGACCCCCCACTTCCTACTCCTCATCAGTGTGAACCCTGGGTGACATGGGCACTGAGACTGTAGCGTCACCCAGGGTAGCTTCAGGATGTGCCTTTGGTCTGGGCATACCCTTTCCTGAACCTGACATCTCCACCTCTTCTTGCTTTCTTAATCTGGCCTCTGCTTTTGTCTTAAGGTTCGACTTAACCATCACTTTATCCAGATCTTTCCCCAACTTCCTGCCCTCCAGCTCTAGCCCAGTGAGGTGCCCCTTCTCTGTGGTCTTCTGTTTATTTCTGTAGAAGCATTTGATTTTTCCTTTTGTTTTGTCTTTGTTTTGTTTTATTCGATAGACATCTCACTTAATAGCTCAGTTGGCCTCAAACTCCCAATCCTCCTGCCTCAGGCCCCTGAGTGTTTGGATTTACAGGTGTGTATCACCATGCCTGGCTCTCTACTGTTCTTTTTTTTTTATTTTCTTTTCTCTTTTTTGTGTGTGTGGGGGGGGTGCGAGCATGTGCGTATAGGTGTTCTTGTTGTATAGGGGAATGTGCATGCATGAATATGCACATGTGTGTGGTCTGGAGTTCACCAGTTAAGCTATTCTAGCTAGCCCTCCGATCTCCACCTCCCCAGAGATAGGGTTACAGGTATGGCCAGCATTGTATGTGGGTACTGGAGGTCAAACACAAGTATATATATATAAGTTTTACTTATTTGAGAGAGACATACAGAAATAGGCAGGTAGAGAAAAATAGGAAGGGAGAGAGAGAATGGGCACACCAGGGCCTCCAGCCACTGCAAATGAACTCCAGATGCGTGCACCCCCTTGTGCTTCTGGCTTACGTGGGTCCTGGGGAGTTAAACCTGGGTCCTTTGGCTTTGCTGGCAAGTGCCTTAATTGCTAAGCCATCTCTCCAGCCCCAAACACAAGTCTTTATGCTGCCAAAGCAAGCACTTACCTACTGAGCTATCTCCCTGATTGCTCTTTTTTATTTTTTTAAAATATTTTATTTATTTATGATAAAGGGGGGAGTAGATAGAGAGAATGGGCATGCCAGGGCCTCCAGCCACTGCAAGCGAACTCCAGACACATGCACCACCTTGTATATCTGGCTTACATTAGTCTTGGGGAATTGAACCTGGGCCCTTTGGCTTTGCAGGCAAGGGCCTTAACCACTAAGCCATCTCTCCAGCCCTAGACTTGTTCTTGAGTTCTTACTTGCCTTCATCTTCCACTTCACTGCAAGTTGTTGAGGACCAAGGAGCCATTTATTCCCTAGCTGTGGGTACTGTCTAGCTTTTTCCTGAAGGAGCATATGTTGCTTTTCTAGTAAGGGCATGGTGACATTTAGATTCAAGATATGAAGCACTGCCCCATTTGTGTACAGGATCAGAAAACATCACCCACTTAACTGGCCTTAGTAAGAATCAACAAAAACGGGTGAGCGAAGCCGTAGAAGAAACCATCTCTCACAACATCGTTCGTGGCCTTTTGTCTAATGATGCGCTTCTAAGATCTGTGAGCATAGAAGCCAGCGATGAGAAGGAGGTGGTGACCACTGGGCACACTGAGGTCAAGTGCCATTAAAGTAGGTGGTTGGACACAATCCGTGATACACAAAGAATTGGGCTTTCCTCCAGCCGGGCATGGTGGCGCATGCCTTTAATCCCAGCACTCGGGAGGCAGAGGTAAGAGGATCGCCACAAGTTCGAGGCCGCCCTGAGACTACAGAGTGAATTCCAGGTCAACCTGGGCTAGAGTGAAACCCTACCTCAAAAAAAAAAAAAAAAAAAGAAAAAAAATGCTCCCTTCAGGAGCTGGAGAGATGACTTAGTGGTTAAGTCACTTCCTGCAAACCCTACCCACCCAGGTTTGATTCCCCAGTGCCCACCATAAAGCCAGATGCACAAAAAGTGGTGCATGCATCTGGCGTTTGTTTGTAGTGGCTAGAGGCCCCACCGTGCCCCGCCCTTCTTGCAAATAAATAAGTAAACGTTTTGGGAAATGCTCCCTTCATGAAGGCTCTTGATTTCCAAGAGTGGAGATTACCCACCTGCCCTTCGGTACAAGCTATCCCATAAGGCTGCGCGTGAACATGGTGAGGGCAGAGGCTGCCTGCGGCTTGTTCGTGTGGCCTGCAGCGGGCATCATTCTTGGGAGCCGCAGGCTCTGCCGCTCTCTGTCCACACTTCCCTCTGTACATCTGCTTCCTCTTCCTGCCCTTGTCTCTGGTCCCTCTGTTTACTCTCCACTCCCCCGCCCTCAACTCTGGGTTTTGTACCTGGTCCAGCAAGGCTGCTCGCATCGTGGGCTCCCAGCTTTGCCTGAAACCTTTGTTAATGTTGCCCACCATTCTGACGGGAAGTCTACCCACCCTTTGATGCAGCATTGGGCACCACATTAGGTCTCAGTACATCTGCACTCAGCCCCTATCATCCAGGTTCTGTGAACAGCTTCCCTCACATGCCCAGCTGACCTTGGTCTAGGGATTGGGGACCATGGGGACAGAAGATTACCAAACCCACTCTGCTGTCTCTCCCCAGGTATCACGGTGCTTCTGTTGAATGTGGTTGAAAGTAACACCTACATTCTCACCTTGAACATGGGGTTATTTATTTAGTTATTTCTTTGCTTCTGTGTAAAATTTGATCATCTTTTTTATATAATACCTGTATATTCATCTGCAAAATCAAAGGTTAAAAATTTTTTTTAATTATTAAATTTTTTAAATTAAATTTAATTTTCAGGGAATCTTAAGCCAGTTACTTAACTTCCCCATACTTTGATTTTGTCATTTGTAATTAGGTTCCCTTTACTGGTTATTGTGAAGAGGAAGTGAGATATAGAAACTGCTTGACATGGGGGAAGCCTCACGTAGTAGCCTTAAGAGAGCAGAAGAGGAGGTGTGAGGGGTTGGATATGTTTCCCTCAGATTCTCACAATTTCTTCTGCTTTTGTACTTCTCTAGCTACAAGTGGTCCCCAGCTGAGCCACTCAGCTTGTCACCTGGGACACTACTGCCAAGACAGTTGCCCCTGCACCTCCCAGGCCCGAGGAGACTAGAAGATCTCATGAGTTTTCAGTTCTGATTAATGTCAAGTGCCCACTTGTCTGCTTGACCTTAAGTTACAGATCATATAGTCATATCATACAGCCAAAAGGTGGCTGTCACTGCTGGCCAGAGTTCCTGTGGGACTCCATAATAAGACTGGAACTCTGCAAATCTCCCGCTCCTTCGGTGTCTGCATGACACAGTGACATCCTGTAAAAGTCTATACCCTGCTTTGCTTTTCTAGCACAGACAGCCAAAAAAAAATCCAGATGAGCCAGGCGTGGTGGCACACGCCTTTAACCCCAGTACTCGGGAGGCAGAGGTAGGAGGATCACCATGAGTTCGAGGCCACCCTGAGACTACATAGTGAATTCTAGGTCAGCCTAGGCTAGAGTGAAACCCTACCTCGAAAAAAAAAAAAAAAATCCAGATGAGAAGTTGTTGGGTTTTGTTTGTTTGTTTGTTTGTTTGTTTGTTTGTTTGTTTGTTTGTTTTGGGGGGTGGGGGAGATTTTCGAGGTAGGGTCTTACTCCGGTCTAGGCTGACCTGGAATTCACTATTTATTCTCAGGCTGGCTTCAAGCTCACGGTGATCCTCCTACCTCTGCCTCCCAAGTGCTGGGATTAAAGGCGTGCACCACCACACCCGGCTCAGATGAGAAGGTTTTAGAACAGAGAATGGTTTGGGGGGCATGGCCTTGTGCACTCTTAGGGTACACATTCCTCATGTTCAGACATGCTGCTCAGCACCGTGTTCATTGATGGTTCTATTAAAAGCTGCTTTCCTAGGGAAAGGTCTGCTCTGCCACCACAAGCTTCTTCATTATTTATAAACAATTAAAGGGCATGGTTAGAGTGAAGACAAGCGTCTGGGAGAGTCATTATTCACATACGAATCTACTCCAGCGTTTGTCATCTCCCTGGTGACTTAACACACTCTCAGCGCCTTGAGACCTCAAATTATATTAAACAGAGGAGATGTTTAAACTCTTTTATTTAGTTTAATCGTTGGTCTCATTCCACTTGTTCAGATTATTTGGGCTCATTTAAAATTAGCCCTCATGTTCCTTAATGTATTAAAATGGGAACGGAGGGGAATTTCTTTTTAGAACCTATTGCATTCTAAGGATGAATGCAAATTATCCTACTATGATTCTTAATGACCCACTATTAACATAGTAGGAAACCCAGTGCATTAATGCAATACCACTTTTCACATCATTACTCCTAATGGAACTGTTACCGGGATAATAGCTTGACCTTTAGCTATAGATTCAGATAGCAAAAATATATTCTGCTTACTCCAGACCTCTACCCACAGAGCATATTGACTGTTCTCACATCAGTGCCGTGACAATCTTTTGGCCTTGTTCTAAGGCCTCATCTGTGATTATAACGGAGAGAATAGAATTTCATCTTCAATAGGTAAATTCGAGTTGAAAGTACCTTTGAAGTTTGGATGTAATCCATGAACTAGAATGTCAATAATGTGCCTGGTGGAAATATTTGTTTGTGTGGATATCTTTTTGAGAAGCCTTCAAAGGTCTCAGCCACAGGCCCAGGAGACAGCAATTTCCCTGGCATTTTCTATTGAAAGCAGATACATTTTAACTGAAAGGAGAGAAACAAGCAGGAACCATTACCTTTTCGAGTGAGTGGCAGAATGCTTGAGCTCAAGGTTACATTATAAAGCTCTGTGATCTTCAGCCTCTGACAGAGTGGAGAGAACTTTCCATGGCCTTCCCTTGGGTGCCCCACACTAGGCTGTTCTGCACACACGGCTGTCATTAGGAGTTTGGCACCGTTCAAGTCTGCTTTGTTATTTTGGAACCACTACCTTCTAATGTGTGATAATTTGAGCGCAAGCTTTTCAAAATCTAAGAAAAGAGGTTGCTATGGAAGTTAATTGTGTAAATAATGTTACAAGTGGGAAGACGCTTACCTACTGAGATAGCATGTTCAGTCATTTTTTAGTATACATTTTTTAGATAAGTGAATGGGGTACTAAATGCAAATATATTTTTGTATTTATTAAAACAGAACTTCAAAAGCCTTTTGACAAAAGTGTTCCACTTAATAAATGTGACATGTGAGTATAATAAACCCTTATCTTTTTAAAAATATATATATTCAGGGCTGGAGAGATAGCTTAGCAGTTAAGGCACTTGCCTGCGAAGCCTAAGGACCCAGGTTCCATGTAAGCCAGACGCACATGGTGGCACATCTGTCTAGAGTTTGTTTGCAGTGGCTAGAGGCCCAGGTATGCCCATTCTGTCTCTCTGTCTCCCTCTCTAATAAATAAATAAAATATTAAAAATAAATAAAATATATATTTAGTTAATTATGACTTTCTGCTACTTCAGACAGGCCATTCTCCATTTAGTCTAAATTTTGTAAGCTACTATTATTTGCTAACACTAGAGGCAAAACTGAGAAATATATGTGTTTATTCGTCATGTTTCTTGGGATTCTTCAATACAAGGCACTATACAGTGTGTTTTAAAGGAGACCAAAGAAACGAAGAACCTGGTGTAGGAGGGGAGAGCACATCTCTACCCCAGCAGTATTTCCTCTGGGCCAGGTGCTCGCTCATGCCTCACGGAAGCCACACAGGGACACCTAGCTGATGTCTCCCTGCACCTTCACTCTACTTCCAGTCCCCTGTTCAGGCGGGGCTGAGATGGGACCTTTCCATTAAGACTCTTCACAGAGCAGTGTATCTTCCTGTCTCTCCGCCTGGCAGGGCCTGCTGTCATCACTGTCCCCAGAAAGACCCTTCTGCCTCCTGGCCACATAGTGTCAGGACCTCATCAGTCATGCCTTGGATTGCCTCTGCACCATGCCCACACCATGGAATGTACCTTCAGCCCCCTTCCACACAGCTATTGCACTGCTGCTGTTTTATACTTCATTATCCCAGTGGGATGATTCTAGATGTTTCCTGCCCCCTATGTAACCCCTGCCGGCCAACCCCTTGGTATCTCCATGTCTTGATCTGTATAGATAGATATCTCCAAGTCGGTGAGCCTTTCTCTGCCACCATTTCATCATCTCTTCAAGGGCCTTATATTCTTGTTCTTCTGAAACTGCCCAGCAAAATTTAGACTCAAGGCCACCCCTACCATCCAGTGTCCTAGATAGCTGCCCAGTGCCAAGGGAGGGAGTCAGCATCTCACCCATGTGGACTGTTTGCCCCCGCTCTGCGCGTTCCTGTTCTCAGTGACAATTTCAAACCTTCCCATGCTCTCTACCTCCCAAACACCTTAGGAGCCTCGACCCACTTCTACATCAAGACTTCCTCCCGCCCTCCGGCTTCCCCTCTGCCTGATGGTAGCCCCTCCTCTTCTGTTCTGGATCCCCTCATCCCTGGTCCTTCCAGGATGATTTCGTGATTATCCCCCATTTTTTTCATATCCTGTATTGTCCAACCATGCTGGTTGTTCCTGAAGCTTCCAAACCCCTGTACTAGGTCTCTCCTTTCTTCGATGTTCTTCCTCTTCCCCTCCCCTCTGGACAGGTGTTTCATGAGTGCATTTGAGCTCACTTTCCCCACTCCTTCAGTTGCCCTCAAGAGACACATGCCATACCCCTGTCCTGTTTCTTTTCTTTTCCTTTTTTTTTTTTTTTTTTTTTTTTTTTTTTTTTTTTTGGTTTGAGAGAGAGAGAAACAGAGAAGAAGAGGCAGAGAGCATGGGCACGCCAGGGCTATTTCAGCCTCTGTGAACACACTCCAGACACACTCACCCCCTTGTGGACAAGTGTGTCATTGCACCCTTGCATCACTTTTTGCATCTGGCTAACCATGGGACCTGGAGAATCAAATGGGCGTTCTTAGGTTGGCAGGTGGGCACCTTAACCATTAAGCCAGCTCTCCAGCCCCCCGTACTGTTTTTGCACTAGAATCACTCCCCCCTCAAGACCACTCCCAGGTCCCCTGGCTCAGCACACACCCTGGCCTCCTTTGTACAACTCTCTGCCTCCATTCTTCCTTCCTAAGCATTGGTGTTAACCACAGCTTGTGCCTGGCTCGGTGCTCTTTTCCCTCCATATGTTCTCTCTCTCTGGTGACTTCTTCCTTGTTTTTACTGCCACATATACAGACGGGCCTCCGTCAGTAGGTTCTTCATCCACAGATTCAAGAAAACCCTCAGCACCACAAGAGGAAAAGCACTTGCCAAGTGTCAGCAGTCGGGGACTGGTATGTAGCCAGTAGGAAAGCATGTACTTGGCATGCCCAGATCCCTCACCCCCCAAAAGGAAACAATGTGTGCTAAACATGTATAGTCTTTTGTCATTGTTTTCTAAATAATATAGCAATTTTACATATGATTTACATTGTATTTGGTATTATAGATAATTTACACATGATTTAAAGTAAATAGGATGATTATATAGGTTATATGCAAACACTGCTCCTT
Source organism: Orientallactaga sibirica (assembly GCA_036365145.1). NCBI lineage: Eukaryota > Metazoa > Chordata > Mammalia > Rodentia > Dipodidae > Orientallactaga > Orientallactaga sibirica. The sequence continues at coordinate 3,848,282 of JAEOAD010002853.1, forward strand.
TCTATAACACTAAGATACTTGAACATTTGAGGCATTTGGTATCTTCCAGGGTCTTGGAACCAATCCCCACAGACTCTGAGAAACACTCCAGTGTCTTCAGTCTGGCCTCTTTGTACCTCAAACTGGCTAACCCTGTGCTGACCACTGCTACATGGGTTCTCCACAAACATGCCACCCCAAACCCAGGGTGTCTACCTTTCACTTCACAAACCTTCCCATATATACTATGACCCACCACACACACAAAAAAAAAGCCAGTTCTCTGCCCTAGATGCTTGACTTGCTCAGGCAACCGTAGTAGCTTCCAGAAGATTCTCTTGCTTCCCCCCTGGCCTCCTGCAGATGTGTCCTTGATCTTTCCCTGCACAATTGGATGGCTTACGTTTGAAATCACAGACAGCCTTTGTCCTCCTTCAGATGCTCTCCTTGGGTTACAGTTCTAGGACCAACATTGTTGTCTGAAAGGATAACAGTTTCATGGCTCTCACTATGGATTGCTTTTGTTTCCAAGAGGATGTTGCTACTTTTATGCCTGTAACAGCAGTGCTGGACTGTCCCAGGTCACCACCATTTTATCACTGTCAAGCATAAGCTCTTTGGCATTGTTTTAACGTAGCCTAGGTATAAGAAGTGTTCTTGGGCTGGAGAAAAGTCTAAGTGGTTAAGGCACACACCTGTAAAGCCAAAGGACCCAGGTTCGATTCCCCAGGACCCACATAAGCCAGATGCACAGGGGCACATGCATCTGGAATTCGTTTGCAGTGGCTAGAGGCCCTGGAGTGCCCATTTTCTCTCTCTCTCTCTCTCTCTCTCTCTCTCTCTCTCTCTCTCTGTCTCTCTCTGTCTCTCTCTCTTCTCTCTGTCTCTCTCTGCTTGCAAATAAATAAATAAATTTTTTTAAAAAGAACCAGGAAAGAAGCGTCCTTGCAGCCCCTTGATTTACGTAGTAATTGACCATTTTTCCTAATACTTTATACTGCAAAGATACTCTTTCCACTTACCTCTGGGGACTTTTGAAGCTGCTCTTTATTTGAGGGCTTTCTCTATGTGGTAGTAGATGTTGAACATTTTCAGTCACATTTAATACAGCCAGCTTTTCTTATTCTGTGGAATTTTTTAATTCAATGGAAATTTCAATTTTTATATAGTTTGATATATATTTTATAGAGATAAGTATTCTCCTGTGTCATTTCTTCTTAAAAAGAAACCTTTTAAAACATTAAAATTACCAATATGTTAACTACCACGAAGGTAGTGAGATGCAACTGCAGACTTAATGTTGACCTTACAGAGAGCAAGGTGAAAAGGCAATCTTGACGCTGGTTCTCAGGAAAGGAGTACAATGCAGACTTGTCAATCCAGCACTGTCTGAGGTCATTGTCCTGCCCACTGATCCGCATACTTGCTTTGTGCAATATTAAATAGGGTAAGGCTTTCCTCGCAGCTAGTACAATGTCCCAGACTGTGTCTTAACATTCCATTAAGACACACTGCATTATTATTTATTTTATTTTTTATATGTTATTTTTATTTATTTATCAGAGAGAGGGGGAAGGAGAGAGAGAGAAAGAATGAGCACATTACAAATGAACTCTAGACGCGTGCACCACCATGTGCATCTGGCTTATGTGGGTCATGGGGAATCGAACCTGGGTCCTTTGGTTTTACAGTCAAGCACCTTAACCACTAAGGCATCTCTACAGCCCTGTCATGTGAGTACTAATTGAGTTCATGGGGATCACCGTGAAAACATGATCTTCTGTGTGATGTTGCATATGTTCGCTGAACTTTTTCCTGGGTGGGGCCACTGGATCCATAGAAAGCATTAACTTTTCTGCCTATAAGATGTGTACACAGATATGAATGAGTAAAAGAACAGTTTCCATGTAAACTGCTTGGGGCTTCTAGCCAGTTTCATGTTGAAGCACAGTCCATGGCATAGAGCCAGGGCCCAGCTGATTGCCATCTTTACCGGATGAGTATCATGCAAATAAGGAATGCACTCCCTGCAGGTCTGACATCCTTAGACACTCACCTTGAGGACTGAGGATGCAGCTCAGCGGTGTTGCTAAGCGTATGCATGTTCCCAGGCTAAATTCCCGGCAGGCACCGAGAAAGAAAACAATAAACTTCTTTTCTTCTTGAACTACATTCCTCTTTCAGCTCTGCATTGTTGTTGTTGTTGTTGCTGAAGTATTAATAGCATTTCACGATTTCTTTCAGTCTTCACAGAAAAGTACTGTACTGCTAACCATGTGGATAAACTTCCTGGCCCAAGAGACTGGGTACAGATTCTACAGGATCAAATTAAACTGGCCAGAAGAAGGTTAAAAAGAGGCTCAGGTAGGAAGAAGCTGTGGAAGAAGTAACTGGGGATGCGCTTGATTGAATCCTTATCCTTTAATGAAGGAAACGCAATGCTTTTCTCCAAGGGGTTGTGGGGTCTTTGCCCTTTGAAGGAGACACTCCCTATAATGTGCTATCTTAAAATCTTACTCAAGTGAATTTTGAACCTCACCTTAATAGTAGAAATCATGTCAGGCCATTTATTTTGAATAGTATAAGAGAAAGAGATCGCTAATCTCGCCTGTGCTCTAGCGCACTTCACCTGCACACTGAGTCTCTCTTTCCTGGATTGTTTCTATTTGCCTGTTGATTTGTGTTCCTTTGGATCTGCATGAGTTTACAAAAGGTCTAGTTACTAACAAGGGCTGGAGAAATGGCTTAATGGTTAGGGCGCAAGCCTGCAAAGCCTGATGACCCTGGTTTGATTCTCCAGGTCCAACATAAGCCAGATGCACATGGTGGCACGTGTCTGGAATTTGTTTGCAGTGGTTAGAGGCCCTGGCGTGCCCATTCTCTCTCTCTCTCTCTCCCCCCTCCCTCTCTCAAATAAATAAATAAAAATAAAATATTTTTTAAAATATTAAAAATAATGATAACAAAATCAGCTGGACATGGAGGTGCATGCCTTTAACCCCAGCACTCGGGAGGCAGAGGTAGGTGGATCTCTGTGAGTTTGAGGCCACCCTGAGACTACATAGTGAATTCCAGATCAGCCTGGGCTAGAGTGAGACCCTACCTTGAAAAACAAACAAACAACAACAAAATAACAAAAGTCATCTGCCAGAAAGTCTACATCAAGTTGAAAGGAACTGAAGCTGCACGTGTGTGTGTGTGTGTGTGTGTGTGTGTGTGTGTGTGTGTGTGTGTGTTTAAAAATCTGAACTTAGCAATCAGGGAATTCTTCTCCTAGGAAAAGTGAGTTGTGACTATTTAGATTTGGTCATTTGAAGTCCCAGCCTCCCTAGAGTGACCGTGTGCCAACCTACAGTTAGAAATCCCTCTGAGGTCAATTCTCTCCCATCCTACAAGAATAGTTATCTCTACTAGATCACAGATCTCTATTTTTAATTCCACACAAATTAATACATCTGTTATAAAGAACATTATAAAGGAGGTTCCTCAAAAAGTTAAAATTCAAACTACCATATGACCCAACAAACTCACTACTGGCATATCCCAAAACAATCAATATTTTGAAAAAAACAACAGAATTCCTATATTCATTAGGGCATTTTGCCCACAAGCATCTAAGATATGTAATTAATATGTGCCCATCCATGAATCATGTAATAAAAAGTGGTATGTATACGCAACTGAATAATTTTTAGCTTTAGCATTTTAAAATGAAAAAAAACCTGATGTTTACATAAACATGGGTGAGCCTGGAGGACGTGATGCCAATAAGTAAAGAAAACTCTGCACAGAAAGACAAGTGCCACATGATCGCACTGAAGAATCTAAAACGAGTAGAATTCAGAGAAGCAGAGCGCAATATGGTGGTTACCCAGAGCTTCAAAAATCCAAGATGTTGGCCAAAGGATAGAAAAAAAGGAGTTAGTTCAGAGACCTATTGTGTGGCATGGCTGCTCTAGCAGTCACCTCCTTCTTGCTGGGACAAAATGCCAACCAGCAGCAGGTGATGGGAGGAAAGGATTTATCTTCACTTACAGTTTCAAGATGTTTCATCACGGTGAAGAAAAGCAAGACAGAGCAGACAGGCAGCTCACCCTTCCGACGGCAGAGCCAGGGAGAGAGCAGCAAGACAGAGCGCAGTGAGCTCTGAACTCCCCGTGGTTGCACTAGTCAGCCTAGGGTCTGCCCCCAGCAACACCCCTCCTCCAGCAGGGATCTACCTACCTCTCAAACGTTCCATCAGCTGGGGACCGAGTAGAGGGTGGAATTACAAACACTTGAGGCTGTGGGGGATCCTTTACACCAAAACCACCAGTTACTAGCAGTGCTATTTATAATTAAGAAAAATCAAGAGATGGGCTGGAGAGATGGATTAGTGGTTAAGGTGCTTGCCTACAAAGCCAAAGAACCCAAGTTTGATTCCCCAGGACCCATGTAAGCCAGATGCACAAAGTGGCACATGCATCTGGAGTTCATTTGCAGCAGCCGAAGGCCCTGATGCTCGCTCTCTCTCTCTCTCTTTCTCTGCCTCTTTCTCAAATAAATAAATTTTTAAAAAAGAAAATTAAGAAAGAACATTTTTAATGTTTTCACTACAACGTATGTGAGGTAATACATGTATTAATTAAGCATAGAGCCATTCCACAGGGTACACATACTTCAAAACATCATGTTATACATCATAAATACGCATCAGTTTTATTTGTCAAATAAAAAACTTCAGCTTATCCTGACCCTTGGCCTTGGGGCCTTACGTGGCTGGAGCATGAGCCAGATTGGGAGGAGAACCTTGGAAGTGCACTGTTACAAATTCTGGGTGCTTCAGCGGCAAGAACACTCTACAAAATGTGTACAACTGTATCTGTGTGAGTCTGTTTTCTGCTGCTATAGCAGAAGGGCAGCGACTAATTAATTTATAATGAATTTTACATTTATTGGCTCATAGTCATGAATAGGGAAAATTCAAGATTGAGGGACGGTAGCTGGCAAGGACCTTCTTGCTGAATCATCCCAAGGAAAGAGGGAATAGAGTGAGAGAGGGGGAAATGGAAGGACTCACCCTGTTGTACAGCAGTAAAGTCACTCCAGTAATGACGGCATCAGTCCATCACCTCCGCTAGGCCCCTCCTCCAGCACTGCCACACTGGGAATTAAGCCTCTAGTGCATAACTTGGGGAGACATGTTCAGACCATATCAGTTGCTGACAGAGGAATGAATCTGTCCCAGTCCAGCCCTGCCCTCCTTACCAGCTAGATCTTCTGTCGCAGCCTCAGTCTACTGGCCTAATCCCTTGTCCTGAAATGGGCTGGTCTCTCCCTCCTGTCTGCATCCCTTTCTGGGGAAGCCCCTCCACCTTTCCTAGCACCCCAGAGGTTCCCTTGTCCTGGAGCCTTCAGTGGAGACCCCAGCACATTCAACCTTCACTGCCTCGAGGGTTGCATGCCCGCTTCCTCCACTGGACCACAAACTCCTCAAAGAACAGGGTCTGCTCGTGAGCCAGGTTTGGGTTCTATATGATATACAGTATGAGCCAGCCTAGCTCTTGAGAAATGTTTGTTGAATAATCAATAAAATGTTCAGTAATTCCAGAAAGGAAGACATAGTGGTCCACAACAAAGACAAGCAAAACTCATGTGAAATCCTGAGACTTACTGAGTCAGTTCCTTACTTGAGGGTCACGTGCTGATTCTTTCCCCTCCAGAATCCATTCAGAGGCAGTGTCCCTGAGAACAAGGGGTTCAGAACTCCTGGTGGCACTTTCTTATCATCCCAGAACCCTCTCTTTTCCTTCTCTGCTCCATCTCCTTCGCACTGTTATGCTCCCTAACCTCCTCTCTGCTCCCACCCTCCCACCAAGGTTCAGTCTCAGGTGCTGTGGCCCCACCTCACTCCGAGTGCACTAACTGAAAAGCATCTGGGAAGGTTAATGTCCCACGAGCATGACTTTTATGTGAGTGCCTCAGGGTCTCCTGCTTCTCCCTTAAGTTATATCACAAAAGCCTCCTTTAATTCCTTTAGCCCCTCTTGCTTTCAGGCTCCTGGGAGGGGTTGAGTTAGGAGTAAAAACAAAAAAACAAAAAGGAAGGAAAGAAGAGAAGGAGGGAGGGAAGGAGAGAGGAAGGAAATGGAAACAAACAGAGAAGAAAGAACGAGGAGAAACTTCGGAGTTGAAAGACAAGTAAGTGGCTAGTACACTTGCCAGTATTTAATTCCTGGCCGAAAGGTGATGTTTTGCTGGGTGATGTGTCTCCTCAGCTTTATAGCCAAGGCAAGTTTCAGGCATTAAGCGTGAATGGTGTCCATGTCTTGTGTTTCCCAGAGTCCAACTTGGGCAGCTCAACTGCTGGACTATGTTAGAGTCTCCCTTTAACTACTGATGGGGAGGGGGAAATTATTGACCCCAAATACAAAGATACTAAATATGTGTTCAGGCTTGACCGAAACTTAAAATGTGTCAAGATAAAAAGACCAAACTCTTGTTATCAGCAAGCCCAAAAGGCAAAGGACCAACATACCCAAGATCCAGGCACCCAGCTGGTCTCAACTCTACTGTCAACTTTGAACTAACCTGTGGGAGGCCAGCCAATCCTGGACCATAAGAAGAAACTGAGAAGTTCAGCTTCAAGTTTTTCTAGTGCCTTCGCCGTGCTGCCTGTGTGTGTTCATTATTTTTCTCATTGCTGGGACAAAATACCTGACACAAAGCTACTCAAGGGAGGAAGGATTGCTCTCGGCTCATGGTTTGAAGCAGTGCAGATCATCATGGCAGGCCAGGTGGCTCCACAGCAGTTGAAAGCGTGCACCTGGGGCTCCTCGCCTCTTCACATCTCTGTAGAACAAGAAGCAAAGCGCGAAGCTCAGGCTGGAACTGCAGGGCTGGGCCAAAACCCATGCTATGTCCTTAGTGACCTACTTCTGCCAGCTGGACCTCACTTTTAAGGGTTCCACAGCTTCCAAAACCTTTGTTAAGAGTGAACAGATCTTTATCCATCTCTTGTCAGATGCCGAGAGGAGGGGCAGTCCTGATCTCTCTTTTCCATCTTCCCTCTACACACACAGTAGGGACGTGCCTCCGCACCTTCCCTCTACACACACAGTAGGGACGTGCCTCCGCACCTTCCCTCTACACACACAGTAGGGACGTGCCTCCGCACCTTCCCTCTACAAACACAGTAGGGACGTGCCTCGGCACCTTCCCTCTACACACACAGTAGGGACGTGCCTCCGCACCATCCCTCTACACACACAGTAGGGACGTGCCTCGGCACCTTCCCTCTACACACACAGTCAGGACGTGCCTCGGCACCTTCCCTCTACACACACAGTAGGGACATGCCTCCGCACCTTCCCTCTTCACACACAGTAGGGACGTGCCTCCGCACCTTCCCTCTACAAACACAGTAGGGACGTGCCTCCGCACCTTCCCTCTCCGTGCCTCCGCACACACACACAGTAGGGACGTGCACCTTCCCTCTACACACACAGTAGGGACATGCCTCCGCACCTTCCCTCTTCACACACAGTAGGGACGTGCCTCCGCACCTTCCCTCTACACACACAGTAGGGACGTGCCTCCGCACCTTCCCTCTACACACACAGTAGGGACGTGCCTCCGCACCTTCCCTCTGCACACACAGTAGGGACGTGCCTCCGCACCTTCCCTCTGCACACACAGTAGGGACGTGCCTCCGCACCTTCCCTCTGCACACACAGTAGGGACGTGCCTCCGCACCTTCCCTCTACACACACAGTAGGGACGTGCCTCCACACCTTCCCTCTACACACACAGTAGGGATGTGCCTCTGCATCCCCTTCTACCTTCCCTCAAAGTGGCCAGGGGCTGAATTTCTTAACCATCATAGCACATACTCTGCTCCCACACACACACATCTGCCTCTTTCTCCAGAAAGAGACCCATGCGGTCTGCAACCCCATGTTTCCCTTCCTCTAAGAGCCCTTCACTCACTAACCCAGGAGATTGTCCACTCCTATTCTGTAGGCATTATGGCTTAAGATATTTTAACTTAATCAGCAGGTTTATATGCTCTGCCTGGATGTTCTAAGTAAATTCTATCTGCAACTGAGAAATGGATGGTGGCTATAATGCAGGCCACCCCCAACACACAGACCAAAAGGAAGGTACACCAGCCATGGCCCGACAGATGGGCTCTGTTATATTTTCTTCTTGGGCAGTGGGACTCCAGCAAATCCAAACAAGAAGCTTCACCTGCCTGTCTGCAAGAGGCTCAGTCATGGGACCCTCAGGCTTTCTGTCTTGATTATTTCCTATCCAAATGATGATGCCACAGTGACTCAGATGTTCCACAACTTCAACCTTATTTAGCATATTTGGCTCAATTCCTGGAGCTGGGTACAAACTCTGACTGGGCAAAGCTAACTGGCTTACTGCTTAGGGAAGCCCGCACTGCCTCTAGGGATAAAAGTGCCCCACACAGATTGGAAAAGTTGTTATGCAAATCCAAACAGAAATTCATTTGGGCTCTCGTCACATGTAATAATTTTTTTTCTATAACTAGAATGATTCCTCTCCTGGTGTGGATTTTTATCATTTTCATTAGACTACCTCCCAGAGCTGAAATCACAATTTATTATTTGTGTTAGATCCAAGACTAAAGATGTCACTGCTATTAAATTTTTATTAGACTTGCTCAATCTTTACCAAATTTTACAACATGAGTGTCGCCAAGGAAGAAAGATTGTGAACTTGTTGTTAAAGACAGATGTTATAATTAAGTTTAAGAAACACATTGATGTTCTTCAACCATGATACTTGGCCCCCTTCTTATGCAGCCAGCATGCACTAATTTATATATAACTGACATATATTTAGGTTATATATGTTCTATCTGACAAAAGCACATAATTGCATAGGTCTACATATAACAAGTAAGGACAGCAGAATGGCAAAGGGAATGCCACTTGATACCCCAAACTGATTTTTGTTAGAACAACTGAAAAGCAATTATGCATATCAGGTAGAAAAAGTTCCTAAAGTATATGAAGAACTAAGAGCTGATGACTTTAAAAATTCAGCTCATAATGATGTGTGTGTCATGTTTGGACTGTTAATAGCAAAGAGACCCCATTCAGACCCTCGGCACTGCCACGTACTGGCTGCAGCTCCAGTTTTCTTCACCTCTCTGTTGCCTCATGTGTTAAAAGGAGCAGAGCAACAGACTGGAGGTTTCTAAGAGTTAAATGATGGGCTGCACATGAAGTGCTCAGTAAAAGTTGAGCATTTAATAAGTGCTGGTGGCTGTCTTTGTTATTTGTTACTGTCAAAGAATGTTTAAATCCTAGAAATGAGAAAATTTTACTGTGTAAATCATCTCTTTCATTTTTTAATTGATAATTTTGACAATTTCATACCTATATATAAAAATGATTTTTATCATTTCCACCCCATCCAGTTTTCAAAATCATTCAAGCCAACTAAAAACAAATGGTGGTCCAAAGTATCAAAAAGATAAGTAGGGCTGGGGAGATTTGGCTAAGAGACTAAAGTGGCCAAGGGCTCGTGGCTCAGCTCCACATAGAAAGCTGAAAGCCATGGCAGACTTCTGTAATCCGCACAGGCTGAGGCTGATGGCGAGATGGAAGGCAGAGATAAGCTCATGGTGAGCACAGCAAAGAATCTTGAGCCAAAGTAGAATCCAGGGAGAGAAACCTTGCCTCAAATGAGGCAGACAGGCGCAGACCAACTTGAAAGTGTTCCCCTAACTTCCACGTGCGCACCATAGCATGTGCATCTGCATGTGAACACAGACACACATGCACACGCACACACAAACATACACAAATAAATAAATAATAAAATAAATCTTTTAAAGGCGGCAGCTCCAGATTCAGTGAGAGCCGGTCTCAAGAAAACAAAGTAGAAATGATAAGGAGGACATTGACATTCCCCTTTGTCCTCCACACATACGTGCATTAGACCCAGGCAGCTCACATGAATGCACCACAAACACACGCATGCACATACATACAGATTTTAAATTTAGAAAGACACATGTTCATTGCTTTCAACACATACAATATTTTTAAATCCTACAGAACGTAACTAAAATACCTAATCTCTTTTATCCGAGAATTTTGCCTTGTCGTAATTTTTTCTGTAAACCACTTTATACAATTTAATCACGCTGTTCATCCCCTTCTTTGACTCGCTTTCTCCCGTGCTATTAGACATTCATCTATAGCGTCATTTTTGGTATTTTCTACTGGGCCGTTCCACTCTTCCCTGTTTCTCTGCAGTGACTCTAGCGGGCAAGCGACAGCAGGTCTTTCCTCAATGCCAGATGTCTCATGCAAGGACAAGATGTGAGAGGACAATCTAGAGGTAGAAAGCTCGGCACATGTCTAGCTGTGTCTATCTCTGATTGGGTTTTAAACAACAGTAGTAAAAATAAGAAGACAGTACTACAGTGTGATGTGAAAGGCAGCCCTTCTTTGACCAGACACGAGTGCACTCATCAGGGAACTTGCCAGGACCTCTGGCTCTGGAATGTTCAGGGTGCCACCAAAATGATACCAGCAGTCATAGGCAAGTGTTTCCTCTGTCCTACCTTGCTAAGGGAGACTCACATACCCTTCAGTACTAGGAGACTCAGGGCCCCTTCTCTCTGCATTTATTGGAATGCTTCTGTGACCAAAGGATCTCCCTTCACAAGCTCCTAAGGAGACTGAAATACGTAAACTGAAAAGCAAGGTTGGCATGTTCAATCACAAAATGGCATAATCTTCATGTCTGACTTGGTGACTGAATGGATGCCAAAGTTAGCTCGGCAGCTCAGTACCTGAATTTCCAGGCATCTCTCAGGAAAGGTGCATTCCCAGAACTTCCCACTAGGAATGGGCTCTGGCAAGGGGTGTGAGAAGTATCATTGTACAATGAGAATTCACCTCAGTGGCACGTTTGAACAGTCCACCCTGCTGCTGGATTTATGCCTATGTAAGTGAGTGAAATGAACAGTCATCAATGATTGACAGAACGCTTCATGGGATTTTTTTATTTGATTCCAAGAAGGTTGATTTTTCTGTCATCATGAAAACAATTTTATTCAAATAATGATGATAAAACCTGTAATGTGAAGCAAGCGAGGCAAAAAAGGGAAAGAACAATGAAGACTGCTGTGTACACTGGAGTTACTTTAATTGTGTTCCTGTATTCAGCAAAATGAATGTGCTCCCTACAACTAATGAGATTTGTGTTTTATGTTTGTAACCAGCAGAGGTGGCTGACGGTGATGAAAGACTGGACGGCATTTCTCTACCACCAACAGGTAAAACACATTTACATTTCCATCGCCTGCTGCAAAGTACAGCACACGAAAACATTTGCATTGAAAATGGTTTTCACATTAGGGATGCAGATGCTTGGGAAAGCTGCGCCTGTATCAGACCCAGGCCTGCCTGGCATTCAGAGCTTCTCCAGGCCCACGGTCCAGAGATATTTCATATTCATAAAAATCTCAAAGATGTAAATCCTAAGAAGTTAGCATCACAAACATTCTCTAAACCTTTGGATGTTAAAATAAATATATTTATAAACATGAAATGAGACTTCACTGCAGAATAGCAATCATCGATTTTGTGTAACCAAATCCATGCCAATTCTGTCTTCTTCCATCTCCTCCAAAAGGCCCTTGTTGAGAGGCACTCCTCACCCAATGGGCACCCAGTAACTGCTGGGTTGTACCTGTGTGATTGCCTGCCCAGTGTTAAGTGACACACTCCTGTATCGCATGAAATCAGCACAAGAGCACTGGCGCACTCACTACATACAGCTGTCTTCAGCCATAAACATGACACAGGCTTCACCTCACAGGACTCAAACAATGATGCTGATCTGGCCTCCTGCCTGTCTCTCAGTTCATACCTGAGAACAGAGAAATGGGGTCTGACCAGTGAGCCATGTGCCAAATAACCTAGTCCCTCACTTGATTTCACTACGTCTTATTGACTGCCCTCAAAAATACCTGAATATTACAGGCACCCCAAAGAAATCTCTAACTGAAAATTTCAGTGTTTAATATTTTTTTCCTTTAGATCTGGGGTGATAAGACTTGAGTTAAATTCTAGAATATCTGGTTTATCAGGGACTCTTAGTACAGTCCCTAGTAGTCACGTGTTCACTGATAGCATATACCCAAAGTGGTCACCAAAGCAGAGTTCATAGGTAGGATGGGCATATGCTCATCATCGTGAGAGCAGCCAGAAAAGCCAGCCATGTAAATGATACCTTGCTTTCTCTGCCTTGAGTAGCTAAGCAACAGATTGATGGACAAATAAATGCGGCGAGCCACATGATGTAAAAGGAGATGCCTATATCGAGTTCTTACCAAATACAGTCATCATGTGAAAGGGTTTTCTTGCTTCGCTGTGTTTCCACTTGTGAATTAAGAGAATTATGTATGTGATCTCTATTGTTCTTTCCCAATCTGTCGCTGTGAGAACGTCAGGCCAGCTCACATTGGCCATGTTCTTCTCCCTCCTGGCCCATCCCAGCAGATGCAGCAAACATGAATCATAATAATGAAAGTATTGGGCTGGGGGCTTCTAGGAGAAATGCCATGCTTGTCTACTTATACCCCTCTGGTTGCCCCCCAGGCATTTGCACCAACTCCCCCTATGTGAGAAGACATAGTGGGCTTTGCTTTCATATTGGAAGGCCATGCCCTTTGCAGTGATACCTCTGCACTTAACAGTTTAAAGACAGGTAGAGATACTAGAACAGCTTCCCACAACTGAGAACGCTGTCAAGGAATCTGAGAATGAGAACAAGCATGAGAGATCATCTAGTCCAATCCTTTCTGTTTACCCAGTCCTTTTATTTTACAGAAAAAAAGACCTGAGGCCCAGAAACATTTAATGACTTTCCCAAGGTCTCACAGCTGGTGATGCCTGGCCAGAACCCGGGCCCCTCGATTCCCAGCCATTACACCGCTGAGGTTTCTTATACCTAAGCCCAGGGCAGCTTTCTCCCTATGTTTCTTAAAGATCCTGAGAGATGATGGACAGACCGCCCTCTTCGGGGTTCTCATTCAGTGTCTCTCAGCCTACAGTTAGAGCATCGGTCAGTACTCCAACTTGGCTGCAGCTAACTCTCATTTGTTCAAATTCTTTCTTAGATCTTACCCATGGCTCCAAGTTCACAATGAAGAAAGTAGATTACTGACACTTGTAGATTACTGATTAGTAATACACATTACTAAACAGCATGAGAGATTCAGAAACAAATGTTTATCACTTTTGGAAAGGGGAGAAGTCACAAATTGGTGCTCAAATTTTGCCATAACACGTAATGCTTTTTTGGTAACTTCTCTAAAGTACAATCTCCATTCTGGTCAGCTGCTTGGAAGGGGATGCTGCTGTGAACCGCCTGCTATGGGCGTCTGTGCTCACCCTCATGCAGCTTCACCCTTGGGCTCAGCCTCCTGGTTAGAACCAAGGGACCAACCAAGGCTCATACACACCTCTGTTTCCTCATTGATCTGAGCTGGCAACGGTCAGTCCTTTGTAAACATGCACCAACGCTTTTATTAATTGTAGGGTCTTGCTTTTTGTTTTTCCAGTTTTGTGTGTATAAGGGAGAAGGTGAGGGAAGAAATAGAAATTCTCATGTTACTGCGAGGCTCTAAGGGTCGGGATAGAATTACAGCTAAATGACATTTGTATCCATGGACCAGAGTTAAACCTACATCATTTAGCCTAGTCTAGCCTTTGGCCTTGAACTCCTAATCCTCTACCCTAACTCTCTAGTGCTAGGTTCACAGATGTGTGCATGACATCCTACTGGCACACGTTACCTAACGGATCCCCCCTCTGCCCTGCTCAGTGGGCCTTTTTTAAAAAAATATTTTATTATTTATTTATTGGCGGGGGTGGGAAGAGGCAGGTAGAGGAATGGGCATGTCAGGGCCTCCAGCCACTGCAAACAAACTCCAGAAAAATGGGCTACCTTGTGCATCTGGCTTACATGAGTCCTGGGGAATCGAACCTAGGTCCTTTCGCTTTGCAGGCAAGTGCCTTAATTGCTAGGCCATCTCTCCAGCCCTCAGTGGGCCTTTTGACCAACCAACCGTAGTCAGCAGGCTGCTGGGGTCCCTGTGCACAAATGCCTGTCCTCAGGATAGGGTGAGAGCAGGGCCATACTGTGGCACAGATGTGGAGGGAGTGCTGGGTAGGGAAAAAAAAACCTCCCATAATCTTGGAACCACTGAGACTTTTAAAACCAAAATAATCCTTTCTAGAATTTGAAGGTGGAGCTTCTGAATTTGAAGTAGGATGATGTTCATCTGAGCTTAGCAACTAACTTCATGAATTGGCATTCTTTTACGGACTTTTCTTTGATATAAGTGCAAGGGAAAAATTTAAATTCATATGCCCACTCAGAAACAAGCATTATTGGGTATTTTTCTCCCCTCACCTTCAACTTTTCTCTCATTGGTTTATTTATATAATGGAGATCAAATACATACAATTTTGTCACTTGAGTTGTTTGTTCTTTACCTTAGAAGCCTTCTTTCTATTCTGTTACAATCTTCACTGATATTACTAGCTGTGTGTTGTTCCATTTTGCAGGTAAAGCATACTATTATTTTCTGTTACTGAACAATACATTACTAGTATGTGTAACATAGTCACTGTTTAAAAAAAAAAATCTTCATTATCCCTCATGCCTAAGTTGCTCATTTAGCACAATTAAAGTCTGTCTGAACACTTAGTGACTTGACTCAATGACACAGACCCCTCCCAGTTGACTTACTTGTTCCCCACCTGTCCAGAACACCTGCCTGTGCCTCAGAGAAGCAGCTCCCCTTAACTGTTCCATCTCTGTTGTAGGTAACATCTTTGCCACCAGGAGAGAACACACGGAGGAACCAGAAGCAGACTTCATTGTCTAAACTTGGTCATTGGCATCCTCTTCTGTTTCCTCAAAGATCCATGTAGCCCTTCAGGTTCCTGCAAAGTGTGGGTGTTCGTGGCGTCATGTTTGAATAATTACAAATGGTTTCTTTATAATATGTGATATGACACCTCCAATTTGGTATAAGATTTTTTTAAATCCCATTTTTAGAATTCCTTCCCTTTCAAAGTCCAGCGTATGATGCAGTTAGTTCACTGTCCATCAGGAAGAAGCCGTTCTCATCCCGGCTTTCTCATTCATACCCTCAATGTGAATATACAGATTTTTTAAAACATATTTATTTTATTGTATATTGCTTAGCTGCATGTGAAGGACAATGGTTCTTTCCAGGCCTGACTGAGTGGTTATGAAAGCAAAAAGTAGGCCTTCTTCAGCTTGTCTGGGGCGGTGGGACAGCTCTGACCTATTGGATGACATCATAGATGACATCAGTCACAATAACCCAAAGTAAGCATTTGGAACTGCGTAAGTACAAAGATGTATGCGTTCTTAGGAAATAAAAATCTTTTGTGTAATTTATAATGACACAGTGATGACATACTGAGCTCCAAGTGGCTGGTTTTCTACCTGATAGCCACCATTTTCTCAGATAGTTTGCACTGGGTGCCCCAGGGCTTTGACACTGTTCATGATCAAGGTTCTACAGTGTGTCCCCTGGGACTCTGGTCCTCCCACTTTAATACGGGAGATCTGGGTCTATTTTAAAGAGCTATCTTGCCATGAGGGTATTAGTTTTGTAGACATATTTACTTTCAGATTGCTTTCACTAATAAAACAACGTGTTGAAAATAACAGATTAAAATTCAGAAACATCATGTTTACACATCATTTATTGTGCAGAGCAAATTGCCATGAATCTTTGGCATTTAACACAAAAGCCAAAATTGACATGAAAGAAATGTGACTGCAGATTGCCAAACTCAGCATTAAACCTGCCGTGTTGGAGCATAGCCCCGGCCCTGGTACAGAGCTAGCTGTTCCTGTGAAGGGATTCAGTCCCACCCTTTGCTCTGAAGGTGAGGGAACTGAGGGGTGGGTAAATGGTGGCCCCGGGGCCAGGTTAAAAGAAGTGGAGGTCCTTCCTACCTAGTGCGAGGTACTGCGTCACACCACACTGGACATCTAAAGCTAGAGACAGAAGGACCCCTTGGGCGAGTCAGTATGCCACTAAGACTAATAACGGAAGACGCTGCACGATATCCCTGTAATGTGACAAAAACCTGGACTTGGGTGTGGCTTGTGGAATTAGCCTAGCGATTAGACAGTTCCATCTCATACACGTGTGTCTTATTTTACTTCCTTTGGAAGCTGCACGGATGGCTTAGAGAAACTATTCCCATGATACCTTTTAGTTACCTGATCCTTTGCCAGCCAGTATGATCTCTTTCACGAAGCTGGCCCCTTTGTTTTGTCCGTGTCCTGATCAACTACACAGAGAGCAGGACTTGCACTTCATTCTGCAGCAGATGCTGAAAAAAAAAAAATGCCCTCTGCCTCCGAGAATGAAATATTCCTCAAGGGAATAGGAAAGATTAATTAGTGACCTTTCACTCTATTAAACTATGATGAATTTGTTTCTAGGAAAGGGAGAAACATTTACTTATAACAGCAGGTCTGATAAACGTGCACTGTGAACCTTGAAAAGCACTTCCTTCCCAGGCCGGGTGGCAGCCTGGCCTTTCAGCACTTGAGCAGGGGTAGGGGTTGTCAGCCCACAGATACGTGCAATGGATTCACAAATGGGAAGACATATCAAAACTGCAACAGTAAAATCATATTTTGTACATTGAAATTTTATTTGTGTTAACTCACTGTGACTACTGTTCGGACTTTGTTCAGAAATCCTTTTTATAGGCTTTCTTAGCAAAAACAAGTCCATACCTATGGATAATGTGTCTTGGTCTTCTGTACATATGTTTTATTAATATGTAAATATTTAGATTTTTTAAATTACTATGCTCTTTAAAACAAAAGAATTCAAAGCAAAGCTAGTTGTGAAAATGGTGTATAACACTGTGTTGTGATATCCACTCCCAAGATGCTCTTTATGTCCGTTCTGGAAGAATACAATAAATTACTTTAATTGAATGAATGTACCTGTGTCTTTCTTGTGTGCCAGCCGGCTTCCTGTGTTTATGAACAATTAAAAGCTTTTCATGAATACTCGGGTGGTATTCCTCACAAGTTACACCTCTTTATGGAGTTAATGTTTAAAAATCAAGCAAAGTAGAATGCTACCAGAATGAGCGTCCTCAACCGCTGCAGAGGCAGGAGCTCTGCCTGGCAATCAGATGAATGGCTGCAGTGAGTCCCCAGAAACACTTGGGCACTAAGTGCTGAGATGCTTCAAGCCCAGTTTTAAATGAATTAGCTAGCTTTATAATCTTCTCTTAAAAAGGTTAAGCCCTGCTTCTATGGAAACAACACATCAGAAGGACAAATCAATCTTCTCCAATGCAAAGTGGCTGCTAAAAACGGAATTGCTTTATTCTCGTCTTTGAACACGGGAGGGCGCTACTCCTCACGGAGCACCTGACCCCCACCCCCACCCCATCCCCACGCCCGCTTGCCTCCCAAGGACATGCCCAACCCCCTTCTCGGGGCATGTATCACCCCAGGCTGAAATCTGGCTCCAAAGGGGCTTTCCTGCACGGTAAGGAGCTGGGTAGCAGCTGTGAGGAGCGGTGGCCTGGGACCTGCCCCGAGCTCATCAGCATTTTGACACTGAAGAAGGAGGAGGGCCGAAGGAATGAGAAGACAAAACAGGAAGGACTACTTTGGAAGAGGAGAGTCCTCGGTGGAATGGGCGTGGGGAGGGAAAAAAGAGGATAACTTTTGTGAACGGGTCCACATGATCTATGTCCCAAAGGTCCCTGGCATGCCTTTCCTCCCATATGCAGGTGCCATGTTGGCAATTAGTCCTCAGAGTTGGCCTGAAAGCTGGACCCTAAGGGCCTTTCTCCTCTGCTGTGGGCGGGGAGTCGAAGCTAGTTCGCAGCAGGAGGTGCCCCCCAGGGAGCAGCACAGCACAGCACATCTTGGGCTGTTTTCCAGCCTTGCCACGTAATTGGTGGATGCAGTGGGCTTAATCCAAACTGCTCCACCATCTACTCAGTACCAACTGGGTCAGTCAGCCCTGTGATGGCTTAGGACCACCCGAGTTGGGGTGCAGAGGGGAGGCAAGATCTGAGGCTGGGCCGGCCCCTGTTGCGTTCAGCCCAGGTGGGCCGTATAGTGGGGACAGCCACTAAAGCCTTGAAAATAAAAGTCCTTCTGGTTTCTACCCCACGTTGACATGGTTTGGCTGAAGTAAACATCTGTTAGTTGTTGGGAGAGCTAGGGCAATCACGTTAATGCTACTCTCACTTTGGGTTAGAGAAGCTTCTCTTTTCAGATGGCAGTGACCACTGGGTGACCCAAAACTCGCCACAGTGCTGAGAAGGGACAGAGGAGTGTTCAGCACGGAGACATCTCTGTCACACTCTCCAAGGCTCAGGGTCCATTGCGGAAGAGGTGGTGGAAAGAAGGTAAGAGCCAAAGGAAGGGGGGGAGTGTTTACAACACCATCTTCCAGACACGAAGTGGCCTTGATATGCATGACCTCATGGTGCCTGACACTACTTACACAAGACCTGCGTAATAGAAGGAAAATGGTGGCATCAAAACAGAAGAGAGACTAATTGGAAAGAATGGAGGGGGAATTTGATGGGAGAAAGGGAAAGTTGTGGGAGGGAATTATGATCACATGTTGTTTATATTAATGGAAGTTGTCAATTAAAAAATTTTAAAAATAAGAACACAGGGCAAAATCCAGACACACAGAAAAAGGAGAATCAACAAAACTCAGGAACTAGCTTGGGCTAGAGGAAGGAGAGGTGGTTCCGGGTGGGGAGCTGGCATGTCGTTGATGCTCACAAAGACACAGAACACAGGGCTAGAAGGTAGTTCAGTTGAAAAAGTGCTCACCTAGCATGCATAAGGACCTAAATTCAATCCCCAGAGCCCACGTAAAAGTGCTGGACTCAGTGTTGTTCTTACAGTCCCAGCACTGAGGGAGCAAAGACAGGAGAATCCCCTGAGGCCCACTGGTCAGCCAGTCCGGCCTAATCCGCAAGCTCCAAACCAAGGAAAGACCCCATCTCAAAAAAATAAAAACTGGCAAATGGCATAACTGAAAGGTAACACCCAAGGTTGTTCTCTGACCTCCTCATGTATGCATACACGTATGTGAGTGTGCACATAAACATAAAAATATCTTTTTATTTATTTATTTGAGAGAGAGAGAAAGAAGCAGAGAGAAAGAGAATGGGTGTGCCAGAGCCTCCAGTCACCGCAAAGGCACTCCAAATGCATGTGCCACCTTGTGCATCTGGCTTACGTGGGTACTGAGGAATTGAACCGGGATCTTTAGGATTCGCAGACAAGCACCTTAACTGCTAAGCCATCTCTCCAGCCCTGAAAATATCTCTTGAAGGAAACAGAACACAGAGGGGTGGTTTGGAGAAGGTTGGGAAGAGTGTTCATTCATTCACTCTATCGGTGTTGACATTGCGTTCAGTGCTACACTGGGAGCATGTAGTGGGGAATTGTGCCCTGCTCTTTCAAAGCTTACTCTGACCACGTGTTGCCAGATGAGACGGAGGGCCAAATGCTGGGGAAAACACCAGCACACAAGGCCTAAACAATGTCAGCAGAGGGGGAGTTTATTTTTTTATTTATATTTATTTTTGGTTTTTCAAAGTAGGGACTCACTCTAGCTCAGGCTGACCTGGAATTCACTCTGTAGCCTCAGGATGGCCTTGAACTCATGGTGATCCTCCTACCTCTGCCTCCTGAGTGCCGGGATTAAAGGCGTATGCCACAACGCCCAGCTTCAGAGGGGGGAATTTAAACTTGGAAGCTTTGTCCCAAACGCAGAGTCAAGATTTGATGCACCATTCTTTCCTTGTAATTCAAGTACATCATCAAAGAGGGATTCATGGGGGCTGGGGAGATGGCTCATCAGTTAAAGGTGCTTGTCTGCAAAGCCTGCTGGACCCAATAAAGTCAGACACACCAAGTGGCACATATACCTTGGGTTCCTCTGCAGTAGCAAGAAGTCTGTGTGCCCATCCCTCCCTCCCTCTCCCTATCCTCCCTGTCACATTTCTCATAAATAAATTTAAAATGTGTTTTAATTCTAACTGTCCTGAGCAGGTAGCCACACAGGTTCCATCCAATCACCGGTTTTCACTTCCATTGGATTGATGCGCTCTATTGAGTTATCTTGTTTTTTCATACCTTTGATTATTGTTCATTCTTTCCTGGAATCTAAGCCTCATAAGGTGGGGCAGCTTAGCTATGAGGCCACTAAGATGTCTGGCCTTGATCATGCTCTCTCTCATATGTGGATCCTAGCTTCAAATTTTTAGACTTGTACGTGAGTTGGAGTGTAACAGACAGCTTCAGGTTCGCTGAGATGAACTTCCAGACCAGGCACAGTTATGGAGGAAGGGATTTATTAAAGCTTACAGATCCAGGGGAAGTTCCATCATGGCAGAAGAAGCTGGCCTGCTCTTACAGGACCAGGCAAGGGAGAGAGAAAGCCAAAAGCCACACAGCACAGCACACTTTACAGCTAGGTACACTTTGCCTATCTTTAGATTGAAATCTCAAACCCACCACCACACCTTGAGATCCGCCCAGTGACACTGCCACCAGCCAGGTGGCTACAGATAGAAAACGATAAACTAATAAAACACCGAGTATATTGGGGACCATATATTCAAACTACCACATGGAGTAACAATCAGTAGTAGAGACCAGGAAGCTACAAAAGGGTTTTGAAGGTGGGAGGAGAGGCGAGAGCTTAAGGAGAGGGGATAGTGGATATGTAATTGTAAGGGCACAATACAGGGGTTGGAAAGGTCTAAGTAAAGTTGGGGAGGGGGCTGGGGAAGAGGAAGGGGTGGGAGGAGAGTTAATCAAAAGAAGTTACAAATAAGCTAAATGGAAGCCTTTGTCAGCTAATATTTTTTTTTTTGAGGTAGGGTCTCACTCTAGCCCAGGCTAACCTGGAATACACTATGTAGTCTCAGGGTGACCTCGAACTCACAGCGATCCTCCTACCTCTGCCTCCCAAGTGCTGGGATTAAAGGTGTGTGCCACCATGCCTGGCTCTATGTTAGCTAATGTTAAATATATATTTAAGAGGACAGTTTAGGCAGAAGAACCCTGTGGAAGTAGATAATGCTGCACCCAGAAGCAGTAAATTGTTACAGAAAAATCCCAGTGTCAGGGGTGGGATGCCTCCCAGTGAGGGGTCGAGGCCACCTGGAAGGTCAGCCTGGACCAGAGTGAGACCCTACCTTACAAAACCAAAAAAAAAAACTGAGGCCCCAGTGAGGGGTCAAATCAAATCAACACGAGCTATTGTCAAAGCTCTCAATTGTCCACCAGAACTAGGTGGCAAGACCCTACTCCTGAAGATAACACGTGCTTCAGTTGCAAAGGCACTTGGGAAATCAAACTAGAACTGAGCTGGATGCCTCCTCCCTACTCACTGGCTGTCTAGATGTCATAGTGCTGAAAAGTGCTGCTCAGGCTCTTGGGGAAAGAAGATCAACAGTGTTGATCTTCAGGGGACCCTACGAGCTGCATAACCAACCAGCCAGGCAAGATGTGCAATCAAGGCATGTCTGTTCTCTGATTGGACTTGAGGCCTGCTTCACAAGAGGGAATTCATGTCTGACCTGTAAATATAATCAAAAACCTATGGCTGGGAAAGGACATAGCCCTAAGGAGAAAGCTGCTAGTGGTGTTTGGCTAAATGAAGATATTGTGCCCACCAAATTGTCCTCAAAATATTTATGTGTATGCCCATATGTTAGTGCTGCTTTCTTGTTCAGTTAGAGAAGCTTCTCTTTTCAGATGGTGGTGACCACTAGGGAAATTCAACACTCCTCAGAGTGCTAGGAAGAAGTGACAGTAGTGGGTTCAGCACTAAGTGAGAATCTCTATCACATCCCCCCAGGCTCAGGGACCATTGCAGAAGAGGTGACAGAATGCAAGAGCCAAGGGATGGGGAGGAGTACCTTGGAACACTGTCTACCAGACACAAAGTCACCACTGGATTTATGACCTCACAGCAGCTATTGTTACCTGCTCTAGATTGCATGATGCTGGTCCCATCAACATGTTGTCATGGATTATGGAGGAGGATAACAAAAAAGTCATCCTGACATCAAAACAGAAGAGGAGGGCTGGAGAGATGGCTTAGTGGTTAAGACGCCTGCCTGCTAAGCCTAAGAATGCCCATTCGATTCTCCAGGTCCCACGTTTAGCCAGATGCAAAGTGACGCAAGGGCGCAATGCCACACTTGCCCACAAGGGGGCACACGTGTCTGGAATTCATTCACAGAGGCTGAGAGGCTACTGGCCCATTCTCTCTCTCTGCCTCTCTCTCTCTCAAATAATAATTAAAAAATACTTGAGAGAAATAACGGAAGGAGGGAAAGGTTTATTTTGGCTCATGCATTCAGATGCTTGCTGGCTTGACTTCATTGCTATGCAGGCACGATGACTGTGGTGGGGAGAATATGTTGCAGCAAAGCTGCTCCCTTTTGGTGGCCAGGAAACAGGGAGGGGGGGAGAGGAAGGGACCAGGGACAAAATACCTTTCCAGTCACCCCCTCAGTGACTTACTCCCTCCAGTGAGCCCCAACTCTGAATAGCCCGTTCACCTGTGAACTGCTCATCCATGGGTTTTGGGGTGATTCATTTCACCCATTCGGAACACTGTCACCTTGGGGACTAAGCCTTCAACACATGAGCCATTGGGGGACATTCCAGATCCCAACCCTAATACCCAGTAGAACTGATTACAGGAATAACTCCTCTGTCATCACCAAAATGGGAAGCCCTTTTCTTTTTCCTTTTACACTTTGTGGTGTGTGGTGTGCATGTGTGCATGCATGCATGTTTGTATGTGTGTGGCTGCATGCTTGTGTGCAGATGTGTGAGCATGTGGAGGCACCAGACATGGACGTCATTTGTCTCCCTCTGCCACTGTCACCTTATTGATTGAGTCAGGGTCGTTCACTGAATATAGAGCTCACTGACTGTGCTAGTCCAGCCAGTGCACCCCAGGGATGCCCCTTGCTCCTCCCTTCAGTCCAGATCACATGCCCCTCTTTCCCTGTCACCACCTATCGCTCTCATAAATAGTGGAGAAATTGTGACCCTTGACAGCCAGAGACACTGGCTACATGTGGTGAGGATTTCCAGATTCGGATCCCAACTGATGCTTTAACCTGCATCAACTCCTGTACTTATGACTTAGAATGCATGAAATGAATCACCCCAAAACAATATATGCCCATATGGATTACATACATACAAATGTGTACATATTTGTTCATTTCGTTTTGTTATTAGTGAAAACAAAAGAGCACTCAAACAGCTGTAGTAAAAAAGCCAAGAATAATATGAATGTGGAGTGAAAATCAGTTTCATAAGGGAAATGGAGCATCCTAAATTGTTCCAATGAACTGATGCTGACTGCATATTGTGTTAGGAAAATCACTTTCTCCTATATTCTTGCATGAGGGAGAGACTATTATAATAGAGGGCACTTACTCTGTGTTGTTCCAAATTAAATTTTCTTCAGAAGGAATGTATTTTAAAGCACCTGGTCAGGAAAATCAGAAGTGACTCAATACTAACCACCGAGCTGACATGTCCTGCTTGGGTGATGAGCACAAATGTTTCACCGTCTTTATGAGAAACCCAGTTCACCATGTGATGCCATGATGCCACCTTCCTCACTCCTCCCTTCACCAATGCTCCTGATAACATGGCCCAATAATTGTTTTTGTTGTTGTTGTTGTTGTTTTGGTTTTTTGAGGTAGGGTTTCACTGTAGCTCAGGCTGACCTGGAATTCACTCTGTAGTCTCAGGGTGGCCTTGAACTCACAGCAATCCTCCTACCTCTGCTTCCTGAGTGCTGGGATTAAGGGTGCGCACCACCACGCCTGGCTCTGAATAATTTTTGTTTTTCTTAAATATATTTTATTTATTTATTTATTTATTTATTTATTTATTTATTTAAGAGAGAGAAACAGACAGAGAAAGAGAGAGAGAATGGGTGGTCCAGGGCATCCAGCCACTGCAAACAAACTCCAGATGCATATGCCTCCTTGTGCATCTGGCTTATGTGGGTCCTGGAGAATTGAACCAGGGTCCTTAATCGCTAAGCCATCTCCCCAGCCCATGACCCAATAATTGTGATAGCTTTGGCTCTCATTAAGATTTCTGTGTTTGAGGGCTGGAGAGATGGCTCAGGGAGTAAAAGTTCTTGCCATGCAAGCATGAGGACCTGAATTCAGATCCCGAGTATCCACATAAGAAATGAGGCATGGCAGCACATGCCTTTAAGTCCAGTACTGGGAGGTGGGGACAGGAAGATCACCAGGGCTTACTGTTAGCTTGTCTAGCCAAATCAGTGAGCTCCAGGGTTAGGGAGAGATCCTGTCTCAAAAAAATAAGGTGAGCGGGGTGAGGTGGTGCACTTCTTTAATTCCAGCACTTGAGAGGCAGAGGTAGGAGGATTGCTGTGAGTTTGAGGCCACCCTGAGGCTACATGGTAAATTCCAGGTCAGCCTGGACTAGAGTGAGATCCTACCTCAAAAACACCAAAAAAAAAAAAAATGAAAAATAAAATAAGGTGGAGAGTGATTGAGGAAGACACCTGACATGAACCTCTGGTCCTCATACGTATCTGCACACACACATGCACACACGTGCACACACACAAAGAACTGAAGTGTTCTGTGTTGGTTGTCACAATTTAGGCTAGGCACTGTTTGGGTGTGTTGGCTTTTGCCCCCCCAACCATGTTAGTGTTCCTGGCATAGTTCATTTGCCTGCCCCAGTGCGACTGACTCCCAGTCATAGGGTGTGACCATATTATAAATGTTGGGCTGACTCCTGGACACTGGCTGCTGACCAGGAATCTACATGCACCATGACCATACCCTTATTGTAACACACAGCCTTAGAAAATGACTTAAGGGGACGAAAGGAAGAGATGGCACAAGCTGACAAAATTCATCTGAAATACTATTCATTTATGTGGGTGAAAAGCTAAATAAATGGTCCTTTTAAAAAGTATGAAGGAAACTTACTTCTTTTCCACTGCTCCCAAAGAGAGATTAATACTACAGAAATTGAATCTTTGGGCTGGAGAGATGGCTTAGCAGTTAAGGACTTTGCCTGTAAAACCAACAGACCCAGCATTAATTCCCCAGAACCCATGTAAAGCCAGAAGCACAAGTTGTCACATGCATTTGGAGTTCATTTTCAGTGGCTAGAGGCCCTGGCATGCCCATTCTCTCTATCTGCCTCTTTCTCTCTCTCTAACAAATAAATGAGTAAAATTAAAATTTTAAAAATCTAAAAAAAAGAGAGAAGAAATTGCAACTTTGGCTACAGTATAAGACATGTAAGGAAAAAATATAAATACCAAAATATATATTAAAGGTGACATGACAATAGGCATTGTATATGTTGTGCTGCTATGACAAAGAGCTCCCTAAACTTGTAGCTATAATGAAATAGTTTCTAACTCCTAAGAGCCCCAAGCTGGATGGATGGTGATGGTTAGCAGGACTCTGCTCCATAAGGTCACTTAGAAATCCAGTCCAGCCCATCTGATTGCTCTGCCACCCTTGAAGAGAGACCCATGTGCACATCCCCAGAGCTGGCTCTTATAGGGCCATTGAAACCTTTGAAAAGGGAAAGGTTAGCAAAGAGAAGGTAAATTCCTTGTGAAAATTTTTCCATTCTGTGGCTGACACTTGGTGAGATGGCAGCACAGAAGGCTACAGACTCTTTGGGGGGCTCTGTACCTACACAAAACTTTGGTTCTATTTCTCCTGGAAGGAGGACAAGGCTCAATACCTGGAAGAGTTAGCTGTTGATATCACACGTGCTGTTTTAATTGCGGAGAGGATAAATTATTCAAGCAATAGTGTTGAGGGTAACTGGCTATGCCATTTTTCAAAAAAAAAAAAAAATAGGAAGTTCAGACATACAAAAGAATCGGTTCAAAATGAATCACAGGCCCAAATGGAAGAGCTAAAACTATGCAATAATTAGAAGAAAATATAGAAAAAAAATCTTTGAACTTTTGGGTCAGGTGATAACTTCTTAGATCTGATGCCAAAAGCATAAATTACAAAAGAAAAATACATGAATCGGACATTACAAAAATAAGCAACATTTGTGCCAGGAAGTACACCAAGAATCCAAAAGAAGAAAATGTACAGAATGGGAGAACACACGTGCAAATTTCATGTCTTAGGAAAATCTTAGGAAAACCTATCTGTATATGGTGGGCATGGATATGCATGAGTGTTACTATGTACCTGGACATGTCTGTGTGCAGATTGTGTGTGTGTGTGTGTGTGTGTGTGTGTGTGTGTGTGTGTGCAGATGGAGGTTACATCCGTGTCTTCTTGCTTGCTCTCCATCTGATTTATTGAACCAGAGTTTCTCACCAAACCCAGAGCTCACCAGTTCAGTTGCTCACAACCTTGCACAGCTTTTGGCTCAGCAATTCTACCTGAAAGAATTTATTTTAAAGAAATTATCAAAGATTGGCCCAAGGATCAAGTCATAGGTTCTTCATCACAACAAACAAAAAAATTAAAACAGCCTGAGCCAGAGTGAGACCCTACCTTGAAAAACAAAAACAAAAACAAAAACAAAAAAAATTAAAACAATTCCTATGTCCAATAATAAAGTAAATTATAAGACATCTTTAAAGTGGAACCTATGGATCCATTTTAGGTGATGTTCAAAAAGAATCCCAGTTAACTGAAAAAAATCAGATTACAAAAATATACAGTAATGTTCTTTGCTTTTTTTATTTTTGAGAGAGAGAGAATGTGGGTGCCAGAGCCTTCAGCCACTGCAAACAAACTCCTAATGTGTGTGCCCCCTTGTGTGCATATGCAACATTGTGCACTTGTGTCATAGTGCATCTGACTATGTGGGACCTGGAGATTCAAACATGAGTTCTTAGGCTTCATAGACATGCACTTTAACTGCTAAGCCATCTCTCCAGCCTGGGTTCTCTGTTTTGATGCACAGACTCAGACAAAAAAGACCAAGTCATCATCTGGACTATTGACAATGATCACCTCAGGTTGGTGAGATGGTGGATACTTTGAAATCTTCTATAATGAACATCCCACTTTTGCAATAAGAAGGGAAGTTATTTTGTAAAATGTTTTAATGATAAAAGAAGACTGAATGCCATGGAAAATGCTCATGACATGTCTGTGGTTAAGTTCAACCTTTTTTTTGTTTGTTTGTTTGTTTTTTTGTGTGTTTTTTTTTTTTTTTGTTTTTCGAGGTAGGGTCTCACTCTGGCCCAGGCTGACCTGGAATTAACCAGGTAGTCTCAGGATGGCCTTGAACTCACAGCGATCCTCCTACCTCTGCCTCCCGAGTGCTGGGATTAAAGGCATGCACCACCACGCCTAGCTAAGTTCAACCTTTTTAAAAAATATATTTTATTTATTTATTTATTTGAGAGAGAGAGAGAGAAAGAGGCAGATAGAGAGCGAATGGGCATGCCAGGGCCTCCAGCCACTGCAAACTAACTCCAGACACATGTGCCTTCTTATGCATCTGGCTTACATGGGTCCTGGGGAATCAAACCAGAGTACTTAGGATTCACAGGCTATGCACCTTAACTGCTAAGGCATTTCCCCAGCCCAGCCTGCTTTTTTTTTTTAATTTCAGAGTTAACTTTATTTTTATAAAGTTAGTTATAATTGTATCTATAAATACCAACTAATTGTATCATTTTCAACAACTATATAAATACTGCTTTATCAAGTTATAGACAATGTGTTAATTAAATATTAGCCTTATCACATTGTGAAAGAAATATGTGCATGAAAATAAAAGCAGAAGGAACTTATTAATAGCGATTAACTCTGAGTGATAGAATTACATGTAATTTATGGTCTGTGTGTGTGTGCGCACGCGTGTGTGTGCATGTGAGATGTGGCACACACGTGGTGCATTGTGGAGGTCAGAGGACAACCTCTAAGTATTGGCCCTCACCTTCCACCTTGTTTGAGTCTCTCTGGATTCTAGTCACTGAAGACACCTCACTAGCTATCCCATGAGCCTCCACAGCCCCCTGACTCCGCCTCCCATTGCTGTAGGCACATTTGGGTTACCAGCATCTGCTACTTGCATCTGGCTTTACATGATTCTGGGGATCTGAACACAGGTTGTTGGGTTTGTGGTTTGTGAAGCAAGAGGCGTTAACCACCGAGCCATCTCTCCAGTCCCATGTGTAGTTGTTTTTACAGTATTATTTTATGTTTTATATTTTTAAGAGGAATATATGCCATTTTCTAAAAATAAAGATAAATGTAGACTAGATAAATACAGAAAAAAGGGTTCCAATGCACACATCAGGAAATATATGATGCTCACTACTCAGATATTGTTATGAAACCCTGAAATTCCTATGACACGGACTTCTCAAGTATCAGATACACTCCAGTGAAAACTTTGTCTTGGGCTGGGGAGATGGCTTAGCAGTTAAGGCATTTGCCTGCCAAAGCCAAAGGATCCTAGTTCGACTCTCCAGGCCCCATGTAAGCCAGATGCACAAGGTGGCACATGCATCTGGAGTTCGTTTGCAATGGCTGAAGACCCTGGCATGCCCATTCATTCTCTCTCTCTCTCTCTCTCTCTCTCACTCTCTCTCTCTCTGCCTCTTTCTCTCAAATAAATAAATAAAATTATATATATACATATATATTTTTTTGAGAGAGAGAGAGAGAGAGAGACAGAGAGAGGGAGGGAGAGGAAGACAGAGATGGGCGCGCCAGCAGTCTCTCAGCTGCTGCGAATGAAATCCAGATAAGTTCGCCCCCTTGTGGTCAAGTGTGGCACCGCACCCTTGCGTCACTGCATGTGGCTAAACGTGGGACCTGGAGATTGGAACCGCTGGAGATTGGAACCAGCGTTCTTAGGCTTAGGAGGCAGGCTCACAGAGACATGTCCTGCATGGAGAAAGGCCAGCGTGATACCATGCC
Source organism: Orientallactaga sibirica (assembly GCA_036365145.1). Taxonomy (NCBI): domain Eukaryota; kingdom Metazoa; phylum Chordata; class Mammalia; order Rodentia; family Dipodidae; genus Orientallactaga; species Orientallactaga sibirica. The sequence continues at coordinate 3,877,317 of JAEOAD010002853.1, forward strand.
CAAGCAGGAAGGCCGCAGAACATTCAGTCTCACACGTGCCCTCCCCGTAACAACAGGGCTGCTATTTATCCAGTGATTATCATAAGGGGCCAGCTTGGCATATTTTATTTCTGGATCACGTAACAACTGTTTAGGTAGAGATGAGTTAGCTGCAGCCCGGGCCTCACAGCTAACAAGTAGAGAAGACAGGGATGGCCTACTCTAGATCCCAACTTTTAACCTCTGAGATACTTTTGTTTTATACTCTATTTTACAATCCAAATGCAATGGCGACGATACTAAATGAAATAAGCCAGGTCCAGAAAGAACCATCGTATGCTGTTTGCAATGACAAGCTCCTAAGAGCCTCGTAACCTGCCCGTTCTCATCAGCTGCAGTGGGATGACCACTTCCTCTTCTTGCTTTCTCTTCATTCTTCAAGAAGCCCTTTACAGCCCTCCTCTTCCGTGGAGCCCTCCAATGGCACCACGGTTGCTGGCATTCCCAATTCTATGGGTTGTCTTGGACTCACTGGTGCTGGAAAAAGGATTTTGTGGTGAAGAGTTGGGAAATGCTGTTCTCCATACAGCCTTTTGGAAAACACCACATGGTGCCTTGTGGTCCCTTACTGTACAGTTCTGGTATCTTCTACTGCTTCTCTAATGCTCCTGGGTTTATGAAGTGAGCATTGTGGTAGGTTCCTTCAGCCCTCTTTCCAGGTGGAGGGCTCTGACCACTGTAGCCTCACAACAGATAACTGTTAGTTTGAGTAATGTCTTTTGGGAATGAAATTTTAAAAAGTATTTTCAAGCCTGGCATGCCTTTAATCCCAGGACTTGGGAGGCAGAGGTTGGAGGATTGCTGAGAGTTCGAGGCCACCCTGAGACTACATAGTGAATTCCAGGTCAGCCTGGACCAGAGTGAGACCCTACCTCACAAAACCAAAAAATACATATATATATTTTCATTTATTTGCAAGCAGAGACAGAGACAGAGATCTGGATGAGAGAGAAGGAGAAAGAGAGTATATGGGTGCACTAGGACCTGTTCCCACTGCAAATGAATTCCTGACACTTTTGTCACTTTGTGCATCTGGCTTTATGTGGGTCTGGGGAATTGAACCCAGCATGGCAGGCTTTGCAAGCAAGTACTTTTACTGCTGAGCCATCTTCACAGCTCAGGAATTTTGATTTCCTCTATAGCTACTCCCTCCTGATCCTAGGCATAATGTCTGCTGACTCAAGGTAATTTTTTAAATGTATCTTTTACTTTTGGTGTGTGTGAATATGATGTGTGTGTGGTATGTGTGTATGTGTGTGTGTGAGTGTGAGTCGATTTTTCCCCAACAGCAATCCCCACTCTAGGGGTTTACCTGAGGCTCTGGCACTTCCAGAGGCTTCTGCAATCCACCCAGGTCTCTCCAGTCAGAATGGAAGGGGAAAGTAATGACACCACAGGGACAACTCCGAATCTGCTATAATTCATCAATGGCGAGAATCCCCACACTGCTATTGTGAATCACCGTTAGTCATGACCTATTCATGGCTCAGCATTAAAAGCTTGCCCCATCTCTCAGCTTATTTAGGGTTAGGTTACCCAAACTTCAACACACACTCAGGATCACCGCGACGCTCCACTCCCAGGGCATCTGAGGCAGCAGCTGAGTGACATCACTTCCTTGTGGCTTGCCCCTCAGCTGATGTCTTTCCACTGAGGTGGGGACTCCCAGTGATCTCAGTGGCTTTCACCATTAGGGGACAGTTTGGCTTCCATTTCAACCTCCTCTAGTTCATTTGGAGAATGGAAGGATGAATGAATGGAGAAGAGAGAGGAAATAAAAGGGCAAAAGGGTACCAGAGCTACCTCAGAAGCAGAGCCAGTATTTGCTCTTTGGTCATTCTGATTGCCAGACTTCCTCTTTTAGCCACTCTGCTATGTCCCCTCCAGTACATTTTTTTTTTTAGATTTGAGAGAGTCAGACCGAGAGAGAGAGAGAGAGAGAGAGAGAGAGAGAAATAGAGAATGGGCGTGCCAGGGCCTCTCAGCTGCTGTGAATGAACTCCAGATGTGTGCACCCCTTGTGCTCATGTGCGACATTGCATGCTTGAGTCACTTTTTGCGTCTGGCTAAACGTGGGATCTGGAGATTCAAACGGGTGGTCTTAGTCTTCACAGGTACGCGTCTGAACCGCTGAGCCATTTATCCAGCCCCCCTCCATACATTTTAATAATGAATCTATAATAAAGACCCTAGGATCTACTTTCCACCATCTATTGGGCAATATATTGGAGACATTTCAGATGAGATTATTCAAGTCACACACAGTAAATAAGACCCGCAATTCACAAATAACCAATGCATTTCCCTAGAACACATCCTGTGGCATAGGTAATAACACTTTGGTTGAATCCTGGCTCTGCTAATTGTTAGCTCTATGACTTTAGGCAAGTTATTCAAACTCTATAACTTGGTCTCCTCACCAGTAAAATGGGATGAGTGAAAGTGCTACTAGTTTACAGCAGAGATTAACTAAATTGCTATCAGTAACATGCTAAGACAGCGCCTGGCTCAAAAGAAGTACTCAGTCAATACATGCTGTCGTGCTTGGCTCAGTGATGTTGCGTGAACTCAGGTACCGAGTACTGTGAAGGAGAACCCTATGGGGTGCATCTTCATTGGCTTATGCTGGATGCTTCTCTGCACTTGGAGGCAAAACAGACAGTAAAAATATAGGAGTTGGAGGACTGGAGACATGGCTTAGCAGTTAAGGCACTGGCCTGCAAAGCCAAACGACCTCAGTTTGATTCCCCAGGACCCACGTCAGCCAGATGCACAAGGTGGCATATGCATCTGGAGTTTGTTTGCAGTGGCTGGAAGTCCTGGCGCGCCCATTCTCTCTTTCACTCTGCCTCTTTCCCTCTGTCATAAATAAATAAATAATAAAAACACCCGAAGAAATATATATAGGAGTTGAAGTCACAACCACTGGCCAGAAATGACTCTTCAGTCATGTGAGCTGAAACAAGTTCTGTGAAATGGGGCTAGTAAGAGCATCTACTTCATAGGATGGCTTAGGGGATTAGCTGAGTTGACCGGAGGACTAAGCTTAAGAGGAGGACTGAGCAGGCTCTACATGCCCAGCACATGTCATCTAGGAAGCAGAGTTGGGTCTCTCTCCAAAAATAAAAAATAAAAACTAAAGTAATGATGATGACGGCAACAATTATTATCGTTGAATTTGGAAAGAGCTGGGCCCTGGTATTTAGCAGGTAATCTGCTGATCTTGAAGTTCCTACAGTATGGAGCCAAATACTGAAGCTTCAAAGGGGAGACAGAAAACACTAAAACCTCTACACCGTTTCACAGCCAACCCCACTAATTCTTCCTTCCCCAGGCAAGCCTATGCTGGGTTGGGGGAAACATCCCTCCTTAGAACTAATAACCCCTCCTAAGGGAGACCTGACGCTTGTTTTCCCGACAAATTGAATTCTTTTTTTGCAGATGAAATATAAACAGGCAGTGTGTGACAATGTCACTATAGAAGCTGACATTTTCGGGGGTTCTCAACCCTGGGAGGGCTCACACGGAGTTCTCTGCCTGCACTATGCCATTTAATATTTACAGAAACCCTTGAATCTGGAACTTGTGTCAGACATGAAGAAAATGAAGATGGGAGGTGAATAACTTGATAAGCATTACAAACTGCTCCGCAGCTGAAATCCAGAACCATCCATCCCTACACAACAAAGCAAGGCCCCTCCCCTCCACCACAGCCCTGAAGAGCGGCCTCAGCAAGCCCCTCCCCTCCACCACAGCCCTGAAGAGCGGCCTCAGCAAGCCCCTCCCCTCCACCACAGCCCTGAAGAACCTCAGCAAGCCCCTCCCCTCCACCACAGCCCTGAAGAACAGCCTCAGCAAGCCCCTCCCCTCCACCACAGCCCTGAAGAACAGCCTCAGCAAGCCCCTCCCCTCCACCACAGCCCTGAAGAACCTCAGCAAGCCCCTCCCCTCCACCACAGCCCTGAAGAACAGCCTCAGCAAGCCCTTCCCCTCCACCACAGCCCTGAAGAACAGCCTCAGCAAGCCCCCCCCTCCACCACAGCCCTGAAGAACCTCAGCAAGCCCCTCCCCTCCACCACAGCCCTGAAGAACCTCAGCAAGCCCCTCCCTCCACCACAGCCCTGAAGAACCTCAGCAAGCCCCTCCCCTCCACCACAGCCCTGAAGAACCGCCTCAGCAAGCCCCTCCCCTCCACCACAGTCCTGAAGAACCTCAGCAAGCCCCTCCCCTCCACCACAGCCCTGAAGAACAGCCTCAGCAAGCCCCTCCCCTCCACCACAGCCCTGAAGAACAGCCTCAGCAAGCCCCTCCCCTCCACCACAGCCCTGAAGAACAGCCTCAGCCCCCTCCCCTCCACCACAGCCCTGAAGAACCTCAGCAAGCCCCTCCCTCCACCACAGCCCTGAAGAGCGGCCTCAGCAAGCCCCTCCCTCCACCACAGCCCTGAAGAACCTCAGCAAGCCCCTCCCCTCCACCACAGCCCTGAAGAACAGCCTCAGCAAGCCCCTCCCCTCCACCACAGCCCTGAAGAACAGCCTCAGCAAGCCCCTCCCCTCCACCACAGCCCTGAAGAACCTCAGAAAGCCCCTCCCCCTCCACCACAGCCCTGAAGAACCTCAGCAAGCCCCTCCCCTCCACCACAGCCCTGAAGAGCCTCAGCAAGCCCCTCCCCTCCACCACAGCCCTGAAGAACCTCAGCAAGCCCCTCCCCTCCACCACAGCCCTGAAGAGCCTCAGCAAGCCCCCTCCCCTCCACCACAGCCCTGAAGAACCTCAGCAAGCCCCTCCCCTCCACCACAGCCCTGAAGAGCCTCAGCAAGCCCCTCCCCTCCACCACAGCCCTGAAGAGCCTCAGCAAGCCCCCCCTCCACCACAGCCCTGAAGAACCTCAGCAAGCCCCTCCCTCCACCACAGCCCTGAAGAACCTCAGCAAGCCCCTCCCCTCCACCACAGCCCTGAAGAACGGCCTCAGCAAGCCCCTCCCCTCCACCACAGCCTTGAAGAACCTGCAAGCCCCTCCCCTCCACCACAGCCCTGAAAAACCTCAGCAAGCCCCCCCCTCCACCACAGCTCTGAAGAACGGCCTCAGCAAGCCCCGCCCCTCCACCACAGCCCTGAAGAGCCTCAGCAAGCCCCTCCCCTCCACCACAGCCCTGAAGAACCTCAGCAAGCCCCTCCCCTCCACCACAGCCCTGAAGAACAGCCTCAGCAAGCCCCTCCCCTCCACCACAGCCCTGAAGAACCTCAGCAAGCCCCCCCTCCACCACAGCCCTGAAGAACCTCAGCAAGCCCCTCCCCTCCACCACAGCCCTGAAGAACCTCAGCAAGCCCCTCCCCTCCACCACAGCCCTGAAGAACGGCCTCAGCAAGCCCCTCCCCTCCACCACAGCCCTGAAGAACCTCAGCAAGCCTCTCCCTCCACCACAGCCCTGAAAAACCTCAGCAAGCCCCCCCCTCCACCACAGCTCTGAAGAACGGCCTCAGCAAGCCCCGCCCCTCCACCACAGCCCTGAAGAGCCTCAGCAAGCCCCTCCCCTCCACCACAGCCCTGAAGAACCTCAGCAAGCCCCTCCCCTCCACCACAGCCCTGAAGAACAGCCTCAGCAAGCCCCTCCCCTCCACCACAGCCCTGAAGAACAGCCTCAGCAAGCCCCTCCCCTCCACCACAGCCCTGAAGAACCTCAGCAAGCCCCTCCCCTCCACCACAGCCCTGAAGAACCTCAGCAAGCCCCTCCCCTCCACCACAGCCCTGAAGAACAGCCTCAGCAAGCCCCTCCCCTCCACCACAGCCCTGAAGAGCGGCCTCAGCAAGCCCCTCCCCTCCGCCACAGCCCTGAAGAACCTCAGCAAGCCCCTCCCCTCCACCCCAGCCCTGAAGAACGGCCTCAGCAAGCCCCTCCCCTCCACCACAGCCCTGAAGAACAGCCTCAGCAAGCCCCTCCCCTCCACCACAGCCCTGAAGAACCTCAGCAAGCCCCTCCCCTCCACCACAGCCCTGAAGAACCTCAGCAAGCCCCTCCCCTCCACCACAGCCCTGAAGAACCTCAGCAAGCCCCTCCCCTCCACCACAGCCCTGAAGAACAGCCTCAGCAAGCCCCTCCCCTCCACCACAGCCCTGAAGAACAGCCTCAGCAAGCCCTCCCCTCCACCACAGCCCTGAAGAACCTCAGCAAGCCCCCCTCCCTCCACCACAGCCCTGAAGAACCTCAGCAAGCCCCCCCCTCCACCACAGCCCTGAAGAACAGCCTCAGCAAGCCCTCCCCTCCACCACAGCCCTGAAGAGCGGCCTCAGCAAGCCCCTCCCCTCCACCACAGCCCTGAAGAACCTCAGCAAGCCCCTCCCCTCCACCCCAGCCCTGAAGAACGGCCTCAGCAAGCCCTCCCCTCCACCACAGCCCTGAAGAACAGCCTCAGCAAGCCCCTCCCCTCCACCACAGCCCTGAAGAACCTCAGCAAGCCCCTCCCCTCCACCACAGCCCTGAAGAACCTCAGCAAGCCCCTCCCCTCCACCACAGCCCTGAAGAACCTCAGCAAGCCCCTCCCCTCCACCACAGCCCTGAAGAACCTCAGCAAGGCCCTCCAGCTGTCATCTGCATTTTGTTTCCTCCAGAGAAAAATCCTAAGATGATTTTTCACAAATAAGTCAGATGTGATTTATCATGCTCTAACGCTAACAAATTCTGGGTATGCAGACCCATAGTGTATGTGTAAATAAACTGGCTCTGTGGTGTGAACGTTGATTCAATGTTGCGGGTGTGTTATTTTTTTAATGAAGAACCTGTTTCTCTGAGCTGTGATTCTTTTTTTCTCCTGGATTTTTTTTTATTGGCTCCCAGGTGCCAATAGGAACTGGTTCTGAAACTAATTACCTGCAAGAAAGACTCTGTAATCAAATAAATCTGAAGACAGATATGATTTCAATTTTGTTAAGACCTGAGTTTTTTGTTGTTGTTTTGTTTTTGTTTTTGTTTACAAATAGGCCTTATTTCCCAAAGAAAACATGGTGTCATTTGGGTCCTAAAACGCATTGACTTCTGTGATTTCCAAGGAGACCAGAATCAATTCTGTTCATTGCTGGCGGTTTCACTGCCTGGGGGGCCCCATGGAGGAAGTGGTGTGTGGTAGGATCTGAGGGACGTATGGCCACATCTGAAGGAGAGTCAATATTTGCCAGCGTCGTTTGCTTTGCATGCATCAACACTGTTATAAAGGCATGGCTGATTTGTTTTCGCTCCTTGATCAGAAAGCTTGTATTTGGTTGTTGTTCATTGTCTCTGGATTGTCTATCCTAAGGACTAATTTGTTTTGTTTTGTGATGCATTGTGGCTACAGCCCTATCTCAAGGATCAGAACACCTAAGGAGATAGGCAGTATTTTTATTATCTATGCGTCGTAAATAAATTTTCACTAGGAAAAGTTGCACAGCATGCCTTAAGTCCCACATCCAGCAGTTCTTGGAAGGCAAAGCTCAAATCTAGGATGAACTTTTACTTGTCCAAGATCAGGGAAATCTGGTCCCAGGCTGCCAGAGCCACCCAGGCCACCTGCACCTGGTCAAGTCTTGTCTCCAGCTGCTGCGTTAACTGTTACCTATCCAGGCACTTTCTTGCCACTGGGAGGTAACTTCCTCTTTGGGGATTGCCCTCAAGCTTCCAGGCAATTCCACAGCAGTGGCCTCCAGGCCACTCCTCAACATCACCTTGCCATAAAAAATGACTGGGTACAGCTGCAGTCTGCACGGGAGTGTGGCAGGTTTGTGAGCGATGTCTTGGCACGCTCCTTCTCGTCTTCTCACACTCTACCCTTCACCTCACCAAACCAAGCTCACCCAAAGCTCTGATCAAACCCTGCCTCAGGGGGCCCCTGCTGACATACTGAACTAGTTACTTTTCTCATTGCCATGCCAAAAATATCTGACAGAAACAGTGGAAGGGGAGAAAGATTTATTTTGGCTCACAGTTTGACAGAGTTCACACTATAGCCATTGGCTGTGTTGATCTTGGGTGCCTTGGCCTCCTGACAGATAGGAAACAGGAAGCGACTACAGGGAGGAGCCTGGCCCTTCAGGCCAGTGCCCCCACTGACCCACTTCCTCCAATTAGGCCATGTATGTTTATTTTTACCACCTCCCAAAGCCACCTAATGATATCACCATATGAATCTGTGAAGGGAGTAATACATTAAGTTAGAGCCATCAGGTTTTAATCACATCCAAAAGTTGGTCTAGAGAGATGGCTTAGTGGTTAAGGTGTTTGCCTGCAAAGCCAAAGGACCCAGGTTCAATTCCTCAGGACCCAAGTAAGCTAGATGCACAAGGGGGTGCATGTGCCTGGAGTTCATTTCCAGGGGGTGGAGGTCCTAACCCATTCTCTCTCTTTCTCTCTCAAATAAATAAATAAAAATAAAACATTTATTTTTTTAAAAAGCCATCTGTTGGTAACCAAGCCCATAATACATGAGGCTGTGGAAGACGTTTCATATTCGAGCCAATGTGCTCACAGCCGTCCCTACTCCCTCCCCACCCACCACCTCTCAGTGGCTCCATGGGCAGAAGAGACCCCATCAATGCTGTTGGATTTCTGGTTACATGGCATTGCTATCATGAATGTTCCCTCACATTCCATATGTGGAAGCCCTGACCCCAGTTTAGTAGTTCTCGGAGGTGACTGAGTTCCGTCAAGGTTACAGTGAATTTCTTTTCTTAAAGGAAGAGAGAGTGGGGTCCCTCTCCGTGAATACATGTGCCAGAGGAAGTCTGCAAGGAGAGGAGCAGGAGAATCCCTTACCAAGACAGCACGCTGACACTCTGATCTTGCACCTCTACCTCCAGCTCTGTGACGGATGAGCCACCTGGCCAGGGTATCCTCTTACAGCACTGTGAGCTAACTGCGGCCCCTGCTTCTGCCGCTGATCCACACTGGGATAGGCCACTCCCTTCCTGGCTGATCTGGCCCCTGTTGGCAAGCAATGCTTCCCTCAGGGCTTTATCAAGACTGGCCTGGGGGCTGGACAGATGGCTTAGTGGTTAAGATACATGCCTGAGAAGCCTAAGTACCCCAGTTCAATTCTCCAAGTCCCACATAAGTCAGATGCACACGGTGGCGCATGTGGCTAGAGTTCATTTGCAGTGGCTAGAGGCCCTGGTGCGCCCATTCTCACTCTCTTTTTCTCTCTCCCCGCCTCCCTTTCTCTGTCTCTAATTAATAAATTAAAAATTAATAAATAAAAATAAAATAAAAAAACTGGCCTGGGTTCGTGATATGACAAAGCCATTCCCCAGGACACTGGCTACCCACACGAGTCTACACAAGTCCTGAAATATAGCACAGTCCCTTCCTTCTGTCATCTGACTGGACCACCATGCCATACCCTCATGCTTGCCAGCCACCCCTCGCAGGTTTCTGCCTCAGAAAGAAGGAAGGAGGGCCTGGAGGCTCACGGTCCCTTCCCTCTCACAACATTGCTCCCACCATGAGACCAGGATCCCACTTAGAAACCTTCTATTCCATTCTTAGCAACCTTAAAGTTTTCTCTCCTTTTCAAAGTAAATAGTAAGTTCATTTTTCCCATTGTTTAAAAATAAGAGGCTGGGGAGGGGAGGGAAATATCATGTGTTTTTTGTATGTAAGTATAGACGTTGTCAATTAAAAAATTAATAATTAAAAAAAAAAGAGGCTAGAGAGATGGTTCAGTGGTTAAAACACTTGCCTGGGTTTGATTCCCCAGTACCCACGTAAATCGAGATGCACAAAATATCTAGAGTTCATTTGTAGCAGCTGGAGGTCATGGAGCACCCATTCTCTCCCATTCTCTCCCTTTCTATCTCTGCCTCTCTCTGCTTGCAAATAAGCAAATAAATATTTTATTTAAAAAATAAGCTTATATCAAGAAAATTAGCACTTGTACAAGTATTTACAAGACCTGAAACTGCACAAGACTCATTCTTGTTTTAGAAAAGCGTTCAGCCGGGCGTGGTGGCGCACACCTTTAATCCCAGCACTCAGGAGGCACAGGTAGGAGGATCGCCGTGAGTTCGAGGCCACCCTGAGACTACAAAGTGAATTCCAGGTCAGCCTGAGCTACAGCGAGACCCTACCACAAAAAACCAAAATAAATAAATAAATAAATAAATAAATAAATAAATAAATAAATAAATAAAAGGGTTCAGATGTTTTAGAAGTTTACAAACTAACCTAAGCTTGTAGCTTCAGCCATTCATTTGTCAATTATTCTGCGATATGGGTCAGAGATGCAGTTGGGGATGTGGATGTGGTAGGGTGTGGTTGCAGGTTTGAGATGGGCCAGAATAGCTTGGGGGTGCTTTGTAGTCACTAAAATCCCCAAGCCAGTGGCTGCCACATTTTTTGCCTCCAGCTTGAGCAGAACAGTGCAGGACAGAATGAGGGCATGCAAAGAGGGGTATGCAAATAAGGTTTGCTGGAAAGAGCTAGAACAAAGTTCCCAACAGAAATAGGGAAGGAACTCAAAAAGAGATACCAACTGACCCTCAGAATTACAGTGCCCTTTTAACTTTATTTTCTTGTATCCCCTCTTTCCCATCCCCCCTTCTGCTGAACCCTTCTTCTTTCAACTTCTCCTTCTTCTGTGGATTTTTTAAAATATTTTATTATTTATTTATTTGAGAGAGAGAGAGAGACAGAACTAGGAAGGTAGAGAGAGAGAGAGAACAGGCATGCCAGGGCCTCCAGCCACTGCAAACGAACTCCAGATGCATGCGCCACCTTGTGCATCTGGCTTAAATGGGTCCTGGAGAATTGAGCCTCGAACCAGGGTCCTTAGGCTTCACAGGCAAGTGCTTAACCGCTAAGCCATCTCTCCAGCCCTCTTCTGTGGATTTTGACGTCATGGTTTTTTGCCCTCCTTTTGTCGTCCATGACGACATGTTGATGGCCCAGTATTATACACGTTGCAGCAGCTCTTATAAGTTTGGGACGAGTCTGAGTGGTGGTGACGCATGGCAATTGGGCATTGAACAGATACCAGTCATGAGGGGTCTAAATAAAAATATCGGGGAGTCTTTGATATATGAAGAAATAAGGTGAGATTGCACAGGATCAATGGGAGCCTTCGTGGAAGTCTGGAAGTGGACAGCCCTCCGAGATTCTAAGGAAGTTGTTGATCAGTAAATGGGGAGAACAGTGGGCAAAGGCAGACAGTTAGGCAGCGCAGATGAGCCAGCAGCCGTCACCTTGAGGACTAGGAGTTCTTTCAGGATTTCAGCTCTGGGCAGGAACTGCCTGAGCACTGGTCTTCTCTCTCCTGGAGGGCCTGTGACTGACTGAACTGCCTACGACTTGAAAGCTCCCTAGCTCTCAATCTCTCAGAAGGACCTCCTGATTGGCTAACTGGAGACTGGCCCTGTCATTAACCAACGGGCTCCTCCTGTGCCTGTCACCTCACAAGGATCTGGGCCTACTTCATCAAGCAGTTGCTTTCAAGAGCAACCCCTCGTTGTCCTTGTAGGTACCCATGTAAAGCAAGGTGACATGGAAAGGAAAAGGAGCTCCCGCCCCTGGAGTCTGGTTGGAGCCTTGTCAGCTGGGAATCAAGCATCCCAGCACAGCTAGCGGTCAGATGCTGGAAAGAGCTATGAAGCTTGTTGGGGGAGAAAAGTCATCAATGGTGGTAACCAGCAGTGGGCCCTGCAAGCTTTATGGCTGTCAAGCCAGGCCAAATGTGCCAACTGGTGCAATGGTGGCATGTCTGTTATGGGGGACACCAACTGCTCTCTGATTGGACTTGGGGCCCTGTCCACAAGACAGAATTCCTGTCTGGTACTGAAAACCTAATCAAAAGCCTATGGCTTGGAAGTCATAAGCCCTTGTGAGGAACTACTACTATTGTCTTGCTAAATGGATGTATTATAGCCACCAGAATGCTCTCTAATACTTATGATGATATTCATATATTGGTGCTACTCTCGCTTTTGGTTAGAGAAGCTTCTCTTTTCAGATAGCATTGACCACTGGGGTGACTCAAAACTCACCAAAGAACTAAGAAGAAGTGACAGTGGAGTGTTCAGCACTAAATGAGACGTCTCTATCACACCCTCCAAGGCTCAGGGACCACTACAGAAGAGGTAGTGGAAAGAATGGAAGAGCCAGAGAAAGGGAAGGAGTGCTTACGATACTGTCTTCCAGATACAAAGTGGCCTTGATATTCATGACCTCACAGTGGCTGATGCTACCTACACAAGACCTGCATAACAGAAGGGGGGGGGAAGATGACATCAAAATAGAAGAGACTAAGCCGGGCGTGGTGTCACAAGCCTTTAATCCTAGCACTCGGAGGCAGAGGTAGGAGGATCGCCATGAATTCGAGGCTACCCTGAGACTACATAGTGAATTCCAAGTCAGCCTGAGCTAGAGTGAGACCCTACCTCAAAAAAAAAAAAAAATAGAAGAGTCTAGTTGGAAAAGAGGATGGATTCAATGGAGAGAGGACTTGGAGGGAGATTGGAGGGGGAAAAGGGCAGATATTTGGAAGGGATTATGACATGGTATATTGTTTTTACTTATGGAATTTGTCAATAAAAAGTTTTAAAATAGAATTTTAGCATCAACTAACACTTGCTGGGGAGGTTGCCTACACATATGATATTTCTTTTATATAGAGAGGATTCAAATAAGAATGTTAAAATAACAACCATGTTTAAGTCCTAAATATATATGACCTTCAGCTAAGTCCCTTCTCCCATCCCAGCACTATGTGGGAATGAACTATAGGAAAGAATTACGGAATACTTCTTATGGACCTTAAAAATAACTTTTCTGAGAATATCACTATGGTATATTTTTTTCCGCAGAATTCCTGTCTTGTGGCTGGCCCTGAAGTTAATCTTACAACACTGTGTTCAGCTTCCTTAGATCAATGTAACCAGACTCACTCTGCCTTAGATGGCCTTTGCCCTGGACTGCACAGATGACCAATATTGATAAGGAATGTGGGACATGCTGACGTGTTTGCCCTACTTCTTCAGTGACCTGGTTGTACTCATGGCCCAGAACAATGTGTGAGGGCGTGAGATATGGTGACCCACCATTGAAACCAATGGATGTTAAAAGCAACGAACTACCCACAAGAATGTTGAAAGCAACATGTGGGCTAAGAGTGGCAGGACCTGTCAACTGTGTGTGTGTGTGTGTGTGTGTGTGTGTGTGTTCTAGACTAGCAGAGTGTCACCAGCAAATGTTTAAGGAAGTTTTTGGAGTCAAATTTCCTTGTCCCTCACTCTTTGTTGCCTTCCTTTTGCTCACACAATGCTGATTCCTTGCTCAGCTCACTCGCGTATCATCACTTTTGCTGTTCAATAAAAACACCAGGTGAGAGCTGGAGAAATGGTTTAGTGGTTAAGGCACATGCCTGCAAAGCCAAAGGATCCTGTTTCAACTCTCCAGGACCCATGTAAGCCAGATGCACAAGGGGGTGCATGCATCTGGAGTTCATTTGCAGTGGCTGGAGGCCCTGATGTGCCCATTCTCTCTCTGTCTCTCTCTCTCTTTCTCTCTCTCTCCTCCTTTCTCGCTCTCAAATAAATAAATAAAATACATTTAAAAAAAAAAAAAACACCAGATGAAAGTTTGCCTGTGCACCAGTAGCACAGTAGTAGCAGCAGAGGTGGCAGCAGAAGCAGAGATAGCAAGCTCACTCTCGGTTTTAAATGACTCCAGGAGTCAGTGGCTCCTTTAAGGCACCTTCACAGTTGGGCAGTAGTAAACCTGCAGTTTTCTAGGAATTGCACAACAAAATAGTAAAGACACGTCTTAACTCTCTTGTGCAAGCCTTGTGACCCCATGGTTTGATCTCATCAGACTGTGATCCCTATCTAAGTTACCTCCAAAGCCACGCTATGATCCCACTGATCAGAAAAGAAGGGAAATAAAGTCTCTCAGCAACTCTGTGAGATGGAACTTGAGAGCCACTAACATCTCTATGGCTACCGCTAGGGCCCTTCTCCTTCGAGAAGCCCACCCCCACCCTTGAGTGTGTCTTATTCTTTTCTTGAGCATCTTTCTATTAACTCCCAGACTGAAATTCATGTCATGTTACATTAGCATCTTAATTCTTTAATTATTTTTATTTATTTTTTGAGAGAGACAGAGAGAAACAGAGAGACAGAGACAGAAAGGAAGAGTCAGAGAGATAGAGAATGGGCGTGCCAGCAGCCTCTCAGCAGCTGTGAAAAAGCTCCAGACGTGTGCGCCCCCTTGTGGCAAGTGCAGCATTGCGCCCTTGAGTCACTTTTTGCATCTGGCTAAACGTGGACTTGGAGAATCGAACAGGCGTTCTTAGGCTTGGCAGGAGGGTGCCTTAACCGCTAAGCCATCTCTCCAGCCCAGCATCTTAATTCTTAATAAACTCCAGCTCTTCTTCATACTGGCTTGTTCTGAAACCCTTGTTTTCTGGCAAAGTTGACAACGTCATTTTCATCTGAGTGGAGGTTGCTGGAAGAACTTCTCAAGCGGCTGCAATCAGCGATGTGAAGCTGTGTCTCTAGCCCACACCTCACTGCCCATGAGATAAGTAGCAAAATGAAATGAAAAACCCTCATCTTCTTCCCCCTTCCCTCTCCAGGCCATCTTACTACTAGGAACTCAGCAGAAAGATTGGGAGTGCGGAGAGGGTGGAGGCCCATCAGGACAGCCAGTTCTGGAACTGTGACTTTAGCCTGTCATCTGCCCCTATTGTGTGACTTTTCCTGGGGAGACATGAACCAAAGGTCGGTTTGCATCAGATAGGGCGCAGAAATGATTTCACCTAATTCTTGCTTAGTGATCTGTGAGTTTATTGAGATTACTTGGTTACTTACAGGAATATGGGTGTGGTCGTTTGAATGTGGTAGTGTAAATATATGGCTCCATAGACTCAGATATATATATATATGGAGAGAGAGAGAGAGAGAGAGAGAGGCAAGCTCAACAGACTGGCCTTTTTTTTATGCGAGAGAGAGAGACAAAGAAAGAGAGAGAATTGGCACGCCAGGGAATCCAGCCACTGCGAATGAACTCCAGATGCATGCACCCGCCCCTTGTGCGCATGTGCAACATTGTGCACTTGTGTCACTGTGTGTCTGGCTTACATGGGACCTGGAGAATTGAGCATGAGTTCTTAGGCTTCACATGCACATGTCTTAACCGCTAAGCCATCTCTCCAGCCCCTCAGGTGTTGTTGAAATTAAACTTATAAGCTAGTTGCACAAGGGGGCACATGTATCTGGAGTTCGCTTGCAGTGGCTGGAAGCTCTGGCATGACCATTCTCTCTCTCTCTCCCTCCCTTGGGTCTTAGCAGTCTAGCTGGAGGACATGTCCCTGGGGGCAGATCTGGATTCCAGCCCAGAGGTGGAGAGAAAGCACTTTGGGCTCTAGCTGTTCACATTTTGTGGCATTGGCTGGTGGTGGTTTCTCTCTGCTTGGATCTGTGAAAGGGAGCCAGCTTCTTCCAGCATGGATGGAACTTCCCTTGATCTGTATGCTTGTTATAAACCCATTTCTCCCATAAACAGTGTCTGGCTGGATGGTCGTTCCATCAACGTGGAGCTACAACAATGGGTGGGGTCTACTTACAGAAGCATGGATAACTCAGCCAGCTGCATCTCCAAAAGGCCCATCCCAAAATGGGTGGCAAGCGTGCCAGCTGCATCCCTCAAGCTCTCTGCACAACGTCCAGGCAACAAGGAATTTGGAGAAGGACACAAACATTTTGAGCATCATCTGTGGGAGCTGAGTGTGCCTCTGCCTGCCCAGCATCACTGTAGCCATGGAGTTAGAGGGCTGGCTAGGTGACATGTGTGCTTTATGCACATACAATACCTCCTGTGAACCTGGAGAGAAAAAACACCACACCCTTTTATGAATACAGAATGTGAAGTACATTTGTCTTAAAAAGAAATAAACACAAACCAACCGCAAGCTGCAGCTCAGGGAGGGTGGAGAGCACAAATGGATTCAGCCCAGTGTACACAACAAGAAAGCCCTCACCAGGACCTCAGCTCCTCCCTGGCCGCCTGCTGCTCCATCCTCTGTAAGCTTTGCCTTTGCCTTGCCCCCTGTTAGGGTGGGGGAGATGGTCCAGTGAGTAAAATGCTGGCTGTGCAAGTATGAAGACTGAGTTCAGATCCCCAGCACCTACCTAAAATGCCTGGTGATGCCAGTGCTGGGGAGGAAGAGGCAGGGAATTCCTGGCAATCATTGACTAGTCTGGCTAAGTTGGTTGAACTCTAGGTTCAGTGGAGAACCTGCTCAAAGAATAAGGTGGGCTGGAGAGATGGCTTAGTGGTTAAGGCACATGCCTGTGAAGCCTAAGGACCCTGGTTCGATTCTCCAGGTCCCACGTGGCGCATGTGTCTGGAGTTTGTTTGCAGTGGCTAGAAGCCCTGGTATGCCCATTCTCTCTCTCTCTCTGTTTCTAATAAATAAATAAAATAAAATCTTTAAAAACCAAAAAGAATAAGGTGGACCACTGGAGAGCTGCTGAGGAAGACCTTCTGGAAGTCAACCTCTGACCTCTACACATGCACACACACACACACACACACATACACGCATGTGCACTGACTAACATACAAATGTACATGTGCACATGCACACACAGAGAGAGAGAGAGAAAGAGCTCTAGGCAGTTTGGGAACATGGAGATCTAAAACTCAATGTGAAAGTATCCAATATAGCAGAAGGATGGGAGAGCTCCAACCATTTGTCCCATGAAGCAGAGGACTCCCGTTGACCCTAGAGAGCAGGGCCGTCTGGGCCCCATGGGTAGGTCTATCCACTTCGGTTGGTTTGGGCGTGGCTGGCACAGTGACTTGGGTGTGGGGGCAACAATCCAGGCATGCTGCACTGAGCGCATCCGTGCTGTATAAGGCAGCAGCAGTCAGGCCCCAACCATCAAGACGGCCTCCCGGGCAAACAATAGCCGCTTTTCCTTTGGTATCCTCATCTGCTTGCTTTGTCACCTCGACATGGACCCAGTGCATGCAGGTCAGCGTTTCTGGAGCCCAGTGCTTGCTTTCATGGCATTGAAGGCATTGAGGCGTTCTAAGCATGCAACCAGGTTTCTCTGTGCTCAGAACTCTTAATCCCCTTCATTGAAACTGACTGGCCTCTTGGGAGACAGCTCTACATTCGTCCTGAGCTTCAGCATATGAGCTACTATTGCTTATTTCTTTTAAACGCCGATGGACATACGATAGCATCCAATCTTCTCCCTGATATCAACTCCCTTCCCAACCGGGGCAAAATTGGAAACATCTGCACTGACAAAAACAGCTGAGGCAAGAAAAGCGCCTTATAAAACACCGGGAGATGCCGGGCGTGGTGGTGCATGCCTTTAATCCCAGTACTCAGGAGGCAGAGGTAGGAGGATCGCCATAAATTCAAGGCCAGCCTGAGACTACATAGTGAATTCCAGAACAGCCAGGGCTAGAGCAAGACCCTACCTCGAAAAGCAAAAAAAAAAAAAAAAAGCCACGGGGAGAATATCCTTGCCTCATTGTGGCTTATCACTGTATAAAGCCCAGTCAAAAACTCCACTGCCAAGGAAAGATGCACTCAAATGGGAGCAATGGGGGGGAGGAGAGAGCATGCCTTCTAAAGCTCATTTGACAAATAGGCCAGCCTGGAGCAGATCTAAGAACCAGCTGCAAAAAGATTAAACGAGAAGGAAAGTGAAAGACCTTCTCAAGTTAAAAGAAAACTAAACATAAAAGAACTTTTTGAGGGAACAGATTTGTGTTCATCTAGGCAGACAACAGTTTCCCTGGACTAGCTGGAGCTGGGCTACAAACTGGTTTGGCAGGTCTTATCTCCTGGCAAATCCTTGCAGAGGGCTCCTTTGCTTACCAGACCCCCTATATCCTGGAACTAACCCTCCACAAGCTCTCCAGTGCCATGCCGCTGGGCCTTTGAATCAAGCGCGCACTGGGCTCTGTTTACTCCAGCTGAGCAGAGCTGGTACCAGGACCCAAGAAACAAGGAGAGAGCATGCCTTCTAAAGCTCACTTGACAAATAGGCCAGCCTGGGGCAGATCTAAGAATGCTGGGGAGATGGTTCAGTGGGTCAAATGCTTGCCACCCAAGGATGAAGACTGAGTTCTGTCCCCAGGACCCACATGAAAATGCCAGGCATTGGGGAGGTGAGGGCACAGGCTCACTGGCCAGCTAGTAGAACCGAATCAGTGAGCTCTGGGTTCAGTGAGAAACTGTGTCTCAAAAAAAAAAAAAAGACCAGGCATGGTGGGGTACACCTTTAATCCCAGCACTAGAGAGGCAGAGGTAGGAGGATCACCGTGAGCTTGAGGCCACCCTGAGACTACTTAGTGAATTCCAGGTCAGCCTGGAACCCTACCTCAAAAAAAAAAAAACAATAAATAAATAAAAAATAAATAAATAAATAAGCTGGAGAGATGGCTCAGCAGTTAAAGACACTTTCTTGCAAAGCCTGATGGCCTGGATCCAATTCCCCAGTACTGAAATAAAGTCAGATGTACATCATCTAGAGTTTGTTTATAGTGGAAGGAAGCCCTGGAGCACTCTCTCTCTCTCTCTCTCTCTTTCTCTCTCTCTCTCTCTGTGTATATGTATTTGCCTTGTTCTTTCTGTCTTAAATAGATAAAAATTATCTTTTAAGAGAGAGAGAGAGAGCCAGGCGCGGTGGTACATGCCTTTAATCCCAGCATTAGGGAGGCAGATGTAGGAGGATCACCATGAGTTGCAGGCCACCCTGAGACTACTTAGTGAATTCCAGGTCAGCCTAGGCTAGAGCAAGACCCCCTACCACCACCCCCCCACACACACACAAAGTTGATGGGCTGGAGTGATTTCTCAGTGCTTAAGGTGCTTGCTTGCAAAACTTAATGGCCTGGGTTCAATTCCCTCATACCCACATTAAGCCAGATGCACAAATTGTCATATGCATCTGAAGTTTGTTTATAGTGGCAAGAGGACCTGATGTGCCCATTCTCTCTTTCTCTCTCTCTCTCTCTCTCTCTCTCTTTCTCTCTCTCTCTCTCTCTCTCCTCTGTTTGCAAATAAATAAAAATATTAAAGAAAAATAAGTTGACATAGGGCTTGAGAGATGGCTTAGCAATTAAGAAAAATAAGTTGCCAAACTTGAAATTCACAGGAGAAAATGTATAAAGAAATCTTTCTTTCATGTTATTAATTTTACTTGCATCCTCACCAAAAAAAAAACAAAAAAAAAAGTGTGCAAAGAAGTTGTCAGATTCAGGAGCTTATAGACCATATTAAGAGGGCAATATATTAAGAAATTGAGACAGTTAAGGAATAACAGCTCGCCCACCCAAAGTGGAAGTGAGAAATTTCCTTGAGCCTGTGAGAGAGAATGTAGTATTTTCTCCTCGTTTCTTTTCCCCTAAAACCTCACTTTGAGGGTGTGAAGCGGTGCCTCTGGTTCTACCTCCTTCTTTCTTAGAAGAGAAAGGAATGTAAAGGGATTGATCCCTTCCTGACTAGCCTGACCAGTTCACCCCACCCAGGAGACTCCCATAAGACTCCAGTCTGTTCCTCTAATTGGGCTCCATTCTTGGTCTCCATTTCCAGAAACTCCCTGTGCTGTACAGGAGCTCTGTACTCCTTCCTTGTCTAACGCTCTGTCTCTGTAAGCTGCGAGCTCTATGATAGAAGCTTTCTAATCCTTTTCCTCTGCTCTGTGGGTTTTATTCATTGAAAGACAAGAACCCCTGGAAGGCCACTAACTCACTCTGTATGACCTTGAGGGACCAGCACCCAAAGCCTGAGTTCTTATGGCCCACCCAAGAACTGAGAAAGGGCCCAATGCTCGAAATTTTCAAATCTAAGTTACTACACAAAGAAAAGGGACAGTTTGAGCTTCTAGGGGTGGTACACTGTGGGAATGTAAATAGGAAATATATTATAGGTAAAGCTTGCTAAGTAATGTGGGATAGGTCCCCCAGCCAAACCCAGATAAGGCCCAATCCCTGGGGTTTCAAGGAAGTCTTCCATTCCCAGCACAGTGGAAGCATAGGGCCTAGCCTTGTCGCATGAGGAAACATATTCTCACCTATCCACATGTTATCAGATTCCAGGAGTGAGACCTTTATCCTCATAAACCCCATTTTTACTTTTAGTTTTATTTATGAGAGACAGAAAGGAAGAGAAGAGAGAGAGAACTGGTGCACCAGGGCCTCTAGCCACTGCAAATGAACTCCAGACATGTGCACCACCTTGTGCATCTGTCTTACATGGGTTCTGGGGAGTAGAAGCTGGGTCCTTAGGTTTCGCAGGGAAGCTAAGCTATCTCTCCAGCCATACTTTTGTATTTATTTATTTATTTATTTATGAGAGAGAGAATAGGCACACCAGGGTCTCTAGCCACTGCAAACAAACTCCAGATGCATGTGCCACCTTGTGCATCTGGCTTACATGGGTCCTGGGGCATTGAACCTGGATCTGTAACCTTTCCGCCCTCTTCCGCAATGGACCCTCAGCCTTAGAGGGTGTGATAGAGATGTTTCAGTGCTGGACACTCCTCCGTCCCTTCTTCTCAGCACCCATCTCTTAAAGGTTATGCCACCTCAAAACTTCATCACAGTGAACACCAAGTTTCCGGCATACAAACCCTTGGGGGACACATTCAGATCATATCCAAACATAATAGAAGATCATAAAATTATTGCCTTGGGATTATACTGTCTCCCACACTTGCAGGAAGCACGAGTACCTGAGGAACTGCAGAGCCGTTCTTAACACATCAGGGAACTTGCAGCTTTCTATGTTCCGAATTCAACCCTGTGCAACATGTCCCCAGCTGCCTGCAGTCCCCCGTCTCTGGTCACATCCTTCCCACTGTTCGCGCTCCTAGCCCCTCCACCAGCTTTCTAAATTCCCTGCATGGAGTCCCTGTCTTTGGAAATCAAACACCCAAATGTTTTTCCTTCATTCTTATCAATATGCAAGTGCTTCTTTCTGGGCCTCTCTCTTTTGTCTTTGTTGCTGAGTTCGTCAGTACGATCTTTCGTCTTTTAATTATTTTTTTTGTCATTTCTTTCCAACACCTTCCCAACAATGCCAAGTAAGATCTGTGCCAACCCTCACTGTGCTCCACTCCCTTGAGCACCATTACATTAAACAGCAAACGAAGCTGAGAGCCAATCCTTCCCTCTGGGAACATCTCTAACTCCAAGTATCGCTGAGTGTTTTGTTCTATTAGGGCATTAGAAAAAAGACCCAGACAGGGCTATCGCAGCATGACCCTGCCCCTGTAGATGGGAGCTATGCATACCTAATGAACAGGAAAATTAGTACCAAAATGACCTGATCGGTCTCAACATGCTTCTATAACTTCCGAATCTCCTGATCTTCACCTCTCGGTACATTGTTTCCCTCCTAGGT
Source organism: Orientallactaga sibirica (assembly GCA_036365145.1). Lineage (NCBI taxonomy): Eukaryota > Metazoa > Chordata > Mammalia > Rodentia > Dipodidae > Orientallactaga > Orientallactaga sibirica. Next base: position 3,898,746 of record JAEOAD010002853.1, read on the forward strand.
GGGTACCCCAATCCTCATCTGTCCACTAACAGTTTTGGTGTATGTGTATGTACACGTATGTTTGAGGCTCGATTCCCCAGCACCCACGTAAGCCAGATGCACAAGGGGGATCATGCATCTGAGTTCATTTGCAATGGCTGGAGGCCCAGGCATGCCCATTCTCTCCCTCCCTCCCCCCCCCTCTCTCTCTGTTGCTAATAGATAAATTTTTAAAACTACAGTCAGCTAAGAAAATAATAATTAATAAATGCACTGGATTTTAAATTTCAGTCAATTGCTCTCTCTGCTGTCAGCCTAGTGGTCATCTTAGATGAATATTGCATCCAGATGATTCTCAATAAATCATTGTCAGAAAAACGTCCTCTCCAGCAGGTTTTGCAGACTTCATTTCTCCTGACTCATTCCTGAACTTGGAATGCAATCATGGCATAAGGAAAAGAAAAAACAAGGAAGAAGTGAGGAGAAACAGAATCAGACAATGGCTCGCTGCCTTCACTCGCCTATGTTTCACTTGTTACAAGTGTATATTCTTTTATTAGTTACAAAGTATTCCAAGGGTCTGGGGAGATGATTCTGTGGTTAAAGGCACTTGCTTGCAAAGCGTGTTGGCCCAGGATCAATTCTCCATCCCATGGCGCTGGAGGCAAAAAGTGGTGCAGCATCTGGTATTCTGTCTGCAGTGGCAAGAGACCTTCAAATGTGCATGCACGCGCGCGCAAGCGCACACACACACACACACACACACACACACAAGTAAATAAATAAAAATTTCATTTGGGGACTGAGAAAATGGATCAGCAGTTAAAGATGCTTGCTTGTAAAGCCTGGCAGCCAGGGTTCAATTCCCAAGCCATCCACATAAGCCAGATGCAAAAAGGGGCACAAGTGTCTGGAGTGTGGCAAAAGACCCTGGTGTGCCCATACGCTCACATGTGCAAACAAATAAATATATTTCAGGACTGAGGAGGGGGTTCCGCATTTAAAGATGCTTGCTGACAAAGCTTACTGGCCTGGGTTCAAATTCCCAGTACCCATAAAAAGCCAGAAGCACAAAATGGCACATGCATCTGGTGTTTGGTTGCCATGGCAAGAGGCCCTAGTGCACCCACACTTTCTCTTCCTCTCTCTCTCTCAAATAAATAAATATATATGTGTATGTATATATATTTAAAATATGTTGTGATATTTACTTGAGACAGAAAGATGCAGATAGAGTGAAAGAGAATGGGTGCACCAGGGCCTCTAGCTGTTGCAAATGAACTCCAGACACATGTGCCTCCTAGTGCAGCTGGCTTACATGGGTCCTGGGGAATTGAATCTGGGTCCTTAGGCTTCACAGGCAAGCATGTTAACCATTAGCCATTTGTCTAGCTCCATAAAAATATTCTTTAAATAACAGAATTTCTTTTTTTTTTTCTATATTTTCGAGGTAGGGTCTCACTGTAGCCCAGGCTGACCTGGAACTCATGGCAATCCTCCTCCCTCTGCCTCTGGAGTGCTGGGATTAAAAGTGGGTGCCAAGCCGGGCGTGGTGGCGCACGCCTTTAATCCCAGCACTCAGGAGGCAGAGGTGGGAGGATCACTGAGAGTTTGAGGCCACCCTGAGACTACATAGTTAATTCCAGGTCAGCCTGGACCAGAATGAAACCCTACCTCAAAAAACCAAAAAAAAAAAAAAAAAAAAAAAAAAAAAAAAAGTGGGTGCCACCCCACGTGGCCAGAATTTCATTTTTAAAAGAAAGAAAGCATCCCATGGGCCTAGAGAGAGAGAGCTCAGCAGTGAAGTGCATTTGACACATAAGCATAAGGGTCTAGGAGGGCCTGAGACCACTTGAGTTTGATTTCCTCTGAAGCCACATAAAAAGTTGGGCATGGTCACTCAGGTGGGTAACCCTAGCCCATGAGAGGGGGAAGGGAGAGAGGCAGAGACCAGAGAATTGCTGGGGCTCACTGATGAAAAACATGGCCGCTCTGAGTTAGGGAGAGACTCTGTCTCAAGGAAGCGCACAGTTGGGAAATAGAGAAGGACACACGTTGTTCTCCACTGGCTGTTGCGTACATGCACACACTCACATGCCTACACCATGCATAACACACCACACCACATATGCTCTATACACACATGCAAAAACATGTTTAAGAAAGCACTCAATAAAAAGTGTTGAAGACGCCTGGCATGGTGGCGCACACCTTTAATCCCAGCACTTTGGAGGCAGAGGTGGGAGGATTGCTGGGATTTTGAGACCACCCTGAGACTACATAGTGAATTCCAGGTCATCCTGGGCTACAGCGAGATCCTACCTCAAAAAATTAAAAAAATAGCAAAAAAAAAATTAAAAATTAAAGAGCAGCTGAGTATAGTGGCACACACCTATAATCCCAGCACTTGGGAGGCTGAGGCAGAAGGATCACAGTTTCCAGACAGCCTTAGCTATTTAGCAAGTCCCTGTCCACTCCCCCAACCCCAAAAAAAGAGCTAATGAAAAATGCAATAGCATATTTTCACCAAATCTCATATTCTTCTTCCACACATAAGATTCCATCTCCCTCTTTGCCCTCAGGTCGGCCAGTGAAGCTGGGATCTGACTCAGAGATGTGGGCAGGAGTGACAGGTAGCATGTCCAGACCTGGCCATGAAAGCCCCTGGTACCATCTTTATTCTCTCTACCTCTACTGCAGTAAACTTTTAAGGGAGCAAGATGATGACTCGAGTAAAGTATCTAGAAAAGCCTCGATACTTGAATCAGTTACTGGAGAAGAGCTGCTAAGGAACATAGCTGACCCTGTAACAAACAAAGCCCTATGTGAGGAAGCCACTGAAAATAGGAATTTCTGTGTTACTACCATGTAGACTTATCGATCCTGACTAACATGGACCTCATCCATCCTTATACCAGGGACTTTTGGTGTCTTGTAGATGTTCTGAGAGTGCCTCTCAGATACATCATACATGGAAATGAACTTTCCATGTTTTCACAAACTAGGTTTTTGTTCAGATTTTAAGCTTCTTTCTCTCTGTCAACTAAATTAATTAAATTAAAATATTTTTTAAAAATACTTAACAGAGAAAGGGTTTTATTTTGGCTCATGTTTTCAGGGCAATTTCAGTCCATGATAGCAAGGAAAGCCTGGTGGAGTTCACAGAGTGGAAATACGTGGCAGCAACTTCTGACATGGTGGCAGAGAAGGAAGCAGAGAGCACGGAGGGAACTGGAGGTGGGTATAACCTCATGCACACCTCTATTGACCGACCTCTGCCAGCCAGACTCCATAGCCTTTAAAACAGCGCCATAAGCTCACCACCTGTGGGCCTGTGGGGACATTTCAGCTTCAAGCCATAACACCTTCCCATTCACTTTGCTTTTGTGGCGTATTTGTACCAGAAGGAAATAAATTAAAGAATTCATCAGAAAGCCCATAGTGTACACACTTTCCATCGTCACTACAATAAGACCTGAAAAAGAAGGAAATCTTATTACAATTTTATATCCCCTCAGGGATCATTTTGCATTTTACTACGCTAATATTTACTTGTTATTTTAGTGAAACCTTGGCTAGCCCATCGGGGACTGAACAGTTTTAGACAAGTATTTCACATAAATGGAGTTCATATATTAAGTCACCAAAGGGCTGTTAACTTCTAAATGTTTTAAAAAGTATTAAATATGAAGCATAATAAATGAAGTGCAGTGACATATTATACCTTTCCTCTGTTCTCCAAGTTTAATCTAAGTTCTTTGAATGTGCCATGCTTCCCTGCAGGGGCTCGTACTGTCCCCATTGTCTGGAACAGTCTTTTTCTTCCTCGCCTGGTTAAATCATTCTTATACCATTGGATGTCAACTCAAAGACCTTTTCCCTCGGGCGCTGCTGTATAAATTTCCTACCACCCATCAAACAGTTTATATGAAACAAGTGGATTTTGCAGCTTGTATATTATACCTCAACAAAGCTGTTACAGCACTGCTGGGCTGGGGTGTGGCTCAGTGGTAGAGTACATGAGGCTTTGTGTTCCATCCCTGGCCCTGCTAAATAAATAAATATGGTTCTGTCAAGGAGGTAAGGGTAATGCCCCATCTCTTGTTAAATATGGAATATACATAAGTTCCTTCCCAAGATGAGGAAAGGAGGGAAGGAAGTACTTTTACGGTGAAGCAATCTAGAAAACTCTACCTTAGCCAAGCTGTCAAAATGAACAACAATGGTTATAAATAATACGCCTCTCTGTGTACCTTTGGGCAGTGTAGGAGTTTGAATGGATGGCCCCCAGTATATTCAGCGTTTTATTAGTTTGTAGTTTGCATCTTCAGCCACCTGGCTGGAGGCAGTATCACTGGGCTGATCTTGGGGTCCAGCCCTAAGGTGTGGTGGTGGGTTTGAGATTACATTGTAAACATATGCAAAGTGTGCCTAGTTGGAGTTCCTGAGGTGTGCTGTGCTGTGTGGCTTTTGGCTTATGGCTTTTCTCTCTGTGTTTGGTCCTGTGAAAACAGGCCAGCTTCTTCTGCCATTATGGAACTTCCCCTGGATCTGTAAGCTTCATAAATCCCTTCCTCCACCTATACAGGCATCACAGCATCACAGCAGATTACTCAACACAAACTTTAAAAGCCAGAAGGGTTTGGAATGACCACGTTCTAAAAGATAATAACTGTCAACCAAGAATATTTTATCCAGCAAAGCTATCCATCCAAATTTATGGATAAATAAGGACATTCCACAACAAAAACAGGCTATCAGAATATATGACAACTAAGAAAGCTCTGCAGAAAATACTTGAAAGGATCCTCCATGCTAAAGAGAATACAAAGCACACACATGCGGAAACAGGGAAAATAAACCATACTCAAATAACAGTTAATACAAGAGAGTAAAGGGAAAACAGAAAGCACTACAAAACAAGAATGAGGAGAATAAATATATTCCTTTCAATAATAACTCTTAATATCAAACAAAAGACACAGGCTTGCAGACTGGATTAAAAGTCAGGATCCTGCTGTTTGTTGCCTCCAGGAAACTCATTTCTCAATAAAAGATAGACACTGTCTTAGGGTGAAAGGACGGAAAATGGTATTTCAAGCAAATGGGCCTAGGAAACAAGCAGGGGCAGCTACCCTAATATCTTACAGGATAGACTTCAAACCAAAATTAGAGAGGAAAGATAAAGAAGGTCACTTTATACTGATTAAAGGAACACTCCAACAGGAGGACATTACAATCCTAAACATATATGCTTCTAACATGGGGGTTCCCAATTTCATCAAACAAACACTATTAGACTTAAGGTCACAGATAACACTAAACACAATTGTAGTGGGTCATATCAATGCCCCACTTTCGTTGATTGACAGGTCATCTCAGCAAAAAATAAAGAGAGTCATCTAGATTAAATGATGTCATAGAATAAATGAACCTAACAGGTATCTACAGAACATTCCATCCAAATGTTGGAAAATACACATTTTTCTCAACAGCTGAGACTGCTAAAAATATATTTACCATATGACCCAGCTATAGCACTTTTAGGAATATATCCTAAGAACTACGTTAGAGATACTTGTACAACCATGTTTATTGCAACTCTATTCACAATAGCTAGGAAATGGAACTAGCCTAGATGTCTCACAACTAATGAATGGATAATGAAGTTGTGGTACATTTATACAATGGAGTTCTATTCAGCGGTAAAGAAAATGAAATTATAAAATTTGCAGGGAAATGGATGGACCAGGAAAGGATTATACTAAGTGAGGTAACCCAGGCTCAGAAAGCCAAACATCGCATGCTGTCTCTCATATGTGGGTCCTAGTTACAAATGTTTAGACTGGTGTGTGAGTTGGAGTAAAAAAATCAGTAGCAGAGACCAGTAAGCTAAATAAGGGCTCTAAGGGAGGGGAGGACTTAATGGGATGATATTGTATAAATGTAAGTAGAAGAACAGATTAATGGGGATGGAAAGGCCTAAGTGAGGTCAGGGAAAGAGATTGAGTAAAGGAAAGGTGGGGGAGGACCAATCAAAATCTAAGAGGGCATGAATAAGTCATATGAAAACCTACTTTTTTGGATAATGGCACATCCAGAAGCCATAGACTATTACTAGAAAATTTTCAGTGCCAGGGATGGGATACCTTCCAGTGAGTTGTTGGCCAGTGAGGTCCCTGATGCCCCCAAAACATTACAGGCTATTGCCAAGGCCCTTGGCTTCCCACCAGAAGTAGATGGTCAGACCCTATTGCTGAAAGATTCCACATGCCTGGTCAGCAAGGTCACTGAGAAATCAAGCTAGGGCTGAGCTGAAAATCTCCTCCCTGTAGACCAGCTGACATAAAACTGGAAAAGGGTGCACTGCATGCAGCCCTATGGGAGACAGAAGTCAGCAGAGGTGAAAACAGTAGACATTGCAAGCCTCAAGTTTGGCCAGACAGGCCAAATGACCAAATGGGTGCAATAGTGGCATGTCTATTATGGGGGAACAAACTGCTCTCTGATTGGACTGGAGGCCTTTTCTATGGGAGGGAATACATGCCTGGTACTGAAAAACCTAATCAAAAGCCTGTAATGGTGGGGGGGGGGGTCATGAGCCTTAGGTGTGTAACACCTGCTCTTGTCTGGCTAAATGCATATATTATACTCACCAAACTGCCCTGTAAGCCCTTTACATTCATACCCATATATTAATGATACTCTCACTTTTAGTTAGAGAAACTTCTCTTTTCAGATGGTGATGACCACTGGGATGACCCAAAAGGCAACATAGTGCTGAGAAGAAGGGACAGAGGAGTGTCCAGCACTGAAACATCTCTGTCACACCCTCCAAGGCTCAGGGTCCGCTGCAGAAGAGGGGGCGGAAAGAATATAAGAGCCAAAGGAAGGGTACGACTCCTTACAATGCAACTGTCCAGACAGAAATTGGCCTCGATATCCATGACCTTGCAGTGCCTAGCAATACCTTCACAAGACCCTCATAATAGGAGAAAAAGATGATGACATCAAATTAAAAGAGAGACTAACAGAGAGAGGGAGGGGATATGATGGAGACAAGAGTTGTGAAGGGGAAAATGGGGGAGGGGAGGGAATTATCATGGTTTATTGTCTATTAAGTATGGAAGTTGTCAATAAAAAAAAAAGATACTTTGAAAAGAAAAAAATAGAAAAATGAGAGATAGTCACTCCCTGCCTCACCACAAATGACATTTCCCTGCCTTGATTGATTTAATGTCTTTCATAAAAGAAACATAGCTTAAGCAAACAGAACACAGATGAAGTCTTGAAGTTGAACCTGAGTGGCAGAGCCAGCTTCAAGCAAGTATATTCAGTTCACTAGCTGACCCCAACAGTATTTACATGGTTGATGACATCACATGTATGTACATATAGAATATGAACCTTGCTTCTTTTCTGTTGTATTTATCACACATATTTTCTAATCTTATAAAAATTATGCTTGCCAGGCATTGTGGCATATACCTTTAATTCTAGCACTTGGGAGGCAGAGGTAGGAGGATCACTGTGAGTTTGAGGCCACCCTGAGAATTACAGGCCAGCCTGGGCTAGAATGAGACCCAACCTCAAAAAAAAAAAGGTTCAAGTCTGGCGTGGTGGTGCATACCTTTAATCCCAGCACTCGGGAGGCAGAGGTAGGAGGGTTGCCATGAGTTCAAGGCCACCCTGAGACTACCTAGTGAATTCCAGGTCAGCCTGGGCTAGAGTGAGACCCCACCTCAAAAAACCAAAGTCATCCACAAGTACTCATTGAAGACTAGCTTGGGTTACATTCCTGTTTTTCAAAAAAAAAAATTATTCTTGGGCTGGACTGCTGGCTTAGTGGTTAAGTGCTTGCCTGTGACCCAAGCCCAAGGACCCCAGTTTGAGGCTCAATTCCCTAGTTTCCACGTAAGCCAGATACACAAGGTGGCGCATGCATCTGGAGTTCATTTGCAGTGGCTTGAGGCCCTGGTGCGCCCATTCTCTCTCTCTCTCTCTCTCTCTCATTCTCTCTCTCTCTCTCTCTCTTTCTCTCTCTGCCTCTTTCTCTCTCTGTCTGTCACTCTCAAATAAATAAATAAAAATAAACAAAATTTTTTTAAAAAAATTATTCTTTCTCATGCTGAATGAATGCATAATAATGTGCATTCTTTAGTAAACGGTTTCACCATGCTGGAATGAGCATCCAAACCAGACACAGCTTACGGGAGGAAAGGATTTATTTCAAGCTTACAGAGCCAGAGTAAGTTCCTTTGATGGTGAAAGAAGTTGGGTCCCATTCATGAATCCAAACAGAGAGAGAAACCACGAGCAGCCAGCAAACTCACCGGGAAGCAAGCAAGGCTCTCAGAGCTCAAACCTTTCTGCATACCTTTAGGTTAGAATTCAGAATTCAGATCTGCCCTCAAACACACCTTCAGGCTGGACTCCAGGATCTCCCCCAGGTGGCTGGAGATCCAAATGACAAGTTTAATAAAACACCTGAGTCTATTGGGGACATATATTCAAACTATTACATGCACTGAATCTGAAAACCGTTTTCCAACTATTGGACATTTGGGTATCCACTTTATTTATTTATTTTATTTATTTATTTATTTACACACAGAGAGAAGAGAGTCAGAGAGAGACAACAGGCATGCTAGGGCCTCCTGCCACTGCAAACAAACTCCACATGCATGTGCCATTTTGTGCATCTGATTCTATGTGGATATTGGGGAATCAAACCGGGTCTTAGGGTTTGTTGGCAATTGCCTTCAGCACTGAGCCATCTCTCCAGCTTGGGTATCCACTTTTTGACAATTATAAATAATGCTAGCAAACATCATTGATCATTCCTTCAGGCTAAGTCCCTGTAGGTGAAATCATTATGTGAAATATGCACAAGTTCATTTTTAAGGCTTTTAGGAGAACAGGAAAGATCTATGTTCTCAGCCTCTGTAGGTCCTGGCCAGGGAGTAATCTGCTCAGTTCTCTCCTGATGCTAATCCAACATTTGATTCACATGGGGTGGAGTCCACCTTCACACCCAAATCACAACTATTCATTCCCGTAATTCCAGGGCATTCTGATAGCTCCTAGGAATGGATGGGCAATATAGGGGTAGGGAAAAGGTAAAAAGGTGAGGGAAGCGAGGTGTAGACATACCTGCATTGAAAGATTTTCAGAGGGCCGGTGACCTCTTGCTCTCCAAGAATTAGATTCGCCACGACCAGAGTGCGTTCTTATAAGCAAGGCCACCCTTTGAGCTTTGCCTCTTCCGCACACTTGTGCACTGTGTTATGACACAGCACGAAGCCCTTGCCAGTGCAGCCCTTTAATCTTGGACTTTTGGCCTCCAGTCTCAGGTAATTTGTTACCGAAACAGCAAATGGAGTAAGACAGGCCCTGGGAGCAATCACACTGGAATATGCTGAGTGGCCAAGGCTGTCAGACAATAGTGATGTTCAGTAAATGATATCCCAAGGAAAATAGCTCTCCTTAGAAAGGAACCCTGAAATGCATACATATTTGAATGCATAATATGTGAAAATTGTATTTGTGTGACACAAGTGTTAACATATTCTGGGGTTACCTTCATATGTTCCCTGCCAGACTTTACCCGTCTCCCCCACTCCCGTAGCATGTGGGCAAACCTCCCAAAACAGAGCCACTAGCTAGGGACTGTGCATTCATTCCCACAGGAATGTGGGGGCATTTCACAACTTTCCTATCCAGCCCTAGCATCCCTCTCCAACATCTCTGCTAACACCAAGACCTTTGTTCCTACCAACACTGGCCTACAGGGCACTCAAAGCCCTAAGAGTGTCTGGGCTACATGCCAAAGCAGTATCTTCTTATTCACTTACCCCACCCCAACCACTCCATGAACTTGACAAGTGCCCGTCAAGTCAGACAAGTGCAGCGGCTGGTTCCTGAGCTCCATACCAGGGGCTGACACCTTCATGTGGTGACACTAGGCAGATCCAAGGGCTCCACTAGCAGAGTGTCCCAACCACAAATACTGATTCAATCGGTAACTTTGAAGAGCTAGGGACTGGACCAACATGGGCTGTGAGAGAGGCAGCGGATGTTCTAACAATTCCAATTCTGGGGATGTCTGTTCTTTGTGAGGAACACACACACACACACACACACACACACACACACACACACACACCCCAATGAGTGGAAATTAGGTAGGAGCTGCTATTGCGTTACACTCCACCAATCACTTCTTCCCAAATGTCAATGGTGGGTTTCCTGCACTTTGTTTTATGGCTAACATGAAATTTTAAAAACTGCATATCCAGGGCTGGAGAGATGGCTTAGCAGTTAAGGCGTTTGCCTGCAAAGCCAAAGGATCCCGGTTCGACTCTCCAGGACCCACATAAGCCAGATGCACAAGGGGGCGCACGCATCTGGAGTTCGTTTGCAGTGGCTGGAGGTCCTGGCACACCTATTCTCGCTCTCTCTCTCTCTCTCCTTCTTTCTCTCTCTCAAATAAATAAACAAATAAAAAATATTTTTTAAAATATGTTTATTTAAAAAAAACTACATATCCACCTGCCCGTCCCTTCTTTTTCTCTGTTCTTCCTGTACTTACAATGGATCGATCAATAGCAAGCCAAGGGGACCTGTGCTGGTGATGTATCCAGTTCATTAAATGAGCATCACAAAATGACTTCACTGCCTTGATGACAACCGTGCAACAGCTCTATCAAAGAGGGATCCACGGGCTGAAGAGATGGCGTAGCAGTTAAGGCGCTTGTGTGCAAAGCCTAAGGATCCAGGTTTGATTTCCCAGTACCCATATAAGCCAGATGCACAAGGTGTTGCATGCGTCTTGAGTTCATTTGCAGTGGCTAGAGATCCTGGTGCACCTATTCTCTGTCTCACTCTGTCTCTATCTCTCTCTCTCCATTTGTGTGTGTGTGTGTGTGTATGATTGTGTATATGTATATATATATATATATATATATATATATATATATACTCTTTTTCTCTTCTCAAATAAATAAAATAAATAAATAAATTTAAAAAATAAAAAGTGGGGGTCTAATTCACTGATAGAGGTATTGCAATTTATAGAAATGGACTAGTTTCTCCAAGGTCACAGAGCAAGTGGCACAAGTGACTTGACATATGTACCCTTCCCCAGATGACAAAGCATCTTCTTGTTTAGCACTGGGATTATGACAAGTCTTTTTTTCCCCTATTTTTGTATGTGTGTGTGTGGTATGATGCATGTGTGTATGCATGTTCATATGTGGGTGGGTATACAAATAAATAAATAAAATATTTTTTAAAAAATCTTATTGGAAAGAGGTGGGGGTGGGGGTGGAGAATGGGCACACTAGGACCTTCAGCCACTGCAAACAAACCCCAAATGCACACGCTGCCTTGTGCATCTGGCTTATGTGGGTTCTGGGGAATTGAACCTGAGTCCTTAGGCTTCACAGGCAAACACCTTAACTGCTAAATCATCTCCCCACCCCCCTTTGGTCTTTTTCTGTTTTGTTTTGAGGAAGGGTCTTGCTCTAGCCCAGGCTGACCTGGAATTCACTTTGTAGTCTCATGCTGGCCTTGAACTCACAGCAATTCTCCTATCTCAGCCCACTGAGTGCTGGGATTAAGGCGTGCGCCGCCACGCCCACTGTGGCCACATGTTGTTCAGTCTATACCCTGTGCAGCTCAGGGTTCACTTGGCTGTCATTGTCGTGTCTTTAGTATGTCAGGCAGTGTAAAATAGCATCTTTTGTAACCATTTTTTCTCCCATGTCAGATGAGAAAGCGGTTGTTTCCTGTTCTACTTGGCATGGTATGATTATGAAATTAAGTTAGAGTTCCCTACTTTTATCCCCAAATATTTTTGAAGGTTTGTCATGAATTCTCCCTCTGTGAAGACTTGGTAACATAGTTTTTCTAGGAATCTACATTTCACAATGTGTCTTTGGGGATTACAGTCAAGAGATTTTTGTAATCTAAATTCTCCACACAAAGTTCCCTGTCTTGGAATAGTTTTCAGGTGACAAAATATCCTTTCTCAATGGCCGTGATCTGTTTTCTTCCCGTCAGCCAGCAACTTGTGTGCCACGGTTGATTCTCTCCTTTCTGCGAGCTTCCTTTTCATGCTTGGGAAGTGAGAGAGTAAACGACTACTTTGTCGCTCTGGCACATCTCAGTAGGCTTACTGGGTCCTCTTTTCTTCCAGGTTAATACCTACTGTTTCTTTTTCTTTTTTCTTTTTGCCTAGTCTGTGACTAGAACTTATTAGTAGAAAGCTGTTCCCTGCTAGTTCCTATGAACCTGTCAGTCAGCCAGACAGACAGGCAACGGGCACTGGTGGCTGAGAATAGGCGGGCAGCGAAAGAGTTCATGCGTCAGTCCAGAGTGGAACAAGGCAGGTTGACTAAAGAACACAGCAGGCCACGACAGTACCAGGGACCTGCAGGCCACGGGCTATGGTGGCTAAGGGACCAGGAAGCAGGCACCTCAGAATCAGCTAGAATTCTGGCTTCCTGCTTTCAGAGTTAGGCTCCTTTCCACAACCTAAAAGAGCAATCGCGTTCATCCTTGGGATCGGGTTGTCAAGGTCTACTTCCTGGTGCCTGCGCAAGCCAGCGGCTACATCCTGTTTCACTGCGGGTCATGGCCATGCTTCAACAGCCCTTCCTTCCTTCCTTCCTTCCTTCCTTCCTTCCTTCCTTCCTTCCTTCCTTCCTTCCTTCCTTCTTTCCTTCCTTTTTTTAAATATATTTTTAAATTTATTTTTTATTTATTTATTTATTTGAGAGAGAGAGACACAGAGAGAGAGAGAGGTTGAGAATGAGAATGGGCACGCCAGGGCCTCCAGCCACTGCAAACGAACTCCAGATGCATGCTCCCCCTTGTGCATCTGGCTTATGTGGGACCTGGGGAATCGAACCAGGTCCTTCGGCTTTGCAGGCAAACGCCTTCACCTCTAAGCCATCTCTCCAGCCCTCAACAGCTCTTTCCTCACAAGTGTGCAATAATCACATCGGTCCTGGGAAAGCAACTTATTGTGATTTTCAGTCTTTGCGTTAGTTCTTTAGTGGGCCCAAGTGATTTAGGATCTGAAACTGTTACCATATGACTTCAGTGGGATTGTTTAGACTTTCAAATAACCAAATGACAATGAAGATGAAAGGATATTGCATTCCTCGAATGTTAAGTAGGGTGGCTCTGCCATTAGAGCCAAGGAATCTGAGGTCAAGGTCACAAGTATTTACTGAGGAACCACAGTAGTCCAGGCCTGCTGCCCATAATGATGGGAAGGCCAAGGTAACCTGATTCCTTAAATTTGACTTTGTCATGGAGAGTGTGGGCCAGGAAAGTACAAAGCAGAGAATAACATCCCCAAAATGGAGTTTGCCTGGGGAATGAAGGTCAATGGTAGGGTGCTGACCTAATAATCACGAGGCCTCCATTTGATCCCCAGCACTACTAAACAAACAAACAAACAATAAATAAATAAAATGGGGCTAGCATGGTCAGGCTGAGTCTAGATGTCTCTGCTCCTCCATAAGAAGCTGCGCTTGAGCCTGCCTGGGAGGAAGGAATGGACTCTGATAGGAAGGGTGGGCATTCCAGGAAGCCAGGGAGAAGCGTAACCTAAGCACAGGGGGGAAAGTGGAGAGCATTGTCTTTGGTCTCGACTTAGGCGATTCGGAGCTGGGATGAACCACATGGGTCAAAGGCGGTGTTCTCCCTCGATAAATTAGTTCAGGTCTGAAATCCGCATTATGTGTAATTATGCATCCTAGTTCCAAGGCCCTGGGTAATGTCAATCTGCATGTGTGTCACAGGACTCATCTCAGTACAGATCTGAGACTCGGCACTTTCTAGCACATAGCCCGAGGAGCTCCCTGCCTCAGGCTCTTGCCTTGGCTTGGAGAGGACTCAGCCGTGCAGCTCTCGCCTAGCAGGTACAGAGTGCTGGGCAGGATCCCCAGAAACACGCGCGCACGCACGCGCACACACACAGAACTTAACCTCACTGATCTTTATGCTTATTTTACTCTTACTGACAGCAAAGCTTCAGTGATTAAAATTCAGTTCATTTGTTTGTTTGTTTTTTACTTGCAAGCTTAGAGAGAAATTGAGAGAATGGCCATATCAGAGCTTCCAGCCACTGCAAACTAACTCCACATGCATATCCACTCTGTGCATCTGGCTTTACGTGGGCACTGGGAAGTGAACCCTAGTCATTAGGCTTTGCAGGCAAACACCTTAACTACTGGACCATTTCTCCAACCCTAAAATTCGGTTTTTAAGCTGGGTGTGGTGACACACGCCTTTAATCCCAGCACTCGGGAGGCAGAGGTAGGAGGATCACTGTGAGTTCGAGGTCACCCTGAGAATACAGAGTGAATTCCAGGTCAGCCTGGGCTAGAGCAAGACCCTACTTCAAAAAAAAGAAGAAAATCAGTTTTAGCCGGGCGTGGTGGTACACGCCTTTAACCCCAGCACTCGGGAGACAGAGGTAGGAATACCACTGAGTTTGAGACCACCCTGAGAACACAGAGTGAATTCCAGGTTAGCCTAGGCTAGAGTGAGACCCTACCTTGGAAAAAAAAAAAAAAAATCAGTTTTAAAATGTGAGGACACTCAAAGAGGTGGCGTAGCTTACAATAATTCTAAACACAGACACAAAACTTTTATAACTCAGTGAATAGGGCTCATCCAGACTAGAAACTTTTGTTCTTCAAAGGATACTATCAAAAGTAAACACGATCCACAAAGTGAGAATTTTTTGAAATCGGGTATCAGAGTAGGGGCCAGCGCTCAAAATGCATGAAAGAACTCCAACGACTCAAAGGACCCGAACAGACGCTTCTCCAGAGACACAATGGCTAATAAGCCCATGGACAGAAGCCAAGTACCATTGTCACCAGTACGAGAAATGAGACTAGGGTCTGAGAGCGACCACACACTTCAAAGTATATAGAAGTATATTGGCAAGCCAATGTTTACTTGTGCGGAAGGGCGCATAGCTTTTAAAGAGTTGGGTCAAGCAAGCACAAAACAAGGAGTCTCTGGAGTTTGTATATTCCTTAATTCAGGAGGGGCCCTGGGCATTACTCTGAGTCAGAGTTTGGCCTCACAATCTCCTGCAACTGGCTAACATACAAAAAGGATGCAGTTTCTAGGGGGAAACTAAAGAAAAGGAAGATTTGGGGATCTTTTACCAGTTGCAGAAATAGAAGCGGTGCTTTCAAGGGTTGTTTTGGTCTCAAGAACGGCTGGCTCAGGAAGGGGGCTTCCCACAGAATGGCATCCTTCCAGAATTGAGTTTCTCTTTCTTTTAACCCTTTAACAGAAAAGACGGCACATCTCTCTTGTTTCTCACAATCCTTCACATAAAGACATGCAAATCAAGGGCTGGCTTAGCCGTTAAAGCCTTTGCCTGCAAAGCCGAAGGACCCCAGTTCAATTCTCCAGGACCCATGTAAGCCAGATGCACAAGGGGGCACATGCATCTGGAGTTCGTTTGCAGTGGCTGGAGGCCCTGGCACCCCCATTCTCTCCCTTTCTCTCTCTCTCTATCTCTCTCTGCCTCTTTCTCTTAAATAAATAAATATATTTTTTAAAAAGAAATGCAAATCAAAGCCAATGTGAGAAGCTATTTTGCATCAATTAAGATGGCTCTAATGAAAAGGCAGGGGCTAGGGACATCATTCAGTGGTTAAAAGCCCGATGAGCAGAGTTTGGATCTCCAGAACCCATGCCTTCATGACATGAAGTGGACATTGCGTTCATGACGTCACAGTAACTGCCATTACTTGCACAGGATAGGCACAAGATTGATTCCATCAACACGGTGCCCTGGAGGGTGGTGGAGGGCAAAAGAATACAAAGACATCAAAGCAGAAAAGGGAGGAGTTAGCAAGAAGTGGTTTGGCAGTACGATGGGAGACAGAGGGAGGATGAGAGAAGGTAACAACAGGAGGGGATTGTGATCAAAATACATTTCACATATGTATGAAAATTACCAATAAAAAACTTTTTAAACCCAAAAGGCAACATAGTGCTGAGAAGAAGGGATGGAGGAGTGCCCAGCACTGAAACACCTCTGTCACACCCTGCAAGGCTCAGGGACCATTGCGGAAGAGGGGGCGGATAGAATGGAAGAGCCAAAGGAAGGGTATGACCTCTTACAATGCAACTGCCCAGACAGAAATTGGCCTCGATATCCATGACCTCAAAGTGCCTATCAATACCTTCACAAGACCCTCGTAATAGGATAAAAAGATGATGACATCAAAATAAAAGAGAGACTAATGGAGAGAGGGAGGGGATACAATGGAGATTGGAGTTCTAAAAGGGAATGGGGGAGGGGAGGGAAATATCATGCATTTTTTGTATGTAAGTATAGAAGTTGTCAATAAAAAAATTATTAGAAAAAAATAAAAATCTTTTTAAAAATTTTGAACCCAGCCGGGTGTGGTGACAGACGCCATTAATCCCAGCACTCGGGAGGCAGAGGTAGGAGGATCACTGTGAGTTTGAGACCACCCTGAGACTACATAGTGAATTCCAGGTCAGCCTGGGCTAGAGTGAGACGCTACCTCGAAAAACCAAAAAAAAAAATTTTCTTTTGAATCCACCAGCATGTGAATACACTGATTCACCTCATGATCTAATGGTGTCTGGAAACACTCTCAGAGACACGCTCCACAGCACTCTTGACTAATCTCCTAGGCACTTCTCAATCTAGTCAAGCTGACAAGATTAACCATCACCTTGCTCTTTACATCAATAATACTGCACCCTGTTTTTGCATGTATGTGTGTGTGTTCATATGTGTATGGGTGCACATGCATGTGTGGATGCAGTTATGAGGTTGACGTTGGATGTCTTCCTCAGTCACTCTCCATCTTATTGTTGAGACAAGGTCTCACACTGAACTTAAAGCTTACTGGTCTAGCTACACAAGCTAGCTAGCATGCTGGAAGGATCCTCCTGTCTCCACACCCCAGCACTGGGATTAATGGCCTCCACCACTACCTTCTGCTTTTCTGTGTGTGCCGGGAATGTGAATCCTGGCCCTCTTCTTTATGCGGCAAGCACTTCATTCATCAGGCCATCTCCCCAGCCAACCTGCACCTTCTATTCTTTTTCATCATTTTTTTCTGTAATTCTTTGGTAACTTTTTGGATTCTATGTGGAGTACTCTCTGGTGCACGGGTTCTCTAAGCCCCTGTTGTCCAATACAGTAGCCACCAGCCATGTGCCTATTAAATTGTTTTTATTTTTTATTTTTTATGACAACTTCCTTAATTGTAGACAATATCCCATGGTACTTCCCTCCCTCCCCCACTTTCCCCTTTGGAACTCCACACTCTATCATATCCCCTCCCCGTCTCAAGCAGTCTCTCTTTTCATTTTGATGTCATCATCTTTTCCTTCTATTAGGATGGTCTTGTGTAGGTAGTGGCTACTTTTTTAAATTCATTATTATTATTATTATTGGTTTTTCAAGGTAGGGTTTCACTCTAGTCTGGGCTGACCTGGAATTCACTAGGTAGTCTCAGGGTGCCCTCAAACTCACGGCAATCCTCCTACCTTTGCCTCCCAGTGCTAGGATTAAAGGCGTGCGCCACCACGCCAGGCTGGTAGTAGCTATTAAATATTTGACAGATGGGCAATCCAATTTGAAATGTTCCCTGAGGATAAAGTACACACCTCATTTCAAAACCTCAGTAAGAGCTAGGGAGATGGGTTGGCAGTTAAAGGTACTTGCTTTCAAAGCCTGCCCACCTAGGTTCAATTCCCCAGTACCCACTGTGGTGGTTTGATTCAGGTGTCCCACATAGACTTAGGTGTTCTGAATGCTAGGTTCCCAGCTATGGAGATTTGGGAATTAACGCCTCCTGGAGGCAGTGTATTGTTGGGGCCAGGCTTATGGGCAATATAGCCAGTTTCCTCTTGCCAGTGTTTGGCACACTCTTTTTGCTGTTGACCACCCGATGTTGGTGAGGAGGTGATGTCCACCCTCTGCTCATGCCATCGTTTTCCCCTGCCATCATGGAGCATCTCCTCAAATCTTTAAGCCAAAATAAACTTTTTTTTCCCCACAAGCTGCTCTTGGCTGGGTATTTCCTGCCAGCAATGAGAACCTGACTGCAACACCATGTAAGCCAGATGCACAAAGTGGCGCATGCACCTGGAGTTCATTTGTGGCAGCAAGAGGCTCTGGTGTATACATTCTCTCCCTCTCTCTCTCTCTCTCTCTATTTTTTTTTATTTATTTCTTTTTTATTTATTTTGGTTTCTCGAGGTAGGGTCTCACTCTGGTCCAGGCTGACCTAGAATTCATTATGTCGTCTCAGGGTGGCCTCAAATTCACAGCGCTCCTCCTACCTCTGCCTCCCAAGTGCTGGAATTAAAGGCATGCACCACCATGCCAGGCATTCTCTCTTTTTAAAATATTTTATTTACTTATTTATTTTAGAGAGAGAGGCAGAGAGAAACAGAGAAAGAGAAGATGGGCACACCAGGTCCTCTAGCCACTGCAAATGCACCCCAGACACATGTGCCACCTAGTGCATCTGGTTTTCCATGGATACTGGGGAATTGAACCTCTGTCCTTTGCCTTTGCAAACAAGCACTTTAACCACTAAGTCCTCTCGCCAGCCCTTTCTCTCTCTCATAAAAAAATAAAAATACTTTTTCAAAACCTCAATAAAATGTCGTCAGTGATTTTTAAACTTTTGGCTGATCATTCACTGTTGGTGGGAATGTAAGCTGGTACAACCTCTACAGATATCAATACAGACTCCTGAAAAGGATGAATATAGAGGTACCAACAGACCATGTTAGTCCCTTACTGGGCATTTACCCTAAAAGCTCCACACCTCAGTTCAGAAATATTTACTCAACCATGTTTATAGCTGCTCAATTCATAATAGCTAAGGACTGGAATCAGCCCAGGTACCCACCAATGGATGAATGGATAACCAAGATGTGGTAGATCTACACAATGGGATTCTACTCAGCAATAAGAAAAAATGACACATTGAAATTTGTAGAAAAATGGTTGAACTTGAAACACATCATTCTAAGTGAACTCACACAATCACAGAAAGACAACCATCACATGGTCTCACTCATCTGTGGCTCCTAACCTGGATCAGCCTGAGATGCTGACACACCTGAATAGCACCTTGAGGCTGGACAATAGGGAGGGGAGGGCTTGGGAGAAGAGGAATCCTACATCCTGGAAGTTAGACTAAAAGGTGGAACCCTCAAGAGGACCTTAGGGGGAGCACCTGAATAGAAGGGCCCTGGAGAGGGTGAGATGAAGCCTAACCTTAAATTTTCCCTGTTTTCTCTCTCTCTCTCTCTCTCTGTTTGTCTTTTTCTTTTCCCTTAGCACTGGCCTATAATTCCCTGTACCAGGATGCAGTCTACATCCACAATGAGCTGTTGATCAGAAAGACCTTCTAGATTTCCCAAAACAAACAAGACAGACTTCTGTCAGAGCACTTGATTACCCACTGGAGGTTAATGTTAAGACCCTACTGCTGAAGACACCATACTATCACACGGACCACGGAGAGACCTGGTTGGAATCGGGAAGAGAGCCAGTCCCCAGTTAGCCCATCTAGTACTGGAAGGTGCTACATGAGCTACCAGAAGAGTGGCCAACGTCTGTCCGAGCAACTCAAAATCTAAGCAACTCAGAAGCAAACAACCTGACGTGATGCTCACACAACCATGGTGGGTAACCAGCTGCTCTTGGATTGGCTAATGGATCCACTCAGTGGAACCCGTATCTGGAACTGGGAAACAAGTCAGAATCAAATCCATTCTGCTTTCCACTGTCAAGCTCCCACTAATCTTGGGCTATAAGAGAGTCTACACCCTTTAAATTGTCTCCAAATTAATAATGGTTATCCCATTTAACCAGCGGTGACTTCACTCTCCATTGGAGAATCTGCTTCTCCTTTTCAGACAGGAGCTGGACCTGGGGAGCTAAAGGACCCAGTGCACTCCACCCCGGCCCCAGCTGAAACCACAGAGGAATTGGGGAAATGAGCAAGAGAGCTGCTTTCTTAGTGAATCTGATATCAGCACAAGGGTGAAGGAGATAGACACTGAGGACACTCAACACCTACCAAACCAGAGATCCAGAGGCTCCTGAATGCCTATCACTGAAGTAGACTTAAAATGCTCCCAGCATGGCTCAGGGAATTTTGCAGAAGAGGGGACAGAAAGATTGTTAGAGCCACAAGTTGGGACATTTTGCACAGAGACATTGCCTCTCCCCCATAACTGACTGCTGCTCCCACAACGCATGTCCCACAATCCCATGGGGTTGACCTGCATCCACCACAAGGAGGACCTCTTTGGAAAAATGGCAAGGAGGAGGGAAAGGATGGTACCAGCATGTGCTGTTTATATACTAAGTATGTCCATATCTAATAAAGATGAATTCAAAAAACCTTTTGGTTGAGTGAAATGTATGTTGAAATGACAGGTTTTTTTTGGAGGGGGGGGTTGGTTTAAATAAGACATATTATTAAAATTACTTTCATCTGTGTTTTTTTAATATTTTATTTTTTATTTATTTATTTGAGAGAGAGAGATACAGAAATAGGCAGGTAGAGAGAGAGAGAATGGGTGCCCCAGGGCCTCCAGCCACTGCAAACGAACTCCAGATGCATACACCCCCTTGTGCATCTGGCTTACGTGGGTCCTGGAGAATCAAGCCTCGAACCAGGGTCCTTAGGCTTCATAGGCAAGCGTTTAACCACTAAGCCATCTCTCCAGCCCTCATCTGTGTTATTAATTCTTTCCACATAGCTACTAGAAAAGTTAAAGTTAAGAAATGGCTTCAGCCAGGATGATGGTGCACACCTTTAATCCCAGTAGTCGGGAGGCAGAGGATCACCATGAGTTCAAGGCCACCCTGAGACAACAGAGTGAATTCCAGGTCAGCCTGAGCTGGAGAGAGACCCTACCTCGAAAAAAAAAAAAAAAGTGGCTTCAATGTTATTTCTACTTGTGAGAGATTAGCTTGCTTCAGACAAGGCTGTTTTGGGACAGTGACACACTGCTGTGTACTGATTCTCTGGAGGGGAAGCTGTAACAGACAGGCCTGACAAGTACATGTAACCACCGTGTCATGTCACATAGCATGTCATTCTAGCTCTCTCTATTCTCCTTCATGGAATGAAAAGAAACAAGCATATGCATGAATTCACAATCTGCGCAGGGGCCATGAGCAGAAGGCTTGTAAATGGAGCCACGCATGTCTCTCACGCTCACCAACAAGTTCACCAAGTTGATTCTATCATGATCAGTCCAATTTGGTAGGTGCTAGAAAGTCAGAGAGGTGAGGTCGCCTTCTGTGGTGACAGAGCTGAAGGGAGTGGCTCTTAGCATCATGGTTTGCCGCCACTGAGAAGCAGAAAGTTGCCAAACATGTCAGACGAAACGTTCCCATTGCTACAGATAGTAGGGTTCCAGTTTTGCATCAGATAATGGCTGTAGTAGCCTCAAAGTGTTTATACAATCACTTAACAATTTTAGAGTACTAAAATAGGGTTAGAGAGATGGCTTAGTGGTTAAGGAGCTTGCCTGCGAAGCCTAAGGATCCAGGTTCGATTCTCCAGGTCCCATGTAAGCCAGATGCACATGGTGGCGCATATGTCTGGAGTTCGTTTCCAGTGGCTAGAGGACCTGGCGTGCCCATTCTCTCTCACTTTCTCACTCTCTCTCTCTCTCCCTGTCTTTAATTAATAAATAAAAATAATTTTTAAAAAATCATAGTATAGGCACAGAAGCTAGGCTGACGGCCTGGACCTATAAGCCTAGCTGCTCAGAAGGCTGTGAGCTAGGAGGAGCCCAAGTTCAAGACCAGCCTGGGAAAATTATTGAGAAAAGAAATAAAGTAAAAAAGAGGACTGGGGGCACAAGCCAGTGTTAGAGCATGCTTGCAATCCCCAGAACAGCAAACAAAACAAAACAGAAACTTCGAGAAAATCAATATTTTTCCAGTTTTCCTTACCTACAAGAAGTTTATCGTGACGTTTATGTCAGTTTATTTACGTCTACCTACTGGAGATCTACCTGGCAGATCTACATGACGTTTCTCCCTCACTTTCCCTTTTATCTTCCCAGAGCATTCACGTGCTAGACTTTTCATCTGCCAGAATGAGAACAAGATCCAGAAAAAGTGTGGAGCTTTTCAGATTCTAGGGCCAGCAAGGAGAATAGTGTTGCACTGGGCTGTAGTTCTGCAGCGAAGCCTGGAACGCCCGTTGCATTTAATGTCCTGAAGATGTTCAGCTATTGATCACTCATGTACACACGGCTTTACAGTATATGGACATTAACTCTCGCAGTCCCCAGGAGCTCCGGCTAGGACTAGACGCCACCAGGATTCTGGCTCTGAGCATTGGCTTATACTGCCTCCTGGTGGCCAAAGTGGGAAAGTGCACAAACCCGCTGGAAGGAAAATTGTAATTCACAGCTTCTCAGCTTGATTAATAACACACAGGTTCTCTTTAAGGAGGTTAAAAAAAAAAAATCTTTGATGGCTTAGAGGTTAAGCACTTGCCTGTGAAGTCTAAGGGTCCAGGTTCGAGGCTCGATTCCCCAGGACCCACGGAAGCCAGATGTACAAGGTGGCGCATGCTTCTAGAGTTTGTTTGCAGTGGCTGGAGGCCCTCTCTCTCCCTCTCTCTCTCTGTCACTCTCAAATAAATCAATAATAAATAAATAAATAATCTTTGAAATATATCCTCAGTCTCCAGAGTGAAAATCACCACCTACATGTCACAAATAACAAAGTGCATATAGTAAGAGCTGCTTTCCTTGGGCGATCCTGAAAAGCGGGGTTGTCTTGGTCCTCAGGATCACACTTTGAGTAATCCTGCAATGATCTTGCAGGGCACCTCTGCTCTAACTTTCATTGCTGTCGGTAGCCCCACTCTTACAGAACAGATTCTTCCCTGGCTTCTGTGACATTGTCCTTCTGTCATGTCTTATTCATGTTTCTGTCATCTCCCATCTAAACTAGGGGGACAGCTTTGCTTGGCCTTGGCGTTGTGTTGGTGTTTCTATGGGCACCCCCAGGTTCCTAGGACAGGTGGTGACATGACTTTTCGGTTCCACAATGAGCTGTGCCTAGAAGAGTAGCTCTGGGGGACATGGAAGGCTCGGACGGAGGATGGAGGATGGAGGAGAGACCCATGTTAGGAAACCATTCCATGTTGTTCTGGAGATAAGTGCAGATCAAATGGATGCAGCTGAGAAATATTCAGACAAGCAGAATGAAATAGAAGCCAGACTGAGCCAAGAGTTGGGGTGCATCTCCTCTCTCATGAATGGCAGACTCTGCAAGCTAAAAAGGATCCTGAGTATTGTCCAACACAACCACCCGTCTGCCACTTGGATGCCCCTGCCAAGCACGTGGATAGAAGCATTCCGCCTCTTTCTCTTTGAGGGAAGCAGAGTTCTATGAAGGAAGGAGGATTGGCTGTGCTCAGCGGAGCTCCAGCCAAGGAGGTCAAACCTGCAAGACACCCAGAAACAGGATGCTGCCTGTGTCCCAGCTCTGGGTGCTCCGAGTTAAGATAAATCCTTTGAGGAGGCAAGAGGATCAGAAGTTCTAGCTACCAAGTAAGTTCAAGACCAGCTTGGATTACATGAGACCCTGATTTAATAAATTAATAATTTAAAATAAATAAATAAACTATTAAATTTAAAAACATGTTTGTTACCCTCCCCTTGTGTTTCTGTTTGTTTGTTTGGGGTTATTAATTTTGTTTGGGAGGGTTTTTTTGGGTTTTTTTTTTTTTGAGACGGCAAGAGACAGAAAGAGGCAATAGGCAGAGAAAGAGAGAGAGAATGGGCACGCCAGGGCCTTCAGCCACTGTGAATGAACTCCAGACATGTGTGCCCCCTTGTGGCGCATGTGCAATATTGCATGCTTGTGTCACTGTACATCTGGCTATGTGGGACCTGGAGATTCAAACATGAGTTCTTGGGCTTTGCAGGCATGTGCCTTAACTGCTAAGCCATCTCTCCTGCCTTTGGGAGTATTTTTTACGTGTACATGTGTGTGATGTGGTATATGTGTGTGTGTATGTGTGTGTCCCGTGTTTGTATATATATATGGGATTGTATGTGTATGTGTGTTGAGGTCAGTGTTGGATGTCTTCGTCAATTGCTCTCCACCTTATGTATTGAGACAGGATCTCTCACTGAACCCAGAGCTTACTCATTCAGCTAGGCTAGCTAGCCAGCTTGCCCAATCAGCCTGTCTCTCCCTCTTAAGACCTAGGATCACAGGTATGTACCACAATGCCTGGCATCTTTACGTGGGGGCTGGCAATCCAAATCCATGTTTTCACACACTGCAAGCACTTTACTGACTGAGCCGTTGTCCTACTCAGCCCCCACGTTTTTGTTCTTTTTTTTTTTAATTAAGTAGAAACTTGGATGGATACATCATATGTTAGTACCACAATTTCCCTCCTCCCTGCCTCCATTCTGCTGGGGGCCCTCCTCAGTGGGATTGCTGGTATTCCCCCTACGTTTGCACATCATGTTCTTGCTGTTGATATTGTTGTTCGTTTATACAGGTTCTCTGTGGGGCCTTGAAACTCACTATACAGTCCAGGCTAGACTCAGATTTATAATCCTCCTGCCTCAGCCTCCCAAAGTGCTGATTACAAAGCTGAACCACCATAATAACCAGTTTATCTTCTGTCTTCTCTGTAAAGTTTCAATTCTGGAGATGCAGAAGCCACATCTAACTCCTGAACCATCTCCAGCATAAAGCCCACCACATTGCCAGCCAAGGGTGAATGCCAAAGACAGTGACCATGGGCAGAGGAACTCCGTTTGTACTTCTTCTCTCAAGTGGCTCTGGACCAGAAGAGATAATTAAGATGGCATATCGTGGGCAAAGGCGAAAGGCTGCCATGGATTTCACATTGGCCGCAAAGATTATGGACAGATGGTAGACCTTTGCTTGGAGAACAGTGAACTATAGCTAGGTGTGGAAAATTCTGGAGCCAAGTTTTACATAATGAGCTCTTAGAGCAGGCAGTAGGCAGTCTAAAACATATATCCTCACATGCGTGTCTTCTGCATCTATCTGCTCAGAAAATCTCTCTTCTTTTTCCCCTATAGTCTACCTTCCTCCTCCACCCCCTCCCTCAAAAAGTACTATTGGGGCCGGGCGTGGTGGTGCACACCTTTAATCCCAGCACTTGGGAGGCAGAGGTAGGAGGATCGTCGTGAGTTCGAGGCTACCCTGAGACTACATAGTGAATTCCAGGTCAGCCAGGGCCAGAGTGAGACAAAAAAAAAAAAAAAGTACTATTGGGGGAGTCTGACCTCTAGAAGTCATCATTTATTCCAATTGACCACATGCAGATAGTCCTAACATTCGGAACTGAAAGAGCATCTGTTGTGTTTAATCCAGCGGGGAAAATGTAGATTAAAGACCTGAACCATGGGAATCAGGTCTCTTAGATTCGCAAGAGGCAAGAGCTGATGGTGGGTGGTTGGACCCGGCTCGAAGACAAGGCTTTGTTCTGACTGGAGCTTGGGCCCCCAGGGCAGCACTATTGGGAAGTGCTGTGAATTTATCAGAAGAGGGGCCTAGTGGGAGGTCCTTGGGTACATTGAGGCATGCCCTCGAAAGGAATTGTGGGACACGGATTTCTCTCTCTTGTCCTGATGCAGATATCCTCATATGTGCTTCCACACAGCTTCCAATATTATTATCTGCATCACAAGGAGATACAGCCTGCCGAAGGCAGCCTCTCCAAGCCTATGTGCTATGCCACTGGGCTTTCAGCTCCAAAAACCAGGGGCTAAGTAAACCTCTGTTCTTCATAAGTAGCCTGTGCCAGGGTGGTGGTATTGTGGCACAACACAAGCTAATAATGTAGCTTGCCTTAAAAGAAGAGATAATTGAATGTTTAAGGTAATGTCTTGGGTAATAATTAAAAGTAAGAGGATACCGAAACCTCAGAGGAGGGCAGAGTTTAAGTATTTTCTGAAATAATGTGGAAACTTCCACTCATCTTAATTTATTGAGGCAGAAGGAAGGGAATATGAAGGTGCACTCAAAGAAAATAAACTCGTCATTTCCTTTCTTTTCTAATTTTTTAATTTTTATTTTATTTATTTGACAGAGAGAGAGAGAGAATGGGCATGCCAGGGCCTTCAGCCACTGCAAACAAACTCCAGATGCATGTGCCCCCTTGTGCATCTGGCTAATGTGGGTCCTGGTGAATCAAACCTGGGTCCTTTAGCTTTGCAGGCAAGCACCTTAACTGCCAAGCCATCCCTCCAGCCCTAAAGTAGTCATTTTCAATGGTACCTTTAATGATCTAAAGAGAACAATTTTGTAAACTGTCTGTGCAAACAAAGAAATCTTCATTTCCTAGCACTAAACAAAGAAATTTTTGTGCCAAAAAAAAAAAAATCAAATTGTGGGCTGGAGAGATTGCTCAGTGGTTAAGGAGCTTGACTGCAAAGCCTAACAGCCTGGGTTCAATTCCCCAGGACTCATGTAAAGGCAGATGTACAAGGTGGCACATGTGTCTAGAGTTCATTTGCAGCACTGGAAGCCCTGGTGAGTCCTTTCTCATTCTCTCTCTGTCTCTCTCTGTCTTTCTCTGTCTCTCTTCTCGCAAATAAATAAATAAAAATGTAAAAAATGTATCAAATCCCAAGCCAGGCATGGTGGCATATGCCTTTAATCCCAGCACTCAAGGAGACAGAGGTAGGAGGATTGCTGTCAGTTTGAAACTATCCTAGAGCTACAGAATGAGTTCCAGGACAGCCTGGACTAAAGTGAGACCCTACCTCAAAAAAAAAAAAAAAAATCAAATCCCAGCTGGACATGGGGGCACATGTCTATATCCCAACACTCGGTAGGTGCAGGCAGAAGAATCAGAAGTTATGGCCGACCTAGGCATGGTGGTTTAAATCATATGTCTTGAATAAACTTGTGTGTTTTGAATGCTTGGGCCCCAGCTGGTGACAATTTGGGAGGTGGAGCCTTGTTGGGGGAGGTGTGTTCTGGGGGTGGGTGGGCTTTGAGGTGTTATAGCCAGCTCCCTCTTGCAAGAGTTCAGCTCACTCTCTTGCTGCTGTGGTAGAGGTGTTGGCCAGCCCCTGCTCTCTCCCATCTTTTCCCTACTATCATGGAGCTTCGCCTTCAGACTGTAAACCAAAACAAACTCTTTCTCCCCATCAGCTGTTTTCAGTCAGGTGTTTTATCTTAGCAATGCAAAAGTAACTATAGCACCGGGCCACATGAGACCCTGTCTCAAAACAACCATAAAAATAATTGAAATCTGGGGCTGGAGAGGTGGCTTAGTGGCTAAAGCATTTGCGTGCAAAGCCAAAGGATCCCAGTTCAACTCTCCAGGACCCATGTCATCCAGATGGAGTTCCTTTGCAGTGGCTGGAGGCCCTGGCACGCCCATTCTATCTCTTTCTCTCTCTGAAATAAATAAATAATAAAATATTTTTAAAAATTGAAATCCTGCTCTTGTCTGACTAAATGTATATTTTATTTCCACCAAGCTGCCCTGAAAGCACTACACTTAATGTTCATATTCACATGTTAATGCTACTCTCACTTCTGGTTAGAGAAGCTTCTCTTTTCAGATGGCAATGACCACTGGGATGACCCAAAAGGCAACATAGTGCTGAGAAGAAGGGATAGAGTTGTACCCAGCACTGAAACATCTCTGTCACACCCTACAAGGCTCAGGGCCTGTTGCGGAAGAGGGGGCGGATAGAATGGAAGAGCCAAAGGAAGGGTACGACTCCTTACAATGCAACTGTCCAGACAGAAATTGGCCTTGATATCCATGACCTTGCAGTGCCAAGCAATACCTTTGTAAGACCCTCATAATAGAAGAAAAAGATGATGACATCAAATTAAAAGAGAGACTAATGGAGAGAGGGAGGGGATATGATGGAGATTGGAGTTCTAAAGGGGAATGGGAGGAGGGGAGGGAAATATCGTGCATTTTTTGTATGTAAGTATAGAAGTTGTCAATCATATATATATATATATATATATATATATATATATATATATATATATATATACACACACACACATAAATTGAAACCCGGACTGGAGAAATGGCTTAGCAGTTAAGGAGTTTGCCTGCGAAGCCAAAGGATCCCGGTTTGATTCTCCAGGACCCACGTAAGCCAGATGCACAAAGGGCACATGTCGGAGACCATGAGCAGCATAACAGCCATTTTGTATGAGAAGCCATCTTATGGACTCAAAAGGCCTTAGGATCAGAATTGCCCCAGCTACAAGCCCTGGCTGCAGGCGATCACTTTATCTACCTATCGGATCAGAGTTGCCCCAGCTACAAGCCCTGGCTGCAGGCGATCACTTTATCTACCTAACGGATCAGAGTTGCCCCAGCTACAAGCCCTGGCTGCAGGCGATTACTTTATCTGCCTATCGGAATGTAACAACAGACCTTCCCATGACCCCTGGGATTAAGAGTCCCATGATCTAACCTTATCAATCAGAGCATCTTGTAATCCTGGGTCAATGACCCCTGGGATTAAGAGTCCCATGATCAAACCTTATCAATCAGAAAGTCTTGTGACCCTGGGTCAGTTTCTAGTTTACCTTCCTCCTGCCTCCCCTATGTAAACCTCTGTATGAAAAATAAAATTTGAGACTTTGACCATATATTAGGCTTAGTCTCCTTCTTTGTGTCTGCTTTGTCTCTCTCATCCAGGTTAATCTCCCCTCGGGCTCTTGTTGAACCCCGCTGGTCAGGGCAGGCACATGCATCTGGAGTTCATTTGCAGTGGCTAGAGGCCCTGGCATGCCAATTCTCTTTCTTTCTGCCTCCCTTCTCCCTCTCTCCCTCCCCCTCCCCTCTCTCTGCTGGCAAATAAATAAATAAATAAAATTTTTAAATGAAATACAATAGGCAAACAGTGGTACAGCTACTGTGATCTTTGTGAAATCGTGTTCCACTTGGAATGTACAGAGCCTAAATTTCAGAAAGTCTCTTATTATTGATCATTTCCTATGAAGAGTAGCACCTTCACTCTGCCACATTCGGGGCACGAGTCTGTCCATCTTCATCAGCACAGATGCCTCTCGTGTTGGTACTTGGACTGTGTTTGATTCGCGTGTCCTGCCACCATTCTGCCACAGCATATGGTCAGATAACTTTTCATGTGCCTAAGCACAAAGCATGGCACAGTTAACAGCCTGAGAATGAGTTCAAGGCTACCACCCAGAGGAGATTTCTTCCAGTCCACTCCATGGTGTGTCCTCTATTTAGAAAACATTTAATCATGACTCAAATTCCTGAGTTCTCTTTTCTTGTCAAGAAAGCCATGGTTTGCTGAAGATCATAAAAGGCCTGGAATGAAAATGAACGACTGTTATTAAAATTAGTGAAGCTTTAATGAAGTAACAGAATGGTAATGTACTCCTTACAATTCAAATTTCTCCCTGAAATTGAAATTCTGTTCTCTCACAGCACTTCTATCCGTATGACTTGGTTTGTGCATCATAGACCCCTTGGAGCAGCTGGCAAAAGGAAGGCGGTCTCAGCTCAGAAACCTCAGGAGGTGCAATTTTACACATTATGTCACATGCTTCATTGCTCTCCCTCATCTCTTCTGAGTTACAAAACAAAATCTTGAGGCAGGGACTTAGCTCTCCCCAGTCCAGCAACTCTTTCACTGACTCAGATTCTGACCTGTTCAAGTGCCATCCCCCAGCCCAGCCCAGCCCAGCCCAGGCTCCGAAGTAGGGCTTACTCAATAACAGGTCATGCTGTTAGCAAGTAGTAACAAGTGAAAAATAATATTTATTTAATTTATTAATTTTAATTCTTTCTTATACTCCCTCTTTCTTTTTTATATTTTTGTGCATGCGTGTGTGTGGGTGTATGTGTGTGTGTGTAATGTGGTATGGATGGTGTATACACCATTGTGTTGTCCCATACGGGTCACTCCACTGCGGAGGATGGAGTGGAACGTGGGGGTAAACCACTCCATCGCTCATCTGCCTGGTCTTGTTTTGAGCCAGAGTCTCTCCTCTTTTTAATTCCAGGGCTTGTAGGGCTCTGAAGATTCTTGGCTCTGCTCCTCTGCAGGACTGGGGCTGCGGGTGCATGTGGCAATGCCCAGCTGTTTTATGTGGGATCTGGAGATTTGAACTGGAGACGTCTCAGGACCCCTCAGGCCCTCATGCTTGTCTAGGAAGCACTTTTAACTGCTGAGCCAGCTCTCCAGCCCTGTTGTTGTTGTTTGACACAAGGTCTTACTATATAGCCCAAACTAGCCTTGAACTCATGATCCTCCTGCCTCAGTTTCCCAAGTACAGTACCATGCTCAGCTTAGAAGTAACATTTAAAAGTAGGGAGAAAGTACATCTCAGTTCAGAAATATTTGCTCAACCATGTTTATAGCTGCTCACTTCATAAGAGCTAAGAACTGGAATGAACCCAGGTGCCCATCATTAGTCGACTGGATAGCCCAGATGTGCTAGATCTACACAATGGAATTCTACTCAGCAGTAAGAAGAAAATGACACAATGAAATTTGTAGAGAAATGGTCGAACTTGGAACAGATCATTCTAAGCGAACTCCCACAATCACAGAAAGACAACCGTAGCATGGTCTCCTCTGCGGTTCCTAACCTAGATCAGGCCAAGTTGCTGACATACCTTGAGGCTTGGACAATAGGGAGGGGAGGGCTTGCGGGAAGGGAAAGAAGGGGGGGGACACAAAACTGAACCCAAATTGAACTGGTACCATAGAATCCGATATCCTGGAAGTTAGACTGAGAGGTGGAACCCTCAAGAGGACCTTGGAAGGAGCACCTGAATCGAAGGGCCCTGGAGAGAGTGAGATGAAGCCTAACCTTAAATTTCTCCTGTTTCTCTTTCTTCTCTGTTTCTTTTTTCTTTTCCCTTGGGGCTGGCCTATAACTCCTTGTACCAGCATGTGGTTTACATCCACAATGAGCTGTTGATCCGAGAGGCCTACTAGATCTCCCAGAACAAACAAGACAGACTTCTGTCACAGCACTTGATTACCCACAAGAGGTTAATGGTAAGACCCTACTGCTGAAGACACCAAACACTGTTGGCATGGACCATGGAGAGACCTGGTAGGAATCTGGAGGAGAGCCAGTCCCCTGAAAATTAGCCCATCTAGTGCTGGAAGGCGCTACATGAGCTACCGGGGGAAAGTGGCCAACATCTGTCTGAGCAACTCAAAGTCTAAGTGACTCAGAAGCAAACAACCTGCCTTTTAGACAGACAGACAGACAGACAGACACACACACACACACACACACACACACTAAATAAATAAATAAATAATAAAGCAGGGGCTGTAGAGATGGCTTAGTGGCTAAAGGTGCTTGCTTACAAAGATACACAAAGTGGTTCATGCACCTGGAGTTTGTTTGCAGTAGCAGGAGACCTTGGACTACCCATACGTGCTCTTTCTCTTTCTCTGCTCACAAATAAATAAATAAAAAGATTTAAATAATAATAATAATGATAATAATAATAATAATAATAATAAAGCAGAATGCAGTGTGTTTCTTGAAAGCAATCACAAAACAGCATCAAAAAGAAAGCATGTAGCTAGTTAAAAAAAAAAACTATCCCTTAGCAAGGCCTAGAGGAAAACAGAGAGATTACCCAGAAGATCATGATGCAGCCTAGAACTTGCCTTAATGGTCTTATTCTTGGGGGTGGGGGGGAGTGCACAAACATGTATACATGTTCATATGTGTGTAGGAGGTTCACATGTGCATGTGTGCACGTGGAAGCCAATGGCCATGTCAGGTACCTTGCTCTGTTGCTCTCCCTCCGCCTTATGTGTTGAGGTAAGGTCTCTTACTGAAGCCTGACTTGGCTAATCTAGCTAGGCAGCTTTCCTAAAGGATCTGCCTGTTTCTACGCAGGCTGATGGTCAAGTGCCGCTATGCCCAGAGATTATATGGATGCTGGGAAACAGAAAGCATTTTACACATCTCCCCAGCCCCTAAATGGTCTTGTTCTTTTACAATATCAGCCCATGAGGAAAATGATGGCTTTCAGGACAATGGGTGAGCCAGGGCTTCCAGCCACTGCAGATGAGCTCCAGACATGTGTGCCACCTTGTACATCTGGCTTACGTGGGTCCTGGGAATCGAACCTGGGTCCTTTGGCTTTGCAGGCAAACACCTTAACCACTAATCCCTTTGTTTTGTTTTGTGGTGCGAGGGACCGAACTCAAGGCCTCATGTATGTCAGGTGAGCACTTGACCATTGAGCTATACCCCTGGTCCAGACCATGTGTTTTGAATACTTGGTCCCAGTTGGTGGCATCTTAGAAAAGCTGTGGGGCCTTTGGAAGACAGAGCCTTGCTGGCAACAGGCTCCAAGCCCAGTACTCACACTACTTCCTCCCTGCTGCTGTGAAGTGATGCCTGCCTGACTGTTTGCTCCTGCCATGCCTTCTCTGCCATAATGAAATTCTCATGAAACTGTAAGCTGAAACAAACCCTGTCCTTCCATGAGCTGCTTCTGGTTGGGTGTTTTGTCCCAGCAATGAGAAGCTGTTACAGGGTTTCACTTTATAGCCCTATAACTCATGATCCTCCTGCCTCAGTTTCCAGAGTATTAAAATTACAAACAATGCACCCCTGTGGTAGGCAAAAATTGAATTAATTTTAATAACATATTTTTAGGGCTGGGCATGGGACACTTGGGAGGCAGAGATAGGAGGATCGCCATGATTTTGAGGCCACCCTGAGATGACATAGTGAATTCCAGGTCAGCCTGGTCTAGAGTGAGACCCTGCCTGGAAAAACCTAAATAAATAAATAAATGATAGTTTTTATAAACCCAACATATTCAAAACATTCTGCCTTGAGATGAATCAGTGGCAATCAGTGGGTTTATTCAGTTGGCAAAGTGCTTGCTTTGCATGCATGAATCTCTGGGGGGTTCAGTCCCCAGAACCACATAAGACCAGCTACAGTGGGCACACCTGTGATCTCAGCACTTCTGAAGTAGAAGCCATGTCTCCAGCCCTTAAAAAACTTATATTTTATTTATTTGAAAGAGAGAGAAAAAGAAGCAGGGAGAGGGAGAATAGGCATGCCAGGGCTTTCAGCCACTGCAAATGAACTCCAGACGCCTGTGCCATCTTGTGCATCTAGCTTACGTGGATACTAAGGAATCAAACTCAGGTACTTGGGCTTTGCAGGGAAGTGTCTTGACCACTAAGCAATCTCTCCATCCCTTAAAATTAAAAAAAAATTAATATAATTCTGGAGATATTTTATATCCTTCAAGACTTTGAAATTCATTCTACATATTGCACCTACAATGCTTTCCATTTGGACACTTTAAGCACTTCAGAGCCTTACCTGCACAGTCGCTAGAAGCCACAGGAGGTACAGTTTGAGGACAGAGTCAAAGACCTGATAAGCATTAGTTTGGAGATATGTGAATGGCAGTGATGGACATGGAAAGAGAAGATGACAAAAACAAGCCAGAAGTAGCCAAAGAAATAGGAGGAGAATTAGCTAACAATGGAGCCCAAAGAATTGTAAAACAAATGGAGCTGGGCGTGGTGGTGCACGCCTTTAATCCCAGCACTGGGGTGGCAGAGGTAGGAGGAACGCAAGAGATTGAGGCCACCCTGAGACTACATAGTGAATTCCAAGTCAGCCTGGACCAGAGTGAGACCCTACCTTGCAAAACCAAAAAAAAAAAAAATGACAAGTGGGGCTAGAGCGATGGCTCAGCTCTGAGGACTGGGTTCGATTCCCCAGTACCCATATAAAGTTTGTGGAGGCAGGAGGCCCTGGTGCATTATGACCAAATGGGTGCAATGTCGGCTCTGGGGGAAACCAATTGCTCTCTAATTGGACTGGAGGCCCACTCTATGGGAGGGAACACATGCTGAAAACCTAATCAAAAGCCTATGGCAGGGGAGGTCATGTGCCTTAGGGGTATAAAGGCTGCTCCTGTGTGGCTAAATGCATATATTATTCTCACCAAACTGCCCTGAAAGCACTATACTTAATGTTCACATTCATGTAATAATGCTACTCTCATGTTTGGTTAGAGAAGCTTCTCTTTTCAGATGGTAGTGACCACTGGGATGACCCAAAAGGCAACACAGTGCTGAGAAGAAGTGACAGAGGAGTGTCTAGTACTGAAACATCTCTGTCACACCCTCCAAAGCTCAGGGTCCATTGTGGAAGAGGTGGCGCAAAAAATGCAACTGTCCAGACAGAAATTGGCCTCGATATCCATGACCTCGCAGTGCCTAGCAATACCTTCACAGGACCCTCATAATAGGAGAAAAAAAAAACGATGACATCAAATTAAAAGAGAGACGAATGGAGAGAGGGAGGGGACATGATGAAGAGTGGAGTTGTGAAGGGGAGAGTCGGGGAGAGGAGGGAAATATCATGGTTTATTGTCTGCTAGTATAGATGTTGTCAATAAAAAAAATTAAGGAAAAAAAAAAAAGACAGCTCACTGGCCTCACTGCTCACAGCTGGGCACTGTGGCAGAGCCACCATGGAAGCCTGGTCCTCCTCAGCTTCCCCTTGAAGCTACAGTGCACTGCTTATGAAGAGCGTCCTGCTAGGTCACCTCCTGCCTGGTCCCCAGGGCTGCTCTGCGGATCCCCAAAGTTCTGAGTTTCTTTGAGCCAGTGAAGGAGCAGGCAGGGGAGCCAACACTGGCAGGACACCCTCAATTTAAGAAGGATGGTAGGTAGTGGGTGAACATCTCACCCTCCCTTCCTGCCAGTGGCACAGACACAAGGGAGTGGATTGATTTTCTATTGCCATGACAATAAATTACCACAAGCTCCCCACCTTGAATAATTACCCGACAATCTTGTGGTTCACAGATCTGATTATCAGCTGGGTGATAATCGGACTAGTTTGGCGCAGAGCCGAGGTCGAGGTCCCTGCAGGAAGCTGTCTACTCTGGAGGTAGGTCACGGGGTGAATGGGTTGCCTGGCCTTTTTCTCTTCTCCCGGCAGCCTGTTTCCTCCACTCAGGACCCCTTTCCTCCAAGCTCAGAGCTCCAGCGTTGGGCCAGAGTCTTCTCATGCAGCCATCTCTCTGGTTCTTTTAATTCCCACCTCTTCCTGCTCTTTTTTTTTTTTTTTTAATTTTAACTGTTTATTTGCAAAGAGAGAGAGAGAGAGAGAGAGAGAGATAAAAGAGAGGCAGACAGAGAGAGAATGGGCATGCCAAGGCCTCCAGCCACTGCAAACGAACTCCAGATGCATGTGCCCCTTGTGCATCTGGCTTATGTGGGTCCTGGAGAATCAAACCAGGATCCTTTGGCTTTGCAGGCAAATGCCTTAACTGCTAAGCCATTTCTCCAGCCCCTTGTTTTGTTTTTATATCCAGGGCCACATGCATGCTAGGCAAGCCTTCTAACCCTGAGCAACATCCCCAGACCTGTTTTTATTTTTATTTTTTTTAAGATTTACTTATTTATTAGAGACAAAGAGAGGAAGAGAGAGAGTGAGAATGAGCGTGCCAGGGCCTCTAGCCACTGCAAATGAACTCCAGATGCATGTGCGACCTTGTGCAGCTGGCTTACATGAGACTTGGAGAATCGAACCTGGGTCCTTAGGCTTCACAGGCAAGTGCCTTAACCGCTAAGCCATCTCTCCAGTCCTTGTTTTTATTTTTTTATTTTGAGGCAGGGTTTCACTAAGTTGCCCAGATTGGCTTTGAACTTTGTAGGCCAGGCAGGCCTTGAACTTGAATTCTCCTGCCTTAGCATCCCAAGTAGATGTAATTATAGGCCTAGGCCATGTCTGTCTGTCTGTCTGTTTATTTATTAGCAGGGTCTCACCTTGTGGCCCAGGCTGGTCTCAAACTCATGATTCTCCTGCTTCTCCTTCCCAAGTGCTGGAATCACAGCTTTGTACCTCCATGTTCAACTCCCTTTTCTTTTCTTTTCTTTCTTTGGTTTTGCAAGGTAGGGTTTCACTCTATGTAGTCCTAGGGTGGCCTCAAACGCATGGTAATCCTCCTACCTCTCCCTCCCAAGTGCTGGGATTAAAGGTGTGCACCACCATGCCCAGCTTCTTTTTTTATTTTAATATATTTATTTATTTATTGGACAGAGAGGGATGACATCAAATTAAAAGAGAGACGAATGGAGAGAGGGAGGGGACATGATGAAGAGTGGAGTTGTGAAGGGGAGAGTCGGGGAGAGGAGGGAAATATCATGGTTTATTGTCTGCTAGTATAGATGTTGTCAATAAAAAAAATTAAGGAAAAAAAAAGACAGCTCACTGGCCTCACTGCTCACAGCTGGGCACTGTGGCAGAGCCACCATGGAAGCCTGGTCCTCCTCAGCTTCCCCTTGAAGCTACAGTGCACTGCTTATGAAGAGCGTGCACACCAGGGCCTCTTGCTGCTGCAGATAAACTCCAGATGCATGTGGCAGTTTGTGTATCTGGCTTTACATGGATAGTGGGGAACGGAACCCAACCCAGTAGGCTTTGCAAGCAGTCCAGATCCCTTTTCTTAATAAGACACTAGCCATTGGATTTAAGACAGATCCTAATTCACTCTGAATCATTTTAATTTGATTTAATCTGCAAAGACCCTAATTCTACTAGGTTTTTCGTGTTGTTTTTGAAAATGGTGGGAATGGAAGCCAGAGCTTTATACATGCTAGACAACCACTCTAAATCACAGTTGACCTTTTCTTTCTTTTTGTCTTTTTCCTTCTTTCTTTCTTTCCTTTTCTTTCTTTTTTAGTTTTCATTTATTTATTTTTTCCGAAATAGGTGCTTTAGCTCAGGCTGCCTGGAACTCACTCCATAGTTCCAGGCTGGCCTAGCACTCTTACCTCTGCCTTCCTCTGCTAGGATTAAAGGCCTGTGCCACCAACCCCAGATTCTTCTTCTTTTTTAAAAATATTTATTTAGTTAGTCATTCGAAAAAGAGTCAGATAGGTGGAGAGAGAATGGGCACACCAGGGCCTCCAGTCATTGCAAATGAACTCCAGACACATGTGTCACCTTGTGCATCTGGCTTATATGGGTACTGGAGAATGGAACCTGGGTCCTTAGGCTTTGCAGGCAAGTGCCTTAACCACTAAGCCATTTCTCCAGCCCCATATTTTGTTCTTTAAAAATTTATTTATGAGAGCAGAGGAAGGGAGAGAGAGCAAGAAAGAGAGAATGAGCGTGCCAGGGTCTCTAGCTATTGCAAATGAACTCCAGGTGCATGAACCACCTTGTGCATCTGGCTTTATGTGGGTACTGGGGAAACAAACCTGGCTCCTTAGAGGCTTTGCAGGCAAGTGCCTTAACCACTGAGCCATCGCTCCAGGCCAGTTGAGAGGCTATTTTCTTTTCTTTTTTTTTTTTCTTTCTTTTCTTTTCTTTTTTTTTTTTTGGTTTTTTTGAAGTAGAGTCTCACTCTAGCCCAGGCTGACGTGGAATTCACTATATAGTCTCAGGGTGGCCTCTAACTCACAGCAATCCTCCTACCTCTGCCTCCTGAGTGCTGGGATTAAAGGTGTGCGCCATCATGCCTGGCTTCCAGTTGAGGCTATTTCTAAATAAAGTTATCACAAGCAACTGGAGGTAGGACTTCAATATATCTTTTGGGAGGACACAACTCAACACCTGCTAGATGTAACTCTTCAGGTGTCGCTGGTAAATTGGTGGTTTGTTTTTTTGTTTTGTTTTGTTTTTGTTTTTTTTCGAGGTAGGATCTTACTCTAGCCCAGGCTGACCTGGACTTCATTATGGAGTCTAGGTGGAGCTGGTAGATCTTGAGAACCCTAGGGAGGAGGCTCCCTGGAAGGGCTTCCGGGGAGCCCTCCGAGAAAAACAAGTTGGCAGGAGAAAGGCTGACTAAGGGGAAGTCAAGAGCAAAATAGTACACGTGAGTAAAACATCATCTAGGGCAAAGGGAGGGGAGGGCAGAGGGCTGTGGAATTGACTGGACCCACAGTGTAGCAAGGCCCCACATGACACAAGGCGTCTGTGGTTCAGTGGGGAATCTACAGCCTGGACTCCAGAGAACTGTGGAAGGTCAATGACTTAGCATTATACAAAGATTCTAGCACTACAAGAGGCAGAGAACTGGTTCTAAGCTGATAGAGTCCAGCCTAGTGGTTCCAGGAGGGGCTGGGTCTAGAGACCCTTGAAAAGAACTAGCTTTTAGCTCAACCTGGCGTCCAAGTACTTTCAAGTTCCGTAGACCTCTGTCCAAGGCCTCCCTCATTCAGTGCAAATCTTACCTCTCTGAGAGGTTAAGGTGCCATTTATATGCTGATGAAACACAGATTTGCATCTTAAACTAGTTTCCTAATTACCTACAGCATCCCACAGTGCAAGCTTAGCATTTGGAAAGCTGAATTCACCCACCAAACTTGTTTTCCCGGAAGCTCCTTATCAATAGCAGTACTACCCAACTGTAGTGGGGGGCTGGAGAGCTCGCTCAGTGGTTAAAGGCACTTGCCTATAATGCCTGATGGCCTGGGTTCAAATTCCCAGTGGTCACATAAAGCCAGGTGCACAAATGGCGCACGTGTCTGGAGTTCTTTTGTAATGGCAACAGGCCCTGGCGCTCTTCTCAATCTATCTCTGCTTGCAAATAATTTTTTTTTTTTTAAGAATTGTGGTGGGAAGAGGCATCTGTTGCTTCTTCCTCTCTTTCAGGCACATGAAATCACATCAAATCATTTCTTTTTTTCTTTTGGTTTTTCGTTTCACTCTAGTCCAGGCTGACCTGGAGTTCACTAGGTACTCTCAGGGTGGCCTTGAACTCCTCCTACCTTTGCCTTCTGCCCGGCTCACATCAAATCATTTCCTGTGGTTACAACCTTTCTGCTTTCAGTTCAATTACACCTTACAGGTTTAGTATAGGCTGCAGTTAGTTAGCACAATAACCCCTTAACCAGAAGTGTGGCTTCCTTGTCCCCTCTGGGAGTGAACATCCAACACTGTCACCCAACTAAAATTCCTTAGTGTAACACATAGATCTTCATATAGAGTCCTAATGACTGTGGTGTCATATTTCTTACATATCCCAAAGCGTTTTCCTAATTGTGAAATCTTTTGCTTAAAAATTCACGTTTGGGTGGGGGGAGGGAGGGAAGTACCATAGCATATTGTCTACAATTAAAGAAGTTGTCAATAAAAATAAATAAATAAATAAAAATATTTTCTAGAAAAAAATTCACGTTTGGGGCTGGAGAGATGGCTTAGCAGTTAAGGCGCTTGTCTGCTAAGCCTAAGGACCAACGTTCGATTCCCCAGTACCCACGTAAGCCAGATGCACAAGGTGGTACATGTGTCTGGAATTCGTTTGCAGTGGCTAGAGGCCCTGGCGCATCCAGTCTCTCTCTCGCTCTCAAATAAATGTCTATCTGCCTCTTTCTCAAATAAAAATTTAAAAATTACTCTTTGCAAAGATTGAGTGGAAAAAGGAAAGGGTCACATTGTTTAAAAAAATTGATCTTAAAAGGGGAAGACGAGCTGGTCGTGGTGGCGCACACCTTTAATCCCAGCAATCGGGAGGCAGAGATAGGAGGATCACTGTGAGTTCGAAGCCACCCTGGGACTACACAGTGAATTCCAGGTCGCCTGAGCTACAGTGAGACCCTACCTCGAAAAACCAAAAAAAGAAAAGAAAAAAGACAATAAAAGAAAAGAAAAAGAAAGAAAAAAGGCGGGGGGGGGGGAGAAAGACGGATAAAGTTGCTTTTACAACCCCTTTCCCGTTTCTGGAGTCCTGGCGTGGATGGCTGGTGATAGTGTGCGCTCTCGCTGATCCACAGCTTTGTTAAAGTCTCACACTTTAATCCAGGAGCTACTGTGTCCTCCCCAACCGTGTTGTGGAGAAAACACACAAAGACAAGGAGCCTGTGTTCACCTGCATCGCTTCTGCGTCGCCGGATTCGAACCTTAGGAAACCGGCAAACAGGTATTTCAAGAACGAAAAGGGTGTCTGCGTAGCGTGCAAAGCTACAAAAAAGCCCGTCACCCCAACGTTTCTGCTCCCAGATGATTTGGAAAATGCTGCCCAACTCCAAAATTTGGACGGGTGTTTCTTCACGCCTCACAGCTGTGCGGGAAGCCCGACAAGATGTCAAATGGGAGCATTTTGCTTTATGTGCATCAACAAAGTCGAAACCCTGAAGTTATTTCAGGTAAGCTGCATCCCCAACGTCAACTGAAGCACGCTGAAATTTAGTCTGCCATGTTTACTGGGACATGTAAAGAACCAACGGTGTCACTAGAGAACCGTGACCCGCTCCCCACTCCTCACACCCAAGACTTTCCAACAAACATATCAAATATTTAAGAAACTTTGCCGGGCACTGGCATTCCCTGCGGCTCCTGTGAACCCCGGAGCCAAGCTAAACAATAGGTGAAGGAAATGATGGGAGTCACCAAGTGCCGTTGGTTTTCAAATGTCTCACTGGACCGAGGCGCTTATCCTCGGCTCCCGCACTTTTGCAAATTCTTTCTTTCCACGGTCATTGTCTCACAGCACCCTCCGGCCGCACAGATCCCGGGGCAGACACTGCATCCCGTGGGCGCTGCGGGATCGCGCCCGGCCAGGTCGTGAGGAAATCGTCCCGGCTCTTCCAAGGCAGTCGGAGGGGAAAAAAAAAAAAAAAAAAAAAAAGCAGGTAGCCCTGGCGCCCAGGGCTGCTGCCAATGCAACTCGCAACTTTTGAAATCAATCCTTTTTTTTTTCTTTTGCATCATGCAACGGATGCCACCGCTCCTAGGGTTTGCAACCCCCCACCCCTCCCCCGAGACCAATCATTGCCGCGCTCGGGCCTGCACGGCGCCCGCCCCGCCCCCTTTCCCCGGCCGCACGCCAGCCACCCAGCCGCTCCGGCCGCGGCCCGCAGCCTCTCGAGAGGAGGGGTCCGCTCTTAAAGGGCCCAGTCGGCGGGAGCGAGGCGGCCGGGTTCCCGCAGGGCCCCGCACGCCACCCGCCACGCCGAGCTCCCCGCGCCGCCCAGGCCGCCCGCCGCCGCCGGGAGCAGCATTTTTATTCAGGCGACGCTTAAGGGAGCCCGCCGCGCCCGGTGCATTGTGGGAGCGCCGCGGCCCGTTTTCGGGAGGAGGCGGAGGGCGCAAAGCGAGCCGGTAAGCGGCGGGCCTGGCGAGGGGGGGCGAGACTGCAGGCTTAAAGGGGAATATCGGTCGGCAGGCCCCCCGCGGCGGCCGTTGCAAATCCCCCTCCGGGCCGCCCGGGACCGCCGGGGGACCGTGCACGGCGCTCCTTGCCAGCCCTGCCTGGAGAGGGGCAGAACCCAGGGCTTGGTGGGGCCGCTTTAAAAAGAAGCACCGCCCGCGCCGCTGCCGCCGCCGCCGCCTCGCGCGGGGCCGGGGAAGGAGGGAGGAGGAGGCGGGGAGGAGTGGAGGGGGAGGGCGGCGGCGGCGACGCAGGGGTTAATCTTTTCGCCCGCCGACATTTTCGCGCGGCGGTGGCGGCGGTGGCGGGGTCCCGTGCGCGCGCAGCGCCGGCCGAGCAGCCGGTCCCGTGGCCCCTGGCGCGGCGCCTCGGGCCTGTCCGCCGCCACCCCCCCACGGCACGCGCCCGCCGGGTCCCCGCGCTCGCCGCCCTCGGACGCCCGGGCCCAGCGGGGATGGCCCTGCCGGCCGCGCCGCGCCGTCCGCCCCGGGTCGCTGGCCTGCGACGCACAAAGAGCGCGGCCCGAGCCCGCGGTGCCTTTAAAAGCGGCGGCCTGCGCCTTAAGGTGTCCCGAGCGGCGGCGGCGTGGGCGCGCGGGCCTCATGGAGCGCGCGGCGCCGGCCCCGGGACGCCCGCCCGGGCCTGGGGGCTGCGGCTAGGTAGGTCCCCGGCGGCGGCGCCCCGGTGCCGAGCCCTGCGCCGCGCTGCGGCACGGAGGGGTTAAGCGTTCTTTAAATATTCATGGCATTGTTTTAAAGGTGTAAACATGTGGCTTCTGGGTCCGCGCTGACTCTGGTGCCCCCTTAAGCGTCCGTCACTCCATTTTCCTCC
Source organism: Orientallactaga sibirica (assembly GCA_036365145.1). Classification (NCBI taxonomy): domain Eukaryota; kingdom Metazoa; phylum Chordata; class Mammalia; order Rodentia; family Dipodidae; genus Orientallactaga; species Orientallactaga sibirica. The sequence goes on from JAEOAD010002853.1 coordinate 3,940,778, forward strand.
TCCCCTCCATTACACCGTGTTTGCATCCCGACCCCTCCTCCCCAGGATGTTTTAATTTTCCTTCAAGTTGGGATGTGAATCTCTGGCTATTTTTCCCCCCTCTGTCATTCCGCTTGGCGTTTTAAAGCTACTGAACGTTTTCTTGATAAAAGGTGTTTGAAACTTTCTTCCCTCCATGCCCTCCCCACCACCAAAGTGTAGGAAAATACAAATTGAAAAGGAAGTTGATCTCTAAAATGCCTCTCTTTTTGATGGGTTTGGATATAGGGAAGTAACTGGGTGCTTCCTGAGTGCCAGTGAGGCGGTGTTAAGTCTCAAGGCATTTTGCGACGGGGGCTGGGGGTGTCCCAAACCCTTGGAGGTTGAAGTGTTCAGACATTTTCCAAACTAACACGGCCTCGAAATGACTATCCCAGGCATTTGCTTGGCTCCACTGCTTTCTTTGGGCACGTTGGTTTCTTGACGTGGTGTGTGAAGATCGTATCTTTAGTTGCCCTGGGAAATAATTGCTCATCACTTATTTTTTGGATTACTGCCCAAAGTTTGGCTTTATTTTCTTGGTATTTTGAGGTAGGGTCTCGCTCTAGCCCAGGCTGGAATTCAGTGTGTATTCTCAGGGTGGCCTCGAACACAGGGCGATCCTCCTACCTCTGCTTCCCGAGTGCCGGGATTAAAGGCATGCGCCACCACGCCCAGTTGTGAAATGTATTTTTAAATGAGTGATGTGCTTCCCAGGGGATGGGAAACTATAAATGGGAATTATGTTCTTAATCATACATTTTATAGCGGAGACTGACCTTATCTGTAAGTCTCCCCAGTAAAGCATCAGTGTGCAGTTTGTAAACTCCAGGAGCACAGGTTGGGTTTTTGTTTTAGCTGGAACCGTGCACACTTAGAAAAGCTTGTTCCAGAAACATAACAGTGATACCCAGTACCATAAATGCTAGTGATTCATATGATTAAATTTTACTGTTCTGTAATGAAGTGGTGAATGTAGTGAGCATGAGCTTGTCAGAGATGTGTGTACTAGTTTGTTGGGCAGGATATTTGCTTTCTAGGAAATAGCACTGAATTAACATCAGAGAACTTTCTTTGAAAAACCCTGACTTCGTCTTACAGTTGTTTAAGTTGTGTCCTTTAGTGAGGTCTTCCAGTTAGTTTTAGATTGTGTCGTGTATGGGTTCAGAGGAAAACATATTTCTACAAGTTTAAAAACTCATCTTGAGGAATTTCATCAAATGTTAATGTGTGTGCTAATGTGTCTGCATTTTCTGCTAGGCATTTTATTCTGCATCAAAGAGCAAAAGCTAGCCAAAAGTTTTCCAGAAAAGTCATTCTTGGTAGGACCTCTACTTTCTAAACCATAGTTCTTACAAGATTGATGGGTAACATGCACCCTAGAAAGCCCTTTGGGGGGGGGGTATTTACAGTGGCTGGCTGGAGGCCCTGGGGTGCCCATTCTCTCTCTGTCTGCCTCTGTGTGTGCCTCTCTGAAATAGATAAATAAAAAATATATTTTTTAAAGCCTTTGGGATTTACTGTTCAAGTGGCAGGTGTCACATGAGCTCTCTGGCCCTCAGAGCCACATTTATCACCACGCTGCCGACATCATAGACACCCGTGATGGCTTTGCCCCCTTTTTAGATGATCTGCTTTGGCTTACCTATCATGATCATGAACAAGGCATTTCCCTCTGTGGCCTTGGTGATCACAGCTTTTTTACCTAGTGAGCATTTGCTTGATTCTCGATAAGTATCCGTTCAGATTCATCTAACAGTGTCTTTATGTTTTAGGTGGATCAGAAGTAGAGAGCCCAGTTGATTGTGAGAGAGGAAGTGGTGGGGCTGTGAGGTGTGTGGCCCCAGAACCATGTCTGCTCGGGAGTCCTTTAACCCGGAGAGTTACGAATTGGACAAAAGCTTCCGACTAACCAGGTTTACTGAGTTGAAGGGCACAGGCTGCAAAGTGCCCCAAGATGTCCTACAGAAATTGCTGGAATCTTTGCAAGAGAACCACTTCCAAGAAGATGAGCAGTTTCTGGGAGCAGTCATGCCACGGCTTGGTATGTGAACCCTTGTTTCTTGAGTCTTCTACCTCCTGTGAGTGTGGTCACCAACCATTCTTTCCTTCTTTTTCGTGTTGCTTTTGTTTTTAAATATCCACGAGAAAAACTCTAGAAGCAATCCAGTGTAACTGTATTGTTATTGTCACTTATTTAAAAGAAGAACTTGAAATGCTGTTAACAGTTTTTGAACTATGGAGTATATGATTGATAACATTAGAGTACAGTAAAATATTTTTACCTTAAATTGGGATTTTCTGGTTAGCTGAGGATAAGCCAAATCTCCATTCTGCCTTTCAGTGATGCCCTAGGAAGGGAGTCAGTGCTTCAAAGGGCGAATTAAGGGTCCTCTACAGGGTCCTGGGTTGAGAAGCTGAGGGTAGGACACACGGGACTACTGCACATGCAGAAGGGGAGGAGACGGGGTGAATCTATCTATGTTTGACTTTGGGTGTCATCTATTCCATTCTATTATTTTTCTTTTCTAAAGTTCTTGTGTGGTTGGTGGTTTTTCTTTTCTAAGCCTAGCTTAGGAAGCAATGGTAGGCTCTGGGATATTCGCTGCTCACTGAATGACAAGACAGTGGTGACTTGTCTTGTGAGCGTGTGGAGCGGTGCTGACAGTCCGATAGCCAATTTTGTAGTTGCACAGTGACTCGCAGCTTTCTTACCGAAGGTTCTTTCTTCATTTATTTTTGCTCATTTTCTTATAAAGTCCTATCTTAGCACCCTGAGGTACTCCTTTCTTCCTAGTATGTAAAGCAGATAATGAAAACAGAGTCTCCGTGGTGAGGAGGGAGGAAAACTTACCCTGCTCCTTCACCGCACTGCGCCCCAGGCCTCAAGTTTTCTGTCTCTCTCTGCTGTGTAAGATGAGAGGAAACCTGAACATAAGTGATATTCTACAATCTAGAAGTCTGCTCATAAGACACTGAATAATCAAAACCAAATGAAATAAGTAATCACTTTTGTTTACAGCTTCCCCTGTTGGTCTTGGTGAGTACTTGGGCCTGTCTTGTAGCCCTGAGTTAATGTGCCTTCCATCAGTTCTGAGGTCAGGACCATGGGACCCCGTATGTGGGACAGAATTGAGATCAAAATGTGGGTCTGTATCTTCCAGTTCCTCCACTCACGCTGACTTTCTGATTTCTTTGGACATGGGGAGAGGATCCAGGCATAGTGGCACATGACTTTAATCCCAGCACTTGGGAGGCTGAGGTAGGAGTTACCGCTGTGAGTTCGAAGCCAGCCTGAGACTACATAGTGAATTCCAGGTCAGCCTGGGCAACAACCTACCGTTTTAAAAAAAAAGACACGGGGAGAGAAGTGTTTGGAACTGAACTCCATTCAGTATTCTGACCACTTGCCAACTTGACAAGATGGTTCCCTTAACTCCTCAGTCCACAGACTATGGCCCAGTTACAAATGTGGCCTTACCTCAGCAGTGGCAAAGAGGTACAAAGAAGCAGGTGGAAGCTTACAAAGTCGCTGCTCTAGTCACACAGAGCTTTTCCGAAGTAAATGGAACTGAGCTTTTTCTAGGAAAAAGCAAAGTTGTTTCATGGAGATCCCTAGGAATAGACAGAATCCCAGGTGATAAGGAAATGGATGCTAAAAGCAGTGGAGTGAGCCCAGTGTGGTGGCGCATGCCTTTAATCTCAGGCAAAGGTAGGAAGATCACTATGAATTCAAGGCCACCTTGAGACTACATAGTGAATTCCAGGTCAGCCTGGGCTAGAGTGAGACCCTTCCTTTAAAAAAAAAAAAAAAAAGGCAGTGGAGTGATAAGCCTTCTAAAGAAGTGGTGTAGTATCTTAGTGGGCACAACATTACCTTGAAATCAGCTAGACTCATAACCTCACCAGACACTGGATTGCAGTCTTAACCCTGTTCTCAGTCTAGAAAATAGTACTGTAATGCTTTACTGCTTGATCGTTGTCAGAATGTGTGTGTGTGTGTATGTGTGCACCCATGCATGTAATGTGCACATGTATACTAAATGTGTATTTTTATGCATATATGCACACATGTATATGTATGTGTTTATCTGTTTTTCTTCCCAATTGAATGTAATATTTTCTGGGTTGTATTAATTGAAGGATGAACCAAAACAGCTCTTAAAAGTTACATAATTACTAGATAGTTTCTAACTAAAGAAATGTTAAAAATAGGTGTGTCTTAGAAAAGAGTCATTTGTCATGTGGTACTAGGTGTAGATCACTGGTGCTAATGTCTGTTCTTTTTCTTGATGGAATTTCAAGCTTGCTGAAGACCTAGAATTTATGCTGGTTTAACCTAAACTTCTCAGTGGTTCCTGTTTGCCCTCTGCCTGACTTTCCATTTGAACTTAGTTTTTCAAAGGCCATAGCCCATCTCAAGCTTACCCTTTATCCTTTCCTTAAAAATTGAGAGGTTGCCGGGCGTGGTTGCACAGGCCTTTAATCCCAGCACTCAGGAGGCATGAGTTCAAGGCCATCCTGAGACTACATAGTCAATTCCAGGTCAACCTGGGCTAGAGTAAAACCCTACCTAGAAAAAAAAATTGAGAGATCATATCTATTTATTTTGTGGTGTTAGAGGTCAAACCCAGGGCCTTTTGAATGCTGGGCATTTACAGCCAGGATGGCACTTTGAGCTCTTTCTCTTTACTACATATCCAAGTTGCAAGAGGCACTTTCTTTTTCTCCTTCTGTGTTTGACCTCCATTCAGTGGTTCCGACCACTCTCCCACCTTAACAAGATCTCTCCCTGAGGTCAGCACGGCACTGGTTCAAATCTAGCGCACACAGGGTCACGCAAGTAAAACTTCAGTGGAATGCAGCCTTGTATGTATGTGAACATAATATCTGGCTGCTTTGGTGACATGTAGAATAGAAGCTTAAACTGTGATTTGTTCCTTAGGGGAAATATGCCAACCATGACCTGAGTGACTGACTGGCTGTCCTTATAATTCTTTAGTTTTTAGTTTTGCTTTTGGTCTTTCTTTCTCCCTTCCTCCCTTCCTTCCTCCCTCCCTTCCTCCTTCCCTCCCTTCTTTCCTCCTTCCCTTCTTCCCTCCCTCCCTTTTTCCTTTCTTCCTTCCCTCCCATCCATCCATCCATCCATCCATCCATCCATCCATCCATCCATCCATCCATCCAAGGTAGGGTTTCACTCTAGCCCAGGCTGACCTGGAATTCACTATGTAATCTCAAGGTGGCCTCAAACTCATGGCGATCCTCCTACCTCTGCCTCCCTACCCAGTGCTGGGATTAAAGGAGTGTTGCCCCCACGCCCGGCTAGTTTTGTTTTTTCGAGGTAGGGTCTCACTCTAGCCCAGGCTGACCTGGAATTAACTGTGAAGTCTCAATCTGGGCTCGAACTCACAGTGATCCTCTTACCTCTGCCACTACACCTGGCTTCTTATCATTCTTCAGGAAGGTCCTTAAATTGGGAAAGTTTTCCAAGCATCACATTAATGAGTTGTACCAAGTTCCCAATTTCTCCACTCCAGAAGGCATCAAGAAGTTATTTATTTTTCAAGAAGTAGTTTCTAAACCAACTATGATAGTCCAGTGCTGTCCAAAAGAAATATGAAGCAAGTTACATGTATAATTTTAAAATCTAGTCACATCTTTTTTTTTTAATTTATCTTATCTGAGAGAGAGAGAGAGAGAGAGAGAGAGAGAGAGAGAGAGAGGGAATGAGCCTCCAGCCACTGCAAATGAACTCTAGATGCATGAGCCCCCTTGTGCATTTGGCTTATGTGGGTCCTGGGGAATTGAACCCAGGTCCTTAGGCTTTGCAGACAAATGCCTTAACCACTAAGACATTTTCCCAGTCCTAGTCACATCTTTTAAAAAGAATTTCTAATCTAGCTTTAAAAAGTGATAAAATTCTTTTGTTTAACTCAATATATTAAATATATATTTTAACACCTATAAAATGTTAATTATATGTTGAGGCAGTTGATATTACAGTGTGATGTCTATTTTACACTTAATGGCACATCTCAGTTTAGAAGAGGCACATTTCAAGTGCTCAGTATCCCCATGTAGTCTGTGGTGCATTGTGGGACAGTGTCACAACTGTGAAAGGGACAGTGTGGTGCCTTTCAGCACTGGAACATACTCAGGAGTCATTGGTTACTCTGAGGAAAGGAGCTGGCTAGAAATTAAATGTTCTACAAAGCAAATGTATTTAAGACTACCCATATTAGAAAGACTGAAGGCCAGGATTTAGCAGCTATTTAGTGCCTCTTTCAATAATCCTTTAATGAGAAAACTCTTTCTTTCTTTCTTTCTTTCTTTTCTTTTCTTTTCTTTTCTTTTCTTTTCTTTTCTTTTCTTTTCTTTTCTTTTCTTTCTTTCTTTCTTATTGGCAACTTTCATAATTGTAGACAATAACCCATGGTAATTCCCTCCCTCCCCCCACTTTCCCTTTTGAAACTCCACTCTCCATCATATCCCTTCCCCCTCTCAATCAGTCTCTCTTTTAGTTTGATGTCATGATCTTTTCCTACTATTATGAGGGTTTTGTGTAGGTAGTTTCAGCACTGTGAGGTCATGGATATCCAGGCCATTTTGTGTCTGGAGGAGCACGTTGTAAGGAATCCTACCCTTCCTTTGGCTCTTACATTCTTTCGCCACCTCTTCCGCAATGGACCCTGCACCTTGGAAAGTGTGTTGGAGATATTTCAGTGCTGAGCACTCCTCTGTCCCTTCTCAGTACCATGGTGCCTTCTGAATCATCCCAAGGTCACTGCCGTCTGAAAAGAGAAGCTTCTCTAACCAAAAGTGAGAGTAGCATTAATATATGGGTATGAACATTAAGAGAAGTGCTTACTGGGCAGTTTGGTGAGCATAGTATATACATTTAGCCAGACACCAGCAGACATTATACCCCTAGGGCTCATGACTACCCCTGTTGTAGGTTTTCAGTATCAGGGGTGTATTCCCCCATAAAAGGCATGCCAGTATTGCACCTGTTGGCTCATTTGGCCTGGCTGACCAAATTGAAGGCTTGCAGTGTCCACTGTTGAGTATCTCCACTGGTGTTTTCTCTCTTTCCCATTGAACTGCATGGCAGCATAGTTTTTCCAGCTTTCTATCAGCTGGTCCACATGGAGGAGGTTTTCAGCTCAGCTCTGGCAGAGTTTTCTCAGTGACTTTGCAGCCCAAGTATGTGGAGTCTTCAGCAATAGGGTTTTACCATCTGGTCCTGGTGGAGCCTTGGCAAAGGCCTGTAATGAGAAAACTCTGTTTTTCAAAATGAATAGTAATGCTTCCAGTGTAGCCAGTTGTTAGAATTGTCAGTTCAGAGAAACTGAGCTAAGGTGTGACTGGTGCCCTGTTTAGAATCTGCACACGTGTGTCATTGTGATGAATTACTGCATATTTCATTGTCTAACAAGCGGAAACTGAACACAAGCCAGGAGTGTTCTGTTGTCTCTTGTCTGTGAGACTGACATTCTGAAGTTGGAGCCTCTGTTTTCTAGCTGGATCTTCCAAGAGTTTCTGCTTTTTCACCAAGTTTGGTATAAAAATCAGCCTCTCATCAAACTCTGCTTTTTAAAAAAAATTAATTTAATTTATTTATTGGAGAGGGAGAGAATGGGCGTGCCAGGGCCTCTAGCCATTGCAAACAAACTCCAGATGCATGTACCACCTGGTGCATCTGGCTTATGAGGGTCCTGGGGAATTGAACCTGGGTCCTTTGGCTTGACAGGCAAGTGCCTTAACTGCTAAGCCTTCTCTCCAGCCCCCGAACTATGCTTTTTTATTAAGCTTGCTTTTAATTTTGCATTAGTAACAATAGACAGCACCAGGAGAGAGTAAGGGCTGCAGTAGCCACCAACCACAGGCTGTGCTGTCGGGGGAGACGCTGCACTCTGTAAAATACAAACTGTCATTTAGTGTGGTCCTGGTAAAGCGTATTCTGGTTTGGTTTGAAATTCTGTTTTAAGGGTAGAGTCCACTTCTTTCCTTTGGCACTTCATCCTGGGGTTTTCCTGCCTTTGGCTGTTGGGCTGCTAAGTGAGCAGAAGGGAATCTTTGAGAAGGATGTAGGGAAAACTAGATTCTGTTTATGCGGGCATGCCGGTCTGAATTTGCAAAATGCCTGCACTAAAGGTCATCTTCAAAGGAATCTAACTTACTGAGTTTAGTCTTGGCAATAATAAAACTGATTTCAAGAAAAAAAGAATTATTTTTAAAACATATTTATTTATTTGAGAGGAGAGAGGGAGGGAGGAAGAGAGAACAAGCAAGAGAATGGGCATCTTGGGCCTCTTGCTACAAATGAATTCCAGATGCATGCTCCACTTTGTGCATTTGGCTTTACATGGGTATTGGGGAATTGAACCTAGGCTGGCAGGAGTTGCAAGAAAGTACCTTAGGCTGCTGAGCCACCTACCTAAACCCAGGAGAGTTCTTCATTAGTTCATCAGTGCTCCATGCGTTGTTGTTGTTGTTCTTCTTCTTCTTCTTCTTCTTCTCCTCCTCCTCCTCCTCCTCCTCCTCCTCCTCTTCTTCCTCCTCCTCCCCCCCCCACCCCCCCATAGCATTCTTAACTATTTAGGAATGAGTTTTAATAAGCTGAAATTTTTTTTACAGGTTTGTTGAGATATTGCCCTTTAATAGACAGGAAGTAAATTTAAGGCCAGTCCTTGTTTGTTAAGTCAGGAAAGGTGACATTTATAAGGTTTTCACTATGGGAATAACAGAATTTAAGATTTCCTCTTAAAAAGTACTTTTGGGAAGTTATAAAATAAATGGATTACATACATGGCTGGGTGTTTATGTACATGCTTGGTTTGGAATTTTTAATTCCTGGTCTGGCTTTGTGCTTCTTTTTGCCATTTTCAGATTGACTAAGATGTAATAGTAACAGCATTTTCTGTATGTAAGCTACAGTATAGATACTTTATTGAGAAAGTATGATATTATATAAAGATTATAATAACATCTTGGTAAGTAAGATCTCAAATAACTATTGATAAAATCATAACCTAAGTTCTATTTGTGCTATTGTCACCTAAAGAAATTCTAAGTAATAAAGTTAAAAAACACAACAAAAGTAAAATTTTGTTCAAGGCATCATTAAGGTTTAAAAACTGCACCATATTTATTTGAAATCAATTTCTATTCATATTTTCTATCTTTAAGCTGGTATTTCATGTTTATTCAGTTACACATCTTGATAGGAAACACATGCTTTCATTGGCAATGTGGAGTTTCCATAAGTGTCTTTCTTAATACAGAAATCTTCCTGCTCAAAATGTAGGTCATTCAATTTTAAGTGGCTTTCTCCTTTTATTTTTGGATGCTGGCGGCCTCCATCTTCCCAGGCATTGGAATGGATACTTGCGTCATTCCTCTGAGGCATGGTGGTCTTTCCTTGGTTCAGACCACAGATTACATTTATCCCATTGTAGATGACCCATATATGATGGTAAGTTTGACCTCATATTTTTTATAACTGGAAGTACTTACGCATTTAATTTTTGGTTGTGGCTGGGTTTTTTATATACCTGTGGTAATTTTTGATTTCTTGTAATGCTAAATTGTAAATTGTAATGCTAAATTACATTACCCTAGCCACCCCTGCTCACCCCTCAACTTCTGTAGTCACAGTAGACTGACGTGTCCCCTGCTCACACTTGACTGTGCAGCAATCAGGTGGAGCCAGGAAATCACCTTGCTGCTTCTGTACCTGAGGGTGTCCGTGCACAAGAACACTGGCGGTACAGGAAGGCTGCTGACTGACATTTCTCCCTGCTTTCTGGCCTGTTAACTGTCTGTCATGAACATTTGTGAGGTTTACCACTCCTGGGTTTCAGGCAAGAGATGTTGCTATACTTTGTAATAGGGACTAAACCCAAATGTTCCTTTCAGAAATAAAGGACTTCAGCCTTTACCATTAAACTTTACAATTAAACTTATTTAATATTTGTTATTGTAAAATGAGAATGAATTGGTTACTACACATCCAGCCAACTGCTTGCCCACCCACTACATATTATATACTACCGTATATGATAACTTTCTGACCACCAAATCTAAGTTCTAGATACTAATCATACACTGTGTAGATACATTTACCAGTCATTTGTTGCATGTTTGTAACCAGCAACCTTTTTTTTTTTGGTTTTTGAGGTAGGGTTTTGCTCTAGTGCAGGCCAACCTGGAATTCACTATGGAATCTCAGAGTGGTCTCGAACTCACAGCAGTCCTCCTAACTCTGCCTCCTGGGTGCTGGGATTAAAGTCGAGTGCCACCACGCCCAGCACCAGCAACCTTTAGCCCTTAACCCTGCTTTTTTTTTTTTTTTTTTTAACAAACCAAGAGGGGATGTTTCCTAACCCTGTAAGGTACTAGTATGAGTGAACAGGTGGTTAGGAACTAATATTCCTTCAGAGCTCTGTGTGTTCCTCCTCTAGAGTAAAATTGTTTATAGAGGTGGGCCAGTTGGACCACATGTAAGTATCTTACCATGTACCATGTGAGGTGACAGGTTAAAACCAGAATCTCTGTAACTAGTGCTTAGCAGCTCAATGCAGACCACCTGTTGGCCTTGGTAACTAGGGCCAGTGATGTTGAAAAGGAGTCTGCAGAAGGCTGTTGATCTTCAAGAGATTCTTAAGGATGTACAAGTAGGGGCTGGGGAGATGCTCAGTTGGCCAAGTGCTTGCTGTGCAAGTGTGAGTACCTGAATCTTGATGTTCAGCCCTGTGGAGACAGAGAAAGGATTCTAGACTAACCAAGTCAGTGAGCTCTGGATTCAAGTGAGAGACCCAGTCTCAGTAAATAAGTGCAATTAAGAAGACACCTGGCTTCCACATGCTCACATGTGCACACAGATACATAAAAATGCACACCATATACACATACACTAACAAATAAAAACACAGGCTGGAGAGATGACTTAATGGTTAAGGTGTTTGCCTGCAAAGCCAAAGGATCCCAATTTGATTCTCTAGCACCCATGTAAGCCAGATGCACAAGGGGGTGCGTGCATCTGGAGTTCCGTTTGCAGTGGCTGGAGGCCCTGGCACGCCCATTCTCTCTGTCTCTCTCTCTCTCTCTCAAGTAGATAAATAAATAAAATATATTTAAAAAATAAAAAGACACAAGTAAACAGCCACTGGAAATGTTACACTATAATGTTTGATTATCGTTTTGTTTTATTTATTTGTGAGAGAAAGGGAGGGAGGGAGAGAAGAGAGGAGGGAAGGAAGAGAAAAAGAGAAAGGGCACTCCAGGGCCTTGAGCTGCTGCAAACGAACTCCAGATGTATGTACTTCTTTGTGGGTCCTGAAGATTCAAACTTGGGTCCTTTGGCTTTGTAAGCAAGCACTTTAACCAGCCCTGTTTGATAATCTTTATGTCAGAAAGAAAACTTGTCATTTTCTCTTTACTCTGTATAAAAAATATAATTTAGTTAAGGGTAACATTTAAGAACTCCCGGGGCAATAAAAATATTTAATTACTACATTTCTACTAAATACAGTTTTTAAAATTTATTTATTTTTGGTTTTTCAAGGTAATGTCTCGCGCTCTAGCCCAGGCTGACCTTGAATTCACTATGTAGTCTCAGGGTGGCCTTGAAATCACAGTGTTCCACCTACCTCTGCCTCCCAGTGCTGGGATTAAAGGTGTGCATCACCACATCTGGCTTACTAGATACAGTTTTAAATTACTCATAAAATGATGAAGAGTTTATAGAAAAATCCTTCTTTTTTTTCTTTTAGAAAACAGTTTGAAAGCCGGGCGTGGTGGCGCACGCCTTTAATCCCAGCACTCGGGAGGCAGAGGTGGGAGGATCGCCGTGAGTTCAAGGCCACCCTGAGACTACATAGTGAATTCCAGGTCAGCCTGAGCTAGAGTGAGACCCTGCCTCATAAAACAAAACAACAACAGCAAACAAAAACCAGTTTGACTTTAGGCCTATATCTTTCTTTCTTCCTTTCTTTCTTTTTTAAAATAACATCTTTGTAGCTCAGGCTGGTCTCCAAATAACTGTGTAGTTGGAGTGCTGGCGTTACCGACATGGAAACCATGTCCCGTTTTATGCAGTGCTGGGGATCAGGCTCAGGGCAAGCATGTTCTACCAACTGAGCCCAGCAATGTTTTGTTTCTCAAGCAAGAGCATTTTCCTGTTTATTTCTTACAGCCTATAAAGAAGTTAACAAAAATTTTTCAATCTAACATAAAAACCATCTCCTTTTCTTTAAGCCATCAAATCAGTGCTTTTGTAGGGTCTGTTTAGAATAAATGGCTGCTTCCAAGTGATTGTATACAGACTCACTCCCTGGCTGTTCATCCTATACCATCTGTTCTAACCTTGCTTCTCTCCCTAACATCCCCACCCTCTCCCCTAGTCAAGTTATTCAGGCCCTGATTCTCTGCATAGAAATGAGCTTGTAAGTTCTTGGTTCTGCATAAGCAAGAGAAGGTGGTAACCACAGCATCTGGGAGAGTGGATGGTCTGATGGCTTTGGGGTAAGGGAAGGTCACCAGATGCAGATGTGGAATCTGAGGACCGCATGCCACAGTTGCCCTTCCTGGAAAGTCCCCAGTTCTCCTTGGAGGCCACCACTTTAGAGTCTCTAGTTTGTCTCTACAGATGGAAAGTCCCGGTTGTCCTTTCTCACCTCTCTGCTCTCTTCCCAGGGCAGGATAGCATGTGCCAATGTCCTCAGTGACCTCTACGCAATGGGAGTCACAGAGTGTGACAATATGCTGATGCTCCTTGGAGTCAGTAACAAAATGACGGACAGGGTAAGTAGGACCTGGTCCCGTCTGCTCACAGGCATTCCTCTTGGCTCTCTCTCCACTTTGGGTCAGTTCCATCAATTAAAGTGAGAACACTTGCCCTCTTCATTTCTACCACCTGCTCCTTGCCTCTCTGAGTAGACTGAAAGCTAGACATTTTGTGTGTGTGGTTTCTTCAGTAATTGCACTCAGCGCCATGCCTGTGGCTCCCACACTGCCTTACTGGCTAGGACCATTAGACATGGAGCCCAGGCAGCCTCATTCGGGTCAGCCCCTGTGTGTTCACATGCTCATGCTTCTGTGCCAGAGCCACAACTGAGTTCCTGGTCAGGTTGATTTTAACAAGCATTTGTTTTTATTTTTTTTTCTGTTTAATCTTGAGATCCCCCCTCCCAAAAAAAGAGCTGAATGTTTGTGTATGTCCACAGTTAGCCAGTCTTGGTGGTCTGCTTATAGTTTCCACTGTATTATCAGGGCTTCATTCACTTTGTAGCATAGGACATCTTCCATCGTTGGATAACATGGCTCAATGAAAAATACTCCCTTGCTATTGTTACACCCTGTCCTATTACTTAGGACTTTTTTTTTTGTAAGGCAAGTCCAACAGATTGGCCTCTTTTTTTTTTGTTTCCACTCTGTTGTCTCAGGGTGGCCTGAGGACCATGGTGATCCTCCTTCCTCTGCCTCCTAAGTGCTCGGATTAAAGCCTTGTGCCACCATGCCTGGCTCCGGACATACATTCATTTATTTATTTATTTATTTATTTATTTATTTATTTATTTATTTATTATGAGAGAGTGAGTGTGGTGGTAGTGGGGGTGGAGAATTGGGGCACCAGGGCCTCCAGCCGCTGCAGTCAAATTCCAGACATGTGTGCCCCTTGTGCACATGTGCAACCTTGCATGCTTGTGTCACTTTGTGCATCTGGCTTACGTGGGACCTGGAGAGTCAAACATGGGTCCTTAGGCTTCTCAGGCAAGCGCCTTAACCACTAAGCCATTTCTCCAGCCCTCATTTAGGACTTTTTATAGCTACATGTATAGAAGCCTCCTTTTTGGGTTTTGAACATAAGTATGTGACTTTTCATTTGTGTTCTTTTAAACCCTAGGAAAGGGATAAAGTGATACCCCTAATTATACAGGGTTTTAAAGATGCGGCGGAAGAAGCGGGAACATCTGTAACAGGTGGCCAAACAGTATTAAACCCCTGGATTGTTCTGGGAGGAGTGGCAACAACTGTCTGCCAACCCAATGAGTTCATCATGTAAGTTGACTTTTGTTTCATGTCACCTGGCCTTTTCTCATTCTGTCTTTCAGAATAGATGTACTGAGACGCTGTTTGCTTACTGTACAATACTCACTTAAGGTATGCAGTTCAGTGGGTTTTGATCTTTTGAGAGCATAAGAGTCAGTTTTATAACATTTTCATCAACTTTATAGGAAACTGTCCCCTTCAGGTGTTAATAGCAGGCCTCTATGTCCATCTTGGCTTGTTTCACTTTGCATGTTAGCATAGTATTTTATACTCAAACATTTTGTAGCATGCATCTGTACTTTGATCCTTGTCTTAAGCGATTTTGTTTTTCAAGTTGAGCTATAATTCACATGACAAAATATCACATAATACATAATTGAGCATTTAATTTACTTTTTGTTTGATTTTTTGAGGCATGGTGTCAGTGTGTAGTCTAGGCTGGCCTCAAACTAAAGATCGTTCTACATCAACCTCCTGAGTGAGGAACTGTAGATGAGTGCCACACTCTAGCTCTTTTTCTTTTGGTGGTAGTGGAAGTTGAACAGGAGGCTTTATACATGCAAGGCAGTGTTCCACCAGTGAGCATTAAGTTTAAAGGATACAGTTGACTGGTTTGTGAGTATAACGTTGACCAACCATCAACCCTATGCAGTTTCCATCACATCTTAAGGCAAACGTGTATATATTAGCAGTCATTTCCAGTTCTCTCCCTCCCACATGCTCTGAACGACTACTAGTCTACTTTTTGTCGATAGGGATTTGCCTGTAGACCATTTTATATCAGTGGAATCATACACTACAACATTCTCTATCTGGCTTCATTCATTTAGCATAATGTTTTCAAGCTGTAGCATTAGTCTGTAATGCTTTCTCCCCACCCCCGAGTGACTGACTAATCTCTTGTTTGGTATACCATATTTTCTTTGCCTGTGGTGGATGATGTTGCTCTGAACACTTGGGTTCAAGTTTTGCTATATTTTTGGTACAAACACAGTCTACATGTCCCCTCTAGTTGTATTACTGTGTCATTGATGGCACCCAGCCAGGCTGTGTGAGGTAGAATCCCAATGTGGTTTTGATTTGCATCTCCAGCTGATCATTTCTTATGTGTTTGGGGGACAGTCACCTACCTTCTTCAGAGAAGAATCTCAATGCAAGTTGTCTTTTATGCTAGGAAAAAAATTACTCTGTCCTCATTTTCTAAGGCAATTGAAATTCCACTTTTTAAAAAATTAGGCATTGACAGGTACTGTATGAATTCAAAAGATGTAAAAAGAATCTATATCTTTAGGCCCTCACCCATGCTAGAGCCCCCAGGTTGAAGCACCCTCTTCCCAGTCTATATTGTTTACCAGTCTGCTGCTGACATCCAGTTATATTCACAATACTGCAGTGAGTGCCTTAGAGTAATGAAGATCATTAAGCTGGTGAAATCACTGATAAGAAATTCCTAGGAATCACTAGGTTAGAATGTATGTGCTGGTAATTCTGAGTGCTGTGTCCAGCTTGCCCTTCATAAAGATTGTGCCTGATTACACTCTACAGCAGTGAGCAAGCATGGCAGGTTCCCCCCATTGTGACTGGCACAGTGGGTTAACAAACTTCCCAGTCTTTGCTGCTTTTATTGGTTATTTTATTTGCTTTGGGATCGAACACTTGACCTTGTGTTTCCTAGGCACTGGTTCTCTCATTGAGTGCCAATCTAGGTCTTCTTTTAAATTATTTTGAGACAGAGTCTCAAAATACGTTGCTCAGAGAAGCTTTGCTCTTCCTACCTCAGCCTCTGAGTAGCTGACTTACACAACCATGGATTTCTTCTGCTTTTTTGATTTTTATTATTTTATTTCACTTTATTATATTTTAGGGGGTGTGTGTGTGTGTGATTTGGGATGTGTGTGGGGATGAGGGCCATGTGTGTGCCATGGTGCACATATGGAGGTCAGAGGACAGTCTTGGGTGTTCATTCTCTCCCTCTACTGTCTTTGAGACAAGGTCTCCCTTGTTATTTATTTATTTATTTATTTGAGAAAGAATGGGCACAACAGGGCCTCTAGCTACTGCAGATGAGCTCCAAACACATGCTCCACTTAGTGCATCTGGTTTTATGTGGGTACTGGGGAATTGAACCTGGTTCCTTTGGCATTTTCCAGCAAATACCTTAACCACTGAGCCATCTCTCCAGCTCCAATGGACACGTTTTAGGACCAATAGCTAATAGCTTTACCATTAAGGATCCTGCATTTTACCTACTTGGAGGATTTATTTGCTAACAAATGGCATATGTTATTGGGGTAGTTCTTGAACTTTCTAGTTAGCCTAAAGTTTCACCCATTCCTTTCTAATAGGAAAAGCATATTGTGGTAGCAAAAAATTAGAGGAGAAAAAGAACAAAATAAGCTTCAATGAATTTTCACCTATAGCTTGTCTATTTGTTTTATAAGAGATGAAAGAGTCAGTGGACATAATTACATTCCATCAGATATTGCCCATAAATGTAAAAGTGTCCCATACTTGAAATAAATTCATAGGTTATACATAAACAGTGAGAGGGAAGAACTCATGAGCTTTCAGATACGGCTGAGCCAGAGTGGAAGGGCATTTCTGTCTGAAAATCTAGTGTTTAAGAAATGGGTTTCCTGTATAACATTACAGAATTACATTGTTCAAAGCTGACAGTGAATACAAATAGTCTGGGTTGACCTGGGGAGTGAGGTGTTGATTCTGAAGTCTGTCCTAACTTGTTGCATCTGCTTAGTTGAGTTTTAGTTTTAGTGGCCCAGTGTCAGGGATGAGATGGTTTGGGCTCAGCTTCATTAGCTGAGGCGAGAAAGGCTGAGAGAAATTGGCTGGTAGAGCAGTTTAAGACAGAGGCAAGCACTAAAATGACAGGAACCAACTTCCCTAAAAACCAATCTTGGCATTAGTACTCCTCCTACTAGGGCGTGTGTCAGTCTATCAACCACGCCTTTCCCGCCACCTAGCCCTTGGGTACCAAGTAGGAAACTCATTGGGCAGTCTGTGTTTAATTAAAAACATTAGACTCAGATTCCAGCAATGCCATTACCCAAAAACCCCATCAGAGCCTCTGTCATGTAAGTGACCATAGTCAGGTGTGGTGGGACAGGTCTGTAACTCTAGCAGTAGACCCTGACACCAAAGGTTGGGGCAGGAGGCAAACAAGCCTTTTCTGAAGTTACTGCTTCAGATCATTTGGACTTCAGGTGGCTCTATAAATTCCACTCCTGGCTGAGAGAAACTGGATTGTAGAGCATGTCAAGGCCACGTGACTTGGTTGACTTTCTGGTTGGTCTTTCTTTCTTTTCTTTTCTTTTCTTTTTTTTTTTTTTTTTTTTTTTAAGTTTCTAGGCCATGCGTAGTAGACAGCCTCGTGCTGCTGAGATGAACCTCCAGACCAGACACAGTTTATGGGAGGAAAAGGGATTATTTAAAGCTTACAGATCCAGGGGAAGTTTCATAATGGCAGAAGTTGGCCCCCTTTCACAGGACCAAGCAGAGAGAAAAGCACAGTAGTAGCACGGGCAGGAACCCCAGGCAGAGCTCAGGCACTCTGCTTATCTTTGCACTGGAATTCCAGAACCACCTCACATCTCAGGGCCGGACCTTAAGATCCACCCCAGGGACACCTCCTCCAGCCAGGTGGCTGCAGATCTAAACTACAAACTTTAATAAAATCCTGAATATATTGGGAGCCATCCATTCAAACCACCACACCATGTAACTCTTTTTTTGTTTGTTATTTTGTTTTCTGGAAGTAGGCTCTCCCTCTAGCCCAGGCTAACCTGGATTTCACTCCAGGTTCCAGGCTGGCCTTATACTCAAAAAGATCCTACCTGTGCCTCCCAAGTGTCGAGATTAAAGGTGTGTACCACCACACTTGACATGCAACTTTTATTTATGATTTGATATCTTTTGGGGCATGGATGAGGTTTTCTTTTCATATAAGTCTATTTCATGCTTAGATAGCTGAGTACCTGTTGGAGAGAATTTTATGAAGAAGTTTCATATAAAATACAAACATGTATATAGCCATTTAATGACATTGTACATTTCAATATGCCAATGTCAAAGTAACTCCCTGAATTTAAGAAGCAGCATGAATATAGTGTGACTGTGACCACAATGGGTAGAAATGTCCCACGGAAGGGCAAGCAGTGCCCACACAGTGCAAGTGCTACTAGAGCCCTGACTAGTGAGGTCATACTTGTATTTTTCTTGTTTATAAATACAGAAGTAAAAAATGATAGGGAGAAAGGACACAGACTGTAGCAACCTTGTGCAGGTGGGCTGTTATAGACAAGATACCTCAAGAACTATAAATTGGGCACATTCACTGAAACAGATGCTCTTGCTAACTAAAACCAAGCTGTGGACCATTTTCATGGCTGCTTTCAGTTGTCATATTTCAGGTGTCCTCTTTTCACATAGAAACAAACTTGTGAAGATACATTAACGCACTAATGCCAGGAACAGGCAATTTAGTAGCAGACCCTACTACACATAAGTTGGTTGTGCGACAGTTAGCACTACGTGTTTATAGAGAGCATCAAACTGTTCTAGAAAGCTTTAGCAATTAAAGGCTGATGATACATGCATGCGTAGGTACCTTTGCCATTTATTCACCAGTATCAACTTCCTCAATTACTGTTCTCATTTATGAACTTTTTAAAATAAATGTGTGTGGGCTGGAGAGATGGCTTAGCAGTTAAGGCGCCTGCCTGCCAAGCCTAAGAACACCAGTTCCAATCTTCAGGTTGCACATTTAGCCAGACGCTAAAAGTGATGCAAGGGCACAATGCCGCACTTACCCACAAGAGGGCGCACGCGTCTGGAGTTCGTTCACAGCTGCTGAGAGGCCGCTGGTGTGCCGTCTCTCTCTCTCTCTCTCTCTCTGACTCTCTCAAATAAAAATAAATAAATAAACTTGTGTATGCCAAGCATCAAGTGCATTTGAGACAGTAACAGAGCATTACTGGTTGTCGTCATCATCTTTAAACTGCACAGATGATTGACCTGTATCTTTACACCTGTGTGCACTTCATTTTCTTCTTAATATTTTATTCTAGCTGCAGCCAGAGTAGTAGATTGTAAGGCTCTCTCTAGTACACAGTGCGAGTTGTTTAAACTTAAGGGCAAGCAATGCTTATTTTACAGTTCTTTTTTTCTTATTTTAATAATTGGTTTAGCACCATGATTAATTCAACTTGAGCATGCTCTTTTTTTTTTTTCTTCAGGCCAGATAATGCAGTGCCAGGGGACGTGCTGGTTTTGACAAAGCCCTTGGGGACACAGGTCGCAGTCGCTGTGCACCAGTGGCTGGACATTGTAAGTACAGCACTGATGTGATGGGGGCTGAACAACCAGCTGTCAGAGAGGAAATGGGGAAGAAAGCCAAAGACATGGAGGGGAAAAGTTTTTTTCAATGCTTGAGGATTGAACGAACCCAGGGCCTTGTGCATGCTAGACATGTACGTTACCAATTAGCTATATCTCCAGCCCTTAGACACTAATAACATATGTGATTTACACCTGGCCTAGGGGAGCAAAGTACAGCTGTGTCCTGTTAGGTTTACATAGCCAAAATGTATGATACTTGATTATGGAAATATGGGATGAATAGTATTGGCAGCTCCACAGTGCTAGGCTAGACTTGCGAGCGGGCACAGTTCATGGGAGGAAGGGATTTCTTTCAAGCTTACAGGTCTAAGGGAAGGTCCATCAATGACAGGAGCTGTTTACTTCCATAGATCCAAGCAAAGAAGAACTGCAGCAAGCAAGCCCAAAGCCCCGCAGAGCTCAGACCAGCTCTCACCACACCTTTGGGCTGGAATGTAATCTGCTCCTGCTGATCCCCCCTCCCCATAGCAGGAGTCTGACTGCTAGGGGCTGAAACTGCAAACTCAGTTTTAATAAAACACCTGAGTCTATGGAGCCATGCATCCACATGACCACAAATGGGAAAATAGCATGGTGATTTTGCTGTGGGGCACTTAAAGTCATAGAAGAGCACAGTTAGAGCACTTACTTTCTGTACAGATTAGGCAGATAAAATTCCCCACGTGGTGTTTAGTTCACGATAGAGGGTTTGGAGAGCATGTACAGGGCCCTGGGTTTGGTCCACACTACTGTAACACATCACAATCCCCAGAAAATGACTTAAAAAAAAATGCTCTCTGTGTTGGTAGTTAGAAGTAAAATCATGTTTCTCCCTCTGTGTTCCTATGATTAGCCTGAAAAATGGAATAAAATTAAGCTAGTGGTCACTCAAGAAGATGTAGAGTTGGCATACCAAGAGGCAATGATGAACATGGCACGGCTCAACAGGACAGGTATGGGACAAAGGCTGTTGTGTTTAGGGGTTGGTAAGTGTTCTGGAAAGGGTCAAGGTAAAATATTTTAGGTTTAGTTGGTAACATCTACTCTCAGTTGTATATTGATCCCCCCCCACCCCCGCAACTCCTTAATCCTACACAAAGTCATTCTTTGTTGGGAGAAATGGACCAGTGGCTCATTTTGTCCGATGACCATAGACCGTCTCTTCTTGGTGCCTGGCTTGGCCTCAGTAGGTTACTAATGGGAACCCAAAGTCAAATGTTTGTTGTTTTTTTTTAAAAAAAAAATATTTATTTGCAAGAGGGAGAGAGGGAGGCAGGAAGAGAGAGAATGAGAATGGGCGCGACAGGGCCTCTTGCTGCTGCTGCAAACAAACTCCACATGTGTTTTTCTACTTCCTGACACATAGATTCTGTAGAATTCCATTCCACCAGAAGTCAGAGGGCACCTAACAGCTGCATGTTCTCAGCAAACACTGTTAAGTGTGACTTGTTTTGGAAAATTTCTCACCATGACATCCATATGATTCTCTCCCCTCCAGTTTATGAAGTGCATTAGAAATAGCCAGTTTTGGGGCTGGAGAGATGGCTTAGCGGTTAAGGCACATGCTTATAACAACCATAAATCAGGCTGGAGAGATGCCTCATTGGTTAAGGCACTTGCAAGGCCAAAGGACCCAAGTATGATTCCCCAGTACCCACATAAAGCCAGATGCACCAAGTGGCACATGCATCTGGAGTTTGTTTGCACCAGCAGATAGCCCTGGTATGACCAAACTCTGTGTCTACCTTTTTCTCTCTCTCAAATAATTTAAAAATAAGGGCTAGAGAGATGGCTTAGCGATTAAGGCGCTTTCCTGTGAAGCCTAAGAATTCATGTTCGAATCTCCAGGTACCACATAGCCAGACACACAATGATGGAAGTGCACAGTGTTGCACATGTGCACAAGGGGGTGTGTCTGGAGTTCCTTTGAAGCAGTTGGAGGCCCTGGCATGCCCATTCTCTCTGCTTTCACCTAAAATGAATAAAAATACATACATTTTGAGCCGGGCGTGGTGGCGCACGCCTTTAATCCCAGGAGGCGGAGGTAGCAGGATCGCCATGAGTTTGAGGCCACCCTGAGACTACATAGTTAATTCCAGGTCAGCCTGGGCCGGAGTGAGACCCTACCTCGAAAAACCAAAAAAAAAAAAAAAAAAAAAAAAAAGCATACATTTTAAAAAGTTACTTGGGAATTGATTTCTGGTGCTCTCCTAAATAGTAATTGGAAATAGATTTGAGCCTGCTTTGTCTCTTCCCTTTTGTCCTTCAACTTCCTCCAGATGACTTTGATCCAAATATATGTAATACTTAATGGTTAGATTTTTAGAATACTCTAATAGAAAGTTACTTAAAAACATAAAAAGAAGCCAATTGCAGCACTTGGGAAGCAGAGGTAGTAAGATCACTGTGAGTTCAAGACCCTGAGACTACATAGTGAATTCTAGTCAGCCTGGGCTAGAGTGAGACTCCACCTTAAAAAAGCTAAAAAACAAACAAACAAACAAAAAACCTGGTTCAAGGCTCCATTCTCCAGTACCCACGTAAGCCACATGCACAAGGTGGTGCATGCATTTGGAGTTCATTTGCAGTGGCTGGAGGCCCTGGTGTACCCATCCCCTCCCCCACTTTCTCTCTGTCACTCTCAAATAAAAAAATTAGGGGCTGGAGAGATGGTTTAGTGGTTAAGTGCTTGCCTGTGAAGCCTAAGGACCCTGGTTCAAGGCTCAATTCCCCAGTACCCATGTAAGCCAGATGCACAGGGTGGCGCATGCATCTGGGGTTTGTTTGCAGTGGCTGGAGGCCCTGGTGCTCCTATTCTGTCTCTCCTTCTCTGCACCTCTCTCTCTCTCTGTTGCTCTCAAATTTAAAAAAAAAAAAAAACTTTTTAAATAAAAAATAAATTAAAAAAAAGACTCTATAAACAAGATGACTATAATACCAGTTTGCCCGCCCTACCATGTGAAAAAGAGAAAGAAAATGACTTGGAACCCTCAAGGATCCCTGGGCCCTACTCCTGTCTCATCCTTTGCACTTTTGGTTAGGGGGAAGTGTTGAGTTTTAGGATTTTTTTTTTTTCCCTTTGGTTTTTTGAGTTAGGGTCTCACTCTAGCTCAGGCTGACCTGGAATTCACTCTGTAATCTCAGGGTGGCCTTGAATTTACCTCTGCCTCTCGAGTGCTGGGATTAAAGGTGTGTGCCACCATGCCCGGCCTGAGTTTTAGGATCTTTTGAGTTTGTGATCTTTTCAAAATATTTTTATCATGTAAGTGTGTGACCTTAAAAGAGTAAATTGTTTGTGCAGCATTTCTAGGCTTTGTCGCTGTTTAATGTGGTTCGGATTCTTCTTGTATCATGTAGCTGCCCAGTTCATCTTCACTGCTCTGGACTTAGCCAATGTTTAATGACCATTGAAAGGGCGCATGGCACTTGATCACAGTGTACACATCGAACTTTTGCTTGTGTGCTTGTCTTGCTACTTATTTATTTTTATCCCAGCACTTGGGAGGATTGCAGTGAGTTCAAGGCCAGCCTGAGACTACATAGTGAAGTCTAGGTCAGCCTGGAGTGAGACCCTATCTCAACCCCCCCCCCAAAAAAAAAAAAAGGGACAGTTTTTTGTTTGTTTTTGGCTTTACTGGGAAGTTAGCATGATGAGAACTGTTGCTATGTCCCAAGTTTCTCGTGTTTTAAATTGAAATAAGAAATCAGTGTCAGCATTTTACCCTGGTTTTTGTTCACACTGCATTTTAATCATGCTTTGTAGATCATCTCTACTTGTGTGAGATTTTGAGTGGAGCACAAATGGTTTTTCTTCTCCCTTCTCTTAGCTGCAGGACTCATGCACACATTCAATGCCCACGCAGCCACCGACATCACGGGCTTCGGGATTTTGGGCCATGCACAGAACCTGGCCAAGCAGCAGAGGAATGAGGTGTCATTTGTGATTCATAACCTTCCTGTGCTTGCCAAGATGGCTGCCGTGAGCAAAGCCTGTGGAAACATGTTTGGCCTCATGCATGGGACCTGCCCGGAGACATCAGGTACAAAAATCCTGTTCCCAGAACCGAGGGTTAAACTCCATGAGGCTGATGGAAAGGTCCCTGAGAGAGCACAGTCTTGGGCACGAGAATGTCCCCACTGAGTGAGGTCAGTCCTGATGGGTACGGCTGCCTCTGCTGTGGGTTCCAGACCCTCCATCCTGTGTTTGACTGTTGCAGGAACCTTCTCGTTGCTGGGACCTGACCAGAAATAGCTTATGAGAGAAAAGGGTTTATTTTAGGCTTACAGATTTCAGGGGAAGCTTCATTTTGACCAAAGTAGGTGGCTTAGTTCATCATACATCCACAGCAGAGAGAACAGTCAGTGCTCGAGCTGACTGTGAACACAGCATAGGGCTGGACACAGATCTGCCCCCAGTGACACATCTGCGGCAGGGCCCTGCCTGGTGGAGACTATTGGAAGCTTCATCAGAAATACCTGAGACACTAGTGCCATGTACATTCCAACCACCAGAGTCACATTTTGAGTTGGGCATTCTGTGTGCTCCCTTTGATGTAGGGATATGGTAATGATGTGGGAGACTAGAGTTTGGGGAAGATAAGCCATACATGACTTTTCATTGGAGTGTTTGAAATACACTGTAGTGACCACAGATAACATTGCAGGCTGCATCTTTTTTTTCTTTAAAAGGTATCTAAAATTGGTGTTTTGACCAGGCACAGTAGGAGCACAGGCCTGGAATCCTACTGCTTGGGAAGCTGAGGCAGGGAGGATTTCAAGTCTGAGACGACCCTGGATTACAAAACAAAACAAAAAACACCATGGTGTCACACACCTGTGATTCTAGCACTGAAGTAGGAAGAGGCCATAGAAGGTTCTAGGTCAGCCAGGAGTGACTTATTGAGACCCAGTGAGAAAGATGTTTCAAGGGTAGAAGAATGTGCACACTTTTCAGAGTGCCATTTTCTTTTTTTGCCCCTTGTTTCTTGTCACCTTTACCTTGGTTTCTGTGTTCCACCAGAGTTTCCTTTATTCCTCATTTTCTGGTTTTTCTCATTTGTCTCCTTTATAACTACTGAATACACATGGCTAGACTTGACTCTGACATGTGGTTTGAAGATTCTGATGGCAGACGGGGGGTGGGGGGTGGATACAGAGCCCTGCCACATCATCCCCTCTGTAGTGACTTGGCATCTAGGGCTTCCAGCCTCAGCCTTTGTGAGGACTTGCAACTTCCTGCTCCTGACAAAACATTTCTAGCTCCGGGAGGGTCCTGGCACCTGGCGCTGCTTCTCCTGCCTGTAGGCACTGAGCAGATATTAAATGAGTTCATGGCTTAGTCATTGAAATTTGTTTCCTTTATTCAAATGAGATTTTTTCTAAAAGTAGGGCTGGAGAGATGGCTTAGCAGTTAAGGTGTTTGCCTGCAAAGCCAAAGGATCCTGGTTTGATTTTCCAGGACCCATGTCAGCCAGATGCACGAGGGAGCGCATGTGTCTGGAGTTCGTTTGCAGTGGCTGGAGGCTCTGGTACATCCATTCTCTCTTTCTCTCAAATAAATATATTTTAAAAAATAAAAGTAGAAAATACTGTGTATACTTTTTTCTTTATTGTTATTTTTACTTAGAAATATATAAACTTCCTGGCCTGCTGCTAGGAATAGCAAGGAAAGTTTGTTGTACTCTACTTTGTACCTTCTGTGTTTTACAGATAAGATTCAAGACTAGAGTGTGGATATGTTAAAATATGTACTCTTTGAGTTTTAAGTTTAAAACAATATAAAGCAGCATTCTTGGTGAGATGAAGACTCTGTGTAGGGAATCAAGTAGGAGTGCTTTCCTTGAGTGTGCTAATGAGGTCCTTGTGCCCCTGGCTGTGTGCATTGTACACTTTGAAGTTTGCTGGTCCATGGTAATGTGTTGACATACTAGAAGTTTATCAACAGTGTATGGAAACAGCTGAATCTAAGTTGAGATTGAGGCACGGCACACACTGCTCTCACTGTGTCACTCAAATAGTAATTCTTTTTTTCCCTTTGCCCAGGAGGCCTTCTAATCTGTTTACCACGTGAGCAAGCAGCACGGTTCTGTGCAGAGATAAAGTCCCCCAAATACGGTGAAGGCCATCAAGCATGGATTATTGGGATTGTAGAGAAGGGCAACCGTACCGCCAGAATCATAGACAAACCCCGGATCATCGAAGTCGCACCTCAAGTGGCCACTCAAAACGTGAATCCTACACCTGGCGCTGCCTCTTAATCTAGATAGAACTAGCTATTTGGTTTTGTTTTTAAATAGATCTATTTCCTTTATCATTACTTCAATTAAAGACTATAAGAACAACAAAAATTTCATTGTATCTACACATCTGATGACCTTAGGTCGGTTTGTGAGTGGATGCAATTAATAAAATGAAATCCATGGCCTTCTTTTCCTGTTACATTAACTGAAGATGCACCCAATCTTGAGGCAGCTTCTGAGTTGAGAATTATATTGTTATCCAATACTGTTGATTCATTTTGAATCTTTAGACACGTATCTCTTGCCGCATAGGCTCTTTCTAAAGGTGCTTTCCCACAGCACAGACATTACCGTGAGTAGTGTCACATAGCAGTTTGTGTCTTCATTTTATGTATATTTATCATATCAGTGTTGCTTTTTTTTTTTAACTGTCTTGGATGGTATTCTGGAAAGATAATTTGTAAGTGACATGATGGTCTCATGGTAGTATAAGAGGGTTGCATGATTCCTTTGGGTCTTTGATTTGTGAAGCTGAGTCTAATAATTCAAGAGTATTTCTTTGACAAGGGACATTCTCCAATCTCCAGTAGTGCATTCAGTTAATAAGGCAAGTGCTTTATTTTTCATGGAAAGCACTTTGAAAAACAAAAGAAATTTTCTTCTTCTTCTTTTTTTTTTTTTTTTTTTTTTTTTGTTTGTTTAGCTTTCTGATACCATTAGTCACTTTTCTTTACTGATAGCAAAAAAGGATACTTTTTGCAATGTAATTAGATGTTCTACAGTGCAACAATTGCCTTCTGAGATACACAGTGACTTCCAGGGGTTGAGCTAGAGTGAGTCAAAAAAAAAAAAAAAAAAATAATACTTTTGCAATGTAATTAGATTTACAACTCAATATATATATTCATTTATAACTCAATAATTTTTAAATATAATAAAGACTGTTCTGTGGATGGTAGTGTTTAATACATTTTATATTTTGTACAGTGATTTCACACCCTTTGTTTTCTTAAAACCAGCAGCTCTTTAGTCTAATTCTCAGCATAATTTTGTCCTTTCTGCCAGTACTTTCTTTGTGTATGCACGCTTTTTGTGAACTGTGTTAAGAATCTGCATTACCAACATTGCAGCTTGAACTTAAAAGTTGTTATTCAAATAAATATTTAATTTTTAATTGCTCTTGTATAATCAGATGCCCTTTTTGGTATTATTTTAGAAGTGTTGGGAGGGTTTTGCCTAAAAGTACAATTTATTGGGGAAAACTAGATTTTAGTTTTATAAAACTTTTAAGTCTTTCATGGGACCTATATTTTCCTGAATTAAATTTTGTAGTTCTAGAACAAATAGGCAATCTGAAAAGGTATTACCTGTGTTTCTTAAAAACAGAGGCTTCCTTATGTTTTAGCTAGTAAGCAGTCAGGGGTTCCCATCCAGCACAAGGGCACTGGGCCGCCAGCACCTGCCTTCATGAGAGAAAAGTGCCGTGATGATCTCAGTGGCCAACGATTGCTTCCTGCCCCAGCCCCACTGCCACACTGTCTACCCATCCATTCTTCACCATCACCACGGTGCCGTGATGCTCCCAGTGGCCAACAATCACTTCCTGCCCCAGGCTGCTGGGCAGAAGCTCCCGGAAGGAAGAGGTTGTGTCCTCAGGATCCAAAGGGCTACCTACATGCACATAGAGCTGGAACTGAAGCCACAAGGTCTGGTGGGCTGGGCAGAGACACCTGCCCAGCATGGACACTAATTGGACATTTTTTAGGAATTTATACAGATGTTGGTCCTCAAGCTACACACCAGTGGTCTGCAAAATAAAATGTGTTGGAACCCTCTGAGTACAGAAAATATCCTGTTGGGCTTGCTTTTTAATTTTTTTTTCTTAAATAGGTGGTAATGAAATCTGAAACAACTCTGTATATAGTCCGCCCCAAACTGGTGCTTATCGTGGGGGCTAGCCTGTTGAGAGGAAGTTAAGTGGCTAATGCCCTGAGGAAATCATCTGCCTAAGGATTCATACTCATTATAATAATGTCAGGGACTTAAGGTCTGTGTAATTCATACTGTCCGAGGAGAAAAACTTAACAGTCGTGTTTTTCAGAGTGCTCTGATACCCCTACTTTAGAATCATCCGGGGTGCTTTGCAAAAGAGGCGTGCCTGCCTTTTTCCTAAGACAGGCAGAATGGGAATTCTGGAGCTGTAGGATAAGGTAGTCTATCTTAAATGTGTACCCTTTGAGGCTATACTTAACTAAAATTTGAGAGCCACAAATTGCAGAAGCAATGTTGCAGAAGAAAGGGAGAGACAGTAGAGCTTCACAGGAATTTTTCTTTTTAAATCTTAACCATTTATTTCTTACCATGAGTGAGCTGTGGCTCAGCAAGTGGGGAAAAGAAAATTAACTTTGGGGGCTGGAGAGATGGCCTAGCAATGAAGAGGCTTGCCTGCAAAACTTAACGACTCTGGCTGATCCTTGGGGCCCACGTAAAGCCAGATGGCACAGAAGGGCACATGCATCTGGAGTTTCTTTGCAGTGGCTGGAGGCCCGGATGCTCTCATTCTCTGTCCTCACTCTCTCTCCCCTCTTTCTCTCTGTCTTGTCTCTCTCTGCTTGCAAATAAATGAAAAAAATTTTTTTAAGTTAACTTTAAAATTCTTTGAATCATATGACTGTCATTGACTGAGTTCTTGGGCAAGTCTGACAAACTCTAAAAGTTAGTAAACAATCATTTGACTTCTGGTAGGACTTCAAAACTTGACACTGAAGTGCATTCATCTTGCTGTGCTTCTGTAGATGGATGGTGTAGTGTCATCCAAAAATCATCTGGTAGAATCCATACACCCTAATGAAAGTATTGTGTAAGCAATAATATACTCATGTTTTTTTGGCTCAGTGTTTGGAAATAACCTGTTATATAATAGTCTTCCGGGTTCTGCATGCATTATAATGAATAAATGAAAGTGTTTTTCATTGTTCTGATTATAGGCTGATGAACTAGCCACTTCCAGTCTGAATTTAGTATTGTCTTTAAAAATTATCACATCTGAGTTTTAGATCTTAGTTTTATTCTGTGAGACAAGAATATAACTACACTGTTCTTTTAGAAGTGATAAGCACAGGCAGGGTGTTTGAGAGACCTAACAATTAAACGTGCGCACGCACTTCTTGAGCTGCTCGTTTCTATTCCCAGCCTGCCCTTCTGATAGAGCCAGTCCACAAACAACAAGCTACTTTTAACAGTCATTTGTACCTTTTGTCTTAAGAATCCACATATGACACATGCAATCGTTAACCATGCCAGAACTCATGGTAAATCCGGAGTCCCATGAAAACTGGAGCCTGGGGATATTGTTTTGTCTTTGTTCAAATTCTGACTTGGATGAAAGCAAGGTGGATGCTTTCGACCAGGCCTTTAGCAAGAAAGTGGACAGTGCACCTAGCTAGGCCTCGGTGTGATGAGGAACCACTGGCTTCCAAGTCTGCTGTCACGGACAAGGGGTTGTGGTTTGGTCAGTGAGTGAAGATAGTAGAGCTTGCTGTAGGGTTTTCTAGAGTTCACAGCCCTCAAAACCGAGTCAATCCACAGTTGAAGTTGACTGTCATCTTGGCTGTAATGGGAGTTTCATGCTTAGAAGAACTGCATGTAATGAAGCTCATCAGAGTCCATAGAACTGAACCTGGTGTCACGGGCCTGTGATCCCAGCTTCTGGGAAGCTGAAGGACTGCGATTTAGCTCTGCCTAGGCTACAAACCAGTTCACTGGCCTGGGCAACTCACTGAGATCCTGCCCTGTCCTCCAAAATAGGATGGGACTGTTGCTCTGGTAGAGCATGCACTAGGCTCAGTGAAATCCCCAATACCACATGCACACGTGCCAAGACACACACACACACCTTTCTGGAAAGGCTGAATCACTAAGTCAATGGTTTGATTGCAAAAGAATGGTTTCTATTTTTTCTTTAAAAAATTTTTTTAAGGCAAACTTTTATTTGATTTTATTTTGGGAGAGAGAGGGAGAAGGAGATGCTGTGAATGAACTCCAGACACATGCACCCCTTTGCGCACGTGTGACATTGCACACTTGCATCACTTTTTTGTGTCTGGCTATACGTGGGACCTGGAGATTTGAACAAGCGTTCTTAGGCTTTGCAGGCAAACGCCTTAACTGCTAAGCCATCTCTCCAGCCCTGTCTCCACCATTTTTGAAGTACTAGGAGTACAAACAAGTAGGCCTGGCCAGGGATCTGAGCTCGGGTTCCTCACACGTATGCAGCAGACATTTTACCCACTGAACCATCTTCCCAGCCCTCTGTGTACACCGTCATTCCTTGAAGAGAAAAAAATAGAAGGCTGGAGAGATGGCTTAGCAGTTAAGGCGTTTGCCTGCAAAGCCAAAGGCTCCCGGTTGGACTCTTCAGGGCCCATGTAAGCCAGATGCACAAGTGGGCACATGCATTTGGAGTTCGTTTGCAGTGGCTGCAGGCCCTGGCATGCCCATTCTCTCCCCTCTGCCTCTTTTTCTCTCTCAAATAACATATATTTTTTTATTTATCTTTAAAAAATTTTTGTTTATTTATTTATTTGAGAGCAACAGACAGAGGAAGAGGCAGATAGAGAATGGGCGCACCAGGGCCTCCAACCACTGCAAACAAACTCCATATGCATGCGTCCCTCATGCATCTGGCTTACATGGGTCCTGGGGAGTCGAACCTTGAACCAGGGTCCTTAGGCTTCACAGGCAAGTGCTTAACCGCTAAGCCATCTCTCCAGCCCAAATAACATATATTTTTTAGAAAATGGTGGAGGCGGCTGGAGAGATGGCTTAGCAGTTAAAGCATTTGCCTATGAAGCCAAAAGACCCAGGTTCGATTCCCCAGGACCCACATAAGCCAGATGCACAAGGGGCACATACATCTGCAGTTTGTTTGCAGTGGCTAGAGGCCCTGGTGTGCCCATTCTCTCTCTGTCTCTCTTCTTTTTCTCTCTCTCTCTCTGCTTGCAAATAAATAAATAAATAAATTTTTTTAAATGGTGGAGAGGGCTGGAGAGATGGCTTAGTGGTTAAGGTGTTTGCCTGCAAAGCAAAAGGATCCCGGTTTGATTCTCCAAGACCCACATAAGCCAGATGCACAAGGGGGCACATGTGTCTGGAGTCTCTCTCTCTCTCTCTCTCTCTCTGGCTCTTTCTCAAGTAAATAAATAAATAAACTATATTTTTTTTAAAAAATGGTGGAGACAGGATTCCCTGGAGCAAGCTGGCTAGCTAAACTAGGCAAGATCTCAGTTCACCTGGAGACGCAGACTCAGTAAATAAGGTGACGGCCAACAGAGGGAGACACCTGACTTCAACCTTTGGCTTACACGTGCATGTGCATGTGTACCCCCATAGGCACATGTATATGCATACCACGGGTATATGTGAGAATTTATGGAGATATTGGCCATCATCAAATAGCTTTTCCTAGTCGTAAAGACGTTTGATTCAGAATTGATGTATAGAACATGGTTCTGGTTGGGGCAGTCTGAGAACAGAAGAGCCGTCATGCTTCTATTTAGTAAGGATTTGTGTATTGTTTTGTTTTGGTTTTGGTTTTTCGAGGTAGGGTCTCACTCTAGCCCAGGCTGACCTGGAATTCACTATGTAGTCTCAGGGTGGCCTCAAACTCACAGCGATCCTCCTACCTCTGTCTCCCGAGTGCTAGTAAGGATTTTTAAAATTTCAACCACAGTAAGTAATACAAAGAAGAAACAAATGTATCTAGAGTTTCTTGATATAAGTAGAAAAAAAAAAAGCATCAAATTTTAACAGGTTTTCTCTGCAAAGGCAGTCACATAAGGGAATTTTAAGTTTATATTTCGTGAGATTTTTTTGCTTACAATAGGTATTATTTTCTGTTTTGTTTTGAGAAAAAGTATCACTATGTAGCCAAGGGTGGCCTTGAACTTATAATCCTCTTGTCTCAAACTTTCAAGTGCTGGGGTGTGTGGTTTTCAATTAGAAAAGGTTGGGCATGTATGTATGTATGTATGTATGTATGTATGTATGTATGTATGTGTGTGTGTACACATATAGAGAGAGAAACAGGGTAGGGATCATTAGTTCTAGCCAGCCTGGCACTCTATGTAGCCCCTACTGGTCTCTTGGAGTGTTCCTCCTCCTGCCTGGTTTCTTAAGTGCTGGAGTTACATGTGTTCACCACCGTGCCCAGCTACGTATGCATTTATATGTAACAAGTAATATGATTAATATGGTTAATGCCAGATGAATGTGCACATGAAGGGCCATTGACGTAAAAGGGTTTTCAGTGAGACTTCCAGTACCTTTTGCATTTATGGGCAATGCAGGATAATTCAGTGGTACAATGCTTACCTAGCATGCACGAGGCCCTGATTGATCCCAGGCACTACAAGAAAAGTAAAAAATAAAAATTAACAACTTAAACCAACCAAACAAAAAGCCTTGCTAGGGGGCCGGGCATGGTGGTGCATGCCTTTAATCCCAGCACTTGGGAGGCAGAGGTAGAAGGATTGCCATGAGTTCAAGGCCACCCTGAGACTACATAGTTAATTCCAGGTCAGCCTGAGCCAGAGTGAGACCCTACCTCGAAAAACAAAAAAACAAAAAAAAAAAAAAAAAAAAAGATTCATTTTAAGCCCGGCGTGGTGATGCATGCCTTTAATCCCAGCACTTGGGAGGCAGAGGTAGGAGGATTGCCATGAGTTCGAGGCCACCCTGAGACTACATAGTTAATTCCAGGTAGGCCTGGACCAGAGTGAAACCCTACCTCGAAAAACCAAAAAAAAAAAAAAAAAAAAAAAAGCCTTGCTAGGGCTGGAGCAATGGCTTAGCGGTTAAGGCGCCTGCCTGCAAAACCAAAGGACCCAGGTTCAACTCCCCAGGGCCCATGTAAGCCAGATGTGCAAGGTGGTGCGTGCATCTGGAATTTGTTTGCAGCAGCTGGAGACCCTGATGTGCCCATTCTCTATCTGCCTCTTCCTCTTTGTACCTCCCTCTATTTCTATCTCTCAAATAAAATAAATAAAGAATTTTTTTTTTTTTGAGGTAGGGTCTCACTCTAGCCCAAGCTGACCTGAAATTCACTATGTAGTCTCAGGGTGGCCTTGAACTCATGGCAATCCTCTTACCTCTGCCTCCTGAGTGGGGGGGGAGGGGGTAGGGGGGGATTGAAGGCATGCACCACCACGCCCGGCTAAAACACCTATTGTTTCATTGTTCGTGTTTGGCTTCATTATAGCTGACATCAGATACAGGCAGAACGAAAATAAGCTTCTCTGTCCCAAAGTGATTTATGGACAACTTGGCTTATAGTCATAACTTGTCATATTTGTGTTCTTGGGAATATCTTTATCTTGTTTTTTTAAATTATTCCTGTAAGAGAAGACCATGGTTTTTATGTGACAGAGTCTGAAATTGTAAGTCAGATGTAAAGGATGGTAATAAATGGGAAATGTGTGTTGTTTTCCTTCCTTGCTTGTCTGCCTCTGTTACAGAACACTGCACAGCCGTTCTCATCAAGATGGGAGTGAGACCAAGAAGAGTAAGCCAGAGTCCTGTGGGGAGATGTCCCTGTATTCTCTACCTGCCTATGCGGTGGTCCTGATCCTGTGTCACTGTGTCACATACCTCCTATGCAGTGGTCCTGATCCAGAGGGCCCAGGGTGAGTGCACTGACAGAAGTAACTTCAAGGAGGAAAGTTTACTTTTTGTGTCCAGTTTCAAAAGGTTCACTTTATGGTTGTTTGGCTCCATGTTCTTGGGCAGAACATCATGGTGGCAGGCATGTGGTGGAAGCTATTCTTCACTTCTTGGCAGGCAGAAGACAGCAGGATAGAAAAAATCCATGGATAATGAACCCGTGGTTCATCCCCAGTGACCTACTTCCTCTTCAGAGCCCCCACCACCCACAGTTTCCACAACCCCCCAAAATAGCCCCACTATCTGGGAGCTAAGCATTCCAAACATACACACCTGTAATCCCAGAATTTGTCAGGAGGAGTTCTAGTTTAACAGCTCTCCACTGCTGCTCATGGGTAAGGCAAAGTCCTTTTTAGCTGCATCGTTAGTTCAAGACCAGCTTGGGCTGCATGAAATCCTCTCTCAAAAAGAGAGAACCTGGGCTGGAGAGATGGCTTAGCAGTTAAGGCGCTTGCTTGTGATGCCTAAGGACCCAGGTTTGATTCCCTAGGACCCACATAAAGCCAGATACACAAGGTGGCGCATGCATCTGGAGTTCGTTTGCAGTGGCTAGAGGGCCCGGAGCACCCATTCTCTCTCTCAAATAAATAAATAATAATTATTTTTTCAAAGTACCCAGTCAACCAAACCAAGGAAACACCACAAGCCAGTTGCAGACATTTTATATTGAAACCCTAATTTGGAGCATCTCTGATGCTCCTTGATCACATCTGCAAGGACCCCAAATAAGGTCATGTGGGCGTGTTAATGTCATCTTTTGTGGAGTGAGACCAGAAATTCTACTTTGAGATGTGTGAGACAGCCTAGTGATGGGCTGGGGAGGTGGCTCCGTGGATATGTGCTGTGCACGTGTGAGTACCTGAATTTGGATCCCATATAAAACATGTGTGATGGAGCCAGCATGCGTGTTACTAGCACACATGACAAGATGAGACGTGGAGACAAGAGACTCTCTCAGAACTCACAGGCCAGCTAGGCTGGCTAACACGGGTGAACGAAAGACCCTGCCTCGAAATGAGGTGGAAGGATAACTACAAGCTGTCCTCTGACCTTCACACATGCTCCTTGGCATGCACACCCGTAGTCACACACACGTGAACATGCACACACATCAATCACACCGAAAGAAAAGAAAGAGAAAGAAAAAGAAAGAAAGAAAGAAAGAAAGAAAGAAGGAAAGAAAAAGAAAGAAGGAAAGAAAAAGAAAAAGGCTAGAAATTCCAGTGATGATGCCAGGAAGACCACTGAGCCCACGAATTCTGACATGTAACAGAGCGCAGAACAGAGCCATGAACGGGATTCATCACACTGTAGAGGGAGCCTCAAGTCTGAGCCTGGAAGGGATGAGTGAGAACATGGTGTTTGCTGAAATGAGATGTTACAGCACAGAGTTCAGAGCAATGAGGAAAGGTCAGTCAGGAAGGGAGGCCGATAGGGAGCAGGGAGGGAAGCCACGTTTTGTTCACTCCTGCTCACATGGTAGGTAAGCTGTGGCAAGGAATAAACACTGGATGGTGACCTCAAGCGGAAAGTTCAGTGAGCTGTGAAAGTCAGGGGTTAGCTAGGTTCTAAAGCAAACGAAGAAGGAGAGATTGGAGACTGGTTGCATAGGACAGAGAACTTTCTATCAGTTTTATAAGTGATTAGCATTATTTCAATTTATTTGCAGGCAGAGAGAGAGGCAGGGAGAGTCTGAGCACACCAGAGCCTCTTGCTTCTATAAATAAACTCCAGATGCATGAGCCACTTTCTGTGTCTGACTTTACGTAGGTACTGGGGAATTGAACCTGGACTGTCAGGGTTTGCAAACAAGTGCCATTAGCTGCTGAGCCATCCCTCCAGTCTGTAAGTGATCATTCGAAGGGAAGTTGATCAAAAGAGGGCTTTGGGGGCTGGAGAGATGACTTAGCAGTTAAGGCACTTGCCTGCAAAGCCAAAGGACCCAGATTCGATTCTGCAGGATCCATATAAGCCAGACACACAAGGTGGTACCTTGTTCATTTACAGTGGCGGGAGACCCTGGTGCACCCCATCCTCTCTCTCTTAAATAAATAAATAAATTTTTATTTTTTAAAAAAAGAGGGCTTTTATAAGCTGGAGGACAGGCGCAGCAGCATCCTTACATGTTGGTGTGGGGAAGAGGAGATCCAAGGAAGACAAAGGAGAGGAGGGTTGTTGGAACAAGGCTCTAAGATAGATAAGTTAGGGCATGGGCATAAACACAGAAGGCTGGCTTCCACTAAAAGCACTGAACAGTCCTATGGAAGTGGAGGTGAAATACAGATGTGTGTGTGAGTGAAGGTGCAAGTGTGCCCGCAGCACATGTGTGGAGGTCATAGGACAACCTTGGGTTTCTGTCCTCATCTTCCACCTTGTTTGAGGCAGGCTTTCTTTGTTTGCTGGTGCATACGCTAGGCTCACTGACCTAAGCTTTCAGGGATTCCTTTTTATCTGCTTCCGATTTTGTCCCTAGGAGGGCTGAGATTGACAGACATGCTACTGCATCTGGCTTTACATGGGTTTGGGAGATCTGAACTCAGGGTTTCATATTTGCGCAGTAAGTGCTTCGCCCATTGAGCCATCTCTCCAGCCCCTGAATGAACTCTCAAACTTGCCACCAAAGCCAGATTTGGTGGTGATGCTTAGAATCCCAGCACTCAGGAGGCAGAGGTAGGAGAATTGCAAAAAGTTCAAGTCCAATTGTGGCTACATACATACGCAGATATTATTTCCAAATAACAACAACAACACCACATGCTGTGGTAGAAAAGAAGCAAAAAGAGGACTGACTCCCTGAGTTACTGAAGAGTTAATAGCTGAGGAGCTAAAACTTATCTTTGTCAACATATGGAAAAAAATCCCAAAGAAGGAACTGTCCAGAAAGGGCCCAAAGGGATGATAAGAAGAGAAGCTTGGCGTGGTGGTGCACGCCTGCATGCCTTTAATCCCAGCACTCAGGAGGC
Organism: Orientallactaga sibirica; assembly: GCA_036365145.1. Taxonomy (NCBI): domain Eukaryota; kingdom Metazoa; phylum Chordata; class Mammalia; order Rodentia; family Dipodidae; genus Orientallactaga; species Orientallactaga sibirica. The sequence continues at coordinate 3,977,163 of JAEOAD010002853.1, forward strand.
AGAGGTAGGAGGATCACCCTGAGTTCGAGGCTACCCTGAGACTAATTCCAGGTCAGCCTGGGCTAGAGTGAGACCCTACCTCGAACACCGGGAGGGGGTAGGGGGAGGAAAGACAGTTTAAAGACAGTTTAGGCTAAAACAAAGTAAAATGGAGTTCATTGTTAGGGTGGCCTGACTACAGAAATGATTGATATGTAGATTGCCACATCTTGTTTATTCACTCACCCCTCCCCTTGGCCATGCAAACTATAAAATGGAAATAAAAATCTTGGCATGGGACCAAAAGCTTCTCCAGAGGGCTACCTCAACCTTCTTGGCCCCTGGGTAATAAACTCCTCTACTTTCACTCATTTTGGCATTAGAGGGATCATTCCAGAGAATTTTTACAGCAACACCACCAAATTATCCTGTCTAGAGTCATCTGTCTTCTCAGAAGTTTTGAATCCGGGACCGAGGGAAGATAGCTCAGTGGATGAGGGCTTGCCCTGCAAGCCAGGATCCAGAGTTTGGATTGCCATCACCTGTGTAAAGGCTAGGGCCTATGGTATGTGCATGAAATCCCAGCACTAGGGAGGTGGCGACAGGTGGATCCCTTGGGCCTGTTGGCTAGCAGTCTAGCCAAATTAGTGAGCTCCCGAATCCCTGAGACCCTGTCTCCAAAATAAGGTGGAGTGCAATTGAAGAAGAGATCCAATTTCAACCTCTGGCTTCCACACGCGCATGGACACTGAATACTTATGTGCACACACGTGAACACCCGATACAGGTGTAGGGCTGAGGGTGTGGCTCAGTTTGTAAAGTGCTTGCTTAGCATACATAAAGTCCTGGGTTTGACCCCCAGCACTGCCATAAGCCGAGGGTGTGGTACACACCTGTAATCTTGCCACTTGAGAGGTGGAAGCAGGAGTATCAGAAGTTCAAGGTTATCTTTGACTATAAAGCATTGCTGGCCAGGACCACATGAGACCCTGTTTTAGAAAAAAAAAAAAAAAAAGACAAGTGTAAGGTGGTTCATACGTACAAAATTCCAGCATTCTGAAGGCTAATGTGAGGATTGCCATGAGTTTGAGGCCAGCCTGAGCAATGTAGTAAGACCTTGTCTCAAAAAATATTAAAATAAAGGGCTGGAGAAATGGCTTAGCGGTTAAGATGTTTGCTTGCGAAGCTGAAGGATCCCGGTTTGATCCTCCAGGACCCACTTGAGCCAGATGCACAAAGGGCACATGCATCTGGAGTTCGTTTGCAGTTGCTAGAGGCTCTGGCATGCCAATTCTCTCTCTGTCTACCTCTCTTCTATCTCTTGCTCTCTCTCTCTCTGCTGGCAAATAAATAAATAAAAATTTTAAAAAATATTAAAATAGGGCTGGAGAGATGGCTTTGCAGTTAAGACATTTGCCTGCAAAGCCAAAGGACCCAGGTTTGATTCTCCATGATCCATGTAAGCCAGATGCCCAAAGTGGCACACGTGTCTGGAGTTTGCTTACAGTGGCTGAAGGCCCCGGTGTGCCCATTCTCTCTCTCTCTCTCACTATCTCCCTCTATCTCTTTCAAATAAAATAAAATAAAATAAATAAAAATATTAAAATAAAAGAAGTATAAAAGTTAGGGCTGGTGAAATGGCTTAGCAGTTAAAGGCATTTGCTTGCAAAGCCTGTGGGCCTGGGTTGGCCAGGGTTAGACTCTCAATTATCTGCTCTAGTATCCACGGAAAGCCAGATGCACAAAGTGGCTGAAGTTCATTTGCAGAGGCAAGAGACCCTGGTGCGCATGTTCATTCTCTCCTTACAAATAAATAAATAAATAAATAAATAAATAAATAAATAAATAAATAAATTTAAAAAGTAAGAGAAGCTGGGCGTGGTGACATGCGCCTTTAATCCCAGCACTCAGGAGGTAGAGGTAGGAGGATCACCATGAGTTCGAGGCCATCCTGAGAATACATAGTGAATTCTAGGTCAGCCTGAGCTAGAGTGAGACCCTACCTTGAAAAACCAAAAAAAAAAAATTAATAAATTTTAAAAAAGGAATAAAAAAAGTAGGTGTATTCCTGAGCCAGTGGAGCATGGGAGATGAAGGTAGGAGGTTCACTTTAACCCCGTAGTTAGAGGCCAGCCTGGGCAAATAGCGAGACTCCCAATCTCAACAATAACCAATAAAAGCCCGTGCGGAGCTGGAGGTACAGCTCCATGTTAGTGCGCTTGGGGTTCTATGCCTGTTTACAGCAAGAAAACCCGGTGAGACGGTAGGTGTAAGGACCTTCACTCCCTCTCCCTGGGGGTTGCACCCAGTTCCTGACACCCTCCAGTCTACATCCCCAGAGGGTTGGCCAGCAAAGACAACCTCTCAAAGAAAAGGTCTTGATCTTTCCTTGAGTCTCAGGAGCGAACTGAATTCAGATTTCGAGGAATTTGTTTCCTCCCCACTTTTCATCAGTAGAGGGCAGTAAAAAGATGCTTTTTCGTCCTGAGGGTGTAAGATGAAGGCTTTTACCCAAGCAAAAACATGCAGCTTGTCGGGTATCCGCCAGAAGCCACACACTTAGTTTAAGCTAGGGTCCACATGGGTATGTCTCAGGAGAAACGTAGGTGTTCCCATGGGATGCTCGGGAGCACATGATCAGTGAGGTAAAAAGACAGCAGGAGAATCAGGAAATCCTGGGTGCTTCTGCTCTGGATGACATGATGGTATCATGGAAAAAAGACTGACACAAAAGTCAAGGGCAAAGGGTAGATCTTTGAGCTGTTGCTGACATTTCTGTCGGCCACACGAAAACACCAAGTAGTTATTTTGGCTACCTGCCCGTGTCTCTCTGGACTATGGCACTCACACCAAATTATACAAAGACATTAGGTAAGAAATGATGACATGTTTATTCTAGAAGTAAACTCTTTAAGCTAAAGGGTAGTGCAAGATCAATTAGTTGCAAAAAAAAAATGGTTTTAGTGTTGTATGAAAATTTAAATTGTATTACACTTGAATGGACCGGACTTTTCTGGGAGTCATTTATTTTACACACTTTCAAAAATATGATTGCTAAACTGTTAATAACATTTCGGGCTGGATTCGCACCAAACCAAATGCCTCTTTTCAACAGCACGTGTGATTGTTAGAGGTAAACATTCTAATTTCTATTGCTTCAGCCGTGGAAGAATTAAAACTATTAAGTAGGGCTGGAGAGATGGGTTAGCGCTTAAGGCACTTGGCTGTGTAGCTAAAGGACCCAGGTTCGATTCCTGAGGACCCAAGTAAGCCAGCTGTACAAGGTGGTACATGTGCCTGGAGCTCGTTTGCAGTGGCTGGAGGCCCTGGTGCACCCATTTCTCTCTCTCTCTCTCTCAAATAAATAAAATTAAATTTAAAAAAATCCGGGCTTGGTGGTGCACGCCTTTAATCCCAGCACTCGGGAGGCAGAGGTAGGAGGATTGCTATGAGACTGAGGCCACCCTGAGACTACAGAGAGAATTCCAGGTCAGCCTGGGCTAGAGTGAGACCCTACCTCGAAAAACCAAAGAAAGAAAAAAAGAAAGAAAAGAAAGAAGGAAGGAAGGAAGGAAGGAAGGAAGGAAGGAAGGAAGGAAGGAAGGAAGGAAGGAAGGAAGGAAGAAGGAAAGAAGGAAAGAAAGAAAGAAGAAAGAAAGAAAGATTTAAATCAATAAACTATGACCTATGACGTCCAGAGCGAGGCTCCGATCCCGGCCGGTGCGGGGCTCCCAAGTTGACTTGCGGCGCGGCGGGGCGGGGCGGGCGGCGCTGGTTAAGAGGCGGGCCGGGCCGGGCCGGGGCCTGCGCTCGCCATGGACCGCTCCCGGGCCCGCGCCCGCCTGCGCGTCGTCCTGCGGCACCTCGGCCGCCCTTCGGCCCCAGCCGTCGTATCCTTTGGGCTGCGGGGCACTCGGGCTGGACGCGCCCCGCCACCTTGGCCTTGAACGGAGACCTCCAGGGCCCTTCCCCGGCCCGCAGGCCCCGCTCCCCGCCGTGCTCGCCTCCAGGCTCCCCGGGGCCCGCGGGGAGGAGGCGGCGGGCGCGGGGCGGCCCGGCCTGGGCGGCTGCTGACGGGGCTCGGGCCGGCGCGAGTCCGCTTAGGCCGCAGCTCCTTGTTTACAGGGCGACTTGGCGGAGGTGACCTCGCCACCTTCAGTGGCCTCGTCCTTGTCCGCGGGCGGTGTGCCCGACCTCTGGGGCTGAGCTTCTGGGTCTGCTGCCCACACTCCTGCAAGTGTCCAAGGACGCTGTCAACAGGAGCGCCTCGCTGCTGCTGGAGGAGACCGAGGCAGGCGACAGGCTTCTCTGAGGTCCCCAGGGGATGCTAGTCCTGGGGGGCGGGCACACTGCGCCGGGCACCTCTCTGTACAGGTTGTCCCTCAGAAGTGAATCCCAGCAGGAATGTGCTTGCTGCAGGTGTCAGGAAGGCGAGAATCAGAAAGACCTCGGTATTGGACACAGCAATCAACATTGCTTTTCCTCTTGACTCATTCACTTTCTCTCTCTCTCTCCCCCTCCCTCCCTCCCCCTTCCTTCCTCCCTCCCTCCCCCTCCCTCCCTCCCCCTTCCTTCCTCCCTCCCTCCCTCCTTCCCTCCCTCCCTTCCTTCTTTCTCTCTCTCTCTTTCTTTTCCTTCCTTCCTTCCCTCCTTCCTCTCTCTCTCTCTCTCTCTCAAATAAATAAAAATAAAATAATTTTTAAAATTGAGACCAGGACTGGAGAGATGGCTTAGCACTTAGGGCGCTTGCCTGCAAAGCCTAAGGACCCATGTTCGACTCTCCATATTCCATGTAAGCCAGATACACAAAGCGGTGCATGCATCTGGAGTTTATTTGCAGAGGCTAGAGGTTCTGATGTGCCCAATTCTCATTCTTTCCCATTCTCTCTCTCTCTCTCATTCATAAATAAATAAATAAATAAATAAATAAATAAATAAATTCACTTGTTAATTAAAATTTTGAGACCAATGCTGTATGTGGTGGCACACACCTTTAACCCCAGCATTTGGGAGGCAGAGTTAGGAGGATCACCATGAGTTCAAGACCACCCTGAGACTACACAGTGAATTCTAGGTCAGCCTGGACTAGAGTGAAACCCTACCTTGACCTTCCCCCACCCCACCCCCCAAAATTGAAACGAAAGTCATTTAAGAAAAAAAGTGGTTGTCCAAGTGTGGTCCTTGGACCAGCAGCATTGATACCAATTGGCACTTGTTAGACATGTAGATTCCAAGTCCTCATTCAGATTCAGAGGTAGAATATCAGGGGTAGGGTGCCGCATTCTGTTTTATCTTGCTGATTCTGATGCATGCTAACATCTTAATTTTTTAGATTTTAAATTATGTGTGGTGACGTGTGTGTGCCAATGCATGTGTCTGGTGCACACTGCAGAGGCCAGAGGGAGACTGTGGCTGCTCTCCTCTGTTACTCTTTGCCTTTGTTTCCCCGAGACAGTCTCTCACTGAACCTGGAGCTCAGAACGGCTGATCAGGAAACCTGTCTCTGCTCCTCTCAGCGCTGGGTTATGTGCATACATAGCCATGCCTGGCTGCAAGATACATCTTGAGCGCCACCTGTGATACACTTGACCTGGATATATTTGAATGGAAGTTGAGGCTTCTTGGTGCTGATCCTCACTACTTTTGAAATATTTTATTTATTTACTTGCAAGGGGGGCGAGAGAGAGAAAATGAGAATGGGCACGCCAGGACCTTTTACCACTATAAACGAACTCCAGATGTATGCACCACTTTGTGCATCTGGCTTTACGTGGGTACTGGGAAATCGACCCCCGGCTTGGCAGGCTTTGAAGCAAGAACCTTCAACTGCGGAGTCACATCCTTAACCTCTCACCTGTTTTTTTTTTTTTTTTTTTTTTTTTTTTTGGTTTTGCACGGTAGGGTCTCACTTTGGTCCAGGCTGACGTGGAATTCACTATGTAGTCTCAGGGTGGCCTCGAACTCTCGGTGATCCTCCTACCTCTGCCTCCCGAGTGCTTGGATTAAAGGCGTGCGCCACCACGCCTGGCTTCACCTGCTTTTTGAAAACGGGATTTTCTGGTTTTGCTGGTTCCTGTTTTAATGGTGGCTGTGTGTGGAGGTTTGCTTTGTCCATCAGTGCAGAGCTGCACTGTTCTCTATGACTTCCTACGGTGATGGAAATGTTCCACCCATGCAAGATCCCATAGGCCTGCTACCAGACCCAAGAGGGTATTGCCCAGTTGGAATGTGATTAATGCAGTGAAGGAACTGTGTTTTTTAAAAACAATTTATTTTTATTTTTATTTTTTTATTTGAGAGAGAGAGCCAGAGAGGAGGTGAGAAAGGGAGGGAAAGAGAATGGGCGTGCCAAGGCCTCTAGCCACTGCAAATGAATTCCAGATGTGTGCGCCACCTTGTGCATCTGGCTTCTGTGGGTCCTCGGGTCCTTTGGCTTTGCAGACAAATGCCTTAACCGCTAAGCCATCTCTCCAGCCCAAGGCACTGCATTTTTCACTTTAATTCATTTCATTGTAAATAACCAGATTGGGTAGTGGCTGATAATGCACAGTACTGGCCACGATTTGTAGTGAATATATTGTTTAAGCAGAGTTTTGGAAATTTTGTGACAGTTTTTCCCAGCCTTTATTGTTTCTGAGATGTAGATTTTGGAATAGAGATTTTGCATTTATTAAGACAGGGTCATATTGTGTAGCCTAGGCCGAACTCAAACTTGTGACCCTCCTGCTCCACCTTCCTAGGTTCTGGGATTTACAGGCATGTGCCACGACATACAGCAGGAACATCTTTGAAGCACAAAATCTGTGTTTGTTAAAAGTTTGTTTGCAGTGGCTAGAGGCCCTGGTGCATCCATTCTCTCTCTCTCTGCCTCTTTCTTTCTTGCTTGCTCTCTCAAATAAATAAATAAATTAAATTAAAAGAAAGAAAGAGAAATGGTGAGAGGGAACAAGGACATTGGCCCTGAGGGCTGACATCTGTATGTCTTCTGCTATGATACTTCTTCTGGAACAGTTGACCAAAGGTGTGAGCCTGCCAGCTTCTATTGTATTAAGTACACATAGTACTTAATAATTCTGAATCTTCTGTATTGTGGCACTGTCAGCAAGTTAAATAAAGACATCATTTAAGAACTAACAGGCCAGTTGTGGTGGTGCACACCTATAATCCCAGCAGTCTGGAGGCTGAAGCTGGAGGAGTTTGAGGCCAGCGTGGACTATGTAGGGAGTTCCAGACCAGTCTGAGCTACATAGACCTTTTCCTAACAAACAAGAAGTCATGACATGTTTATGAGTGACCTTCTGGGAGCAACATTTAATGGAAACATTAAGGAAGAAAAGTATTTTATCAGTTCAGTTATTTATTTATTTATTTATTTATTTATTTATTTATTTATTTATGTATGTATGTATTTTAGAGAGAGAGAGAATGGCTTCACCAGGGCCTCAAGCCACTGCAAACAAACTCCAGACTCATGCGCTATCTTGTGCATCTGGCTTACATGGGTACTGGGGAATCAAACCTGGCTCTTTAGGCTTTGCAGGCAAGTGCCTTAACTGCTAAGCCATCTCTCCAGCCCTAGTCTTTTTTTTTTTTTAAATAAAATTATATTTGACTGCATGGTTCATACTGTTCTTAAAGTTGTTTATTTTATAGCTTTTTGTTGTTATTGTTGTTTTTCTCTAATGACTAACCAAACTTTGTGTTTCTAGTAGTTTGGACAAAGTTGTACTAAATATCTTTTAAATTTTTTTTTCAATTTTTAAAATTTATTTGAGACAGGGAGGGAGAGGGAGATATGGGTGCACCAGGGTCTTCAGCCGCTGCAGACAAACTCCAGACGCATGTGCCACCTTGTGCATCTGGCTTATAAGGGTCCTGGGGGAATTGAACCTGGGTCCTTTGGCTTTGCAGGCAAATGCCTTAACCACTAAGCCCTCTCTCCAGCCCTGAAGTATCTTTCCAATAGCCTGTGTCATTGTTCTCAGTTGGCACCTTTGCATTGTTGCTCTGTTAGTGGTGTGGTGGAGTGGAAGGAAGTCATGGGAATGATACAGAATGAAGCTCGGAGAGAGATGTGGTTCACGTCCTGGCTAGGCCACTTGCCTCTGTGTGACCTTGGCAGTGATGGAGCTGAGCAAATTTCCTGCTCTGACATGCAGAAAAGCTGGTTATGACCTGCTGGATCCTCCTGTCACCTCCGCAGGATCTTTTGACAGTGGTGTGAACCCGCATGAGAAGCAGGGCTTTAGCAGCAGCTTGTATGTGTGCATGCGTATGTGGAAGAGCCTCGTGTAGTAGGAACAAATGCAGACAGGGAGCTGTTTCGCAAGGAGGCTGGCTCCTCCTCCTTGACTTTGTTTGCCTTGACTTTTATACCCTAGAGTGCTCACCCCACTGCTGCGGCTGCCTCCTCTGCCAGCTCCCGCCCCCAGCCATTCCAGTAAGTAGAACTCATTTCAGTCCATAGCTAGACACTACGTACAGGAAAGCTTTTGCCAGTGGTAAATAGGATATGATATACAGTGTACAACTATATTACAGTGTAATATACATATTGCCTCATTAGAATTCATTGTATAAATCCTGTTTCCAAAATTTGCCCTAATTAGTGCAACTGTAGAAAATGTTGAAAACTGTAAATTTTCTGTCTGTACTCTAAAATTCAGAAAGAAGGATGTGGTAGTTTGAATAGATGGCCCCCAATATATTCACAGTTTTATTAGGCTCTAGTTTCTATCTGCAGCCACCTGGCTGGCGGCAGTGTCACTGGGCGGATCTTAAGGTGTGGTGGTGGGTTTAGGATTTCAATCTAAAGATATGCAAAGTGTGCCTAGCTGGAGTTCCTGAGGTGTGCTGTGCTGTGTGGCTTGTGGCTTTGCTCTCTGTGTTTGGTCCAGTGAAAGCAGGCCAGCTTCTTCTGCCATTATGAACTTCCCCTGGATCTGTAAGCTTTAATAAATATCCCTTCCTCCATAACTGTGCCTGGTCTGGAAGATCATCTCATTGAACCTGAAGCTGTCTGCTACAAAGGATAAATACTGAGAAATACCTGAAAATACATAATTTAACCCTTGAAACTCCAAGCATGACATATCACATTTAAGTTAGTGTGTATATTAAGTTTGTTTTTAGCATATATGTGACTATTTTAACAAATTAATTAAAATTTTTTTTGAAGTAAAGTCTCACTATGTAGCCTAGGTGTAGGAGTCAGTCCACATTGCTGGAACAAACATCCAAACCTGACACAGTTTATGGGAGGAAGAGATTTATTTCAAGCTTACAGACCCAAGGGGAAGTTCCATCAATGGAAGAAGAAGCTGTTTCCACACATCTAAGCAGAGAGAAAAATCAACACCAAGCAGCAGCCAAGCAGAGTTCCAACTTCTCTTACAGCTTCAATAACCTAAAATTTGCCTTGGTGCCAGTAATTTAAATGTATTTCAGTTTTTCCAACTTTAAATCTTCTAAAAATTTATTTATTTATTTATTTATTTATTTGGTTTTTTGAGGTAGGGTCTCACTGTAGCCCAGGCTGACCTGGAATTCACTATGGAGTCCCAGGGTGGCCTTGAACTCACAGCGATCCTCCTACCTCTGCCTCCTGAGTGCTGGGATTAAAAGTGTGTGCCACCATGCCCAGCTTAAATCTTTTTCTTTCTTTTTCTTTTTTGTTTTAAAGATTTTATTTATTTTTATTTATTTATTTTATTTTTTATTTTTTTATTTTTGGAGAGAGACACAGAGAGAGACAGAGAGGGAGAGGGAGACAGATAGAGAATGGGCGTGTCAGCAGTCTCAGCTGCTGTGAATGAAATCCAGATGCGTATGCCCCTTGTGGTCAAGTGCAGCATTGCGCCCTTGCGTCACTTTGCATCTGGCTAAACGTGGGACCTGGAGATTGGAACTGGGTTCTTAGGCTTAGCAGGCAGGCACATTAACCACTAAGCCATCTCTCCAGCCTAAAGATTTCATTTTAATTTATTTATTAGAGACAGAGTGAGGGAAAGAGAGAGAGGGAGAGTGAGAATGGGAGCTCCAGGGCCTCTAGCCACTGCAAATGAACTCCAGAAGCATGCGCCCCCTTGTGCATCTGGCTTACGTGGGACCTGGAGAATCAAACTGGGGTCCTTAGACTTCGTAGGCAAATGCCTTAACTGCTAAGCCATCCCTCCAGCCCTTAAATCATTTTTAAAACTATTTTATTTATTTTTTATTTGGGAGAGAGAGAAAGAGAGCCTTCAGCCACTGTAAACAAACTCCAGATGCATGAACCACCTTGTGCATCTGACTTACACGAGTTCTGGGGAATTGAACCTGGATCCTTAAGTTTCATAGGCAAATGCCTTAACTGCTAAGCTATCTCTCCAGCCCCCCAAGTTTAAATCTTATATCTCTTGGTATCTTTCACCAAGTACATTAGTCCACTACTTTCAGATTCAACTTTGATCAGACTGTCTAGGCACCGGCAGTAGAACACGGGCAGCAAACACAGCCAGCCTTTATGGCAGTAGCCCAGTTCCAACAAAACTCTGGGTGGCCTCTCCTTCCCCTTTGAAATTTCATAAGCAAAGCTCTGAATACAATTCTTTTTGCATTTACCGTTTTCAAACTCTACCAGAATAGCCCATAAAATTTGGCTTACCACACTGTGAGGCTGCTTCTGTAGTCACAAGTACCAAGTCCACACATATTCCTTCTCCAGCACACGAGTTCCAGAAGACCAAATTCACACAGCCACATTCATCTCATCAACACCCCACTCTGGCACCAAATTTCTGTAGTAGTCAGCTCCACATTGTTAGGATGATCATCCAAACAAGACACAATTTATGGGAGGAAGAGATTTATTTCAAGTTTACAGATCCAGGAGGAAAGCCAGGTGTGGCGGCGCATGCCTTTAATCCCAGAAGGAGGCAGAGGTAGGAGGATCACCGGGAGTTCAAGGCCACTCTGAGACTACATAGTGAATTCCAGGTCAGCCTGGGCTAGAGTGAGACCCTACCTCGAAAACAAACAAAACCCCAAAAAAACAGATCCAGGAGGAAATTCCATCAGTGGTACAATAAGCTGCTTCCCATACATCCAAGCAGAGAAAAACCAACCAGCACACACCAAAAACAACAATCAGGAACCGAGGCAGAGCTCAAACCTCTCTTACATCTCAGTGACACCTTAGTGTTAGACTCCGTGATCTGCCCCCCAGTGACACCTCCTCCAGCCAGGGGACTAGAGATTTAAGTTACATCTGAATCATTGGGGGGCATATTAAAATGATCACACTAGGTATGCCTTGAATTTGGCTCCCCAAGCAGTTGTGATTACAGGTATATGCCACTGTAATGTTTGTCACTATCAAAGAAGACGCGATCTTCATGTGTAGCCTCATACAGCCTTAATTCTAATTTTAAGCAATGGGTGGGTGATTTGAGTTTGTGGGTCTGTTATTTGCTTGTTTGGGTTGCATTATTTTGATTGCTTCTGAAAATGTATTCACTAGACTATTAAAAATATGTAACTTGTGGGCTGTGAATATAGTTCAGTGATAAAGCACTTGTCTAGCATATGTGAAACCCTCAGTTCAATTCTCAGTACTCTGCCAAAAATATACTTACATGTAAAATTTGGGCATGGAGTACATTGGTGCATGCCAGAAACAGTAGTACTTGGGAGAATGAGACAGGGAGATTTTGAGTTCAAAGCTAGCCTGAGGTACAAAGTTGAAACGCTGTCTTCAAAATATATATATATACATATTTTTTTAATTATTAGAGAGAGACAGAGAGGAAGAGGCAGAGAGAGACAGAATGGGCGTGCCAGCAGCTTCTCAGCTGCTGTGAATGAACTCCAGATGCATGCACCCCCTTGTGGGCAATTGCAGCATTGTGTACTGTGTCACTTCACCTCTGGCTAAACATGGGACCTGGAGATTGAATGGGCATTCTTAGACTTGGCAGGCAGGTCCCTTAACTACTAAGTCATCTCTCCAGCCCTATATTTATGTATATTTTTATATACATATTATTTATTGAATTGATTTTCTCTTTGAAAAATAACATATGCATTTATTATTAAAAAATTTAAAACAAGTGGTTTGAGTCATTGCTAAAAGGATTTTTTTTTTTAGATAGGGTCTTACTGTAGCCCAGGATGGCCTCAAACTTACAGTGATCCTCCTATCTGTGCTTCCCAAAGTGCTGAGATTAAAGACATGTCTGGTGGCACTTGTTTTAAAGCAGTTTTTTTTTTTTTTTTTGGTCAATTTCTCTCTCTCTCTCTTTTCATATTGGAGGTTGAACCCAAGGCCTCAAGCAAGGCAAGTGCTACCACTTAGCCAGCTCTGCAGCCCTTTCTCTGATACACTTTCTTTCTCCTCTCTCTCATAGTAGTATCTCGTCTCCTACCGTTGTAATCATGTTTTATTATAACAAGTGAGTGTAATATTCTGTGCTCTTTAATGCCAGGGTCATATATAGTTCATGAGTTAATTTTTCTTCCACTAATGCAACTTTTCTTGATGACCATAGTAAATGCTTTGGACTTAAAACTCTTTGAACTCTTCCCAGATTACTTTCTTAAAGCCTTTGAAGTAAAAATGCTAGATTTAAAAGTATGAATGTATTTCAGTTTTTGGCATATATATATTTAGCTTATAATTTAAAGTTGAGACTTATTTGAGGATATCTTTTCTCCTTTAGGTATACTTTGGATAATAATGTCCTAAGCCTGGAGCAGAGACAATTTTATGAAGAAAATGGGTTTCTTGTCATTAAAAATCTAGTCTCGGATGAGGATATTGAACGCTTTAGGTACAGTAATGCTCTGATATTTTACAAGGATATGCATCATGTGCATGTAATGGGAATTCAAGGGAGGGTAGCTTTTGCAGACTCAGGTTATGTTCATGATGCGGCTTGTTTGGGAGTGTTTCGGAGCATGGGTTCTGCAGTCACATGGTCTGGCTCTAATCTCAGCTCTGTTGCTTAATGTGGTGTGCCCTGTGGCAATCTGCATATGCCTAATCACTGTCCCCACCTTTAAAATGGGCATTTTGATAAGATGGATGTCCTAGTATTATTGTTAGGACAAAGTACAGTAAAATATATGGAGGGTGGGCTGGAGAAATGGCTCAGTAGTTAGGCACTTGCCTGCAAAACCTAATGACCCAGGTTCCATTCCCCAGGACCCACGTGAAGGCCAGATGCACAAAGTGGCACATGCATCTGGAGTTCATTTGCAGTGACTGGAGGCCCTGGAGTACCCATTCTCTCTTCTCTCTGTCTGTTTCTCTTCTCTTTCTCCCTCTCTACTTGCCAATAAATAAATAAAAATATATTTTTTATTTTATTTATTTATTTGAGAGAAAGAAGCAGAGAGAAAGAGAGACAGATAGAGAAAGAATGGGTGTGCAAGGGCCTCCAGCCACTGCAGATGAACTCTAGATGCATGCACCACCTTGTGTATCTGGCTATGTGGGTCCTGGGGAATCGAACCTAAGTCCTTTGGCTTTGCAGGCAAGTGACTTAACCACTAAGCCATTTCTCCAGCCCCAATAAATAAAAACATTTTTAAAAATATATGGATAGCACTAGGAATAGGGCCAGGCACAAACTATAAGGTTTGCATTGAAGATTCTTGGGATGCTTGACCTGTAATAGCAAATAGATTTTACAGCAGACTCTAATTGCTTAGTGCTGGCACAGGTAGAAATCCCACACCAGACCTTATGTTGATAGGTCACCATCAAAACAGACGTGGGCTGGAGAGATGGCTTAGTGGTTAAGGTACATGCCTGCGAAGCCTAAGGACCCAGGTTCAATTCTCCAAGTCCCACGTACAGATGCTCATGGTGGCGCATGTGTCTGGGGTTCATCTGCAGTGGCTAGACGCCCTGGCGTGCCCATTCTCTCTCACTGTCTCTCTCTCCCTTTCTCTGTCTCTAATAAAAATAAAAATAAATCTTTAAAAAATATTTTTAAAACAAACACAGACTTGGGGCTGGAGAAATGGCTCAGCAGATGAGAACACTTGGTGCACAAGCACAAGGGCCTGGAGAGGGCCTGAGCACTCTGGAGTTCCACTCCCGAGCACCCACATGCCCATAACCCCAGTCCTGTGGGGAGGGGATTTGGGAGAATCACTGTGGCTCATTGACACCTACCCCAAGGGGCTGGTTTAAGAAATGGATGAATCATGACATAGAGTAGTGATTGAAATACAGTGTGTGTGTGGAGTAAGCATTAGCAAGTGTTAATTTAAACATAAACACAGAGCTGGGTGTGGTGGCACACGCCTTTAATCCCAGCACTCTGGAGGCAGAGGTAGGAGGATCTCCATGAGTTCAAGGCCACCCTGAGAATACAGAGTGAATTCCAGGTCAGCCTGGGCTAGAGAGAGACCCTACCTTGAAAAACCAATAACATAAAATAAAATAAAAAAATAAAATAAAATGAAAATACAAAATAAAATAAAATAAAATAAAAATAAACACAGGCTCACTAAAAATATTGTACAAAAATTACCCACAGGCTATGTGTATAAGGCATATAAGAAATACAACTAAATCTGTGTGTAGACTTGGTCCCACTCCAGGATATCCTTTTATTTTTATTTTTTTGTTTGTTTGTTTGTTTTTGGTTTTTCAAGGTAGGGTCTCACTCTGGCTCAGGCTGACCTGGAATTCACTATGTAGTCTGAGAGTGGCCTCGAACTCTCAGCAATCCTCCTACCTCTGCCTCACAAGTGCTGAGATTAAAGGCGTGCGCCACCACGCCCGGCCCACTCCAGAATATCTTAATATGTATATGCAAATATTTTTCAAAGCCCAAAATCTGAAACACTTCTGTTCCCAAGCAATTCAGGTAAGGGAAACTCAGTCTGTACTGTCACAGTCACCATATCACAAAAATATTTCCCTGTTGATATGCTAAGTGAAGGGGTATTTTAATTGTGGTAGTGGTTCTGGCCATCAGGCAAGGCCAAGTGACTTGGCCATGTTAACCTCCCTCCCATCAGAATTATTCTTCCAGGGCCAAAGGGCAACTTTCTGCAGAGCAGCCACCCCAGAACCTGCAAGGCTTCCAGCTGGGTGCTTGGAGCCCATGGTAAGAACACTGTCAATTTTATTTTCTAGGGATGAATTTGAAAAAATCTGCCGAAAGGAAGTGTCCCCAGCAGGGCTAACGATCATGAGAGATGTGAGCATTGCACAATCACAGTGTGCTCTGAGTGAAAAAGTGGTTTCGAAGATCCAGGATTTCCAGGAGGATAAGGAGCTCTTTCGATACTGCACTCTACCGCAGGTAACCGTCCCGCTTGCCTTTCCTTTCCTTAATGGCCTCCCCAGTACGCTGGGCCTACTCCATCCAAGCCCTGTCTACACCTCTCAGCTGGAGGTGACACTGCCCTTCAACCCCACTGGAAATTGACAAAGCCACCATAAGGGAGGGAGAGTATGCTGCTGGCTTCTGGTGGGTACGGGCCAAGAATACTGCTGATGGAGCCCAGGGATTCTACATTCACAGAAAGCCCCCTAGCCAACCCAGAATCACCCAGCCACTCACTCATAGCACCAAGACTGAGAAACTCTTCTGAGTATGCTTTGCTGCTAGTACATGAGGCCCTCGCCTGACTCAATATCAGATTACAAATGGGGAGAAATTGTGAGGATATTGTTTGTAAATTTATTTTTATTTAGTTTTCATTTATTTACCTAATCGAGTCAGTAGAGAGAGTACGAGATGGACTTGTTTGTTTATTGTTGTGGGGATTAAATCCAGGGCTTTAAAAAAATATTTATTTATTTATTTGAGAGAGAGAGGATGGGCACCTCAGAGCCTTCAGCCACTGCAAACGAGCTCCAGACACATGCACCACCTTGTGCATCTAGCTTACATGGGTACTGGGGAATTGAACCTGAGTCCTTAGGCTTTGCAGCCAAGTGGCTTAACCACTAAAGCCATCTCTCCAGCCCAAACCCAGGGCTTTAAGTGCTACACCACTGAGCTCTACCCCTAGCCTTATATTTTTGTTATCATTTTTTTTTTTTTTTTTTTTTTTTTTTTTTGGTTTTCTGAGGTAGGGTCTCACTCTAGCCCAGGCTGACCTGGGATTCACTATGTAGTCTCAGGCTGGCCTCGAACTCATGGTGATCCTCCTACCTCTGCCTCCCAAGTGCTGGGCTTAAAGGTGTGCACCACCATGCCCAGCCTATCATAGGTTTTTTAAAAAACTATTTTTATTTATTGAGAGAGAGAGAATGAATGAGGTAGATGGAGACACAGAGTGAGTATGAGCACGCCAGGGCCACCTTTACTGCAAGTGAATCCAGACACATGCTCCACTTTGCACATCTGGCTTTACGTGGGTACTGGGGAATTGAACCCAGGTCTTCAGGCTTTGCAAGCAAGCACCTTTAACTTCTGAGCCATCTCTCCAGCCCCTGTCTGTTTTTTAGACAGAGTCTCACTATGTAGCCCAGGCTGACCTAAAACTTAAGACCCTCCAGCCTTAGCCTCTTGAAAGCTGGGATTATAGTCATGTGCCAACACACCAGGCTAAATCATCTTGGCTCTTGTTCAGGTTATACTTAATGCCACTTGTTTATAGTTCTGATTTCCCATGAAGTTCTTTGTTTTGTTTTAGATTCTGAAATATGTGGAATGCTTCACTGGACCCAATATCATGTCCATACACACAATGCTGATAAACAAACCACCAGACACTGGTAAATAACTTTTTGTTTGGGAAAGACAAAAGAAAAGTATTATTTAATTAAAACATGTAAAGTTGATGTTCCAACCCAGGTCATGTCTATAAATATCAACCTTTAGATGAGTGAATGTGTAGACTTTAAGTCTTATCATAAGTAACATGATAAAAGCATTAAAGTGTAATATGATTTTAGGAACTGACTGTAGGATTATTACTAAATTTTCAGGTGATGGGCTTCCCTAAGATGCAGTTCAACAAACAAAATTATTTGCATATCATAAACTCTTTTTATTTAATATCTGTAAGCCAGTCTAGCTATGATAGCATGTGTTCTGCATTTCTGGTCTAAAGACATTAAGACTAACATACTTAAAGCTATTACTATAAATCACATACTCATGTTCTTAAAATGTCTTGTACTTGTCAAAATGTAGAATCTAGCCAGGCATGGAGGCACGCGCCTTTAATTCCAGCACTTGGGAGGCAGAGGTAGGAGGATCACCATGAGTTCAAGGCCACCCTGAGACTACATAGTGAATTCCAGGTCAGCCTGAGCTAGAGCGAGACCCTACCTCGAAAAACAAAACAAAACAAAAATGAAAAGTAGATTCTAAGACCTCCTCCCATAGACACGGCTAGAATCCAGAAACCTGCATTGTAGTAACTCTCCCCAGAGAGTCTACAGTGGTTGGCTGTTGGGCCCCACTGAGAAATCTGTCCCTTAGCTGAAGAAGCGTTTACCCTTTCTTCTTTTTCTACCTTTTGACCACAGGAAAGGTTCGCGTGATAGGACTAGTGCATATTGTCACCATGTCTCTTCCTCCATGGGTGTCTTGCTGTGGAGAGATCAGATGATTGGGAACCAAGTTCCAAGGGCAAAGTCAGGGGAAGAGGCCATGTGGTCAGTAAGAGTAACTGGACCCTGGCTGGACACAGACTATTTATCATACTGTAAAGGAGACCTCATAGAGAACCTTTAGCCTCTTAGAAAAGGACCCCAAGCTTGACTCTATACTATTCTCTTTAGTTAATTGAACTTAAATTTTTTTAAAACTTATTTGTAAGCAGAGAGAGAGATAGAAGGGTGGAGAGAGAGAGAGAAAGAATGAGAATGGGTATATCAGGGCCTCTAGCCATTGCAGACAAATTCCAGATGCATGCACCACTTTGTGCATCTGGCTTTATGTGAGTACTGAGGAATCAAACCCAGGTCGGTAGGCTTTGCAGGCAAGCACCATAATTGCTAAACCATCTCTCCAGCCCCTAGTTAATCCAACTTTCAAAAAATAGTCCTGGGACTGGGATGTCTTTGTGGATAAGAGAACTTCAGTGCACATATAAGGACATGGGCTGGAGAAATGGCTTAGCGGTTAAGGTGCTTGCTTGTGAAGCCAAAGAACCCAGGTTTGACTCTCCAGGACCCATGTAAGGCAGATGCTCAAGGTGACACATGTGCACAATGTCTGGAGTTCAATTACAGTGGCTGGAGGCCCTGGCATGCCAATTCTCTTTCTGTCTTTCTCTCTCATAAAATAAATTTTAAATATTTTTAAAGTTTTTAAAAACTTTTTAAAACATTTATTTATTTGCAAGCAGAGAGAGAGAGAGAGAGAGAGGCAGACACAGAGAATGGGCACGCCAGGGTCTCTAGCCACTGTAAACGAACTCCAGATGCATGTGCCCCTTGTGCATCTGGCTTATGTGGGTCCTGGAGAATCAAACAGGGATCCTTTGGCTTCACAGGCAAATGCCTTAACTGCTAAGCCATTTCTCCAGCCCAAATAAAAATTTTTTTTAATGTTAAAAAAAGACATAAGAACTTGAATTCAATCCCCAGCACCCATATAAAAAGCCAAGCAGGACTGTGCACACCGATAACATGGGTAGAAACAGGATTATTGGGGATCACTGGCCAGCCAGTCTGACCAAAAAATAGAGACTTCAGTATGAGACCCTGCCTGTCTCAAGGAAATAAGACAGGAGAGGGATAAAGACACCCAGTGTCCTCCTCTGGCCTCCACATGCATGTGCATGGAGCTTGTGCATCTGTCATGCACATGCATAACATGCATGTGCACACACACACAAACGCAATTCCTCACTGCCTGCTTAGCTCTGTGCCATATCCATAGTGACAAAATAATACAGTCTGATAGAAATGACAACATATGTGAGACTTAGAAAAAGTGTCAAGTGTCCCCTTATGTTACCCAGAAGAAAGTGTAGGATTTGGAGTTCCCATATGGTTTGACATTTCAATTTGTGGCTTATCTCCTGGGGATGACTTTTTTTAAGTATACTTTATTTATTTGAGAGAGAAAGAGGCAGAGAGAGAGAGAATGGGCACACTAGGGCATCCAGCCACTGTAAACGAACTCCAGATGCATGTCCCCCCTTGTGCATCTGGCTTACATGGGTCCTGGAGAACCGAACCGGGGTCCTTTGGCTTTGCAGGCAAAAACACCTTAACCGCTAAGCCATCTCTCAAGCCCCTGACTTTTTCATTTTAATAATTTGTTGTTTTTAAATATTTTTAAATTTTTTGTTTTTAAGTTTTGTTAATTAATTTATTTATTTGAGAGGGGGGCAGAGAGAGAGAAAGAGAGCGGGAGAGAGAGGGAGAGAGAACAGGCACACCAGGGCCTCTAGTCACTGCAAATGAATTTCAGATACACGTGCCACCTTGTGCGCCTGGCTTACATGAGTCCTGGAGAATTGAACCTGGGTCTTTTGGCTTTGCAAGCAAGTGCCTTAACCAATAAGCCACTTATCCAATCCCAATTTGTGGCCTTTTAAAAATATTTTTATTTATTTATTTATTTGAGAGAGAGAGAGAGGCAGAGAAAGAGAGAATGGGTGTGCCAGGGCCTCTAGCCACTGCAAACAAACTCCAGACACCTTGTGCATCTGGCTTACATGGGTACTGGGGAATTGAACCTGGGTCCTTAGGCTTCACAAGCAAGCACCTTAACTGCTAAACCATTTCTCCAGATCTAAAACTTTTTTTAAAATTGGTTTTTCAAGGTAGGGTCTCACTGTAGCCTAGGCTGACCTGAAATTCACTATGTAGTCTCAGACTGGCCTTGAACTCATGGAGATCTCCCTGTCTCTGCCTCCCAAGTGCTGGGATTAAAGATGTGTGCCACCATGACAGGCTTTGAATGACTTATTATAGTGTTATTTCATTTGTTTGATTTTTGTCTAGAGACAGGTCAGTATTCTTAGGTTTTAGGAGGAGGACAAAAATTCCAAGATTTGAGTATCTGTTTTAAAATTTTCTATTTATATATTTGTGTGTGTTTGCGTGTGTGCGTGTGTGTGTGTGTGTGTGTGTGTGTATACACCTATGCATGCATCTGTGTGTGCACATGCCAGACATTTGCAACACTTCTTGTGTCTGGCTTACACTTGTGGCTTGAAGATTGAACCTAAGCCAATAGGTTTTACAAGCAAGTGCCTTTAAACACTGAGCCATCTTCTCAGGCCTGAGTATATTTTGACAAAAAAAAAAAAAAAATTCTATTTCAGGCAAGAAGACATCCAGGCATCCCTTGCACCAGGATCTGCACTATTTCCCCTTCCGGCCCAGCAATCACATAGTTTGTGCTTGGACTGCCATGGAACACATCGACAGGAACAATGGTTGTCTGGTTGTGCTCCCAGGCACACACAAAGGCCCCCTGAAGCCTCATGGTTACCCCCAGTGGGAGGTAGGTCTGCCTAACTGCTGAGTCTTCATAATTCTTTTAACATCAATATACATAAAGATAATAATCAAGATAATACTACATTTTCTTTTTTTTTTTTTTTTTTTCAAGGTAAGGTCTCGCTCTAGCCCAGGCTGACCTGGAATTCACTCTGTATTCTCAGGGTGGCCTTGAACTCCCTGCGATCCTCCTACCTCTGCCTCCTGAGTGCTTGGATTAAACGTGCACCACCATGCCTGGCTACATTTTCTTTCTTATCAAAGCCTTGTCTTGAGATTTGTAGCCAGAATCAAGGAGAATTCAAGGATGTCACATAAAATATTCACCACATTGATTTCTGTTTGAAAGCCAGCCAATCTGAGGGACTTGGGTTCGTGATTTTAAAGTCTCATGTCAATTATAAACATCTCAATCTTAGATGTATGTGGTACGTGTCAAGTTGGTCTTACTCACTGATGGAGGTCTCAGTGAAGATGCAGGTGGCACTGGTCCCTGTGACTGGAAAGACTAACATAAGCTTGGAGAGGGCTGGTGATTGAGTCACGGTGAATTCCAGGTTAGCTCAGGCTGGAGCAAGACCCTACCTTGAAAATATTTAAAAAAAAACAAAACTGACTTGGATTCTTCCACCTTCCCTTTGGCTCCCTGAATTCTGACCCAGACAGTGTAAAGCTCCAACTGATGCAATCCAGACATAGGCATACCTGCAGTACCCTCCTAAATTTATATTTCAACTTTAACAATTCAGCTCAAGTATCACCATTATAATGAAATGGCCAATCTGATGTTTATGACTAACTACTGAACCACTTCTATGATAAGCACTCAATACTAATTTGCTAAAGTGAAGTAATTTTCCTAAGATGCATTTAGCTGGGAGGTGGCAAACAGGAACTTGAATACACTTTGACTCTTTTGCTGTCAGGTCCTCTGTTCTCATCATACACGTAATCTTGGGTCACAGTTGAATGTTAACCTAGGCCTGTGCATATACACATATAAGAATACCATTATAACTGAGCATGATTGCACATATTAATTAGATATGCCTTTGCCTTGGAAGTTAGAAAAGGTTTGCTTTCTCTGCTAAATCATTGACAAAGCTTCAACAACCATGGACCATGGATGTGGCTTCTCTTGTGTTCTAGGATGGAGTTAACAAAATGTTCCATGGCATCCAGGATTACCAGCCAGACAATGCTCGGGTACACCTTGTGATGGAGAAAGGAGACACTGTTTTCTTTCATCCTTTGCTCATTCATGGATCTGGACAGAACAAAACTAAAGGATTCCGAAAAGTACGTAGTCACGTTGCTATATTTCCAAAGATGAATGAGTTAGAAATAACAACAACAAAAAAATCTTGTTCTTTTCATGTCGTTTAAAAAATATTTTTTTAATTATGTACTTTACTGTGTGAACAAATCCTGTATTGGTCACATTCCCATCGTGTCCCCTCTTACGTCCCCCCTCCTGCCCCCATTCCACTGAGAGCCCTCCTCAATGGAATTATTGCTATTCATGGGCATATTATGGGGTCATAAGTCCATTAGGTCTCTGGGGAGAGGGAGGGAAGACAATGCCTCAGGATACTCCTTCCTCCCTGGGGCTCTTACAGTCTTCCCATCCCCTCTTCCACAATGCTCCCTAAGCCTTGGTGGATGTGTTATAAGTCTGCTTTCTGTTGAGCTTTCTGCAGCCTCTGGATTTCTGCTTTGATGAGTTTTGAGTGTCTCCCTGGTGCAGGTTGTCAGGCTAGCAGTGAGAGCAGCACTCATGTTTATAACTTTTTATTTTTATTTTTGGTTTTCTGAGGTAAGGTCTCACTCTAGATCAGGATGACCTGGAATTCACTCTGTATTCTCATGGTGGCCTTGAACTCATGGTGATCCTCCTACATTTGTCTCCCGAGTGCTGGAATCAAAGGCATGCACCACCACGCCTAGCAGCACTCATGTGTAAATAGCCACTTCCTCTGTGATGTCTCATGGGCCCTGGCAGACATGATATGGGTGGCTCTTCTCGTGCTAGGAAGTTGACTATCTTTTCTTGTCATTTTGATGGATCTTGATTCTCCCTGGCTTTTGCTGACATCGGTAAAAAGACCAGATTCTTCAACCAAGAGTGAGAGCAGCATAGATTAAAGGAGATAAGCATAGTTATTTAAAAGACTCTTCTTTTTTTTTTATTTTTTATTTTTTTATTTTTTGAGGTAGAGTCTCTTTCTAGCCCAGGCTGACTTGGGATTCACTATGTAGTCTCCAGGTGGCCTCAAACTCACAGTGATCCTCCTACCTCTGTCTCCTGAGTGCTGGGATTAAAGGCGTGTGCCACCACACCTGGATTTAAGAGACGTCTTCATGGGTATGGCCACACTTCTTAACCAAAGACCAGTGGGAGCGTCTCTCTTCCTATCCACAGGATCTGACTTGGTTCTCCGTAGCAGGGTGAGCAGGCCTCATGTCCAATCCGAGCTGTTGATTACCCACATAAGCTGTGTGCCACTATTGCACACGGTTGATTTTGTAGCATCCTCTGCTGGTTGGTTCATGCTATTGATGTTCCTTATCCACCAGCAGCTTGCATTGCACTTCCCAGCACTAGGAGGGCTAGCCAGCTCTCCTAAGTTCCAGCATGTTCTCTTGATGTCCTGTGTCTACGGCCTGAGGTGTCTTAGCAGTTAGCTCTAGCTGGTAACCACATGCTTTGGCAATGGCCTGCATTGTTCTGGGGACCTTATATACCTCCCTGACCAACAGCTCACTGTGGGCAGTACCCCATTGTTGGCACTAGGATTTACCATCCAGTGCCCTTGGTTTTAATTTTATTTTTTATTTTTTATTTATTTATTTATTTTTTTATTTTTTGGTTTTTCGAGGTAGGGTCTCACTCTGGTCCAGGCTGACCTGGAATTTGCCCTTGGTTTTAGTATTAAGCTTCCTTTACTATCTGTAGGGCCCTTCTGCCTGAGTGATCCCCCTGGCCCCCTGGCATTAACGGTTTTATATTATATTATATTATATTATATTATATTATATTATATTATATTATATTATATTATAATATTTATTATATTATATTATCCAGGAGGAGGCTGTCTGTGTACTGATACATGCTATCATTAGTTTTGTATGTCCCTCCCAACCTCCCTTCCCCCTATTGTGCACAAGACCCTTCTACCCCCTGCGTTCTGTCCTCAGCTTGCCGGTCAAGTACACCCTCCTGTCCTTCCTCCTTATTTCCACTTTCTCCCGTGTCAGTCTCGTTCCCTGTCGGCACTTCAGTGCTTACTGTCACTTACCCACACCTCAAGCTGTCCCAGGTTGGGAACAACATGGAGAGAACTTGCAGCATTGTCTTCCTGAGCTTGGGTGTTCCCACTTAGTGTGATGTTTTCCAAGTCCATCCATTTCCTGCAGATTCCATTGTTTCCTTTTTCCTTAACCACTGAGTAGAATTCCATTGTGTATATATATGTACCACGTCTTCCTTATCCATTCATCAGTTGATGGGTATCTGGGATGATTTCAGTTCCTAACTATTATGAACAGAGCAGTGGCAAACACGCTGAGGGAGTGTCTCTGCAGACGAAGAGAGAAGAGTTTAGGGCATATGTCCGGTAGTGGTGTACCTGGAGCAAATGCTAGGTCTATTTTTATGTTTTTTTTTTTTTTTTTTGGTTTTTCGAGGTAAGGTCTCACTCTAGCCCAGGCTGACCTGGAATTCACTATGTAGTCTCAGGGTGGCCTCGAACTCATGGCGATCCTCCTACCTCTGCCTCCCGAGTGCTGGGATTAAAGGCGTGCGCCACCACGCCCGGCTATTTTTATGTTTTTGAGGAGTCAACATCATACTGATTTCCACAATGGTTTTACAAGTTTTTACTCCCACAAACAGTGGATGAGGGTTCCTGTTTCTCCTCATCCTTGCCAGTATTTGTTGTCATTTGATTTTTTTTTGATGATGATTTTCATTAAGACTGGAGTGAAATAGAATCTCAAAGTCATTTTAATTTAATTTCCCTGATGGCTAAAGATATTGTAGAACTCTTGAGATGTTTATTGGCCATTTGAATTTCTTCCCTTGAGAACTCTGTTAAATTCCCTGCCCCATTTTTTTTTTTTTTTTTTTTTTTTTTTTTTGGTTTTTCGAGGTAGGGTCTCCCAAGCTGACCTGGAATTCACTCTGTAGTCTCAGGGTGGCCTCGAACTCATGGCGATCCTCCTACCTCTGCCTCCCCAGTGCTGGGATTAAAGGCGTGCGCCACCACGCCTGGCTTCTCTAGTGTGTGTGTTTTAATCAAGTGTCTGTAGTGACCAGCATTTAAACCTGTGTCTTCTTTTCTATTCCATTGATCTATGTCCATTTTTGTGCTAGTGCCATGCTGTTTTTATTACTATGGCTATATAGTATAACTGAAATCAAGTGAGGAAATACCATGGAAAATATTCCTTTTGCTGAGGATATTTTTGGTATCTGAGGCCTTTTGTGCTTCCGTATGAATTTTGAAGTTTTTTTTATAACTAATTCTTGAGAATATTGCGGCAATTTGGATGGGAATTGTGTTGAATCTGTATATTGTGTTTAGTTGGATGGTCATTTTCATGGTATTGATTCTCCCAATCAGTGATCATTTTAGGTCATTCCCTCTTCTTGTATCTTCTTCTATTTTTTTTTTTTTTAATGTTTTCATTGCACAGGTCTTTCACTTCCTTAGTTAGGGATATTCCAAGATAGTTCATTTTTGGTGGCTATTATTAATGGTGCTGTTTCATTGACTTTTTCTCCATATGTTTGTCATTGGCATAGACAAAGGCTATGATTTTTGTGTGTTGGTTTTATATCCTGCCACTTTGCTGAAGGAGTTTATCACCTTTACGACGTTTGGGTGGAGTTTTTTTGGTGACATATATAGAATCATGTCATCTGCAAACAGGCCTAATTTGACTTCTTCCTTTCTAATTTATGTCCCATTTATTTCTTTTTCTTGTCTTATTGCTTGAGGTAAGACTTTTTAAGTACTATGTTGAAAAGCAGTGGTGAGATTGGGCACCCCTGTCTTGTTCCAGATCTTAATGGGAATGCTGCAAGTTTTTCCCCATTTAGAATGATATAGGCCTTAGGTGTGTTATATACAGCCCTTTTTGTGTTCAGATATGATCTCCCTCTCTCTCCAGTGTTTCAGTCATGAAGAGATGTTGTATTTTGTTAAAGGCCTTTTTTGCATCTTTGGAAATGATTATGTGATTTCTGTCTTTGTCTATTTATGTGATATATCATGTTTATCAATTTCCATATATTAAACCATCCCTGCCCCCCTGGGATGTAACCTACTTGATCAAGGTGGACGACACTTTTGATGTGTTCTTGGGTTTGCTTTGTAAGAATTTCATAATATTTTGCTGCATTTCTGTCTGTTTTTGGAATTAGTGTTGTGCTGGCTTCATAGAAAGAGTCAGGGAGCACCCCCTCCTTTTCAGTTGTGTGAAATAACTTGAGACATAATGGTGTTGGTTCGTCAATGAAGTTCTGGTAAAATTCAGCAAACGAATCCCTCTAGTCTTGAGCATTTTTTGTTGTTGTTGTTGGGAGGCTTTTAATTACATTTTCATCTTATTTGGTGTTATAGCTTTGTTCTGCTAATTTATCTCTTCTAGTTTTAGTTTTGGTAGGTGGTATGAGTCAAATAATTCATCCATTTCTTCCAGATTTTTCCATTTTGTGGAACACAGGTTTTTGAAATATGTCCTGATGATTCTCCCAATGTTATTGGTATCTGTTATAACATCTCCTTTTTCATTTCTAATCTTGTTGATTTCAGTCTTCTCTTTTATTTTGATCAGTTTGTACTAGGGTTTATAAGTCTTGTTTATTTATTTCTTTCTTTTGTAGAAGATGCCTTCTTTATGTATTTTGATAACTTTTGTTTGAAAGTCTATTTTGTGAGATAGTAGTATAGCCACATCTGCTTGTTTCTTTTTTCCATTTGCTTGAAAAATCATTTTCCATCCTTTCACCCTAAGATGGCGTCTACGTTTAATGGTAAGATGGGTTTCTTTTTTAAAAAATATTTTATTATTTGTTTGTTTGTTTGTTTGTTTGTTTATTTATTTGAGAGAGAGAGATACAGAAATAGGCAGGAGGGAGGGAGGGGGAGGAAGGGAGGGAGAGAGAGAGAGAATAGATGCGCCAGGGCTTCCAGCCACTACAAACGAACTCCAGATGGGTGCACCCCCTTGTGCATCTGGCTTACGTGGGTCCTGGAGAATCGAGCCTCGAACCAGGGTCCTTAGGCTTCATAGGCAAGCGTTTAACCGCTAAGCCATCTCTCCAGCCCAAGATGGGTTTCTTGTAGTTAGTAAATGGATGGATCCAGCCTGTGGCTGTATCCGTTTATTATTATTATTATTATTATTATTATTATTATTATTATTATTATTTTGGTTTTTCGAGGTAGGGTCTCACTCTAGCCCATACTGACCTGGAATTCACTATGTAGTCTCAGGGTGGCCTCAAACTCATGGCGATCCTCATACCTTTGCTTCCTGAGTGCTGGGATTAAAGACATGTGCCACCATACCCAGCTAAATGCTCCTTAAAAAAAATTTTTTTTTTCAGCCATGTGTGGTGGCATATGCCTTTAATCCCAGCATTTGGGAGGTAGAGGTAAGAGAATCATAAGTTCCCTAAATGCTCCTTTTGAGTTGAGAGGATATGTGTGTTATTCTTCTCAAATAATTTCAATTTTCTTACCTATTGCTATTGAAACAATAATCTATTCCCAATTCAACTGAGTAAGTTTTATGACTAAGAACAAGACCATATCAGGTGTAGTGCTGCACACCCATAATCCCAAACCTCAGGATACTGAGGCAGGAGGATCCTAGTCTGAGTCTAGTTTGTGAGACAGTGAGTTCCCGACCAGCCTTGACTACATAGTGAGACCTGGTCCTGAAAGGAAATAGATAAAGATGACAAGTAACAATGGGACACAATCCTTTTTAAGACTTTAGGATATGGAATATTTTGAATTTCTAAAATAACTGAAGATCTCTTAGGTGAGTCCTTGTTAAAAATAAGTATCTTTTGTAATTTCTCAATTAGCCATTAGCCAGGGTTGGGGAGGACCACTGCAAGGAGACTGACTGAGGATACCATAAAACAGGCTTCTGACTGAGATAGCAAATCCTGAGTGAAATAACTTACTTTCTAGAAGGAAGACTCTTTGCTTGGCTGCTGGAGTTAACGGGACTACTGAGACGTTTTCTCCAGCATCAATCTGTTCGTTCCACACAGGCGATTTCCTGCCATTATGCCAGTGCCAACTGCCATTGTATCGATGTGAAGGGCACCAGTCAAGAAAACATCAGGAAGGAAGTTATAGAGATAGCAGAAAAAAGGCTTGGACTTAAAGGAGCTGTCGACTTCAAGGTATGTGTGTTTGAAACCACAAAGTAAAGATGTCAGCTTTCCCTTCTTCATTTGGGCATTACCTAATTTAATGTCATAGCATGTAGATTTAGGGTTATAGCTCATTTCACTGCTAAGCCCCACTAGCAATGACAATTCGAGGCTGGGGAGATACACAGTAGCTAAGAGCACTTGCCTCGTAGGCATGAGGGCTTCTTGGGAAGGGATCGTGGCAATTGGGTTTCACTTTGCACCTGTTTCCCCAGGCAGAGACTTGAGAACTTGCAGTTTCTTAGGTCTTTGGTGGTCTTATGACAGCTGGAAACCCTGTCCCACACAGGATAGGCAAGGAGCTTTAGAGGAGGGGAAATGAAGGGCATAGGACTTTTAAACAGCAGAGAAACGTTAAAAGTAAAAGTGATGTTGCAGTCATCTTTAGGTTGTTGGGACCAATAACCAACCAGAAGCAGCTTATGGGAGAGAAGGGTTTATTTCAAGTTTACAAACTCCAGGGGACACCATCAGTTGCAGAAGAAGCTCATCTCCATAGATTATAGCAGAGAGACATCACCCAACAACCAGCACCGCAAAATCCACTAGAGCTCAAACTGCTCTCAACACACCCAATAGGGCTGAACTCAAGGTCTGCCCCAAACACACCTTAGGGCGGGGCTCCAAGGTCCACCTCCTCCAACCCGGCTGCTGGAGACCCACGTTACCAGCTCAATTCTTTTTTTTTATTATTATTCTTTTTTTTATTGACAACTTCTTTAATTGTAGACAATATCCCACGTTATTTCCCTCCCTCCCCTACCTTCCCCTTTGAAACTTCACTCTCCATCATATCCCCTCCCCCTCTCAGTCAGTCTCTTTTCAGTTCAATGTCATCATCTTTTCCTCCTATTATGATGGACTTGTGTAGGTAGTGTCAGGCATTGTGAGGTCATGGATATCCAGGCCATTTTGTGTCTGGAGGAGCATGTTGTAAGGAGTCCTCAAAAGATAAGCAAAGGCTAGAGAGACGGCTTAGCGGTTAAAACACTTGCCTGCAAAGCCTAAGGACCAGGGTTGATTCTTTACATCCACATAAGCCAGATGAAGGTGGCACATGGGTCTAGAGTTCATTTTCAGTGGCTAGCTGCCCTGGCACATCCATTCTCTCTCTGTCTTTCTGACTCTTCCTCTCTCTCTCAAATAAATAACTAAAATATATGTTTTTAAAAAGAAAAACAAAAAAGCAAATCCAAGTTGTATATTTAAGAGCAAAGGGGAAGTTGGGCATGGTGGCACATGTCTTTAATGCCAGCACCCAGGAGGCAGTGGTAGGAGGACTGAGGCCAGCCTGGAACTACAGAATGAGTTCCAAATCAGCCTAGGCTAGAGTGAGACCCTACCTTGAAAAAGTAAAATTAAAATAAAAGAGTAGGGCTGGAGAGATGGCTTAGCAGTTAAGGAGTATGCCTGTGAAGCCTAAGGACCCTGGTTTGATTCTCTAGGTCCCACGTAAGCCAGATGCACATGGTGGCACATGCGTCTGGAGTTTGTTTGCAGTGGCTAGAGGCCATTCTCACTTTCTCTCTCTTTCCCTCTGTCTCTAATAAGTAAATTAATTAAATTAAATCTTTTTTTAAAAAGAGCAAAGGGGATTCGAGGCCACCCTGAGACTACATAGTGAATTCTAGGTCCAGCCTGGACTAGAATAAAATCCTACCTTGAAAAACAAAACAAAACAATACAAAAAGAGCAAAGGGGAGCCAGGTGTGATGTCTCATACCTATAATCCCAGCACTAGGGGATGCTAAGGCAGGAGGATTGCTTTGAGTTCCAGGCTAGCCTGGGCTACAAAAAAAAAAAAAAGAACAAAGGGGGGAATAAACAGAACAGGAGTGGAACCTTCTACACAGTTCCAGCAGATAGTGATAACGTCAAGGGCAGGCAGACAGAACAACAGCTGGTAAACTGGGGCCCAGCACTGACCCAGTCCAGTTATGTCACTTGCCATCAATAAGTGCCAGGTCAGTGGGCTCTGACAGCCCGAGGGCACACTGACTTGGAGTAGTTTAAATACTGGTAGGCAGATTAATTGGAATCTCAGGACATGTTTTATTGACTAATCAGTATAACTATTAAATTTTTTCCTGTGTAGCCATTTATTGAAGCTAGAGCTCTGCTTTGTCTCGTGGCCCATGAGAATGTCTCTTAAACTCTTCCTGTTTGACATTATTTCCAGGATATTATGATGTTTCGAGCACGACTTGTGAAAGGAGAGTTAGCCCGTGGAGAAATAACCCAAGAGCCAGGTAGAGTGGCGCATGTCTGCAATCCCAACACTCAGGACGCCTAGGCAGGAGCATGACAAGTTTGAGGACAACCTGGGCTACATCATGAGACACTGTCTCAAAAAAAAAGGAATTTCAAAGCAAAACAAGAAGCCTAAGGAAAATGTGTCCTTAATGGGTTAATATAATCTTTTCCCTCACTTGTTAACAAAGTCAAGAAACATATACTAGAGTCTTATTTGCATGCAGTTAATTTTACAGTACAATGCTGTTGCTTTAATGAAAGTAAAAAATAGTGAAAAAAAGTGAAATAGGGCTGTGTTAAGAAAAATGAACTTGGGTTGCAACTAATAAAGGTGATGGAGAGTAACTTAAATATAGTCAATTTCTGTCACTCGGCGTACTCTCTACCCAAGCAAAAATGAATTGTTTGAAACTCAGTGTACCCTGAGGTGTGCATGCCTGTCCCTCCACTCATGCCCTACCAAGTCCATGTCACAAGAGCTATCTTTTCAAATCTAGTACGGTGCTCGTCATGTGCTAAGCACATTGACATATCTTGTGTTTTTTAAAATTTTTATTTATTTGCAAGCAGAAGAGAGGGAGGGAGAGAAGGGGAGAGAATGGGCATACCAGGGCTTCTATTCACTGTGTACGAACTCCAGATACATGCGCCCTTTGTGCATCTGGCTTTACATGGGTACTGGGGAATTGAATCCGGGTCATTAGACTTTGCAGGCAAGTGCCTTAACCACTGAGATATCTCTGCAGCCCTAATTTGTGTTTCTTTATAAAATTTTATTTCACATTGACGTTTAAAAAATATTTTATGGACTGGAGAGATGGCTTAGTGGTTAAGGCACATGCTTGTGAAGCCTAAGGATCCAGGTTCAATTCTCCAGGTCCCACGTAAGCAAGATGCACAAGGGGGGCGCATACATCTGGAGTTTGAGTGGCTAGAGGCCCTGGCATGCCCATTCTCCCTCTCCCTCTCTCTCTTTCCCTCTCTCTGTCTCTAATAAATAAATTAATTAAAATTAAATCTTAAAAAATAAATTTATTTGCAGGGGGGAGAGAGAGCGAGAACGAGAACAAGAGAGAGAGAGTGCCAGGGCCTCTAGCCATTACGAACGAACTCCAGATGCATGAACCACTTGTGCATCTGGCTTTATGTAGGTACTGGGGAATCAAACCCAGGTTGTTAGGCATTGCAGGCAAGCACCTTAACTGCTGAGCCATCTCTCCAGCCCCACATTGACATTTAATGAAGGGCAGAAGAAAGGCTTCCTGTAGTCAAAACAATGCGTGAACCATGTTCTGACACAGGCTTTCTCCCAATTTTTCAACCCAGCACTTTTCATGAAGCACAACTGGCTAGCTCCAGTATTTTCTTTATCTATATTTCCTGTTGGGCAGGGAAACAGAAAACCTCCCATCCTTATAAATAACCTGCCTTCTTTCTTAGACCCTTTCCCTTGCATTTGGAGTAAGCATGGGCTGGGGTTTAATTTTATATGGCACCTCATTTCTGTACCAGCTGAGGGCAGCATGGGGACATGGTCCTATTTCTACTAAATTCTACTTAGAGCTTTGGTAGGAAAGAAATAGAAAGTTCCTTTCTTCTCATTGTGTTAAGCACAAAATTTTCTAAGTGAATTTGAGAAACAAAATGTCAATTGAAAAAAAAAACACAATTTGTCCCTCACTCCTTGTGTGCATTTGGCCGATGAGGAAACCTGCATTTCTCAATGTATTTGTGTCTTTTTGCCTGTCAATTTATGTAACACTTTTCCAAGCACCCACCTTATGACGGGACTAAGAAGGGGAAAGGCCACAGCAGCGGGTGAGCTAGGACTGGGCTGTGTGAACCCTGTGTCATGAAGGGTGGTAGCCAGCCCTTCCCAAGGTGGAAATAAAGAGCCGGGACAGGAGCACCAGCAGGCCAGTTAGCATAATGGGAAGCCTGTGTTCTTCCTGGGTGGAGGGATTTCATTGTTCATTTTGCTCTTTTCATCAGGGTCATTCAAAACTGCTCAAACTGCAGAACAAAACAAAACAAAACAAAGCAAATGGAACTTTTCTCTATGAATTTTGGGACTTCCTGAAGCTTTGCTTATTGTACAGACTTGGAATTCCTTCCTTGCTTTTCCTTTCCTTTTTTTCTAAATTTTTTTCTTTATTTTTATTTATTTATTTGAGAGCAACAGACAGAGAAAGAGGCAGAGAGAGAGAGAGAATTGTCGCACCAGGGACTCCAGCCACTGCAAACGAACTCCAGATGCATGCGCCATCTTGTGTATCTGGCTTATGTGGGTCCTGGGAAATTGAACCTGGGTCATTAGGCTTCACAGGCAAGCGTTTAACTGCTAAGCCATCTCTCTAGTCCTCTTTCCTTTTTATTTATTTATTTTGGTTTTTTTGAGGTAGGGTCTCACTCTGGTCCAGGCTGACCTGGAATTCACTATGTAGTCTCAAGGTGGCCTCGAACTCATGGTGATCCTCCTACCTCTGCCTCCCGAGTGCTGGGATTAAAGACATGTGCCACCACACCTGGCTTTTCTTTCCTTTTAAAAAATGTTTTGTTTATTTCAGAGAGAGAGAATGGGTGCACCAAGGCCTCTAACCACCATAAATGAATTCCAGGTGCATGCGCCACCTTGTGCATCTGGCTTATGTGGGTCTTGGGGAATTGAACCTGGGTCCTTAGGGTTTACAGGCAAGCGCCTTAACCACTAAGCCATATCTCTAGCCCCTCTTTCTTTTTTAAAGTTATTTATTTGAGAGGGAAAGAGAGAGGCAGGAGGAACAGAGAATGAGCACGCCAGGGCCTCCTGCCACTGCAAACAAGCTCCAGATGCTTGTGCCACCTTGTGCATCTGGCTTCACATGGGTCCTGGGGAATCAAACCTGGGTCCTGTGCCTTTGCAGGCAAGCACCTTAACTGCCAAGCCATCTCTCCAGCCTTCCCCCTTTTTCTTTTTCTTTATATATATATATATATTTTAATATTTTATTTTTATTTATTTTTATTATTTATTATTTATTATTTTTTTATTTGAGAGAGAAAGAAAGAGCCAGGTAGAGAGAGAGAGAGAATGGGCACACCAGGGCCTCCAGCCATTGCAAACGAACTCCAGATGCATGTGCCACCTTGTGCATCTGGCTTACGTGGGTACTGGGGAATTAAGCCTTGATCCGAGGTCCTTAGGCTTTATAGGCAAGCGATTTACTGCTAAGCCATCTCTCCAGCCCGAAATATTTTATTTTTATTTATTTGAGAGATACAGAACTAGGCAGGTAGAGAAAGAGAGAGAGAGAGAGAATGGGCACACCAGGGCCTCCAGCCCCTACAAATGAACTCCAGACACATGCGCCCCCTCGTGCATCTGGCTTACATGGGTCCTGGGGAATCGAGCCTTGAACCTGGGTCCTTAGGCTTCACAGGCAAGCGCTTAACCGCTAAGCCATCTCTCCAGCCCCTTTTTCTTAAGATATATACATATGTATCATCTTTTTCATTGAATGCATACATTGTGTCAGCTTTGCTAGAGATGGATGGCCATGACAGTTACACAACAATATGCTCGCTGAACTATAAACGATGTCTAAGAGGACTCGTTTGATCACATATATGTATGTGACATGAAAGTGGAAGGTAGACTTTGGAGAGGGGTGCCAGCAGAAGGGGAGGGAGATGGAACTCAAGGAGGGCAAGGTGGAGAGCACAGTGAGATACATATACGAAAGTGTAATGAAGAAATCATGGCACATTAACCAGCGCCTCCCATGTCTGTGAGAGCCACAAGTGGGATAAAGCAAGAAGGGTTTCTGCTTGACCTTGTAAATGAACCCTGGAACAATGATACAAGTGTGCCACCCTCCCTGAAGTGCAGATGGGCCTATGTGCTTTGCAAGAGAAGTGGCTTCATGGGAAGGCAGAGGAGCCTGAAATTCTGCATCCATTGTTTCCTAGTCATTTAACCTGCCGGGGTTTGTTTTCTTCGCCACCAAGCAGTGACAGTTAGGACCACCTTCTAGGGTGATGGGAGGGATGAACAGGACCGTGTCCTGACTGCGGTGGGCACCACGGGAACACAGGCCTT
Source organism: Orientallactaga sibirica (assembly GCA_036365145.1). NCBI lineage: Eukaryota > Metazoa > Chordata > Mammalia > Rodentia > Dipodidae > Orientallactaga > Orientallactaga sibirica. The sequence goes on from JAEOAD010002853.1 coordinate 4,011,354, forward strand.
GTTCCCATTGCTGGAAGTGCTTAGTGCAACATCCTTCAGCTGTTGGCCTCTTTGGAGACCGTCTCAGTACGGAAGTGCCCAGTGAAGCCAAGGTCACTGGCCCTTCCCTGCAGGCCCACATCCAGTGACTGATATTGGAAGAGATCAATGGCTTTGTCATCTCAGCCCAATGCAGGTGACCCTGAAACATTCCTCCATCTTCTGGTTCTTCTTTTTTCTCTTTCTTTCTTTCTTTCTTTCTTTCTTTCTTTCTTTCTCTTCCTTTCTTTCTTTCTTCCTTCTTTCTTTCTTTCTTTCTTTCTTTTTTTTTTTTTTTTTGTTTTTTTTGAGGTAAGGGGTCTCCCTGTGGCCCAGGCTGACCTGGAATTAACTATAACTATGTAGTCTCAGGGTGGCCTCGAACTCACGACAATCCTCCTATCTCTGCCTCCCAAGAGCTGGGATTAAAGGTGTGCACCACCACACCCAGCTTCTTGATGAGCCTGTTACTCTGCAGCAGATGGCTTTAGATGGCCTCAATCTTTGTAATTTTGCTAATAAAAAATTATGTGATTATTATCATTTATTCTTATTAGATAATAATGATACCTTTAAAGAATTTGATATCTGTGTATGAACAGACTTGTGCACACCAAGGCACATGTATGGAGATGATCAGAGGACAACCTTGGGTGTGTCTGCCTTCCACCTTGTTTGAGGCAGGGTCCTTTGTTTGTTTGTTTGTTTTACTGATGCATTTCCCAGGCTACTGGCCTGGGATTCTCTTGTCTCTGTGTCCCCAGAGGTGCACTGGGATTTGTGGGTTCTGGGATCTGAGCTCAGACCCTCATGTTTGCATGGCAAGTGCTTTATTCACAGAGCCAGCATTCCCCCACTCTCTTATTATTAACAACATGTTTCGTATGGATACATCATGTGTTGGTACCCTTTTTTCCCCTCGCCTCTGCTCCCATTCCATTGGGGATCCTCCTTAGTGGGGTTGCAGGTATTCCCCATGGGGTTGTGGGAGCAGCATCAGGGCACGATGATGCTTTGGGGCCTGCACAGCCATTGCCTCAGGATACTGCATTGGGATGCATGGGAAGCTTCTGCTGGATCCATCTTCCTTTCCACACAGAGCAGCCTGCTCACCTGTGTGTGATTTGCTGTGGCTCATTTCTTTTCTTTTCTTTTCTTTTTTTTTTTTTTGGTTTTTAGAGGTAGGGTTTCACTCGAGCTCAGGCTGACCTGGAATTCACTATGTAGTCTCAGGGTGGCCTCGAACTCTTGGCGATCCTTCTACCTCTGCCTCCCGAGTTGCTGGGATTAAAGGCGTGCACCACCACGCCCGGCTCATTACTTTTCTTGAAGTGACCAGTTTTTAATCTAGATTAAATTTGGGGCTGAGAAGACAGCTCAGTAATTAGAATGCTCACCATACGTGTATGAGCCCCTGACTAAGGATTCCCAGATCCCACGTAAAGCTGAACGCAATGGTGAGTGAGTGTCTCATGCCAGCCAGCCCTTCTATGATGAGACAGGAGGCAGAGACATGGAGTCCTCAGAAGCGTGAGGGAAAGTTAGTCTGGCAAACACGGGTAAACAATGGGCAATCGTGTCTCAAGCAAGGTGGAAGGTGAGGACCAGGCAACACGAGGCTGTCTTCTGACTTCCACACGCACCCTGTGGCACCCTTGTACCCACGCAAACACATGCATCATATACACACAAATAAAAACCATTTGAAATAAATAAATTTGATACAGCATTTAAGATTCACAACATATAGGCTATAGAGATGGTTTAGGGGTTAAGGTGTTTTCCTCAAAGCCAAAGGACCCAGCTTTGATTCCCCAGGACCCACAGAAAGCCAGAAGCACAAGGTGCCGCATGTATCTGGAATTCATTTGCAGTGGCTAGAGGCTCTTGTGTGCCCATTCTCTATCTGCCTCTTTTCTTTCTTTCTTTCTTTCTTTCTTTCTTTCTTTCTTTCTTTCTTTCTTCTTTCTTCTTTCTTTCTCTTTCTGTCTGTCTGTCTTTCTCTTACCCGCTCTCAAATAAATTATAAATTAATAAAATATATTTTTAAAAGATTCATAACCCAGGAAGGGAGCAGTAGAAGGGAAACCAAAGAAAGTAATGGGGGGTATGTGATCAAAATACATTATACAGATGCATGAAAATGATACAATGAGGGCTGGAGGGATGGCTTAGCAGTTAAGGTGTTTGCCTGCAAAGCCAAAGGATCCAGGTTCGATTCTCCAGGACCCATGTTAGCCAGGTGCACAAGGGAGCACATGCGTCTGGAGTTCATTTGCAGTGGCTGGAGGCCTTGGAACACCCATTCTCTCTTTCTCTCTGTCAAATAAATAAATAAGAAAATGATACAATGAAACCCATTACTTTGTACAATTACTATATGCTAATAACAAAGACTCAGCTGGAAGTCTCTGAAGTGTCACTTATAGCTCAGAAAGGAACTGAACTGCTCTGAGGTGTGCTGGGAGATGGTGAGGCAGTCATAGATCCCAACCACATGCACAACCCCAGCAATCAGAAACGGTGGTTGCAAACAGCAGAGACTGGTTTTGACAGTATGCAACAGAAAACAGACGGTGTTGGCCAGAAGTGACACAGGCGGCCAAGAACAGTGAGGACAGGGACAAAGCAAAAGGACCGGAAGGACTGCTGGCTTGGGGGATACACGTGACTGCTGTTCCCTACCACACACCTGGGGTCCCTGCTTTGGAATCAAAGCCTAAGAATATGTTCTTCTTGGACAGAGCAGGAGCCACAGGCTGCCTGTGGGTTGCTGCAGAGGTGGACAGAAAGAACGTGGTGGGTTCTCTCGTTGCTGTGGTTAGAGATGCCACCATCTCCCTCCAGACCACACAGCATGTGGAGCAGAATTGATCCAGAGCAAAGGCAGGTTGCAGACAGTAAGCTGACCACTGTCCACTACAGGACCCCGGGAACATTCACTCGCACATCTGAGTTTCATAGCTGGCCTGCATGGAGCCCCATTCTGATCACACTGGAGCACCTTCTATGGGCCAGCGAGTCTTCCCTCAGCAGATAGCCACTCTCTCTGAGACATGATGTCTTGGCTTCCCAGTGACACAAACTGGCATTAGGTGAACCTCTGGGACCCAGCTGGTGATGGTGACACATTCTGGGGTTGCCCATATTAATTCAGTGGATCACAGTCTCAGTTTGTGAATAACAGTTTAAAATGGAAAAGAGAAGGTCAGAGAGCTGTGCACACACAAGCGATGTAGTGTCTTGTTTTAAATGTGCACACATATTTTGGACCATGTGGTCAAAAACAAAGAGCCAATTTCATGACTCACACCTGGATCAGTTTTCCAGGGCCGCCCTTGTGAAGTGCAACCGTCAGAGACGTTTAAACAGCAGGTATTCATTTCTTCTCAGTTCTGAAGGGCCGAAACATGAAATCAAGTTGTTGGCAGGGCTTGGTCTCTGTAGTGGTTTGGATGTGACACGTCCCCCATAGTTTCATGTGTCTGAACACTTGGTCCCCAGCTGATGGCATTGTTTCAGAAGGTTGTGGAACCGGATGGAGGAAGTGGCACTGGCAACAGGCCTTGAGGTTTTATAGCCTAGTCCCATTTCCTGTCCACTCTGCTTACTGACTTGAGATACAATGTACCCAGTTGCCTCAGGTCCCTGCTACTGTATCCCTTCTTGTTTGGGGGGGGGCGGGGGTTTCAAGGTAGAATCTCACTCTAGCCCTGGCTGACCTGGAATTCACTCTGTATTCTCAGGGTGGCCTCGAACTCACGGCGATCCTCCTACCAGGTCAGCCTGGACTAGAGTGAAACCCTACCTTGAAAAACCGAAAAAATAAAATAAAATAAGACACTAGTAATATTAGAAGAAGGCTTTATTTACCTTGATGAGTTCTCTTGACAATTCTATCTCCAAAGCCAGTCACGTTTGGGGGAATTTTGAAGGACACAATTCAGCCCATGACATACACCAGGGAACTTTGAAGCAGCAGATGGAGCCCCGGGGACTCCAGGCTTGCTTCTGCCACCTTTCGTGACTGATAGACAAACACAGCGACAGTTTTCTTGATCAGTGTGCCTTCTTCCTACTAACGTGACAGGCGATAGATTCATACAGTACACAGAACACGACACTCGTTTTCTGCTACAGTTGCCATCATGTTGCTGGGACAAAACACTGACCAAAAGTAGTGGCTGGTAGGAACGGGTGTATTTTGGCTTACAGTCTCAAGGGGAAGCTTTAGAAAAGATGGCAGAGGCTGGACATCACCTCTGTCACTGCAGGTAGAAAACCACAGCAAATGGAGGAGTGCCCAGCACTGAAACATCCCTGTCACACCCTCCAAGACTCAAGGCCCATTGCGGAAGAGGGGGCGGATAGAATGGAAGAGCCAAAGGAAGGGTACGACTCCTTACAATGCAACTGTCCAGACAGAAATTGGCCTCGATATCCATGACCTTGCAGTGCCTAGCAATACCTTCGCAAGACCCTCATAATAGAAGAGAAAGATGATGACATCAAATTAAAAGAGAGACTAATGGAGAGAGGGAGGGGATATGATGGAGATTGGAGTTCTAAAGGGGTATGGGGGCAGGGGAGGGAAATATGCATTTTTTGTATGTAAGTATAGAAGTTGTCAATTAAAAAAATATTTTAAAAAAGCTGGGCGTGGTGGCGCATGCCTTTAATCCCAGCACTTGGGAGGCAGAGGTAGGAGGATCGCCGAGAGTTCGAGGCCACCCTGAGACTACAGAGTGAATTCCAGGTCAGCCTGGATTAGAGTGAGACCCTACCTCACAAAACAAAAAAAAAAAAAAAAATTAAAAAAAAACACAGCAAGAGAGTGAAATTCACGGAAGAGGGTCTGTGGTGGTTTGATTCAGGTGTCCCCCATAAACTTATGTGTTCTGAATACTAGGTCCCCAAGCTGGTGGCAATTTGGGAATTGGAGCCTCCTGGAGGTGATGGATTCTTGGGGGCGGGCTAATGGGTGTTATAGCCAGCTTCCCCTTGCCAGTGTTTGGTACGCAATCCTGCTGCTCTGATGTTGGTCAGGGGGTGGTGTCCACCCTCTGCTCATGCCATGTTTTCCCCTGCCATCATGGAGCTTCCCCTCGAGTCTGTAAGCCAAAAGAAACCCTTTCCTCCCACAAGCTGCTCTTGGTCAGGTGTTTTCTGCCAGCAACAGGGTCCTTCCTGTTTGTTCTGCTCTGGGGCCGAGTAAGCACCACCCAGTCTTTATAATGACCCTCTGGTGAAATGACCACAGACCAAGATGAATCGCTCCCACACGGAGGCTAAGCTCCCCTCTTCTTGTCCAGACCCCCTGGTGCTCCTGTCACAGCCCCTCATTTCTCAGTCCTTCCTGAACACTTCCCCACTGATGGCTGGGTCTGGTGAGTGGTCACTGGAGCCAGCTGACCTTTTGAAGAAGAAGCCTTGAGAGTTCTCTCCTGTTCTCCAATCACTTCCCAGAATCCTCACTGAGATTTAAAAAAGGAGGAAGCCCGGCGTGGTGGCGCACACCTTTAATCCTAGCACTCAGGAAGCAGAGGTAGGGAGATCACTGTGAGTTTGAGGCCACCCTGGAATTACATAATGAACTACAGGTTAGCCTGGGCTAGAGTGAGACTGTACTTGGAAAAAGGAGGAGAGGGAAGAATAAAAAGCACCAATAAAGCCAAAACCCAAAAGACAGGGACCGCTGAGGGTCCCATCATGATTTGCACCCCTTTGCACGTCTCTGGACATCTCTAAACCTTCATTTTTCATTAATGAAATGGGGCTTCGTGGGGGAAGTTGAAGATTAAATAAGTTAATGACGGTGTTGTTATTCTTCTTCCTCAGTCTTGTCATTTGTTTAAGCAGCCCATTCAGAGGTCTGTGGTAAATATCTTTTTTTAAAGTTTTATTTATTTATGTGTGTGCACGCATCTGTGCACGTGTTCCCGTGCGCATGTGTGAGTGGAGGTCCTTCAGCCTTGAACAAGGTCTCTTGTTCACCACTCAGTTTTCGAGTTTCCTGAAAATTCTTTTGTCTCCACCTCCCTTCTCACCTTAGGGACAAAGGATTACAGGAGCCCACCACTGTTTCTGTCTGTTCACATCTGGGCCTCTGAACTCAGGCCTCAGAGTCGCATGATGAGATTTGTATCCATGAACCATCTCCTAGCCCCTGCTAAATATCTTGGAAATGGAGTCAATGCCAAGTATGGTGGTCCATGATTATTATCCCTGTACTAGGTCGACGGAAGCAAGAGAATCACTGAGTTCAAGACTAACCTAGGCAACATAGCAAGAATATACTTTAATATATATATATATATATATATATAAAGCCGGGCGTGGTGGCGCACGCCTTTAATCCCAGCACTTGGGAGGCAGAGGTAGGAGGATTGCCGTGAGTTCAAGGACACCCTGAGACTATATAGTTAGTTCCAGGTCAGCCTGGGCCAGAGTGAGACCCTACCTCAAAAAACCAAAATAAATAAATAATATATTATAATAAATATAATATATAATATAATAATATAATAATATAATATATAATATAATAAATATAAATAAATTTTATATATATATATGATTTTAGTAAGAGATGGGGGAGTGGGCATGACAAGGCCTTCCTGCCATTTAAATGACCTCCAGACTCACACACTACTTTGTGCATCTGAACGGGGGAATCAAATCACCTGGGCTGGCTGGAGATGTAGCTCAAGTGGTAAAGTGCTTGCCTAGCGTGCATGTAGCCTGGGTTTGATCCTCAGCACCATGTAAATCGGGTCTGGTGGTGAACAGCATGCAACCCAAGCACTCATGTGGAGGTGGGAGAATCAGAAGTTCAAGAGCAACCTGTACTGCATGAGACACTGTCTCCAAACACACCAGAACAAACAAAAAGCCACATGCACAGCACAACAAAAAACAAACAATCTAAACCACCCGGGGCTGCCTGCCTTGCCACTGATGGCCTGCTTCCCTAAGAGAGATGTGGAAACCCAGGCAACGTGAGTGGGGAGGAAAAGAATTAAAGGACTGGAAACTAGAATTTCATAACAAGGAAAGCCAGTTTGAGCAAATGATCTTTGGTTGTGCAACATGTTGAGCAACAAGAAACATCTAGGGGGCTGGAGAGATGGCTTAGTGGTTAAAGCACTTGACTGTGAAGCCTAAGAATCTCGGTTCGATTCCCCAGCACCCACATAAATCAGATGCACAAGGTGGCACATGCATCTGGAGTTCATTTGCAGTGGCTGGAGGTCCTGACATTCCTGTTCTCACTCTCTTGCTTGCTCTTTCTCTCTCTGCCTGCTTCTCTGACTCTCTCTCAAATAAATAAATAAAAATAAAATATTTTTTAAAAAAGAAACATCTAGGTACATTCCTTGAGGGCTTCTCGCGGTGTCGCTTTTCGCCAGGTCACAGAGGTCCCCAGTCCCTTGCACAAGCTCCCTTTCATTCATCCTCTCATGGGAGATTTCCTTTGCACAAGCACTCACTCACTCGTTAACAAAGGCGCTGTTCATAGTCACCCTTTCATGTGTTTCCTTACTCGGGTGTCCACACACCAGCCTGCCAATCTCATGTCCTCAGCTTTGCTTGGCCACTGTCTCCCCTTCTCAGAGTTTCCGTCCAACACCCCACATCAATGCCCCTAGCAAATATTTACTGAGTGACATGACTGGCCAGGCCCTGTCGAGACCCCTGAGGGAAACAGAACTGAAGAAGGCCTGTTGGGCCCTCTCAGGTTGCTGAGTCTGCTGGAGAAAGGGTTAGGGCAACCCCAAAAATGCTGTGCAGTTGGAAAGACTGGCTCTAGAAGCGAGGGAAAACAGCCAGAGAAGAAAAGGGTTGGGGTACTAGGAAAGGAAGATGGTGTCTACCTGCAGGGAAGAGAAGACAAGGTTTTTGAGGAAAACAATCAAAGTTTTAAAGATTTTGCTAGATGGGTGCCTACCAGACACCTGGAGAAGTAGGGTTCACGTTCACCCCAGAGCGTGCTTGCCAGAGTAGAGGACAAGACGGTGACGTGGCTGGAGGGCATACAGAGACAGTTAACACAACTTCCACCATGCCACGCCAACTCATCTCAAACTTACTCAACTTCGAAGATTGTATCTTTTACTTTATGGTTATCAGCTCAGGAGCAGCTTGGCCAAGAAAAGAGTTTATTTCACCTTACAGTTCCTTTATGGTGGGGGAAGGGGAAGCAGGGCAGGAGCAGGAAGTTGGTGTCCATCATCACCTTAACAGGGAGGAGGTAAAGGGTGGTGAATGTGGAGGAAGTGAGAGAGTGATGAATGTTGCTGCTCAGCCAGCTTTCTCCTTTTTTATACTTTTGGATACATTTTAAAGAACTTTTTACATATTTTATTTTTAATTGTTTTTGGTTTTCAAGATAGTGTCTCACTGTAGCCCAGGCTGCCCTGGAATTCACTATGTAGTCTCAGGGTGGTTTTGAACTCATGGTGATCCTCCTACCTCTGCCTCCTGAGTGCTGGGATTAAAGGTGTGTGCCACCACGCCCAGCTACTTTTCTTTATTTCTTTATTGAGAGAGAGAATGGGCACACTAGGGCCTCTAGCCACTGCAAACGAACGCCACACACGTGTGCCACCATGTAAATCTGGCTTATGTGGGTTCTGGGGAATCGAACCTGGGTCCTTAGGCTTCACAGATAAGCTCCTTAACTGCTAAGCCATCTCCATCCAAGGATACATTTTTTAATGTAGCAATTTTACTAAATGTTAATGCCTACAATATGCCTAAAGTATTTAGAATTTTTAAAATATTTTTTATTTATTTGTGATAGAGAAGGAGAGGGAGAAATAGAAAAAAGAATGAATGTGAATGAGAATGAGAATGGGTGCAGCACTCTTACCCCTGCAAATGATGTCCAGATGCGTATGCCACTTTATGTATCTGACTGCACATGGATACGTGCATTCTGTGGAATTGAACCCAGGCCAGCAGACTTTGCACACAAGTATCTTTAACTGCTGAGCCATCTCCCCCAGCCCAATATTTATAATTTTTAAACTCATAATAAATCTGTAGATTCAACTTAAAACTTGGGAGGAGAATCACAGTTTTTCACACTTCTTTTAGAGTCAAATGGAGTCTAATTGAGATTCTTTTAGATCACTTGCTCAGCCATTGCAGAATACAATAGTTTCTCTTTATAAGTGAAACTAAAGCCTACACCGCATGCCAAACATTCGAATCTCAGTACATTAGCCACATGTGGTGGTGCATGCTTGCTATCCCAGTACTCAAGAGGCTGAGATGGAAGGTCATGGGTTTAAGGCCAGCCTGATCTACATAAGAAATTCCAGGCTAGTCTGTGATACACAGTGAGACCCAATCTCAAAAAACAACAAAAACCGACCAAGCAAACGAACATCTTAAATTTCAAAGGCCTGAGGTCATACTATGTTCTCTGAGCATATATAATTAATCAGGAGAAATTTTCTTTTTAATTTTTTTTATATTTTGTTTATTTGAGAGAGAGAAAGAAGGAGGGGGTGGGGAGAGAAGGGGCACAGCAGGGCCTCTAGCCACTGGAAATGAACTCCACATGCATACCTGACTTTGTGCCTCTGGCTTATGTGGATCCTGGGGAATCTAACCTGGGTCCTTCGGCTTTGCTGGCAAGTGCCTTAACCACTAAGCCATCTCTCCAGCCCACAGGAAAACATTTCTGGAAAATTAAGCCATGCACTTTAAAATAAGGCCTGGGTGAAGAGGAAAATCAACGGGAGTGGTAGCACACGTAGGGAGGCAGCAGTGGTGGGAGGATGGCCGTGAATTCAAGGCCACCTGAGACTGCATAATGAATTCCAGGTCAGCCTGGGCTAGAGTAAAACCTCACCTTGGGAAAAAAAATCACAGAGGAGATTAGAAAACATTTTGAAATTAATGACAATGAAAATAAAATATATCACATTTTGTGCCATTCAAAGGTGATTATTCAAAGGTGTTAATGGACATCCATGTTAGAAAAGAAGAAAGGCCGGGCATGGTGGCGCACGCCTTTAATCCCAGCACTCGGGAGGCAGAGGTAGGAGGATCGCCAAGAATTCGAGGCCACCCTGAGACTACATAGTGAATTCCAGGTCAGCCTGAGCCAGAGTGAGACCCTACCTCGAAAAACAAAAAACAAACAAAAAAAAGAAGAAGAAGAAGAAGAAGAAGAAGAAGAAGAGGAAGAGGAAGAGGAAGAGGAAGAGGAAGAAGAAGAAGAAGAAGGAGAAAGGAGATGGCTCAGGCCAATGGTTTAAACTTCACTCACAGGCTAGGAAAAGGGCCAGGCATAGTGCATGCCTCTAATCTCAGCATAGGCTGGCCGAGGCAGGAAGTGGAAGTTCAAGGCCAAATGAGCTACATAGCAAGTTCGATGCCACCAACCTGGACTACAGGGCAAGACCCATCCTTGATACAAAAATTTTTTTTTTTTTTTTTTTTTTTGAGGTAGGGTCTCACTCTGGCCCAGGCTGACCTGGAATTCACTATGTAGTCTCAGGGTGGCCTTGAACTCAAGGCGATCCTCCTACCTCTGCCTCCCGAGTGCTGGGATTAAAGGCGTGTGCCACCACGCCCGGCTCTTGATACAAAAATCTTAAACAAGGGCTGGAGAGATGGCTTAATGGTTAAGCACTTGCCTGTGAAGCCTAAGGACCCCGATTCAAGGCTTGATTCCCCAGTACCCACATAAGCCAGATGCTCAAGGTGGCGCATGCGTCTGGAGTTCGTTTACAATGGATGGAGGACCTGGAGGACCCATTCTCTCTCTCTGCCTCTTTCTCTCTCTCTGTCTATTGCTAATAAATAAATAAAAATAAACAAAAATTTAAAAAGAAATCTTAAACAGGAGTTGGAGAGATGGCTTAGTGGTTAAGGCATTTGCCTGCAAAGCCAAAGGAACCCAGTTCGATTCTCCAGGACCCACATAAGCCAGATACACAAGGGTGCACATGCATCTGGAGTTCGTTTGCAGTGGCTGGAGGCCCTAGAGTGCCCATTCTCTCTCTCAAATAAATTAATAAATAAAATATATTTTAAAAATCTTAAGCAAAATATAAGCAATAGAATCCAGTAATAATTAGAATAATTCAGTATAATTAAAGAGGGTTTGCCCCAGGAATGCAGAATTGGCACTACACTTGAAAATCTTCCCTCCAATTCTTTTATATCTGGTAGGGGTGTGTGTGTGTGTGTGTGTGTGTGTGTGTGTGTGTGTGTAGACCATCAGGTATCCTTCTTTATTGCTTATTCGCATATTTGCTTGAGAAGGAGTCTTTCTCTGAGCACAGAGCTGACACTCAGGCGAGCCCCAGCAACGCTCCAGCCTCTACTCCTTGTACGACTGGGATCACAGGGCAAGTGGGTGACAGGAGGTCTCAGGCCCCCATGTCACAGCAGGTACTCTCACATGCTGAGCCATCTCCCCAGCCCCAGTGTTGGAAAATCAATCAATGTGACCATTATTTAATTTTTTTATTTTGTTTTTGAGATGAAGTCTCACTCTGTAGCCCATGCAGTCTTAAACTCACTACACATACCACTCTGGCCTTGAAATCAAGGCCATCTGCCTGCCTCGGCTTTCTGAGTGCTGGAAACATAGGCATGAGACACAATCAAAACTTCAATGAAATCGGTTTTTTAGGGGCGAAATTGCTTCTTTTCTTTTCTTTTTTTTTTTTTTTTTAATAATGGGTTCATGATTCTTTTTATCTAGTTATTTTAGTTTATTATTATTATTTAATTTGCAAGCAGAGAGAGAGATAGAAGAGAGGCAGACAGAGAGAGAATGGGCACACCAGGGCCTCTAGCCACTGCAAACGAACTCCAGATGCATGTGCCACCTTGTGCATCTGGCTTACGTGGGTCCTGGAGAATCGAACCGGGATCCTTTGGCTTCGCAGGCAAACATCTTAACCGCTAAGCCATTTCTCCAGCCCCTTATTTTCATTTTTTTAAATGTTATTTTTATTGGGCTAGAGAGATGGCTTAGTGGTTAAGGCGTTTGCCTGAAAAGCCAGAGGATCCGGTTTTATTCTCCAGGACCCACATAAACCAGACACAAAAGGGGGTGCATGCATCTGGAGTTCGTTTGCAATGGCTGAAGGCCTTTGTGTGCCCATTCTCTCTCTCTCTCCATAATATATATATATATATATTTGGTTTTTTCTTTAAACCTCTGCTTGCTAGGCATGGTGGCACACGCCTTTAATCCCAGCACTTGGGAGGCAGAGGCAGGAGAATTACCATGAGTTGGAGTCCAGCCTGAGACTACATAGTGAATTCCAGGTCAGCCTGGACTAGAAAAAAAAAAAAATAGTGACCCTGAACAAAGCATGGTGGCTCACCCTTGTAATTCCAAAAGTTGGGAGGCTGAGACGGGAGGCTGGCTTTTAATTTGAGGCCACCCTGAGCTATAGAGTGAGACTCTTGTCAACCCTGAGACCAAGAAACAAAATCCAAAAACAGCAGCACAACGCCAGCATTTCACATGCAGGGTTACCAACCGAGTCATGTCCCCAGCCCCACTCTTCAGGGAGGGTCTTATGACAGCAGTGTCCTGAAACCCTGGGAAGATACCTGCCCATTCACTGGCGCTGGGGTACAACTGGGAAGTGAGTGACATGGGCCTCTCTTTCCGAGTACGCATTTTGCTATCTGGTACAGAGAACAATATGAGTACTCACAGGGCAGGCGTACCACGTCCTAATCCTCTTGGCTCCTGGGGTCCACCATTTAGGACGTGGTAAGTAGAGCCTCTGGATAAAACTGGCCTTCGTAGACACCCCACAAGGAGGACAAGACGGGTCCTATTTATATGCTTTACCTTGGCATGGCTCAGCCTGAACCAGGTTTCCTGTGGTGACTCAGTTCCATCCTTGGTGGGCCTAACTCAAGCAGAGCCTAGCTAGACATGGTGCTGGCCCAGCTGCCCAGACCTGTGGAGAGCTCAGAACATAAGCCATACATTCACAGATTCCTGGAAGGCCAAGGCCCCAGCCAGCTGGGCCAGCACTTCTTAATCAAAGACTTCATTTGTGTAATGCTTCACGGACTTTGCCAATAGCCTTGCCCTTTCCATTCTGCACATAGACCATCCACAGACCAATAAGCAGGTCTATGTTTAAGGAGGGAGGAAGAGGGAGAAGAGGGGAGGGGTGGAGAGGGGACAAACAGAGAATTTGCTTAGAGAAACACCCAGATTTTCTGGCACCAGCTCAGGCCAAGCTATCAATAAGACATCTGGGGGCTGGGGAGATAGTGAGAAAAGTGCTTGCTACAATCCTGTGGACCTGAGTTTGGATCCCCAGCACCCATGTACAAACCAGGTGTGGTGGCAGGATCCTGTAATCCAGTCACTGGCAAGGCAGACATAGGAAGATCCCCAGGATTTGCTGGCCAATAGGTGAGTTCTAGGTTCTGTGCAAGACCCTGTCTCAAAAAAATAATAATAACGGGGCTGGAGAGATGACTCAGTGGTTAGGGTGCTTGCCTGCAAAGCCTAGTAACCAGAGTTCAACCCCCCAGTACCCATGTAGAGCCAGATGCACAAAGCAGTGCATGCATCTGAAGTCTGCAGTGGCTGGAGGTCCTGGCCCTTCAATCCTCTCTGTCTCTCTTCTATCTCTCTGTGCTTGCAAATAAAGAAGTAAAAATTTAAAAACAAGGTAGGGAGTGATTAAGGAAGACACTTGGTAGTGACCTCTGACCTCCGCATGCATGTGTTATACACACGTGCACACACATACATCAAACTTATACACACACACATACACTCCAAAAAATAATTTAAAAAGCCTTGCTTCAGGCATAAATACCTGACCGTCCTGGCACTTTCCAGGTCAAGGGAAGGACAATACTAACATAGAGCAAAGAGCAGGTATCTGCAACCTTCGTGAAATGCCTGGTCCACTCCACAGTTATCTAGGGCCAAGGCAAATGCATGGGCAGGAATCTGATTCAGCTGGGTCTAGAAAGGTTGGTGCACTTTTATTTTTATTTTATTTCATTTAAAAATATATATATTATTTTGTTTTGTTTTGTTTTGTTTCTTGAGGTAGGGTCTTGCTCAAGCCCAGGCTGACCTGGAATTCACTATGTAGTCTCCTGGTGGCCTCAACCTCATGGCGATCCTCCTACCTCTGCCTCCTGAGTGCTGGGATTAAATGCATGTGCGACCATGCCCCGGTTTAAATTATTATTTTTTACACTTGATCTTAGCCAAAAGGCCTAGAAGAGAGATACTATTTTTTTTATTGACAACTGCCACAATTATAGACAATAAACCACGATAATTCCCTCCCCAACCCCACTTTCCCCTTCACAAATCCACTCTCCATCACACCCCTCCCCCCTCACTCAGTCTCTTTTATGTTGATGTCATGATCTTTTCCTCCTATCGTGAAGGTCTTGTGTAGGTTGTGTCAGGCATTGGAGGGCATAGATATCCAGGCCATTTTGTGTCTGGAAGGTTGTATTGTAAGCAGTCCTCCCCTTCCTTTGGCTCCTACATTCTTTCCTACACCTCTTCCACAGTGGATCCTGAGCCTTGGAATGTGTGATAGCGATGTCTCATTGAACATTCCTGTCACTTCTCAGCACTCTGGGGCCTTTTAAGTCATCCCAGAGGTCACTGTCATCTGAAGAAAAGTGAGAGTAGCTTTCATATATAGGTATGAACGTTAAGAAAAGCACTTGTAGAGCAGTTTGGTGAGCATAATATATGTATTTAGCCACATCCCCACAGGTGTTATGCCCTTAGGGCTCATAACTTCCCCCATCCATGGCTTTTGACTAGATTTTCAGGACCAGGCATGCATTCCCTCCTATGGAGCAGGCCTCCAATCTAATTAGAGCAGTTGTTTCCCTCATAACAGACATGCCACTATTGCACCCACTGGCTCATTTGGCCTGGCTGACCAAACTTAAGGCTTGCAGTGCCCACTGTTGTTTATCTCCACTGATGATTTCTCTCTCCCATAGGGCTGCATGCAGCATAGCTTTTTTCCAGCTTTCTGTCAGCTTGTCTGAAGGGAGGAGGTTTTCAGCTCAGCTCCAGCTTGATCTCTCAGTGACCTTGCAGCCCAAGCATGTGGACTGTTCAGCAGTAGGATCTGACCATCTATTCCTGGTGGGAAGCCAAGAGCCTTGGCAATGGCCTGTAAAGTTGTGGGGGTCATCAGGGACCTCCCAGACCCAAAACTCACCAGAAGGTGTCCCATCTCTGGCGCTGAAACTATTCCAGTAACAATCTGTGGCTTCTGGGTGCATTATTGTCCAAAAATGTAGGTTTCTATATGCACTCTTAAATTTTGATTAACACCCCCCCACCCTTCCTTTACTCAATTTCTTCCCTGACCTCACTTACCTCATTCCACTCCCAATCATCTGTTCATCTACTTACATATATACAATACCATCCCTTAACTCCTCCCCTCTCCTCCCTCCCTTATAGCCCCCTTTTCAGCTTCCTGGTCTCTGCTACTGATTTTAACTCCAGCTCACACACAAGTCTAAACATTCGTAGCTAAGATCCACATATGAGAGAGAACATGTGGTGCTTGCCTTTCTGGGCCTGGGTTTCTTCACTTAGTGCAATCCTTTCCAGATCCATCCATTTCCCTGCAAATTCGTAACTTCACTTTTCTTTACTGCTGAATAGAACTCCATTGTATAAATGTACCACTTCTTCATTATCCACTCATCAGTCAAGAGAAATGTAGGCTCATTCCATTTCCTAGCTATTGTGAATACAGTGGCAATAAACATGAATGAGTTAAAGAATATCCTCATTATTTTCTGAATTTCCTTGGTATCTGTTGTAATGGTACCTTTTCATCTCTAATTTTATTGATTTATGTCTCTTCTCTCTTTCTTTTGGTCAGATTTGCTAAGAGTTTATCAATCTTGTTTATCCTTTCAAAGAACCAACTCTTTGTTTCATTGATTCTTTGTATTGGTTTTTTGGGGGTTCTATTTTATTAATTTCTGCCCTAATCTTTATTATTTCTTCTCATCTACTGACTTTTGGTTTGCCTTGTTCTTCTTTTTCCAAAGACTTAAGGTGAAGCATTAAATTATTTACTTGAGACCTTTCTATTTTTTTTATATAGGCACTTAAAGCTATAAATTTCCCTCTTAGGACTGCCCTCATTGTGCCCCAAAGGTTTTGGTGTGCTGTGTTCTCATTATCATTTGATTCTCCACATTTTTTTATTTCTTTCTTGATTTCTTCATTCACCCATTAACACTTAGTAATGCACTGTTTAGTTTCCATGATTTTGTTTATGATCTATAGCTTTTCTTGTTGTCGATTTGTAGTTTAATCCCATTGTGATAAGAGAGAGTGCAAGGAATTATTTCAGTTTTCCTGTAGTTGTTAAGATTTGACTTGCGCCCTAATATATGGTCAATTTTGGAGCTGAAGGGAATGTGCATTCTGCAGCATTTGGATGAAATGTTCGGTAGGTATTTGATAGGTCCATTTGTTGTATGAGATCATTTTATCCAGATGCTTCTCTGCTTATTTTTCGCCTGGATGACTTGTCAATTGATTAGACTTAAAGTCTAATGGTGTTTGATGAATTGGGTGCACCTGTGTTAGGTGCATATATGTTTAGAAGTGTAATGTCCCTCTGTTGGATTGTTCCTTTCATCAGTATAAGGTGACCCTCTTCATCTTTTCTAACTGATATTGGTCTGAAGTCTACCCTGTCAGATATTGGGGTAGCAACACCTGCTTGTTTTCTAGGCCCATGTGCTTGAAATACCATTTTTCCATCCTTTCACCCTAAGATAGTGTCTATTTTTTTTTTTTTTTTTGGAAAGGTGAATTTCCTGGAGGCAACAAATAGAAGGATCCTGCCTTTTAATCCAGTCTTCAAGCCTGTGTCTTTTGGTTGGGGTATTGAGGCTGTTGATATTAAGAGGTATTATTGAAAGGTGTGCATTTATTTTTGCCATTCTTCTTATTTTATAGTTCTGCCTGTTTTTTCTCTACTCTCTTTTATGAACTGTTCTTTGAGTATGTTTTTTTTTTTTTCTGTTTCCTTAAATGTGTGCTTCTCTTTCTCTTCAGCATGAAGGACCCTTTCAAGTATTTTCTCTAAAGCTGGTTTAGTGGTCATATATTCCTTTAGCCTGTTTTTGTCATGGAATGTCCTTATCTCCCTGTCAATATGAATGGATAGCTTTGCTGGATAAAGTAATCTTGGTTGACAGTTGCTATCTTTAAGAACTTGGAATACATCATTCCAAGCCCTTCTGGCTTTTAAAGTTTGTGTTGAGTAATCTGCTGTGATCTTAGGTTTGATCTCTTCATAGTGTCCTAAATGTTTTGAAATTCCCATTCATGCCTTCCTGTTAATTTGTCTTTCTCTTTGTTGGACCATATTAGATCTGCCACCTCGTCTTCTAGTTTAGATATTCTGTCCTCTCCATTCTACAGAGTTTTCTCTTTGACTTACTCTGTTTTGCATTTCTAATTTTCCTGATTGGTTTTTTTTTTTCTCGTTATTTCTATTTACTTACTCATGTCTTATATTGACCTCCTTATTTCATTAAGTTGGTTTCCTGTGTTCTCTTGGGATTCCTTCAGGAGTTTGTTTTCTTCTTTGATTTCTTTGAATATAGATATAATCATTCTTTTTTGACTTCTTTGTCAGAAACTTCATCTAAATTAGTCTCATTGGAGGTCATTTCTGATAGATTTATAATTTTTGATGGAATTGATTTTTTGTGTATTATAATGTAGAAATTTTTGCATCTTGAGTTAATTTCATGTTTGCAATTTCCAATTATTTACAGCATTCTTAGACGTGTAAATCTGACTTCATATATCTTCAGGGTAGGAGCTTAAGGTGCTAGGTGTTGCTCTTTTATCACTCTCAAAGTAACAGCAGAAGTGACCCTTGGTGCTGAGTTTGCTATGCTATGTTAGAATACTATACTAGCATTCTAGTAGGCTGGGTGGAGCAAATTACTGGCAAATTCTAAAATTCAACTGAGCAATGTACACATTCAATCAAAACCAGCATGGAATATTTACACAATGGTGGCAAGTCAAACAAACAGATCATCTAATACAGTCAAAGTCCCTAAGGGCAGGTGTTGCCTCACACCCTTAATTCTGTCAACCAGTGGGCTGAGATTCTTGGTCTGAAATGGCTTCCAGGTCAGCCTGAGATTAAGTGAGACCCTGCCCCCGATCATGACAGAAGAAAATGACAAAGGGCCTATAAATCAGAAAACAACAAAGACAACAATAGTCAACCCCAAAACATAGCTTATTTGAGAAAGGTAAAGCCCACCAAGAAATCTCCAGTCAACTCTAACACATCACCCGCCCCGACATGGAAGGTGACATTAGCACTTCCACTGCGGGCCTCTGAACCTGGCTTTGTGTAAGGAGACCCTGTTACCTTTGGGGATGGCATCCAATCTCACCAATGCTGAGTGCCCACCTTAGTCCCTCTGTGTTGTACTGTGGACTTGGTTAGGCTTCTTGGGTCCCTGGATCTTGTGTTCTGATCAGCTGTGCTGGATGCTGGGTGGCTGTGGGGTGGTGGGGTGGTTCTCTGCTTCTTAGCAGCACTGGCAGTTGAGGGAAGGGAGGCTGTGCAGGGTGCCTGGAGTTGTGTTGGAACTACTCAGCTGGTCCTAGTTGTGTTCTCCTTCAGCAGCTGCTCAGCGGTCTCTGCTGTGTCTCTCCCTTCAGGTTTCTTGACTTTGTGAGGAGGTTGGTGTGAGTGGAAAATCCCTTCACCCGACTTCTGCTCCTGCCGCTCAGGCAGGGCCAGGCAGGTGTTTAGACTGGGACCACTGTTGCAAGGGTAGGAGACAATTTTGGCTGGCTGCTAGATGCTCTGGGTCTCTCCTGCTTCTCTGCTGTTGTTGCTAATTCCTTATACACCTTCACTTTTCAGTAGAAAAGTGTATTGTGCTATTTTTCTGCTGATTCTACCCCTAACCCCGGCAGCTTTGGTGTGACTACTATGCCACCATCTTACCTGAAAGTGTGATTTTTTTTTTTTTCGAAGTAGGGTCTCACTCTGGCCCAGGCTGACCTGGAATTCACTCTGTATTCTCAGGGTGGCCTTGAACTCATGGTGCTCCTCCTACCTCTGCCTCCCGAGTGCTGGGATCAAAAGTATGCGCCACCACACACGGCTGTTTTTGTTGTTGTTGTTGTTTTGCGAGGTAGGGTCTCACTCTGGTCCAGGCTGACCTGGAATTAACTATGTAGTCTCAGGATGGCCTCGAACTCTCGGCGATCCTCCTACCTCTGCCTCCCGAGTGCTGGGATTAAAGGTGTGCGCCACCATGCCCGGCTACGGCTATTTTTTTAATAACACTTTTGGAATTTTTCCCCTCTTGATTATAAAATCACAATCACTGTGCAAAACTTTCAATAGATAAAAATAAACAATGAAGGAAGAAAACAAAGACCACCCCTAACACAAGTGTTTTTTACCCATGCATATGCATTTTGGGATCTACAAGGTGGAAAGAATCTGTCCTTGTTGCTATGACAAAATACCCAATAGGAAGTAGCTTAAGGGAAGAACAGTTTATTTAGGCTTACAGTTGGAGTGGATTCAGTCCATCATGGTAGGGAAGGTGTGGAGGAGGCGGCAGCATGAAGCAGCAGTAGCGTGCAATCCACAGTCAGGAAGCAGAGGGGTGAATGCTAACGCTCAACTATCTGTTTTATCCTTTTTATTCAGACTGGGACTCAAGCCCATGAGATGGTGCTTCCCACAGTGAGGGAGGGTCATCCTACCTCAATTAACCTAATCTAGAAACTCCTTCACAGACATGCCCACATTTTGTCTTCTACATGATTCCAGATCCAGACAAGTTGACAATTGCAACAAACCATTACTGTGTGTGTGTGTGTGTGCGCGCATGAGTGTGTGTTTAAATAAGAAACTGGATGAAGCCAGGTACGGTGACACACATCTGTAGTCCAAGCACTCTTGGAGGTGCAGGCAGGAGGATCATCAAATCAAAGTCAGCCCAGCCTACAGAACAAGATCCAAAGGCAAGGCATGGTGGCACAGGCCTGTAATCCAAGCACTTAGAGACTAAGATAGGAGTATCACACACATTTGAGATCAGCCTAGAGTACATGGTGTGATCATATCTTATAAAACAAGGCTTACACAGTATGGCTGGCGACATTGCTTAATTAAATTTTAAAAAAGCAAAATTAAACAATGGAAACTATCAAATACCAGCACTGTGAGGGGATTCTACAAAAGAAAACTTAAAAAAGAAAGAAATTAGCTGAAAAATGTACATCTACATACTCATCACAGCGATCCCCCCAGTTCATTGCAATCACTTTACATGTCTGGTGCCCAGATCACATGTACATTGAGCAAGATTCCTTCCAAGATCATATTGTGTAAAAAGAAAAGAAAAGGGACTCTTGGCAGTTGGGACGCAGGCAATGATTCTTTTTAAGCACCTCAGTTTTTGTACCCAGCGTTTGGTTTGTGGTGCTGTCACTCGCAGAAGCCAGTGAGCAGGGACGGGAAGTGAAGTGTGAAGCTGAGCCTTATTCAGAGATGCTGCTGAGAAGACAGCGGATTACATCCTGGAGAGTCAACCAAAATATCCAAAAACATTGTTGGGGGGGGGATAAAGGAAATATTTATCAAATGAAAGATGGAAGAGCCCCGAGGAGTGAAGGCAAACATGCTTAGGGTTTTGGGCAGCATCCAAAGAAGAGAAAGAAATAGGAACAAAAGGAAAAGCTGCTCTTTAAGTTTTGTGCAGCTTCTGCTGACCTGTGACGTGCTCAAGCACTCTAATGTTGTCCTCAGCTTTCTTTTTCTTTTCTTCAAAAACATTTTTAAAAATTGCATGTGGGGCCTGGAGAGATGGCTTAGCAGTTAAGCGCTTGCCTGTGAAGCCTACAGACCCCCGGTTCAAGGCTCGATTCTCCAGGACCCACGTAAGCCAGAGGCACAAGGTGGAACATGCATCTGGAGTTCGTTTGCCGTGGCTGGAAGCCCTGGTATGTCCATTCTCTCTCGACCTCTTTCTCTGTCTGCCTGTTGCTCTCAAATACATAAATTTTAAAAAATTGCATGTGTACTAAACAAGTAGACCTTTTCTTGTCATTGTTTCCTAGCCAATGGCCATTATTTCTATAGCATTTGCATCATACTGGGCATTGTTTAGCATCTAGGGATACCTTGAAATATATGGAGGCCAGGCATTATGGTACAGGCCTGTCACCCCAGCACTTGGGAAGCCAAGACAGGTGACTGTGAGTTCATTGCTAACCTGTGCTACATAGTGTGTTTGAAGACAGTTTGAGTTACATAGTGAGACCCTGTATTAAAAGTAAAAGCAGCCGGGCGTGGTGGCACATGCCTTTAATCCCAGCATTTGGGAGGCAAAGGTAGGAGGATCGCCATGAGTTCGAGGCCAGCCTGAGATTACATAGTGAATTCCAGGTCAGCCTGGGCTACAGTGAGACCCTACTTTGAAAAAACGAAAAATGAAAAAAACAAACAAACAAAAAAAGTAAAAGCAAAAAATAAAGTATATGTGAAAATAATTATAAGTTTATGCAACTACAGTACCTTTTTTATTTTTATTTTTTTAGAGAGAGAGAGAGAGAGAGAATTGGCACGCCAGGGCCTCAGCCACTGAAATTGAACACCAGATGCTTGTCCTACCTAGTGGGCATGTGCAACCTTGTGCTTGCTTCACCTTTGTGTGTCTGGCTTATATGGGATCTAGAGAGTCGAACATGGGTCTTTAGGCTTTGCAGGCAAGCGACTTAGCCTCCAAGCCATCTCTCCACCCCACAGTACCCTCTTTATATAAGGGACTTGAGCATCCATGGATTTGGGTATGCACAGGGAGCCCTGGAACTAATCTCTGTGTCTATCTATGCCTGGGTGAGTACAATTGAAAGAGGCAGAGGAAGAATTTGTAATCACGGGTTTTTACAGTGAGTGCTAAGAAAGGGTTGGTCAGGGAGCTGGATGCAAAAAGGAATCTATCTAGAGTTTACCCAAACTGGGGGGAATAGTAAGCACCCCCCAAAATTCACTATTACTGCTTGAGAGGGGTCTCTAACCTAGGAACATCTAACTGCGGAAATTTCAGGCCCCTGTATGGTTTTCATCTCATGAATGGTGCATTGAAATGAGCATATGAATGTTGCTTTCTTATGCTGACAGGCAAGAGTATTTTCATTGGCTGATTCAATAAACATTTATGAAGCAGCTGCCCTGTGTCAAGCAGTGCATTAGGCACGAACCAGGTGGAAGCTCCCCTCAAAGAACCTCAAGGCACCAAGGGAGCAGATGAGTAAATGAAAAATTTAGACGTACTATGAGAATCCTTCAAAATATTAAACATGAAGTTATCTTGTACCCCAGATGCTCTACCCTACAGAAATAAAACTTAGATGTACAATAAGAGTCCTTCAGAATACTAAGTTATCTTGTAACTCAGATGTCTGACCAACAGAAATGAAATTTAGATGTGCTATGAGAATCCCTCAAAACATTAAACATAAGGTTATCCTGTAACCCGATCTCTGCCCAGCGTAAACGAAAGCATATACACACCCCAAAAACTTGTGCATGAAAGTCCACTGCAGCAGTAGTCATAGAAACCGAGAGCTAGAAACAGGGCTGAGAAGATGGTTTGGTGGAAAAAGGGCTTACTGTGCAACCTGAGGCTCAGATCTGAATCCTTGGCACCTACGTAAAAGCTAGGCATAGCAGCCTGTTTGTAATCCTAGCGCTTGGGAAGTGGAGACGGGACCCTGGAGCAAGCTGGCTAGCTAGACAAGCCAATTTGGCTAGTCCTGGGTTTAAGTAAGAGACTCTGCCTCAGTAAAGCAAATTGAGGGTGATTGAGGAAGACCCTTGATATCAACCTCTGACCTCTGCACATGCACACATGGACATGTACACCACACACGTGAACACATGTGAAAATATGAAACAACTCAATATCTATCATGATAGAGAAACAAAATGTGGGGGGCTGGGGAAATGGCTTAGAGGTTAAGGCATTTACCTGCGAAGCCTAGGGACCCCTGTTCGATTCCCCAGGACCCATGTAAGCCAGATGCACAAGGGGGCATCTGGAGTTCTTTTGCAGTGACTAGACACCCTGGTGTGCCCATTCCCTTCTCTCTATCTGCCTCTTCCCCCCCGCCACTCTCTCTCTCTCTCTCAAATAATTAAAATAACAGTATTATTCAACAATAAAAAGAAATGAAGTTCTGATGCATGGAACATCATGTATAAGCTTGAAAACATTCCAAGTGAAAGAAGCCATAGACAGAATGCCACATATTGCAGGCACAGAAATTCAGATGAAACATCTGGTCTAGGCAATGCCATAGACCCAGACCACGGATGAGCGGTAGTTTCCTAAGTACTTGGGGCTTGAGGGAAACAGTGAATGACTGCTACTGAGTGTGGAGGTTCTTTTGAGGCCAAAAAAAAAAAAAAAAAAAACATGCTCTGAAATTGATTACGGTGAAAGTTGCATAATTTTGTGAGATACTAAAAACCATTGAATTGTGCACTCTACATGGGTGTACTATGGTGTGTGAATTAAATTTCAAAAAAAAGCTATCACGAAATAATAAAAGTACATATATTACCCTGCGTGAAAACAGTTTCAGGATTCTCGTGTGCAGCAGTCACAGACCGGGGCATGGCATTCGGTCTTCAAAGAAGACGTGATGGCTGAGAAGGTAATGCCTACAAACTTGAAGGAAGAGGTTCCCAAAGCCCTGTAAGAACGTTCTCAGAGCGTTTTCCTTGACTGAGTCAATAAACACCTATGAAACAGCTAATCTGACCTAGGCCCTGTATGAGGCATGAACCACACAGAAACTTCCTCTCAAGGAGACCTCATGGCACTGAAGGAAATACATGAAGCCCTTTCCGAATGGAAGACACTATCACAGACCCAGAGCCTGGAGGCCCCGCTGATAACCCGCAGGCACCTTGGCAGTTTTAGAAATCTGCGTTGTAGGTGCTGGAGGCAGGCACCACCTGGGCACCAAGAGGAGTCAGGTCTTAATCCCCGGGAGAAAGGACTGGCTGATGGCTAAGAGCACAGACTCCAGGGCCAGTCTACGTGGGCTCAATTCCAGCACTGCATTTACCCAGCTTCATGGCCTTGGAAAGTCACTTTACCTTAATCCCCTTCTCTGTCACACAGACTGATGTGGGAATTAGCACGAACACTGCCAAAGCCCTTGGAATGAGAGCTGATGGATTCTGAGCATCCATGCGTGTCTGCTTGCGTGACCCAATAACAAAGCACTGGCTACTCAGGAAGATCGGTCTCCCATGATTGACAGACTGGACGGATGAGCCGTGGAGGAGGCTTGTCCAAGGGTGATGGTGTTAGAGAGGCTGGGTGCCATGGGAACGGTAGAGAGCATCTGAACTGGTTGCAGAGGTACAATCACGAGGGTGTGGTGACTAATGAGGTCAGACAGGAAGGGCTTGGGTGGTGTGCATTTTGGATGACTTCTGAACTCCTAGTTTTGGGTACTTGGTGGATGGATGGTGAGGTCATTTACTGAGATGGAAAAAGAGAAAGATCAAAAGATATGTCACTGGACAACTCTATAGTACAGTACTTGTGGACTTCAAGCCAGGTCTTCCTTATTATTATTATTAGTTTTATTATCATATTCCCCCTTGCTTCACCCTCTCTTATTCTCCTCCCTTCTCCCTCTGATCCCTCCCACCCCCAAATAGTCTCTATTCTATTTTCATATAATACATATATATGTATATGCATTTAAAATCCATATTCTCTATATAAGAGCAAACATACAGTATTTGTCTTTTTGAGTCTGCCTTGGTTTGTTTGACATGATAATCTCTAGTTCTATTCATTTTCATGCAAATGACATAATTTATTCTTTGTGGCTAAATTGGGTATTTGCTGGGTATGTATTGCATATTTTTAAAAATATTTTATTTATTTATTTATTTGAGAGAGAGAAAGAGGTAGAGAGAGAGTGAGAGACAGAGAATGGGCATGCCAGGGCCTCCAGCCACTGCAAATCAACTCCAGATGCATGTGCCCTCTTGTGCATCTGGCTTATGTGGGTCCTGGGGAATCAAACTGGGGTCCTTTGGCTTTGCAGGCAAATGCCTTAACTGCTAAGCCATATTCTCCAGCCCAATATTGCTTTTTTTAAAAAAAATCTATTCATCCATTGATGGGCGCCTGGGCTGATTCCACAACTTGGCTGTTGTTAATAGTACCACAATGAACACATATGTGCAGTTGTCTCTATTGTATGCTGACTGCAGTGTTCTTCAAGAACATATCTAGAGAGCCGAAGAGATGGCTCAGCCGTTAAGGCACTTGCCTATGAAGCCTAGGGACCCATGTTTGATTATTTAGTACCCACATATGCCAGATGCACAAGGTGGCACATGTGTCTAGAGTTTGTTTGGAGTGGCTTTGCCCTGGCATACCCATTCTATCTCTGTCTCTTTCTCTCTCTCCCTCCTTCTTTCTCTCCAATAAATAAACAAATAAATAGAATATTTAAAAAAGATAAAAACTAGGGTTCAAACCAGGTTTTCTTTTTTAATTGTAATTTTTTTAATTGACAACTTCCATAATTGTAGACAATATCCCATGGTACTTCCCTCCCTCCCCCCACTTTTCCCTTTGAAACTCCACTCTCCATCATATCCCCTCCTCCTCTCAATCAGTCCCTCTTTTATTTTGATGTCATCATCTTTTCCTCCTATTATGATGGTCTTGTGTACGTAGTGTCAGGCATTGTGAGGTCATGGATATCCAGGCCATTTTGTGTCTGGAGGAGCACGTTGTAAGGAGTCCTACTCTTCCTTTGGCTCTTACATTCTTTCCGCCCCCTCCGCAATGGACCCTGAGCCTTGCAAGGTAGGTTTGAGATATTTCAGTGCTGAGCACTCCTCTATCCCTTCTTCTCAGCACCATGGTGCCTTCTGAATCATCCCAAGGTCACCACCATCTGAAAAGAGAAACTTCTCTAACCAAAAGTGAGAGTAGCATTAATATATGGGTGTGGACATTAAGAGAAGTGCTTACTGGGAAGTTTGGTGAGCATAGTGTATACATTTAGTCAGATACCAGCAGATGTTACACCCCTAGGGCTCATGACTACCAGATTTTCTGATGTCAAATCTTCCTGATTTGCTCCCAGCCATTATAGATGTGCTCCTTCCCCCAGGTGATGTGGCTTGTTGTACTTAGGGGTATAGTGTCACGAGGAGGGTACCTCTATCTCTACAGCACCCCTAGCGTAGTGGACAGCCTTAGAGAAGAGCAGCTGAAAATGGAAGAGTATGGAAGATTGAGTGTCAATGGTCTTGGATGAAACTTCTGACAAAAGTGATCATAAGAAATTATAAGAATCAGCAAGCTGGGCGTGGTGGCACATGCCTCTAATCCCAGCACCAGGGAGGCAGAGATAGGAGGATCGCCATGAGCTTGAGGCCACCCTGAGACTACAGAGTGAGTTCCAGGTCAGCATGGACTAGAGTGAAACCCTACCTCGAAAAACAAAACAACAACAACAACAACAAAAAGAATCATCAGACCATTTCTTGGAACAGCTCAGCGTAGATGGTCCAGGTCTTGGACCGACAGCTTAGGGATGTAAGAAATGTTCTTAATGATGGGTATGGTGGCATATCTACAGTCTTAGTACTTGGGAAGCTGAGATACAGTAGGACCGCCATGATTTCAAGGCTAGCCTGAGGTACAGAGTGAGTTCCAGGTCAACCTGGGCTACAGTGAGACCCTGACTCGAAAAAAGAAAAAGAAAACACAGTTAACTCCCATGGGTGGGTTCCCTTGCTCCACTTAGTGACTTCTGAATCTCCTGCAGTTTGCTCGTAGCTGGCTCTGGGAGAACGGCATGGAATCCACGAGTATTCTCTAGGGCCCGTCTGACGCAACAGTGGATGTACAAAGTCAGTGACTTTGGGGAAGCTGGACAGGTTTATCCAAAGGCCAGTGTCTAGCTTGGGAACCTGGGGCCAAGGATGGCTTAACAAATGTTTACAGTCGATGTGAACTGAATTAAAATGGACACAGATGGGTTCAGGATGTCGAGGGTGTTTCCACATCCACTTTATCACACTCGGAGTCCTGTCAAAATTGCTGTCTTCTGCCCTTCCCTGTTCCTGGGGCATCTAGTTAATGTGGGATGACTTCCTGCTGATGTGACCTCCTGAGTCAATCCTCAGAGCCCACAACCCCTAGTTAAGGGCAGATTAGCGAGATTCCAAGGGGAGCCCATAAAAAGACGGCGCCTTCCTCCACTGGAAACCAACCTGTTTATTCACTCTGCCTTCATTACTTTTCTGGCATTAGCATTTCCAAGCTGATGATTATGTTAATGCAAGATATTACCATACACATCTTCCTCCGGGAGGAGAGCCTTCGGGTGTGGATCTAGTGATGGTCACCACTGCAAAACTAGTGAACACTAATCCAAGAATGACTCTTCAGGGCTGGAGAGATGGCTTAGCGGTTAAATGCTTGCCTATGAAGCCTAAGGACCCCGGTTCGAGGCTCGATTCTCCAGGACCCACGTAAGCCAGATGCACAAGGGGGTGCATGCATCTGGAGTTCGTTTGCAGTGGCTGGAGGCCCTGGTGCACCCTTTCTCTCTCTCTCTACCTGCCTATTTCTGTATCTCTCCCTCAAATAAATAATAAAATATTTAAAAAAAAAAAAAAAGAATGACTCTTCAGCCAGCAGCAAAGCACCGATGACAGGTCATACACACGGCCATCTCAGAAACACCACCACATCACTGCTCTGACTTCATTAGACCTCACACTTCTAGAAACCCACTTCCCTCTACGGGGAGCAGGGATGATATGGAGTAGGTGATCATAAAAAAAAAAAAAAAAAGTAGCCAGGCGTGGTGGCGCACGCCTTTAATCCCAGCACTTGGGAGGCAGAGGTAGGAGGATTGCTGTGAGTTTGAGGCCACCCTGAGACTACATAGTGAATTCCAGGTCAGCCTGAGCCAGAGTGAGACCCTACCTCAAAAAAAAAAAGTATGCTGGCACTGGAGGGCTCTTGCAGGGCTCAGAGCCAACCCAGGGCTTTCCTACCAGAGCTGCTGGGCAGGAGGGCGGCACCCTCCTGAGGCCATCACTGCCCATGTGGACCACCTGGCTCTCCAGCTTCTGCTGTCATGAGTAACACAACAGTGCCCAATACCCCACAGGCCAACAGCGACTCCATGTCCAGAAGAAAAGTACCCTCCTGTTCCCTAGGGTGGACAGGCTTCACCACCACCTGCTCCCCATGTACAGCTATGACCCTGCAGAAGAGCTCCACGAGGCCCAGCAGGAGCTGCTGGCTGATGTGGGAGACCCCGAGGTGGTACTTGGCTGGCAGAGTGGCTACCAGCACAAGCGGATGCCATTGCTGGATGGCAAGACATAACCTGACTTCCCCACTTCTAAGCCTTGATGCCCTGCAGCCTGCCTGTCCCTCCCCATCTGCCACCCATCTAACTGGCAGCAGAGCCTTCATCTCTGACCACGGATGCCTGGTGATACCCTCAGCTGCCTCTGGGCCAAGCCTGCTAGGCATTATGGGGGTCTTCTGGAGCTGTTTCTGGTGGAGGTCTGGGTGACAGTTTTGCTTGTTCCAGCCCACCTGGACTTGGCTTTGACATAATCCCAATGAGTGGTTTCCATGGTAACAAGCCCTGATTTATAGAATTCAGTATATATATAGTGTAAATAAAGTTTTATGACTTCCAAAAAAAAAAAAAAAAACAAAAGTATGCTTAGCTGTTATTTTCCTCAGATGTGTCCTCCTCTTTCACTTCTCCAGTGGAAGGTTGATCAACAGTCCCTGAGTATTAAACCGAGGATCTCCACGTGCTGAGCAAGCTCTCTACCACCGACACACATCCCTAGCCCAAGGGTTCTATGTTTTGCTTGGGACAATGTGGCAAAGGAAGAGGGGTCTGTAATTACCATCAGAATGGCCCATGTGTTTGTGTGAGCACCACTCGGCTCGCTTAGAGCCCAGGCATTAGTGTCCCTCCTTGCCTGATCTCCCAGTGATCTCTTCCTGTCTCCCCCATATGCTTCTGCCTTGGTGACTAGGGGTCCTAACTGTCCTTTAATCCCAGCCCTCAGGAAGCAGAGGTAGGAGGCTCTCTGTGAGTTCAAGGCCACCCTGAGACTACATAGTGAATTCCAGGTCAGCCTGGGCTAGAGTGAGACCCTACCTCAAAAAACCAAAGAAAAAAACAACAACAAAACCCTGTCCCTGCCAGGAGCCCCTGACTACAAGCTCTGCTTCTGTAGAAGTCTTGCCAGGAGCCAAAAACATCTCCGGTGTTCCAGCCAGGAGCAGCCAATGGAAACCGCAGCCAGGACCCCTCCCACTCTCCTTGAGCGGCATCCCAGCCTCCTGCTTCTAGCTTCCCTCTCCTTTGCTTGTCTGTCTGACTCAGAAAGGAGGACCCAGCGGACAGCAGCACTGGGGGCTGCAGGACACCTCACCGTGCCTACCTTGTGGATTCTAGAGACACTATGAAGATGTCCTGGAGACAGGCCTGCATCCTGTCTTCCCTCTCCGCCCTGGTGCTCCTGTGCAGTGAGTGTGGATGGCTAAGGGCACATGTGTTGGCTGCATAGTAAGACTGATTATATAGGCACAGATTGGGAAGGGGTTGTGCTTACTACAGGTGGCCATTCTTGGGTGTGTTTCTGTGTGGGTTTGTGGGAGGGGATGCACAAGACAGAGTGCAGTACAGAGAAAAATAGCAAAGAAGCCGGGCGTGGTGGTGCATGCCTTTAATCCCAGCACTTGGGAGGCAGAGGCAGGAGGATCGCCATGAGTTTGAGGCCACCTTGAGACTACAAAGTTAATTCCAGGTCAGCCTGGGCCAGAGTGAGACCCTACCTTGAAAAACAAAAACAAAAAAAAAGCAAAGAGGTGGTGCACGCCTTTAATCCCAGCACTCGGGAGGCAGAAGTAGGAGGATAACTGAGAGTTCGAGGCCACCCTGAGAATACAGAGTGAATTCCAGGTCAGTCTGAGCCAGTGAGACCCTACCTCGAAAAACCAAAAAAAAAAAAAAAAAAAAAAAAAAAAGAAAGGGAAAAAAAAAATTAGGAAACCAGTTCGCATAGGGAGACTGGCTCTTTGTGGCTGGTATGTGGAGAGTGGGCAGAGCATCCTATGTGAAGCCCAGCAAGCTACTAAATCCCAAAAGGACTACTGAAGCCCCTCTGGGGCCTTTCCTTGAACCTATATCCCACAGTGCTGCGGGAAGGGACCAGTGCATCTGTGAGCAGCAGACAGACAGCCGGAGAAGAGACCCAGAAAGGTGAGTGGGGGAGGAGAGGTGGGGAGGGGGCAGGTCTCTGACATTCCCCTGCTGATGGTGTCAGGCCCCTCTTGGGTTTTAGGTGTGAAAGAGAAGATTTTCATGGAAGAATCAGATGCCTCAAATTTCCTCAAGAGACGCAGCAAGCGATCCCCCAAATCCCGAGATGAGGTGAATGGTAAGGATGCCGGGTGTTCTCTGCCCACAGTGACGGCCAAGGCTCTTGGCATCAGGGTGACCGCAGTGAGTCACAGGGGGCTTGAGTGTGGTGTCGGGGTGGGAGCTGTGCCACATCGAGAACACTCAAGATGATTCTGGATTCCCAGAGTGAACCAGCGCACAGGGGGAGATCTCTGCCCCAGCCTGAAGAGAATGGAACCGCTTTGTTGAGATGCTGTGGCGTGGCACAGAGCAACGGTGTGGCTTGCAGGGGAGGCGTACAAGGCAGCAGAGTGCTGAGCGGTGTGGGCTCGGCGACAGCTCTGCTGCTAAGTGGCTTCAGCCACTTCCTCCCTGTGGTCTAAACTTCCTTATTTATTTATAAGCCCCTGAAAGAGCTGTGTTCAGTCAGTAGTATTTTTTTCATAGTCTTAACTGTCATTTAAGTGTGTCTCCACACTCTGGAGACACGGTGGTCCCACAGCTGGAGGACCCCCATGTCTGTCACCTGCTGATCCTTGAGACATTTGTGTTTTCTACCAGGGAGCAGGATGCTTCCAAGACTCTGAGCCCAGTCTGTGAAGCCATTCTCTCCCTGCGCGTGGGGATGAATGAACGAACTCTTTGTGTCTCTGCACACTCAGCAAGGTGACTACCTCAGTAGAAATAACACAGCTGTTTTCAAGTGATGGTGGGGACGAGCAGAGCTGGGAATGCTTGCCGATGCGCTCCTTGCTTTTCTTTCTCGATGGGATGAGTGTAACCACACTTGGCAAATCTCCAGACCTCACACAGGTCGGAATCTGAAATGGGGCCAATGTCAAGCAACGCTGAGAAGCTGTGGCCGAGGCTGAGTTGTTCTTTAAAAAAAATTTTTTTTAAGTTTATTTATTTATTTATTTATTTGAGAGAGTGAGAGAGAAAGAGGCAGAGATAGAGAGAGAATGGGCGTGCCAGGGCCTCCAGCCACTGCAAATGAACTCCAGACACGTGCCCCACCTTGTGCATCTGGCTTACGTGGGTCCTGGGGAGTCGAACCTGGGTCCTTTGGCTTTGCAGGCAAATGCCTTAACCGCTAAGCCATCTCTCTAGCCCTGTTCTTGATTGCAATGAGAGGAGCAACTTATGGCATAGTTCCGCACACCTCCAGGGCACGGAGGACAGGGGTGACTTTAGGGAGATAAGTATCTTCTGTCCTCTGCAGGTGAATGATTAAGCCTGAGGTCCTCCATCTTGGATAGCAGCTCGGTGCATCTGGCAGTGCACACTAATGGTCACCGGGCCAAGTCCTGTGGACGGGCAAGGAAGCAGCCACGCTGCAGTCAACTTGAACTTGGAATCAGGCGGCGGGGCTCTGACTTCTTTAAGCTATCTTTCGGATAAGGGGAATCACATGAATATATATATACTTTAGAAGGATAAAAGGAGCTGGGGATATGGCTCAGTGGTTGAGAGTGCTTGCTTGCAAAGCCTGCAGGCCTGGGTTCAGTTCCCTAGCCACCCACATATAGCCAGATGCAAAAAGTATCACAAGTGTCTGGTGTTCATTTGCAGTGGCAAGAAGAGAACCTTGCACACATGTGTGCACACACAGGCATGAACACATGCACACACACACACACAAAGAAAGAAGGAAAGAAAGAAAGAAAAGAGATGGCAGGATGGAGAGAGGGAAGAGGAAGTGAAGGAGAGAGGAAGGATGGAGATTGCAATGAATGCATGTTTTTAAAAATATTTTATTTTTTATTTATTTATTTGAGAGAGAGAGATACAGAAATAGGCAGGGAGAGAGAGGAGAGAGAGAGAGAGAGAGAGAGAGAGAGAGAATGGGTGCGCCAGGGCCTCCAGCCACTGCAAACGAACTCCAGATGCATGCACCCCCTTGTGCATCTGGCTTACGTGGGTCCTGGAGAATCAAGCCTCGAACCAGGATCCTTAGGCTTCATAGGCAAGCATTTAACCTCTAAGCCATCTCTCCAGCCCTGAATGCATATTTTTTATTTTTATTTTATTTATTTATTTATTAGAGACACACACACACAGAGAATGGGCGTGCCAGAGCCTTTAGCCACTGCAAACAAACTCCAGACACGTGCGCCCCCTTGTGCATCTGGCTTATGTGGGACCTGGAGAATCGAACCAGGATCCTTAGGCTTTGCAGGCATGTGCCTTAACCACTAAGCCATCTCTCCAGCCTGATGACTGCATATTCTTGAGAAGTAATGCATGTGATATGCACGACGGTGCCCAGTGTAAATACCTCTTTGTGTGGAGAATGAAACCATTCTCAGTCACCACTGTATCAAAGGCCCAAATTTTGGCACCTCTGACCTGGTATGCTTGGATCATATCACTAATTCTGTGACCTGAACATCCCTTTACCCTGTGCTTCTATCTTCTCATCTGCAAAACGGGGTGAGTGGGTGGAAAGGTCTCCCAGGCCATTCAAGTTTTATCACCTGTGCCAGGAGTGAGTCGTTTCAACAAAGCCTCCAGCCTCCATCCCTTCTCACAGCAGATCCGACTTCCTGGGTACCGTGTGGTGTCCCCCTTCCAGGAGGCTACTCGTCCTCTTTTTTCTTTCACAGCGGAAAATAGGCAGAAGCTGCGGGCTGATGAGCTGCGGAGAGAATACTATGAGGAGCAAAGGAACGAATTTGAAAACTTTGTGGAGGAACAAAAAGATGGTAAGAGCTCTCCAGCCAGGATCCTTGGGAAGAGGGCTTTGTGAGGAAGCCCCGTGGCTTGCCAACATGTCTTTTCTCTAGATGTTGATTGGGGAAGGGAGGTATGGGGGAGCCCATTCTCAATTCATACCCATGGGATCTCGAAAAGAAGAGAGGTCACAAAAATGGCTATACAGACCTTGAAAAGGTGTGGAGGAGGAACGAACATTCATTTTATTTATTTAGGTTTTGCGAGGTAGGGTGTCACTCTGGCTCAGGCTGACCTGGAATTCACTATGTAGTCTCAGGGTGGCCTTGAACTCATGGTGATCCTCCTACCTCTGCCTCCCGAGTGCTGGGATTAAAGGCGTGCACCACCACGCCAGGCCGGGAACGAACATTTAAATGTGAGTTGCCACTGGCTTGGAGACAGAGGAGGTGAGGGAGCTGTTTGCTGACTATATGGATGTAAAACCCTTCCCCTTCCTGCTCAGAGACTGGTGTCGTGGTCTACGGACTCCACCTAAGCACCAAATCCTGTGTGTTGGACCTGGACGGTTAGGGGGGCGGGGGCAGTAGATGCATGATCGGGCTCCTTGGATTCACTTCAATGTAATGACTTCAGGTGCCACTTTGTCCTGGAAAACCCAGGCCTTCGCTTCCCTACTCACCATGATCAGCGCCTTAGCAGGCTAGTGGAAGCACACCCTACCTGGTATCCCACCCCCAGCTCTAACATCTATAGTGTATCTTGGGCTCTGGATCACCCACAAGACCTTGAATGGTTTTTGCATGGTCTCCTGGCCCCCTTATTCACCTGCTGTTAATTAAACCTTTGCTTTTGGCTTCTTGTCAACAGATAAGAGTAGCAAAGGTGTGGGGATCTCTGCTAGGAACTCTCACCAAACACCTGACACCTGTAGACATGTAGTTCCTGCCCTTGGGCTCCTGTCTGTCCTCAAAATGTGCTGTTGATCCCAACCTCAGTGGAGGGCATTGGGTGGAGATAGGAGTGGAGGAAGGCTCTGTCTTTTTTTTTTTTTTTTTTTTTTTTGGTTTTGCGAGGTAGGGTCTCACTCTGGTCCAGGCTGACCTGGAATTAACTATGTAGTCTCAGGGTGGCCTCGAACTCTCGGCGATCCTCCTACCTCTGCCTCCCGAGTGCTGGGATTAAAGGCGTGCGCCACCACGCCCGGCAAGGCTCTGTCTTTGACCCACAGCCTCGTACCAGGTAGGATTTGACCTTGCCATCTAATGGTCTGAAGCATCACCCTCAGCCAACACCCACGGGAATATGTAGTGGGGATCAGACTAGAAGGAGAGAGAGGAGAAATAAAGTGGGGGGGGGGCTGGAGAAATGGCTTTGTGGTTAAGGTATTTGCCTGTGAAGCCAAAGGACCCAAGTTCGATTCCCCAGGACCCATGTAAGCCAGATGCACAAAGGGGCGCATGCATCTGGAGTTTGTTTGCAGTGGCTGGAGGCCCTGATGTACCCATTCTCTCTCTGTCTCTCTCTCTCTCTGCTTGCAAATAAATAAATAAAATTTTTAAAAAGAAAGTGAGGGAGAATAGATTTTTTTTTTCTTTTGCTAACTTTAAGAATGAAATTATCCTGAGCAAAATCACTTGGTACCTCCCAGTGCCCATGAACTTGGATGTAAAGCCTAGATTTTAGAGATTTTTTCATACTCCTGGCCCACTGCCCAGGTGGGTGGGGAGGTGTCCCCTCTAAGGGCATCTCTGGTGAAAAGAGTGCCGCCGACAAGTACTGAGGGATGCAGGCGGCGCCCATTGCCCTGCAGGTGGCACTTGGTTAAATCTTGCAAGCAGGTGTTGGGCTCAAATCCTAAGAAACCAAACCTTCTTGGGAACACAGTGCAAAGAACAGACTGTTTTGATTCAGAAGCAATTGCTGCTGTTAGGGGTTTGTTGACATTGGAGGGCAACTGGAGGAGAGCTGCTTTTTAAAAAATAAGAATTTGGCCTCCAAACTTCCTTCCGTGTGTTTTTTTACTCCTACTCTTCATGATAGCACTTGGTTGGGTATAATTTTTTTTAGCATGTGTGCTTGTGTGTGTGTGGTGTGTATGTATGTGGGTGCATGTGAATGTGTGTGGGCATGGGTGCACATGTGTGGGTCTGTATATGGCGAATAGGGGTTGTCATTGTGTATCTTCCTCTATTGATTCTAACATTATTATTATTATCATTATTTTGGTTTTTCGAGATAGGGTCTCACTCTAGTTCAGGCTGACCTGGAATTCACTATGTAGTCTCAGGCTGGCCTCGAACTCTCGGTGATCCTGCTACCTCTGCCTCCCGAGTGCTGGGATTAAAGGCGTGCGCCACCACGCCCGGCTATTTCTAACCTTATTTTTTATTAGCAAGATCTCTCATTGAACCTGGAATTCCCTGATTCAGCTAGCCCAGCTGGCCAGTGAGCCCCAGAGACTCCTTGTCGCTGCCTCCCCAGTTCTGGGAATACAGGTGCTTGTCACCATGCCCAGCATTTTACATGGGTGCTGGGGCTCCAAACTCAGGTCCTCGTGTTTACACGGCAAGCACTTTACCGACTAGCCCCAATTTGTTGCATTTTGCATGTTTCCTGGCCAGGCCTGGTGATACTGGCCTATAATCCAAGGAGTCAGGAAGTTGAGGCAGGAGAGCTCAAGTCGGAGGCCAACCTGGGCTACATAATGAGACCCTGCCTCAAAAAGAAGAAAGAAAAAGAAAAGAAAAGAAAATCTAAACAAAATGTGTCATTTCCAATCTCCAGCATGTGGA
This sequence comes from Orientallactaga sibirica, assembly GCA_036365145.1. Lineage (NCBI taxonomy): Eukaryota > Metazoa > Chordata > Mammalia > Rodentia > Dipodidae > Orientallactaga > Orientallactaga sibirica. Next base: position 4,047,375 of record JAEOAD010002853.1, read on the forward strand.
TAGAAAATATTTGCTGTTGGGCTAGAGGGATGGCTTAGCAGTTAAGGCACTTGCCTGCAAAGCCAAAGGATCTCGGTTCGATTCCCCAGGACTCACATAAGCCAGATGCACAAAGTGGCGCATGCATCTGGAGTTCCTTTGCAGTGGGTGGAAGCCCTGGTGTGCCCATTCTCTCTGTCTCTCTCTCTCTCTCTCTTTCCCTCTCTCAAATAAATAAATAAATAAATAAATAGCTGGGTGTGGTGGCACATGCCTTTAATCCCAGCACTACCTCCAGAGGTAGGAGGATTGCCATGAGTTCGAGGCCACCCTGAGACTACTTAGCTAATTCCAGGTCAGCCTGGACCAGAGTGAGACCCTACCTCGAAAAAAAAAAAAAAAAAATAAATAAATAAAATATTTTAAAATAAAAAAAAAGAAAATATTCACTGTTATGATGAGTTAGCACGTGGTTGGACAACTCTGATGACAGAGCCTCTTCAGGGTGACACCACGGCACTCAAGCCTCATCCACACAGAGCAGGATGCAGGCCTTTGGAGCTGATGTTCAGCAGCTGTTGATATTGAGCACTTGCACACCACCATCTAACTGATGTAATTTGCCTCTGATAGGGGTTTTGTCATTTCCATTTTATAGTGTGAAAGACTGAGGATTAGAAAGGACACATGAATTCCCAGGATGACCTGCTAGCAGGCCCTAGGAGTGGCACTCAGGCACATCTGCTGGAAAAGCTCCTGTTCTCTCTTTTTTAATGTTTTGTTTATTTATTTATTAAGGCAGGAGAGAGAGAGAACTCTATACATGTGCCACTTTGAGCATCTGAGACAGGAAAGATGACTCAACCCATCACTCCTTGCTGACAAATGGTCCTGTTTGACTATTGCTTTTAGTTTGGCATCTAGTTGACACGTTTCTGAGTCACTGACAGCAGGAACCTCCTCCCCACTTCACTGGCGATGTAGGCAAAGCTATCAAGTGCCTGTCTTGGTCTGTGTTCTATTGGCAGCCTGTGGTGTGACCGTCCCTCTCTGGCCTGATCCACGTCATGACGCATGGGTGCTCTCAAATGCTTTCCAGCTCTGGTCTTGGAAGGCTCCAAGCTCACAGGCACAGTTGGCCCCTGTCCCCTTGGAGGGTCATGTGGGTTAGTGGCTGCCCAGCTGCTGGTTGGGTGCCCTCCCAGCTTTCAAAGTGACATAGTCTTTTGTCTCCAGAGCAGAAAGAAAGGAGCCGGGAGGCGGTGGAGCAGTGGCGGCAGTGGCATTACGACGGACTGTACCCTTCCTATCTCTACAACCGCCACCACATCTGACCTCATCTGGAGCAACGGGGGGCAGAGGGGGGGATGGAGCATCAAACACCCCCACCTACCCGTGTGCCAGCATGAGACACCCTCTGGGTCAGGCCCTCGAGGGTCTCAGCTCAGGGTCTGCTGTGGCTAACAGCCCTGGTAAACACACTTAAGTTCTGGCGCGTTACATTGCCTGCCTATTGTTTTGTGGATCTTTTTTTTAGGTTAGGATTCAGGTCTATGTTTCCTCCTGGCAGCAAACCTATAGTGCTATCACCTTGTATAGTTGTTGCTCTGGAACTAGACCTCCTTTTCCCGGTAATAGGACAAATCGGAGAATCACAGTAACTTGGAAAGATTTTATGTTTGCTCATAGTTTATAAATAAAAGCTGCTGAACCGATCCTCGAGTGTTACTTCAAAGACTTCCAAGGAGCCGTGTGTCTAACTCTCTCCCTGACTGATGTGTGAATCTTGCTGATTGAGTGTGGAAAGCTTGTCCTGGTGGAGTACGGCTCACTCTTCTCTGTGTGTCTCAAGGAGTGAAAAACCTAATCCAAGCCGGGCGTGGTGTTGCATGCCTTTAATCCCAGCACTCAGGAGGCAGAGGTAGGAGGATTGCCATGAGTTCGAGGCCACGCTGAGACTACATAGTGAATTCCAGGTCAGCCTGGACTAGAGTGAGACCCTACCTTGAAAAAAAAAAAAAAAAAAAAAAAAAAAACAAAAAAACAAACAAAAAACCACAACCAAATGTAAATGTTATGTATTATTACTTATTACTTCAAACTGTATTGGGGGGGGGGTGACAAAAATGTCTGTATGCAACAGATACAATTTTAAAATTAGTTTATATGAATTATACGTGACAATTTTTACTTGTGTATATTTCGATTCTGTTTACCCATTACCTTCTCTCATCCCCTTTCCACTCCCACTGGTGCCCTTCCTCTCCTCAACAAGTCTTTCTACTTTTGTGGCCCTGTTTTGATGGTGGTGAGGGGGTGACTTAAAGTTGCTCACAAGAACACAGGCAACAACCTATTGTTGTACCACTGAAGAAAATGTCTCTCCCTCCCCATCAGCCATTAAATGCCAGGGCCTCATGAGCCCCTCTCCTGTGGGATATTGATGCCCCACCTTTTTAAAAGAAATATTTAATTAATTTATTTATTTGAAAGAGAGGAAGAGGCAGAGAGAAAGAAAGACTGGGCATGCCAGGGCCTCCAGCCTTGTGCATCTGGCTTATGTGGGTCCTGGGGAATCGAACAGAGGTCTTTGGGCTTCGCAGGCAAACACCATAACTGCTAAGTCGTTTCCCCATCCCTGATGCCCCATCTTGAACAGGTCTCATTCAGGAAACCACAGCTGCCGTGAGTTCATGAGTTGAGAACAATGGCTATGTCATGCCTGGATGGCTGGAATATTTCTATTCTGTGATGGGTTGAGTCAGTGGATGAAGAACCCAAGGGCTAACTGCACAGGTACTATATATGCAACTGCACAAGAGAAAAAAATGGCAAAGCACTGCTTTCTCACTTTGCCTATGAAACAAGAGGGGCCCCAGTCTGGTTCACATCAGGACATGAAATACACCTTTATGCCTTCTGGTGAGCATCCCCCAGTGCCAGTGAACAGGTTGATGGCAGTGACCGGTTAGATTCTGGCCAGGACCACTCCACGGTCACCTGCTTGTTGTGTGTGCAGGAATGAATGCTAGAGATAGATGTCAAAAACCAAACAAGGCTGTGGAGATGGTTGGTTTAAAAAGAAACCAAATCTCAACAAGAGAGAACTCTTCAATGGCCACACCTGACATTTTGGCTCTAGATAAAGAATTCTGGCAGAGAGAGATGGAATAAGAATTCGGTCACCTCTGTTCACCCCCACCCTTGACAAAGGGTGTTTTCACGTTCAGCCCAGAATTCCTTCGTTAAGAGCCAAGTGTTGGCATTCCTTGCTGAAGCCAAAGGTAACATGCCAGGAATCCGAGCAGTCACACTTAATAGGAAATTGGTAATAGCAGTTTGTATTTTTGGAGACTGGACTTGTCAAGTGTGGCCTCTGAGTCTTTCTTAATCTTCTTTGTTCTTTCATTACTGTCACTTCATTCTGAAGGGGTTCCAGGAAAATGATCGACAACAAATTTGCCAGCGGGTAAATGTTTTACTAGTTTTTATTAATCAGTTTCATATGTTTTGTTAGTTTTGGGGGGGTGTGGTTTAGTGATAAGGGCACAAGTTTAACGTGTTCAAAGTCTTGGGTTTGATTCCTAATACCACAAATAACAAAGACACAATTCAAAAAATGACCTGTACTCAAGGCCAGAATTTGCAAGTGTTTTTCTATTTTTGTTTTTCAAAGTAGGGTGTCCCTCTCTAGCCCAGGCTGACCTGGAATTCACTATGTAGTCTCAGGGTGGCCTTGAACTCACGATGATCCCCCTACCTCTGCCTCCTGAGTGCTGGGATTAGAGATGTGCGCCTGGCTTGCAAGTTCTTATTGTGTACATTTGTTCAGATTTTTGGGGGGGGGAAGGAGCTGATTTTCATAAGTTTCAGAATGATTTTTGCATTTTTTGTAAACTTTATGTACCTACTCATCCACCCCTATTTGGCTGGGTTGTTTCACTTCTAACTCATTCTAATGCTTAAGCAGTAAATTTTTCATAAAAATTTGTCTCTCCTCTGAAAAGATGTGCAGGAAAGCAAATGGGTTATTTTATTCTTTAATTTTTTTATTATTGACAACTTCCATAATTATAGACAATAAACCATAATTCTCTCCCCCACTTTCCCCTTTACAACTCCACTCTCCATCATATCCCCTCCTGCTCTCAATCAGTCTCTCTTATTTTGATATCATCTTTTCCTCCTATTATGATGGTCTTGTGTAGGTAGTGCCAGGCACTGTGAAGTCATGGATATCCAGGCCACTTTGTGTCTGGAAGACTGCATTGTAAGGAGTCATACCCTTCCTTTGGATTTAATATTCTTTCCACCACCTCTTCCACGATGGACCTTGAGCCTTGGAAGGTGTGTAGAAATGATCTCTCCAGCTCCAGCATTGACATTTTGATGGGGATTGTGTTAAATCTGTAGAATGCTTTGGGTGCAGTAACCACTTTCACAATATTATTACCTCTTCCGATCCATTACGGAAGGGTTTTCCATCCTCTAGTATCATCACCTTCTTCCTTCTGTGCTTTAACGTTTTCATCATACAGGTCTTTGTTCCCTTGGTCAGTTTTATTCCAAGATATTTATATTTTTGAGACATTTGTGAGACTGTTTCCTTGATTTTTCTCAGTGTTTATTGTCATACAGGAAGGCTAATTTTTGTATGTTGATTTTGTATCCTACCACTTTGCTCAACGTGTTATCAGCTTTAAGAATCTTCTGGTGGAGTCCTCAGGGTCTCTTACACGTAAAGACTCATGACTGACTTTTTCCCCAAGCTCCCATCACTTACAGCTTTTGCTAAGACGGCAAGCACTCTATCCGCTAGGAGTGGAAATAGAGGCCATCACTTGTCTTGGGTGTGGTTTTAGTTTTTCCCCAACTAGTATAGTGTTGGCTATAGGTTGCCAGTACATAGCCCTGATTATGCTATGGTCTTGTGACGTAGCTGTGTGTATGGAACAATACAGGCCTGGTCCTAGCCAGACCACATGGCAGAAGAAACCAGGAAGTGGCTTCTGTGAACATGGCGTTCTGCGCAGGCCTGGCGTGACAACAGCTACAGTCCCGCGCTCATGAGAAGCCTGCTACGAGATGACCTGTCCAGAGACAGGCTGTCATTGGTCACAAAAAGGGGACCACCCCATACAATGATTAGCCAGCCAAACCCCTTAAAACCCACGTGCACTGCCCTCTGCTGCTTTCACCCAACTCCCGGAGTCTGTGTCCTGACTCCGCGCTGCTCACCCTGGGCTAACCTTAGGAGGGACCGCAACAGCTGTGGCTGGCCTTGAGCTCTCAATGATTTGTCTCCAGTGTGCTGGGAATACAAGCATGAGCTAGCACACCTTGTACAAATCGGTGAAATAGGAATGTTTTACTTTACAGTTGATAATTCTAGTTGACTCCATGACCTGACAATGCACAAACACTATTTTAGGACGGGTTTGCTTCAGGTGACACCCTCCCATTCATCTTGGTTTTAGCTGCTTTGGTATTTTGTTCTGAGGAGACATCCTTCTGCAAATTGCTTTTCCTCCCGTGGCTGACAGAGAAAGTGGGGTCAGCACACAAAACCTAGACCTTGAGCGTGGCTAAACATGCGTGGAGTAGGCGTGGCATTGTGTATGAGGTACTACTGCCTCGCCCCCTTGTCTGTGGAGGGAATGAATCCCGTGTCACAGGCATGTTCTCTTGAAATCTCTCACAGATGGAAGTTAATTCATTCTTTAAAAAGTTCTGCCAACTTTCCATGATACCTTGATTTTTTTAAAAATTATTTTTTTTATTTGAGGGAGGAGAGAATATGAGCACACCAGGGCCTCCGGCCACTGCAAATGAACTCCAGATGCATGCACCACTTTGGGCATCTGACTTATGTGGGTCCTTGGGAATTGAACTGAAGTCCTTTGGCATTGCAGCAAGTGCCGTAACTGCTGAGCCATCCCTCCAGCCCGATGCCTTGATTTTTGTGTGGTGTGTGCACATGTGTATGTAGACGTAGATTCAGGTGTCAACCTTGTTACTATTCAAGTAGTTTTCACTGACTTCATATACACTGCTGATTCAAGTTTACTGAACGGAGTCTATTCTAAATAAGCCATTAAAAACAGCAGTTTCAAGCCAAATTAAAAAAACAAAACCAAACATTTTTTACTCTAACAAATACTCAAGAAAATCAACTTAAAAAGAGAAAATTTTTTTGTAGGGTTCAGTCCAGGATTGGTCATTGGCCCGAGACAAGGTTCCACCAGAGGACTGGTGATGCCTACTTTCCTGGCCAAGTGGAAGCTCTGACGGGTTAGTGGTGTTGCAGTTACCTTCATGTTGCTGGACAAACACCTGGAAAGGAGCAGCTGATGGGAGGAAACTGTTTATTTTGGCTTACAGACTTAAGGGAAGCTACATGATGGCAGTGAAAAACATGGCCTGAGCAGAGGGTGGACATCATCTCCTTGCCAACATCAGCAGGAGTGTGTGCCAAACACTTGCAAGGGGAAGCTAGCTATGACACCCATAAGCCTGCCCCCAGGAACACACCTCCTCCAGTAAGGATTCAATTCCCAAACAGCCATTACATGGGGATCAAGCATTCAGAACACAGGACTTGATGGGGGACACCAGAATGAAACTACAAGTGCATATGTACACAAACAGGTTTGTGCCCCAGATTTTACCAAAGGGACGTCTGTAGACAGTATTTATCCTGCTGTGAGCATTAAGCTTTACTTCTACCACGACTCTCCAGGTCATGTGATTCCCTCCTGTCCATTTTGTTACATATCAGCCAACATGCAGCTTTTGATGGTTTAGGTTCCACTTGGAGAATGTTCCAGTCATTGCTCTTTTGCATGATTATCATCTAAAATATTTTAATTTTCCTTTTGTTGTTTGGAAAGGATATTTTCTTTTTAAACAAAGTATTTTCCTTAGACACAAAAAGGCATGCAATTAAAAAAATCTGCCGGGCGTGGTGGCGCACGCCTTTAATCCCAGCACTCGGGAGGCAGAGGTAGGAGGATCATTGTGAGTTCGAGGCCACCCTGAGACTACATAGTAAATTCCAGGTCAGCCTGAACTAGAGTGAGACCCTACTTTGAAAAAAACAAAAAAAAATCTACCATGAAGATTATACAATCAGATTAACCAGGTTCTCCATGAAGGATATGGCCAGTTTTGTTAATCAATGAATATTTACCGTGTTCTGATGGCCTGTGATGACATAATATGGTACCAAAAACAGATTGAGGGAAACATGAAACATAGGTGGTGGGTTTGTGTGAAAGTATTTAATCCATGTTCACAAAAAGCATTATAAAAGGCAGAATTAGAACTAATCTCATTGATGAATACTTCAAGGCCTCTCTTCTGCTTCCCACCCTTGAGCATGCTAAGAAAGCACAGCTGAGGTCCCTCAAATGGAAGCTTCCAAGATGCAGAGCAAACGAGAAGTGGCTCCATTAGACTTTTGAATTACTTAAAAACTTAAAACTCAAAATTTAAAAGGGAAGACATCCAGGTTCAAGGTCACCACAAGGCTTTGCAATCTTACATATATATATATATATATATATATATATCTTATTTAAAGCACATGAGTGCACATGGGCTCCAGCGACACTCTCCATACACAAAGTTCACTCCATCAAAAGCGCAACCTGCTGTTCAAGTGTTTTTTTTTTTTTTTTTTTAACTATGTACACATTACTGATTCAAGTTGATGGGATGAGTTTATTCTAAACGAGCAGTTAAAATCAGCAGTTTCAAGTGCTTTTTGGTTCTTATTAGTAAACATTTTTTTCTTTTGTTAGTTAAATTAAAAAACAAATAAACAAACAAAAAAAGACTCTTCTGGCAAGTGAAATAGTCCTAAAGGCACAGTACTGGTTTTAGCACTATCTACCCAGAGAGCAAAGCTGTGTGAAATCCAAGGCTTTGAATTTTATTTCTGGCTCCTGAAATCCTAAATCAATTCCCTTCTCTAACTATCTCCCATTGGTATTACATTCTAACCATGATGCTGTCTTGGAGGAAACCCAGACATTTCCAGTTAAGAGTTCAAATTCCAGCACAAGAATTGGACCAATTTCATCAGCCTGGAGGTACAACAGGGCTCATGTGGTTCAAATGGTATTTGAAAAATCAGGTTGCCCAGGCAATAAAATCTCTTAAACTGCCAGTCATGGGGGCACACGCTTTTAATCCCAGCACTTGGGAGGCCAAGGTAGGAAAATCTCAGTGAGTTCAAGGCCAGACTGGGACTACAAAGTGAGTTAGTCCAGGTCAGCCTGGGCTAGAGCGAGACCCTACCTCGGGGAAAAACAAAACAGAACAAAACTTCCTAAATTAGAATTGTTTGCTAGGATAATATGTTTAGGTTTTGAACCTTAAATTTATTTGATTTATATAATAAGCATATGAGCAACCCTTATAAACTTGTTCTGAGATAATCTGTAAATGTGCTTATACCAGTTTTCTTTGTTTTGCAGTTATCGCTGTGAGTTCAAGGCCACAGACTAATCTGTAATTCCAGGTAAAAGTGAAACCCTTAAGAAAAACCAAAAAAAGTTTTCTTTAAAAAAAAAAACAACTTTATTTATTTGAGAGAGAGGCACAGAGAAAGAGGCAGACACAAAGAGAGAGAGAATGGGCATGCCAGAACATTCTGCCACTGCAGACACGTGCACCACTTTGTGTATATGGGTACTGGGGAATCGAACCCAGGCCATCAGGCTTTGTAAGCAAGAGCCTGCTGAGCCATTTCTCCAGCCCCTGTACATGTGCTTTTATTAGGATAAAGAATCTTTAAGCTATACTTAAATAAATAAATCCATACTGAAAAATGTTAAGATTTTACATGTTTCTAGCTCAAAGCTCCACGTCACTGTGCGTGCAGAGCACCCTCTTTCTGCCCATATGTATTAATGAACTGCTACCCAAGTGTTTCAGTGACTTGATTGTGGACTAATTCCCTTGCCTCTGAATGCACAACCACTAAGACCATGACTTCGCTGTCAGGAACACATCCCCCCTCTGGAACTCAGAGATGCAGAAGCACCGCTCTCAGCTCATGGTTCAGGGCTGGGGCAAACGTTCCTGCACTTCTCTAAGTCTTGCCTGTAGTGAGGGCAAGAGACCCAGTATCATGATTGTCCACTGACGTGCGGATGTTAAATACGGGGTCAAAGTGACACATCGGAAGAAGGTGTGTAGTCAAAACCTGTGGGCTCACCAAGCATTTGTTTCTCACAGTGTCTACCAGGACAATGGATAATAGAGAACCAATGTTTGGCTTTTCCAGAGTCACCAGAAGCAGGGTGGGCTGTGGCAAGATGTTTGAAGTTAGGCTCATTTAAGGCTATTCAGAAACTTGGCGTGTTCTTCCCTCTTGGCAACAGAGTTTCTCCTCCTATCTTTGGACCAGTCTTTTCCTAGAAAAACGAGAGTGCCTTAGTAAGAAATGGCTTAACACTATTAACCAATTCTGTTACAGATTAGCACGCGAGTGATACACTGCTACAGACTGCAAGTGGGACGTCCCCCCAAGGCCCATGTGCCACACGGTGTCAGCCTGCTGCTCCTGGAAAGTAGTGGAACCTCACAAGAGGTGTAAGGTCACTGTGGTGAGCCCTTGAACGGGACTGTGGGCCTGTTTCTGTCTCTTCTTCATACCAATCCTTGAGCTAAATAGGCCTCCTCTGCCATATGCGCCCACCTCACTGCAACAGGCCAAACTGATCACAGACCAAAGACCTCCAGAAATGTGACCCAAGTGAACCTCTTCTCTTCTTGAGTTGATTATCTTTGATACTGTGCTACAGTAATGGATCCATATGCATACCTTCAGCATTCCGTCCCGCTCCCATTTGTAGAGGCCACAATTACTGTAAGAGAAAAGACGGGTTTCCTGAGTGGTGAGGAACGGACACTCTCCCCAAGTATGTAGCAGGGGCAGGAGGAGGGAGGTCCTTGCATTCAAGGAGGAGCAGCGCAAGGTGGATTCATGCTCTAGGTCACATCTGTGGTTGTGCTCCAAAGCTACGAAGAACAAGCACTCTGCTGACTTAAGAAATGCTCTTTGGGCTGGAGAGATGGCTTAGCGGTTAAGGTGTTTGCCTGTGAAGCCTAAAGACCCAGGTTCAATTCTCCAGGTCCCACGTAAGCCAGATGCACATGATGGCACATGCATCTGGAGTTCGTTTGCAGTGGCTGGAGGCCCTGGCGCATCCATTCTCTCTCTCTGCCTCTTTCTCTCTCTCTCTAATAAATAAATACTGCAGTGATGAATACAATGTGGGTTTCAATTTCTTCTTACTGGACAAGATACTGCAGATCAAAAACTGACAAGAAAAAGGCCAGGGGAAGCACCTTTCTTAGAAAACTAAGTGCCACCTGGTGGCTCCATTTATGAGCCACACTCACTGCTTATCCAAACAGATAAGCCCAGCCTGCCATACACATCCTCTTTACTATGGGCCAGGGCCAGTCCTGAGTGTGGGGATGCAGCAGCACAAAGGAAGAGCCTCCCTCAGGCTCAGCTAGCAATTCCAGTCTCAGAGGTGTCGGGAGCTGAAGGACAGCACGGGATGATGGACTGGTGATCGCAGGGTGGCACACTGCACTGGACAGAGACCCCGAGCCGTTCTCATACCTGCAGTGCTTCTTTGGGAGCCTGTCAAGGGACACAGTCCTGTTTCCACAGGGACACTTGAAGAACCGCTTCACACCATCATGCCAGTGCAAGTCGTGCTGTTCGCTGACGCAGGTCTCCAGGGGCTTGAAGTGGGTGTAGGCACACTGCGCAGACCACACAGACCACACTCGTGAGGGGGCGGAGCCTTGAAGGCCAGCGGGAGCGGCTCTCAGAGCCCTCCAAGCCTTAAGAACTTCCGCTCTCCCATTTGCTCTGAGGTCATTGCGGGGAATGACCAACTTACCTTCAAGCAATTTCTTTTCTTTGCTGTGATTGTTGTTGCTTTCAAAGTAGGGTCTCACTCTAGTCCAGGCTGACCTTGAACTCATGCTGATTCTCCTACCTCTGCCTCCTGAGTGCTGGACTTAAAGTCATATGCCAATATGCCTGGCTCTTTTTTATATTTATTGATTTGTTTTGGTTTTTTGAGATAAGGTCTCACACTAGCTCAGGCTAGCCTGGAATTCACTATGTAGTCTCAGGGTGGCCTCGAACTCATGGCAATCCTCCTACCCTCTGAGTGCTGAGATTGCTGAGATTAAAGGTGTGTGCCCCCATGCCTGGCTTCTTTTTTTTTTTTTTTTTTTTTTTGGTTTTTCAAGATAGGGTCTCACTCTAGCCCAGACTGACCTGGATATTAGGACTCTTGCAGCACAAGCCTGTAATCTCAGCACTCAGAAAGCTGAAGTAAAAGGATCATAAGTTCAAAGCCAGACTGAGACACATAGAACTTTCCAGGCTAGTATGAGCTACAAAGTAAGATTCTGTCTCAAAAAATTTGTTTTAAGTTCAGCCAAGGTCTCCAGGACAAGGAGCACTGGTTGTCAGCAGTACATCAGAACTTGACAAAGAGCACTAAGGAATCCAGTCTCCAGAGGGGAACAGGTTGGAGGATTGGAGGACAGTCTGTGGAACTGAGAGCTGGGATCAGACAGAAGAATCTCCTACCTATACAGCTCTATGGCCAGGTTAGGCAGGGAGACGAAATCTTGTCTGTCCTAGGCTGTTTGTTTTCCAGCCTAGTTAAATGGCATATTACCAGATATGGCCCCACAGGCTGCAGTTCTCAGCATCCCGCTGCGTTGCACCAGCACAAACACGGGCCGTGATTTAAGCTCGGGCCCTGCACTCACCGCCTTGCACGTCACTACGCGACACTTCACTTCTCTGATGTTCCTCATCTTTTCTTCCATTTGTTCTTTTTTTCACCAGTGGCTCAAATAGATTCCTGTAGCTCTGCCTCGGCCTGGGTGACAAAGCACACACGGAGAACTATACCAAATCCAATCTATGCTCAGGCAGCACGCGAGAGGAATTCAAGCTACTCTAATGATTCACTTCAGTGATAGAACGGAACTGAAGAGACTGGGTAAATGCCAGAGGACCATCCACACTACTTGAAAACTGCAAACCAAAGATAATAGGTAGAAAAGAGCCCATAAAATATGAAAGGAGGGCCGGAGAGATGGCTTAGCGGTTAAGGCATTTGCCTGCAAAGCCAAAGGATCCCGGTTTGATTCTCCAGGATCCATGTAAGCCAGATGCATAAGGTGGTACATGCATCTGGAGTTCATTTACAGTGGCTAGAGGCCCTGGTGCACCCATTCTCTCTCTCTGTCACTCTCAAATAAATAAATAAATTTTAAAATTCATTCACAGGGACACTTGAAGAACCGCTTCACACCATCATGCCAGTGCAAGTCGTGCTGTTCGCTGACGCAGGTCTCCAGGGGCTTGAAGTGGGTGTAGGCACACTGCGCAGACCACACAGACCACACTCGTGAGGGGGAGGAGCCTTGAAGGCCAGCGGGAGCGGCTCTCAGAGCCCTCCAAGCCTTAAGAACTTCCGCTCTCCCATTGCTCTGAGGTCATTGCGGGGAATGACCAACTTACCTTCAAGCAATTTCTTTTCTTTGCTGTGATTGTTGTTGCTTTCAAAGTAGGGTCTCACTCTAGTCCAGGCTGACCTTGAACTCATGCTGATTCTCCTACCTCTGCCTCCTGAGTGCTGGACTTAAAGTCATATGCCAATATGCCTGGCTCTTTTTTATATTTATTGATTTGTTTTGGTTTTTTGAGATAAGGTCTCACACTAGCTCAGGCTAGCCTGGAATTCACTATGTAGTCTCAGGGTGGCCTCGAACTCATGGCAATCCTCCTACCTCTGCCTCTCGAGTGCTGAGATTAAAGGTGTGTAAAGGTGTGTGCCCCCATGCCTGGCTTCTTTTTTTTTTGGTTTTTCAAGATAGGGTCTCACTCTAGCCCAGACTGACCTGAATATTAGGACTCTTGCAGCACAAGCCTGTAATCTCAGCACTCAGAAAGCTGAAGTAAAAGGATCATAAATTCAAAGTCAGACTGAGACACATAGAACTTTCCAGGCTAGTATGAGCTACAAAGTAAGATTCTGTCTCAAAAAATTTGTTTTAAGTTCAGCCAAGGTCTCCAGGACAAGGAGCACTGGTTGTCAGCAGTACATCAGAACTTGACAAAGAGCACTAAGGAATCCAGTCTCCAGAGGGGAACAGGTTGGAGGATTGGAGGACAGTCTGTGGAACTGAGAGCTGGGATCAGACAGAAGAATCTCCTACCTATACAGCTCTATGGCCAGGTTAGGCAGGGAGACGAAATCTTGTCTGTCCTAGGCTGTTTGTTTTCCAGCCTAGTTAAATGGCATATTACCAGATATGGCCCCACAGGCTGCAGTTCTCAGCATCCCGCTGCGTTGCACCAGCACAAACACGGGCCGTGATTTAAGCTCAGGCCCTGCACTCACCGTCTTGCACGTCACTACGCGACACTTCACTTCTCTGATGTTCCTCATCTTTTCTTCCATTTGTTCTTTTTTCACCAGTGGCTCGAAATAGGATTCCTGTAGCTCTGCCTCGGCCTGGGTGACAAAGCACACACGGAGAACTATACCAAATCCAATCTATGCTCAGGCAGCACGCGAGGAGGAATTCAAGCTACTCTAATGATTCACTTCAGTGATAGAACGGAACTGAAGAGACTGGGTAAATGCCAGAGGACCATCCACACTACTTCGAAAACTGCAAACCAAAGATAATAGGTAGAAAAGAGCCCATAAAATATGAAAGGAGGGCCGGAGAGATGGCTTAGCGGTTAAGGCATTTGCCTGCAAAGCCAAAGGATCCCGGTTTGATTCTCCAGGATCCATGTAAGCCAGATGCATAAGGTGGTACATGCATCTGGAGTTCATTTACAGTGGCTAGAGGCCCTGGTGCACCCATTCTCTCTCTCTGTCACTCTCAAATAAATAAATAAATTTTAAAATTCAAAAAAAAAAAAAGATGCTTGACTGCAAAGCCAAAAGACCCAGGTTCAATTCCCCAGGACCCATGTAAGCTAGATGCAGAAGGTGGCACAAGCTTCTGGAGTTTATTTGCAGTGGCTGGAGGCCCTGATACATCCATTCTGTCTCTGTCTGCTTTTCTCTCTCTCAAGTAAATAAAAATAAATTTAAAAAATCAGGGGCTGGAGAAATGGCTCAGTGGTTAAGGTGCTTGCCTGCAAAACCTAATGACTGGCTACAGAGTAAGGTCTAGGTCAGTCTGGGCTAGAGTGAAACCTTGCTTCACAAACAAACAAACACCCACACAACAAAAACACCACATTAGGGCTGGAGAGATGGCTTAGTGGTTAAGGCACATGCCTGTGAAGCCTAAGGACCCAGGTTTGATTCTCCAGGTCCCATGTAAGCCAGAAGCACATGGTGGCACATGTGTCTGGAGTTTATCTGCAGTGGCTGGAGCCCTGGTGCGCCCATTCTCTCTCTCTCTCTCTCTCTAATAAATAAATAAGAATAAAACAAAACAAACCCCACCATATGAAACATGCCCACAGTATCTTAAGTTACTAAGAAAACATATCTACATGGGCCCTCATTTCTAGCTGCCTCATTTACACTTAAAAATTCAAGTCTCGCCAGGCATGGTGGCACATGCCTTTAATCTCAGCACTTGGGAGGCAGAGGTAGGAGGATCAATGTGAGTTCGAGGCCACCCTGAGACTACATTGTTAATTCCAGGTCAGCCTGGGCCAGCGTGAGACACTACCTTGAAAAAAAAATAATAATTAAAAAAAAATTCAAGTCTCAGGGCTGGAGAGATGGCTTAGTGGTTAAGGCGCTTGCCTGTGATACCTAAGGACCCAAGTTTGATTCCCCAGCACCCATGTAAGCCCGATGCACAAGGTGGTGCATGCATCTGGAATTTGTTTGAAGTGGCTGAAGGCCCTGGTATGTTCATTCTCTCTCTCTGCAATAAATAAATCAACTAAAAAAAAATTCAACCCTCTGCCTAATTCATCTTTTCTTCTAGGGTAAACTGCAGCCAAGCATTGACATAATGCAATACTTTGTCAGATATATTCTCCTTTGTTCTTTTACATTAGCCAATATATTAACTTGTGTCTTTGAAACTACCTGTGCAGGCAATTAATATTATCCATGAATTTTATTTTAAAATATTTATTTTATTTTTTATTTTTAAAAATGTATTTATTTATCTATTTGCAAGCAGAGAGAGAAAAAGAGAGGCAGACAGAGAGAGAATGGGTGCACCAGGGCCTCCAACCACTGCAAACGAACTCCAGATGCATGCGCCACCTTGTGCATCTGACTTACATGGGTCCTGGAGAATTGAACTGGGATCCTTTGGCTTTGCAGGCATGTGTCTTAACTGCTAAGCCATTTCTCCAGCCCCAAGGATTTTATTTTAAATAAAGGAAGCAATAAAGTACTTGTTATTAAAGAAGGGCATCGGGAGTAACGGGCCTAGTTACTGACTGACAGCATCTGAAATACCAATGTAAAATGTGAGTGAAAAAAATCTCCCATGTCGCAGGTAAGAAAACAGTTAAAATTATACTGAGCCATTTATATGTAATTTCATAGCCTACTCATATGTAGTCTACTTAAATAAGAAATCATTGCTGTTCTTCAGGACAAGGACTAAGGCAAAGTTAGTAGTTATCTGAAATATGACTGATTTTCAAAACAAACCGCTATTTAGCCACGTCTTGGCTTATTTAAGAGAAGCAGGTTCTCAGTCCACCACAAAGCAATGAGGCTTGAGGGACAGCGACCCCCCTGACCCTCACCTCTCTCAGGATGTCTGTGTGCTTTGACTTGGCTTTTAGAATTTTCTGAAATTCCTCAGATTCCAGGTAGGCGAGCTGCTCTCGTCTTTTTTTCTTGGCAGGCTCCAACTCATCCTCTGCTAGAGCAGAAAGAAAAACATTAGCTGTTACTGAGGAAGCTGACAAAAACGCCTGCTCTTCTTCCTCCCCGTCTTCAGCCTCAGTGCACTCCAGTTAGTGCCAACGGGACATCTAGAATGAGCAGAAAGCACAGTGTGGTGGTGTACGAATCCCAGCACTGAGGCGGATGAAGGAGGCCAGCTTGGGCTACATAGTGAGACCTTGTCTCAAAAATAAATGAAAAGGCTGGGCATGGTGGTGTATGCCTTTAATCCCAGCACTCGGAAGACTGTGGTAGGAGGATCGCTGAGTTGAAGCCAGCCTGAGACTGCATAGTAAAGTCCAGGTCAGCCTGAGCTAGAGTAAGACTCTACCTTGAAGGGGGAAAAAAAAAATGAAAATGTAAACAGAGAGGTAGAGCTTAGAACATGGGGTGGCACACCTGATTTGAGATTAGAAAGTCTTTTACTTTTATGATGAAATAAATAAAAACAAAACCTTTCAAGCAGATTTTAAATTGATATGATTGACTATGAAGTTTTTAAAATACAAACTAAAGCCGGGCGTGGTGGCGCACGCCTTTAATCCCAGCACTTGGAAGGCAGAGGTAGGAGGATCGCTGTGAGTTCGAGGCCACCCTGAGACTACATAGTGAATTCCAGGTCAGCCTGGACCAGAGTGAGACCCTACCTCGAAAAACTGAAAAAAAAAAAAAATAAATAAATAAATAAAATACAAACTGAGCATGCTAAAACAAAGGAGTTCTATTTTTCTAAAAAAAAAATCATTAATATAAATATATTATAATATAAATATATTATATACATATAATATAAATTAATATAAATAAAATCGATTCAATGAGCAATCCTTTTCCCACTTGTTTAAATGGTGCATAATTTTATATCAAGTTACTAGGTAGACTATAGGAGGAAACAAAAGCAAAGACTGGCTTGGGAAAAAACACCAAAAGAATAATTTAATGAGCCAAGCACAGGGGTACATGCTTATAATCCCAGCCCTTGAAAGGCTGAGACAGGAGGGTAGAGACGTCAAGGTCAGCTTGGACTATACAGAGAGAACCTGTCTCAAAACAGCAACAGAGACAAGGAAGAGTTGATTTGATGTCAGGGCCACACGAGCTCTGCTTTACGACACTTCGCTGACCAATGGGCTCTTCCTCCCACCCCTGGCTGATACCTTGCAGAGAGGTGGTGCTCTTCTCTACACGCGCCTTCACTTCCAGCACATCTTGGGGGCCTTTCAGCTTCCTTACAATGTTGTTGGGATCAGTTTTTGTAAGAATCTGGCCTTTTGCCCTTAATTTTGCGATAGCAGCTAACTAGGAGAGAAAAAAAAAAAAAAGAGGAGGGGGAGGTAAGTACGTAAAAGATGAGATTTCTGCGCACCAAAGGGCCTGTCTGTTTTCTCTGACCGAAACTGGAAAATCATTTCACTTTACCTAGGATTATAAACACAATTATTACAGTTTGGTAGCACAGGGCTGAAGGGAATGCTTAGTGGTTAAGGCACTTGTCTGCAAAGCCTCCTGGGTTTGATTCCCCAGGACCCAAGTAAGCCAGATGCACAAGGTGGTGCACACATCTGGAGTTCGTTTGCAGTGGCTGAAGGCCCTGGTGTGCTCATTCTCTGTCTATCTGCCTCTCTCGAGCTCTCAAATAAATAGAATATTAAAAGAAGACAAATTATTTTAAAGCAATTAGCAGCACAGAGATAGGTCTCTAAGTAGAAGAGGAAAACCACAGTTCATGGAAACCTAATATAATCAGTTAAGTAGCAGCTATAGCACAGCCTTCTAGGTCTGTAAGAGACCCACAGGACTCTGGAAGCTTCCGAATCTTCAGACAGAATTCCACGTTGTCCTGATTGGCATGAACAATGGGCGAGTAAGTGTTTCTTAGCCTTGGTTTCTCCATTTGTATGATGGCGACACTGTCTATCGTTTAAGGTCACAGCTGGCTGAACGGAATGAGACAATGTGCCCCAAAGTACGTGTAAAGAGCCCAGCATGCAACGGTACAGAATACTGGGCAGTGATGTGGGCAGCTGCTCTCACTGGTACCTTATCACTGCTGTCCAGGCAAAGCTAGCTCAGAGGGTGACCCTGCTTTGCTTGTAAACTGATAGCTAGAAAAAAGCAGGGACAGGCTCAGTTGGGGGTGGGTAAGTGATCAGGTGGGGTCCTCGATGTCCCCAGCCTCACTTCAGCTGGAGCAACTCAGTTCTCAGTTGTCCACACTGGACTTCTGTGTCAGATTGCCTTTTACGAAGAATTCTTTCCTTTTTCCTCTCCTCTCTGCTTTCTTTTTTGATGCTGGGCATGAAACTCGGGGCCTTGTGCATATCAAACACACACTCATCATGAGCTCCATCCCCAGTCCTAAGGATTCTTTAAACCAAGGCTGCGTAACCTTTTCCCATTTGTAAATGCTTTTGGCCTGAAACATTTCCATGTAATCCCAGGTAGAAAGGTTCACAAAATAAGCCTATAAATCAAACATTTATCAATACTGAGTCATAAACTTACTTTAAAATAATTTTTCATATAAATAAGTTAGCTTTTTAAACAAGATGACAGTAAACTTTTTCGTTTCTTTTCTTTTCTTTCTTTCTTTTTTTTGGTTTTTCGAGGTAGGGTCTCAGGTAGGCTGACCTGGAATTCACTATGTAGTCTCAGGGTGGCCTCGAACTCTCGGCGATCCTCCTACCTCTGCCTCCCCAGTGCTGGGATTAAAGGCGTGAGCCACCACGCCCGGCGACAGTAAACTTTCATACTAAAACATGCTTATTTATTTTTTGGGTTGTGCACGTGCATGTAAGTGCATTTGCATGTGGAGGCCAAAGGATAACCTTAGGTGTTACTTCTCAGGCTCCATCCACCTTTTTATTTGTTGACAAAGGATCTTTCCTTAGCCTAGCACTTCCAAGAGGGTTAGGCAGGCTGGCCCCCGAGATATGTCTGTCTCTGCGTCCCGAGTGCTGGGATTATACACTGTTTAGATGAGTTCTGGGGATCAAACTAAGGTCCTCATGCTTGCAAGACAAGCACTTTACCAGCTGAGTTATCTTCTTAGCCCAGTGTGCTTATTTTCATTCTGTCTCTTTCTGCCTCTTTCTCTCTCTCTCAAATAAAAAAGAATTAAATGTTGGTTGAATATTTAATACTTCAGAATATAAGGCTATCTTCAGCACTTCAGGATTGACTAGTATTTTGATTTTGTAATCTCAACATGAAAAACACCACTTCAGCCAGGAATGGTGGCTCATGCCTTTAATGCCAGCACTTGGGAGGCAGAGGTAAGAGGATCGTCGTGAGTTTGAGGCCACCCTGATACTACATAGTGAATTCCAGGTCAGCATGGGCTAGAGTGAGACCCTACCTCAAAAAACCAAAACCAAAACATTCTAATATAACACATTCCAAAGATAAACTAATTTGATACTTATATGCTAAAGAATGATGGTAAAGGGCTGGAGAGATGGTGGAGCAGTTAAGGTGCTTGCTTGCAAAGCCTTAGGACCCATGTTCGACTCCAGATCCCATAGAAGCCAGACGCACAAAGGTGAAGCAAGTACAAGGTCACACATGTCCACTGGGTGGTGCCTGGAGTTCAATTTCAGTGCGCCAATTCCCCCCCCCCCCAAATAATAAAACAAGAATGATGGTTTAAAAAAAAAAATCAAGACCTTTTAAAAAAAAAAATAAGAGAGCAAGAGAGAGGGGGAGAGAACTAATTGGCACTCTAGGGCGTCCAGCCACTGTAATCAAACTCCAGATGCATGCGCCACCTTGTGCACATGTGCGACTTTGGGTATCTGGCTTATGTGGGATCTGAGGAGTCGACCATGGGTCCTTAGGTTTCATAGGCAAACGTCTTAACCACTAAGCAATCTCTCTAGCCCATCTTTGCTTTTTAAAAAAATATTTATTTATTTATTTATTATTTATTTGCAAACAGAGAGAGAGAGTTGGACCTCTTGTCACTGTGATCAAACTCCCGATGTGTGTGCCACTTTCTGCATCTGGCTCTACATGGGTACTGGGGCAATCAAACTTGGGCCCTCAGACTTTGCAGGCAAGTGCCTTTAAATGCTGAGCCATCTCTCCAGCACAGTCTTTTTTTTTTTTTTTTGTAATTAAACCATTATGTTTCTCTAAGAAGAAAAAACTTTATATAGTAAGATCACAGCAGTTCATAACATACAATTGTCTTGAACGTGACTACGGTGTTCCAGGCTATGTGGCATGACTGCATGTGCAGTGCAGAGTCCTCATGTGTTCAGAGCCAGGCCTGCAGGAAGTTGTTTGATGCAACATGGGCAAGTGCTGCCAGAAACAGTCTGATTATTTGTTTGATTTTGAAGGAATTTTTGGTTACTGTGTGTTCAAAAACTTTTACTGTAGCCATTTAAAAAAAAAAAAATTTAGAATAGAGAAAGAGAACTGGCATGCCAGGGCTTCAGCCACTGCAATAGAATTCTAGATGCTTGCACCACCTAGTGGGCATGTGTGACCTTGCACTTGCCTCACCTTTGTGTGTCTGGCTTTCGTGGGATCTGGAGAGTTGCAATGGGTCCTTAGGCTTTGCAGGCAAGTGCCTTAATTGCTAAGCCATCTCTCCAGCCCTGTTGCCATTTTTCCCTCACAATTCCTACTTTCAGTTATGCAACCCCATATGGGGTTGCCAACTACAGCTTAAGAAGCTAGTGTTAAGCTACTATCTTATAGTCTCTCCTCAAAAGTTCCAAGCATTCCCCCTGACACCCGTGTCTCCAGCTGTAAAATAGTACCCTCCTGGAGGCTGCCTCCTTCAGACTGATAAGAAACCATGTTGAGATAATGGCCCTTATAAGTTCCTTGCAGTAAATTAATTGTATTATGATGACAGCCTTATCATTTAAAATTACTTTGACTCTACTTGGCATGACTGACAAATGGCCACTATGTGACTATCTTTCCTGGCCATTTAGTATAGTTCCAACTCAGAAACTCTGTCATAGAGAATGCAAAGCCAAGTGTGAATGAAAACGGAAGACAGTTACCTTTTTAGCTTCAGCAGCAGCGCTCAGTTTTGGTCTTGGTGGTGGTGACTCATCAAAAAAGAGAACATCATCCCCTCGCGAGATGCCTCTGCCAAGCTTGGGCACCGGTGGGGTGGTGGCCCCTTCCAGCCTGGGGAACTCGGCCCCTATTCGTGGAGACTGGGCAGCAGGCTGTTGGGATGAGCATGGCACAGCTGGGCTCTGAACTTCACTTGAGCTTTGTAGAACTCTTTAAAGAAGAAAACAGTAGGGCTGGAGAGACGGCTTAGTGGTTAAGGCGCCTGCCTCCTAAGCCTAAGAACGCTGGTTCCAATCTCCAGGTCCCACGTTTAGCCAGATGCAAAGTGATGCAAGGGCGCAGTGCCACACTTGCCCACAAGGGGGTGCACACATCTGGATTTCGTTCACAGCAGCTGAGAGACTGCTGGGGCGCCCATCTCTGTCTAACTCTCCCTCTCTCTCTCTCTCCAAATAATAAATTAAATAAATAATAAAAAAAAAGCGGATCTGTGTTTTTTAAAAAAAAGAAATAAACAGTAACACAATATGTGGCTGGGCTGTGGCTTCCTGGTAGAGCACTTGCCTACCACACACCAGTCCCCAGAGCTGCAAAAATAAACAGTGACACTAAAGAGTACAAAACTATCCACACAGGGCTTGCAGAGTTGAGAAGTTTCCAAACTCTAAGTCAACTCAGAGACTTTAGGCATGCCAAGAGATGGGAACTAGTTGTTAGCAAAATAATTCCCTTTCTTTGATTAATAACTCAAACGAGCACATAAGGACAATACTAGCTTCACTCAGTCTCAGCTGACTGAACAGGCTGTAATTGCTCCACTACTTCAGACCTGATCACTGTTTTACCGTTTCTGTATTTCTTCAGATTTCCTCTTCCTCATCTCCAACATCTGCTGCTTCTGCTGCTTTAAGAGGGCCGATGCCGAGATGGACTGGATGGCAGGCCTGGGGCTCCCCAGGACTCCTAAAACACAAGGCCACAGGCTGAGGGCTTCTGGGAGAGGCTGAGGGAACTCAGATTTGCACACCTTGACCGCACACGCTAGCTGTACCTGAAGCCGCGGCTTTGTCTAAATGTTGTTTTAAGTTTCTGGCTCCAACTGTGGGTAAACTCATCAATTCCCTGAACTCCTCGGAACAGGACAAGCTCTTCTGGGGAATTCCTGAAACATGCCAACGTGAATAGAATTAAAAACTCAAAAGGTCTGATGTCATGTGACATTTTAAAATCCTGCGCTCATAACTTAATCACCTCTAAATGAATAAGATGGAATACAAAGAGAAAACACAGAGCTCTTAATTTCTAAAGTCAGACTAGTAGGACAACAAGGGTAAATGATGAGAAGACAATGCAACTAATGTCTGTGGGGTCACCTTACATACTATTTCTGGAATATGCACGATCACTAAGCAAGGGTGGGCTGGCATTGATTGGCCTAGGCTTATTTAATTTAGGTGACTGATAAGATCAACCAGGAACCTAATACAATACTGGCTATCACATTAAGAAAGTCTAGAAAACACATGAAGCTAAAACACAGCTGAGATCAAGATCCAGCTTTTAGTAATGTCTGCCCTGCCCCTAGGCTGGATGCCCTTAGTCCACACTAGATACACTAAGAGCCAATGATCAGTATGAGTGACAGCCGCTGCTGAACGCAAACACTGCATATTTAAACTGCAGACAGAATGTAAGATATAGAAACAGTTACCAAGCTTTTGCTGTGTTTTCTGAATGATGGAGCTCGTGCCCTTCACAACCAGGCTGGTCAGAGTGGTTTGAATCTTCTTCTTGGGTCCAACAGCTCCTGCACTGCAGAGACAAGAGGCACCCCCCCCCCACCAAGAAAAGTCACCAACTCCAATCTTCTGATGAGTCAAGAAGGTGCGCAGGAATCCTCAATGCACTTGTTACCAACTACACAAGTCTCTCAGAGCACCATCTAAGCAGGCTTTGTGAATGCCACAGCTCCACAGCCCAACTGCTTGACACATTGTATCACAGATGAAGGACGCCTACAGATTTCCTTGAGGCTGCGCTCAGGGGCTAAAGCCATCAGGAAACATGCTAACACTTTTATCTAGAAATATAAGAACTTACCTTAAAAAGAACTGGTGGGGGGATTTGGAAGGAAAAGAAGGGGCTGGGAGAGGACTATGATCATGGTATATTGTTTATATATATCAGTGAAAAAATCTAAAAGAGGCAGGGCACAGTGGCACACACCTTTAATCCCAGCACTTGGGAGGCAGAGGTAGGAGGATCACCATGAGTTCAAGGCCACCCTGAGACTACGTAGTGAGTTCCAGGTCAGCCTGGGCTGGAGACCCTATCTCAAAAAACCAAAAAAAGGGCTAGAGAGATGGCTTAGCAGTGAAGGCACCTGCCTGCTAAGCCTAAGAATGCCCATCCGATTCTCCAGGTCCCACATTTAGCCAGACGCAAAGTGACGGAAGGATACAATGCCACACTTGCCCACATGTCTGGAGTTTGTTCACAGCAGCTGAGAGGCTGTTGGTGCACCCATTCTCTAAATGTCTCTGTGACTCCCTAACAAAAAAAAAAAAAAAAAACAAACCAAAAAAGTTAAAAGATAATAACTGATGACTAAAAGTCTAGGATATTGGAGAGATAGATGGCTTAGTGGTTAAGGCACTTGCCTGCAAAGCCAAAGGACCAAGGTTCAATTCCCCAGGACGCACACAAGTCAGATGTACAAGGCGGCACATGCACGAGTTTGTTTGCAGTGGCTGGCAGCCCTAGTGCACCCATTCTCTCTCTCTCAAATAAATAAATAATGCCGGGCGTGGTGCACGCCTTTAATCCCAGCACTTGGGAGGCAGAGGTAGGAGGATCGCCGTGACTTTGAGGCCACCCTGAGAATACAGAGTGAATTCCAGGTCAGCCTGGGCTAGAGTGAGTGAGACCCTACCTCAAAACAACAAGAACAACAAAAACACCAAAAATAATAAAAATAATAATGTTCATGAATTACTTTCAGTGGCATGTAAAGATAAAAAGATTATTTTAAATTGTAAAAATATGCTACCAAACATACAGAAAGTATGATTCTTTTCACCTAATTCCTGCCAGGTCAGGAAGCAAACCTGTTTGTTCTTGGAGCAAAGCTAGTTCCTTTGTATCATGTCCCCACTCAGATGCCATCCTCAAGGCCACTGGCCACCTCCTTTCGCTCTGCAAAGTCTCAGATCCCCAGGGGAGGGGCCATGGGCTCCGCTCCTGCATCATGTCACTGCCCCATGTGACACTTAACTGCATGTGTGTTCATGAAACTACTTTGTGTTTTAAGAGGCCTGCAAATTCACTCCAACAGTACTGACAGAGTGACTCACGGGGGATCAGTCAACACTGATAAGAAACATACTTATTCTTATTTATTTATATTTTTATTTTATTTTTGAGACAGATTCTCATGTAGCCTAGGTGGGCCTTGAGCTTGTTATGTAGCTGAGGATGGTCTTGAACTCCTGATCTTCCTACCTTAGCCTCCTAAGTGTTTTTTTTTCATCTGTTGAGACATGGTCTATGTAGCTGAGGCCATCCTTGAACTCATCACACCTCCTGCCTCAGTCTCCCAAGTACTGCGTTATAGGTATGAGCTGTCACTTGTGGCTAGAAGACAAACCCTGGGCTCTTACCCGGGCATAGGGCTCACACCTATAATCTTAGTCAACATTTGGGAAACTGAGTAGAATGATTCCCATGAGGTCAAGGCCATCCTGGGCTACAGAGTAAATTCCTGGTTAGCTTAGGCTAGAGACCGGGCCTCAAAAAACCAAAAACCAGCCAGGCGTGGTGGCACATGCCTTTAATCCCAGCACTCAGGGAGGCAGAGGTAGGAGAATCGCTGCGAGTTCAAGGCCAACCTGAGACTACATAGTGAATTCCAAGTCAGCCGGGCTAAAGTGAGACCCTACAAACCCTTGAAAACCAAACCAAACAAAAAAACACACAACTAAAAAAAAACCAAACCAAAAAACCAAACATGGGCCCTATGTTCATGACTACTCACTCTCCCTCCCTCCTGCGCTGCTCTCTTTCCACGAGAACATCCTTATCTACCCTGTTTCAGGTACTGAGTTATGAAAGACGAAGGCCAGACAAGTGTCTTTTGATAATTACAGCAAAGTTCAGCAATCTAGTTTCCTTCAAAAAGAAAAATCCCTGCCCCAAAAGAAGCCATGAGCAACGTCTTACATGGAGGCTGCGTAGGAGGCAGAAGACACTCCTCCGTAGTAGAAACCTTCCTGACACAGGCGCTCTTTTAGGCTGGCACCTTTGAACTTCTTTGGAATTCGTCCTCCGGAGAAGGTGGACTGCAGATCGGCTCGCTTTGCGCTGAGCTTCTTGTACTGAGCCTGGATGTGATACTGGCAGTACTCACAGTCGTTCTGCAAGGGAGAGGGAGGCTGGTGAGGAGGCGGCAGCGGGCGGGGCAGCGGCAGGAGCGGTGCTTCTCCCAGCTCCACAACACCGAGTCCATGCAGGATCCTTGTTGACCGTCACACTCCCAAAAGGCAGGGGCCACGTGGCTACAGAGAGGAGCAGCTCCTCCCTCAAGGCCCCTAAAAGCCTTAGTTCAGAAATAACTTAATGCAACTCACTCATCCTCTTTGCTCCTGTTGTTTCAAAGGAACAGGCACTTCCTAGAAAGAACCTGAAGAAGCCAGACAGACTCCTTTGGTAGGTTATGTCAGAATGGCCAGTGTGTACACAGAAGGCATGTCAGTCACCAGGCAGAGGGCAGTGGGTAACTGGGGTGATTATTTACTGGGTACAGGGTATTTTTAGATGTGATGAAAAATTTTGAAACTGGAGAGCTGGTAGTGACATAAACAAACACTACTGAATTTTGTACTTTGAAAAATGGCTAATTGGGGCTGGAGAGATGGCTTAGCAGATAAGGCGCCTGCCTCCTAAAGCCTAAGAACACAGGTTCCAATCTCCAGGTCCCACGTTTAGCAAATGCCAAAGTTTACCAGATGCAGTGTCGCAAGGGTGCAATGCCGCACTTGGCCACAAGGGGGCGCATGCATCTGGATTTCGTTCACAGCAGCTGAGAGGCTGCTGGCACACCCATCTCTGTCTTCCTCTCCCCTCAAAAAAAAAAAAAAAAAAAAAAAAAAAAAAAAAAAAAAAAGGCTAATTGTGTGTGTTTTATCTCTCAGCACAAGTAATTAAAAAATATTCTACAAAATCAGCTTTTAAACTGGGCGTGGTGGTGCATACCTTTAATCCCAGCACTTGGGAGGCAGAGGAAGAAGGATCACCACGAGTTCGAGGCCAACCTGAGACTACATGGTGAATTCCAGGTTAGCCTGAGCTACAGTGAGACCCTACCTCAAAAAACAAACAAACAAACAAAAAATCAGCTTTTAGCAGTTTTTCCAGTAATTTCTTGGGACAAATGCTACTATTTTAGAGAATCAGAAAAACACTGCATTGCCTTACTAGTGAACTCTCAGATGTGGTGATAGTGGGATTTTTAAAGATTTAGTTCTCATAGGGCGTGGTGGCACACGACTTTAATCCCAGCACTTGGGAGGCAGAGGTAGGGATTGCCATGAGTTCGAGGCCACCCTGAGACTACAGAGTGAATTCCAGGTCAGCCTGGGCTAGAGTAAGACCCTACCTTGAAAAACCAAAAAAAAAAAAAAAAAAAAAAAAAGATTTAGTTCTCATATGGAAACGCCTGGTACTTCCTGAGACCTTTCCCCCCATTTTCTATTTGCTTTTCTTTTATAAGTAAAACTTTTTTTTTAAATGAGAGTGAGAGAGAGAGGGAAAGAACTGGCAGGCCAGGGCCTCCACCTGCTGCAGTTGAACTCCGGATGCATGCACCACCTTGTGCGTGAGTGCAACCTTGTGCACTTGCGTGACCTTGTGCATCTGGCTTGTGGGACGTGGAGAGTCAAACATGGGTCCTTAGGCTTCGCAGGCAAGCACCAAACCATCTCTCCAGCCCTGTTTTTTTAAATTATGCATGTTGCTGTGTGTGGTGGTGCATACCTTTAATGCCAGCATGTGAGAAGCAGAGGTAGGAGGATTTTGAGTTTGAGGCCAGCCTGAGTCTACATAGTGAATTCCAGGTAAGTGTGGGCTAGAGCAAGACCCTACCTCAAGAAAAAATACATATATTTATGGGTATGTTCTTATGTTTAGGTGCAAATCTGTCTGTGTATGGAGGCCAGAGGACAGCCTTGAGTGTCACTTTAAGAATGCTGCCCACCTCCTTTCAGACAGGGTCTCTCACTGTTCTGGAGCTCACTAACCAAGCTAAGATGGGGTGGCCAGTGAGCTCCAGAGATCTTCCTGTCTCTCTGCCTCCCCAGTGATGGGTTTCCAGTTGTGTGCCATCATGCCCAGCATTTTTACATGACCACATGGGCTTGAACTCAGGAACTCCTGCTGGGGAGGCATGGTGATTTGCATGTAAAATGCTCCCCATATCCTTTGTGCTTTAATCTTAAGACAGTGGTGCTGTTTAGGAAGGTTGTGGAGCCTTGGGGAGGTAGAGCCTTGCTGGAGGAAGCGTCACTGGGGCAGGCCATGGGGTTTTATGGTCCAGCCCTGTGTGCCTCACCCAGTGCACACTCTACTTCCCCTGCTGATGTGGCGATGTGCAGCCTGGCTATTTGCTCTTGTCATGCTTTCCCCACCACGATGAAACTTCTTTTCAAAACTATAAGCCAAATTAACTCTTTCCTTCCATAAGCTGCTTCTGGTTGGGTGTTTTGCTCCAGCAATGAGAAGGCGAGTAAGTGACTAACAACTATTTCCCTACCCCTTCTCTGTTTTATTTTTCCTCACTTGTTCTGGATCATGAAGAAATGAACACTGGACATGGTGGCGCACACCTTTAATCCCAGCACTGGGGAGACAGAGGTAGGATCACCGTGAGTTCAAGGCCAACCTGATATTACATGACCCATCAGTTCATTCCCAAGTACATAGACGAGGGAACTGAAAAAAACATCTGCATAAAGACTTGCTTGTAGCAGCATCATAATAGCCAAATGTGTCTATTTCCTGAAAAATTAAACAAAATGCAGTCCATCTATACAATGGAAAGTTATTTAACCATTAAAAAAAAAATGGTGATCCAGGCATGGTGGCACAGACTTTTAATCCCATTACTCAGGAAGCAGAGGTAGGAGGCTCACTGTGAGGTCAAAGCCAGCCTGGGACTACAGAGTAAGATTCAGATCAGTCTGGGCTACAGTGAGATCCTATCTCCAAAACACCAAAAACAAATAAATAAATCATGATGTGGCTAGTTATGGTGTATCTGTAATCTTAAATCATGATGTGGTAGTTATGGTGTATCTGTAATCTTAAATCATGACGTGGTAGTTATGGTGTATCTGTAATCTTAAATCATGACGTGGTAGTTATGGTGTATCTGTAATCTTAAATCACTAGTAGTTATGGTGTATTGTAATCTTAAATCACGTGGTTATGGTGTATCTGTAATCTTAAATTTGGTAGTTAAGTGGAGGCTTAAATCAGGTTATGGTTATCTGTAATCTAGCACTAGGGGTCATCCAAGCACTAGTGGAGGCAGGAGGATTTCAAAATCCAGCTATACAGTCATTTCAAAACCAGCCACAGCCACATGAGAAGCCCTCAAAACAACAACAACAACAATCATCTGGGCTGGAGAGATGGGTCAATGGTTAAGGCACTTGCCTGTAAAGCCTAAGGACCTGAGTTTAATTCCCCAGTACCCATGTAAGCCAGATGCACAGGGGGTGCATGCATCTGGAGTTAGTTTTCAGTGGCTAGAGGCCCTGGTGTGCCCATTCTCCCTCTTTCTGTATCTCTCTGCTTGTATATAGATAAAATATTAAAACAAAACCACCACCAACAACAAAAATATTGCTATGTGCTACAACATGGATGACTTTTCACAATACTATGCAAAGGTAAAGAAGTCCCAATAGTTCATGTCTTATAATCCTGTTATGTGAACTATTTAATATAGGCATATTATCAGGAACAGCTCACCAGGGCTGAGGATTGACTGCTAATGTTTATGAGTTTCTTTTGGATTAAAGGAAGTATCCTAAAATGACATACTAAAGGATATACTAAAAAAATGACTGAATTGTACATTTGAAAGAGTGGCTTAATTGTTTCTCAATGACATTTTTTTTAACATTCCAAGAAAAGCAAGCTATAAAGGCATTATTAACGTATAAGCTAAAGTAAGACTTTGGTGTATGTATTTCATCACTGACTTTGCTATCTGGAACTAGTATGAAGTGTCTCCTATTCAGTTGAGAGTAAAAGATGACTTTTCTAAAAAGTCCCTGCCCTTTGCAGGCCCTCGGCTTCTTAAACTGGTAATTATCAACCACACTTTCAATTCTTTCAGGTTGACTCTTCCCGTGAAGGGGGAAATTCAGATGCAACTTGGTCATTACCACTGAAGTACCTAAAGTCCATCCTTAATATATTTTTTCTTCAGCAAGAGCAGGCTCATGAAACCGACACTAACCAAATTAACAGGCTGTGTACAGGGCTCTCCATTCTTCTTCTTGGCTTTGCAGGTTCCCAGGTCCAGAGCTTCTCCCATAATTAAGACTTTCTGATGGTGATCAATGGATAAGCACACCTGAGAGAGAGGTGGGTAAGCGTTAAAGCAGAGACGGTGATGGACGACTGCGTGGACTGGCTTCGGGGCATCACGGAAGCCAGCACTCTGCTGCATCTATTCTGCTCGCGGTTCCCGTAGTGTCCTTTCCTTCCTCTTGGCTAGCAGAATCCCAACTCAGTCTGGGGAGGCCAAGAACCTGGGCCTTAGGTAATGATCCTGCTGTGTTTTCCCAGCATTCCTTACCTGGCAGTGTTCATGTGATGAAAGCTTGGCCAATCAGATTGAAGCAGGAGGTAACTGGTGGGCAAGCACTTACTTTCCCATTAAAGAGATAAGGGCTGGCTCACCCTTTCTCTTCACTTCTTTTTATTTTGTTTTTTTGAGGTAGGGTTTCATTTTAGCCCAGGCTGACCTGGAATTCACTATGTAGTCTCAGGGTGGCCTCAAACTCAGAGCGATCCTCCTACCTTTGCCTCCTGAGTGCTGGGATTAAAGGTGTGCGCCACCACACCCGGCTTGCCCTGTTCACTGCTTGCCTTGAAAGGTGCTTTGATGACAGGAGGACAGTACCTGAATGGCCTTGGTCACAGTACTTTTACCACTTCCTGTTGGCAATTCTCAGGCAGAACATATAAAGAATGCAAAGTTCTGAGATAAGGGATATGTCCTCAACAGCCTGGGCTCTATCTATTCTTAGCATTCCTGAAACAGCATGTTTAGCAACCTGAGCTCAGCAAGTCCAGGGGTTAGTAGGCAAAATAAAAATCAGATCAGCCAGGCATGGTGGCGCTCACCTTTAATCCCAGCACTTGAGAAGCAGAGGTAGGAGGAGCACCATGAGTTAGAGGCCAGCCTGAGAATTACAGAGCAGCCTGGGCTACAGTAAGACCCTACCTCAAAAAACAAAAACAAACAAAAAAACAGATCGGAGAGCCTATGAAACCCTCTGCTATGGCACCAACATGGGCATGAACAGACAAGAGTCCATTCGTTGGGGACTTCTCCTGAGCCCTGAGGGGTCAGCTTGCTGTGGATCCTAAGCTTCTACTGATTCTTGCAGCCCACTTGTTAGCACATACTTGTAATTCCAGCACTTAGGAAACAGCAAGCATAGAATTACTGCTAGTTCATGGCCAGTGTGGACTAGAGTAAGACCTTGTCTCAAAAAACAAAAACTTCGCTGGAGAGATGGCTTAGCAGTTAAGGTGCTTGCCTGTGAAGCCTTAAGGACCCATGCTTGACCCTCTAGATCCCACATAAGCCAGTCACATAAAGGTGAGGCAAGCGCAAGGTCAAACATGCCCACTACATGACACAAGTGTCTAGAGTTAAATTTCAGTGGCTGAGGCCCTGTTATGCCAATTCTCTCTATCTCTAAAAAATAAAAAAGAATGCTAAAAAAAAAAAAGTGGGTTAGGTGGCACACGTCTTTAATCCCAGCACTCAGGAGGCAGAGATAGGAAAATCACCGTCAGCTCAAGACCACCCTGAGATTACATAGTGAATTCCAGATCAGCCTGGGCTGGAGCAAAACCCTACCATGAAAAACCAAAACCAAAAACAAAACAACAACAACAACAACAACAAAAAACATTTTGAATCAAGGTCTTAGTCTCTGTAGCCCATGCTGGCCTCAGGCTCATGGCCCTCCTCCTGCCTCAGCCTCTTGACTGCTGGGATTACAGGCAAGAGCCACTACGTAAGCTCCACTGTTTACTGTTAAAAGAAACTTTAGCGAAGTTTCTGTTATATGGAGCCAAACCCATTCCTAACCAATAAATGAAGACGTGTTACTATTCTCTAGTGAAAACAAAGAATGAAAAACCCTTTTTCACACTCCTGGAAATAAAGATCTGACTACAGTAAAGTTCCCTGCTGGGTCTAGATTAGCAATTTACTAGGCAAGCAAAAGGTAGTGCCAAAATTCATCCTGCTGGAGACTATGAACATCCTGGCTTCTAAACCCCAGCTATGACTTCAAAATACTGCTCTCTTGATACTGCCATGGAAATTTATGCATGGGATCTAAGGAAGTCTGAGCACAAGAGTTCAATTCAACTCCAGGAACCCTGGAACTATATTGAAAAGATAAAGTGAAAATAGATATCAAACCATTTAGAGTGGGTAAAAATTTGGAATACTGGTAGGTAATAAAATGAAAAACCAAAATAATGGGGGTATGGTGTTTGGAACTGGGTATCCCCCATAAACTCATGTGTTCTGAATGCTTGATCCCCAGCTGATGGCAATATGGGAACTGGAGCCTTGCTGGAGGTGTATGGTTGGGGGTGGGCTTATGGGTGTTACAGCAACTCCCCCTGCCAGTGTTCAGCACACTCTTCTGCTGTTGTTCACCTGCCTTGGCAGAGGTGGTGTCCACCCTCCGCTCATGCCATGTGTTCCCTGGCATCGTGGAGCCTCCCTCTAGTCCGCAAGCCAAAATAAACTCTCTTCACTCAAGCTAGTTTTGGTTGGGTATTGTTTGCCAGCAATGAGAAGGTAACTTCAACAGAGGGCATATTAACATAGAGCCCAACTTACCACCCAGAGGTAAACTAACCTGATTTTTAAAAATAAAATTTAGCTTGGGGCTGGAGAGATGGCTTAGTGGTTAAGGCCTTTGCCTGCAAAGCCAAAGGACCCAGGTTTGATTCCCCAGGACCCACATAAGCCAGATGCACAAGGTGGTACATGCATCTGGAGTTCGTTTGCAGTGGCTGGAGGCCCATTCTCTCTTTCTCTCAAATGAATGAATGAATAAATAAAATAACAACAATAAAAAAAAAAAAAAAGAATTCAAAAAATTTAGCTAACAAGTAAAAACTAATTGACCAACAACCGAACATCGGACGGATTCTTACCTCCTCTGACCCATCCTTGGGCTTCATGGGGTTGGCATTGAGCAAGCCCACGACAGTCCCTTGCTCTGTCTTCCAGAGTTCTTTGTGAACGTCTCCAAACAAGAACAACGACACGAACCGCGTCAGGTCACGAAGATCATTCAGGCGCCAGATGCTAAATGTTTTCCCCTAGAATGGATATTGTTACTTTAAGTTTTTGAACTGTGGTTTACACCGTGCTCATTTATGGTTCACGTGTCTGAGCGTGGAGAAATACATAAATACAATGTACGCTAGTTAGTCATCAGAACACCTGCTAATTATAAATTCACCCTTTCTTGCTTTTTTTCCTTTTTATCGTGAGAGATGAAGGGGAGCAAGCCTAGCCAAAAACAAGGATCCGTCAGGCCCCTCAGCATCGGCTTTCCAATGATATACATAACAATTGTGTGCACTCCCCCTACCGCTTTCTTCCCCATGAAGAGGAAAAAAAGCTTTACTATTACCATTCAATAACTTACCAATGTGTTTAACAGTGTAAATCCATTATTTATCACTGGTTATATTATTAATGTAATGGTTATTTCTAAAGCCATCTACTAATACAGCAATTTCAGCCCTTCTGGACTGACAAAGTACATTTACAGGGATCTCCAGAGGCTGGGTGGACGAGGAAAAGCCCATAAAGCTGTACAGCTAGCTTTACACAATGTTCTTCACGGATGTTGCCCCAAATGCCAACCCAAAACATGTGGCAATTACAGGTCACTTCAGTACAAGCATCAAGGTCTGGACGCCCCACTGTTAGTCTGAGATGGTGCAGCTTAGGGTCACTGACATAGCTTACACTGTTAGCGCCCTGTAGAGTGACTTTCTTCAGGATAACCCCAAAGGTCACCCAGTCCGCTTCTTCCAGCTTTTCAGTTGCCATCTTTTCCTTGATCTGAGACAGTCTGATCAGTCTCCGACCAGTCATTTTCTTGTTCATTTCTGTGGAGGACACTCGGGGCCGCCTGGATTAAGAAGTCAGTAATTAATAGGCTATTATTTTAGTAATAGATCACCTGCCATCTTAGCAGGTGGCCAGGGGAAATATTATGGGCAGAAACTCCTAAGATAGCACAGAGAATTTATTTATATAATGTGAACAAGGCATACATTTATTTTTCTCTTTTTGTTTGCTTATTGACACGGGGTCAGACAGCCCACAGCCCAGGGTGACCTGGACCTCATGATCCTCCTACTTCAGCTTCCTGAATACTGGAATTAGGTTGGTGCCACCACACATGGATAAGACGCATATATTCTACAGCACACAACCAGGTAATTTTAAGTTGAGCTTTGCTTTTCCTTGATAACAATTTACCTTAAAGGGTTTATTTTATAGTCTTTTGTTACATTACAATTATAAGATACTCCTATTCTTGTTAAATTGTATGTCCTTTGTTTTGAGGCAATGTTTCACTGTATAGCCCAGGCCTGCACACAACTGTGGGGCAGTCTAGTCTCAGCTCTCAATGCTCCTGTCTCAGCCTCCTGAGAATTAGGATTATAGGACTGTACCACCATGCCTGACTTGAATAGCTTTATATTTTTTTTGAAATAGTCTATAATCCTCAGCACCATGGGAAATACATAGTCTTAAACTGTACCTAAAAATTAAAAACAAGCTGGGCATGGTGGTGCACGCCTTTAATCCCAGGGAGGCAGAGGTAGGAGGATTGCCATGAGTTCGAGGCCACCCTGAGAGTACATAGTGAATTCCAGGTCAGCCTGAGCCAGAGTGAGACCCTACTTCGAAAAACCAAACTATAAAAATAAATAATAAAGTCTATATCACTGTTTTCATCCACCAATTTCTGATTAAAAGTATTATTGGTTGTTCACTTTCTTTTTACAGGTAGATACTGTTTGTTATCTGAACAAGAATCAGTCTCCCTTACAGTTCCTACCAAACGGCAGTGAGTTAAACCCAGTGCTGCTGCGAGTCATACTGCCAAGCACTGCCCTGCTCAGAGCTGCTGGTGCTTTGGGTCAGCTGCACATGTGTACCATTTCTAAGACTTGCCTTATGTCAGGAGGAAGAGCTGTCTAACAGAGCCAACGTAGAGAGCGAGAGAGATGTTACAGATACTGACCTGAGCCGCAGGCCTGAGAAGGCTTCCACGGAGACTTGGGGAGCCTGGGGAGCCCGTTCTCCCAGAACTCCTTAGGGTCCCTGAGCTGTGATCTCTAGTCGTCCCACTAGGCTTGTTTCCAGGAATAGCTTGCAGTGGCTGAGAGGGTACACTTGTCATCCTTGGAGATGAACTTTTGCGTTCTAGAAAATTGTAAGAATTAAGTGAAAAGAGAATGACATTGATAAGCACAAAATCTGCTTGCAGAAGTCTTTTTTTCTTTCTTTTTCTTTGGCTTTTCGAGGTAGGGTCTTACTCTAGCTCAGGCTGACATGGAATTCACTATGTAGTCTCAGGGTAACTTCTAACTCACGGCGATCCTCCTACCTCTGCCTCCTGAGTGCTGGGATTAAAGGTGTGCACCACCACGCCTGGCTTTAATAATAAATATTTTTATTTATTAGAGTGAAAGAGGGGTAAGAGGGAGGGGGAGAGAATAGGCACACCAGAGCCTCTAGCTACTGCAAATAAACTCCAGATGCACACCCATCTGGCTTAAGTGGGTTCTGGAGAGTCAAACCTGGGTCCTTAGGTTTCACAGGTAAGCACCTTAACCACTTAGCCATCTCTTCAGTCCGTGGTTACTTTTATACTGTAGAAGTGTTTATAATGCTGATAAAGGTCACAGCACTCTTTTTTGAAAGAGTGCATTGTTTATTCTCAAAGGGCCTTTGGGTCATTGCTCCCACACTACAAGCCAGGACAGCACTAGAACTTTAGAACTCAGAAGCCATGTCCTTGTTCACCCACATAAAACCTAATTTTTTTTTTTTTCAGATAGGGTCTTGCTCTAGCCCAGGCTGACCTGGAATTCACTCTGTAGTCTCAGGGTGGCCTCGAACTCATGGTGATCCTCCTACCTCTGCCTCCTGCGTGCTGGGATTAAAGGTGTGTGCCACCACGCCCAGCTGAAACCTAACTGTGAACATTGCCTATCGCAACACCTTAGTGATGTCACAGGTCTTATGGGAATCATAATTTGATAAATTTGACAGAGTATTTGCTACACAACTAATATGAACACTTCAAGAATGTAACTGTCAACTACTTCTGTGGAACAGGCCCCTTTAGTGCGGCCTGTAAGAAATATTTCTTCATCTAAGCCAGGTTACTTACCTGGAGACCAGGTGTGTTCATCCTTTGAACAGGCTGAGGCAATACAACAATTTAATACATAAAGTATACAGATGTTTAGTTACCATTCTGTACTCCCAGCAAAGAATTTTTCTAAAGAACAAATACTCTGTCCCAATACAAGCTAGCTTCAAGTATACATTGCTACTCTATAAGAGTGTGTGCCTTTCTCTGAAGCCTGAAGATGAAATCTCCAGATTTCCAACACTAAGAACTCAATCCAGTGCCAAGAGTGCTGGTGCACGTCTTTAATCCCGGCACTTGGGAGGCTGAGGTAGGAGGATCGCTGGAGCTGCAGAGTGAATTCCAGGTCAGCCGGGGCTACAGTGAAACCCTACCTCCAACTACCTTCAACAAGAACAAGAGAACTCAATCCAGTGGTTAGACTTGTTCAACTGAGCAGCGAGAGCCGGCGGTGCCTTGAATACCACACCTGCAGGAGGGTTTGGCATCCGAGACACCCGCTTGGCTCGAGGTAGAGCAGGGACATCAAGCTCTGCAGAAAAGCACGGTGACTCCTGGATTCGCCGAATTTTGTTCTCCTTAACAGCGGGCTGTGTGGATTTACCTTCTGGTTGAAAAACAAAAACAAAATTAGTAAAGCTATTTCAGAAGGGGCTCACAGGCTGGCTTTGCTTTTGTTTGTGTCTGTGCCCATGTGATGCCCATATGCTCATCTGTGGTGAGGTGGAATGCTGGGTACCCCCCCATTGCTCTACCACCAGGTCTTCTTGTGAGCTACGGTCTCTTACTGATGGTGGGCTGTTTTTTGTTTTTTTTCTTTTCATGGGCTCTAATGATTCTCGGGTGTCTAGCTCCCCTGTGGGACTAGAGCCACAGGTGTGTGGGGTGGGCTTATGAGGTTACGGGTTCTAGATATCCCGAGTCTGGCAGTCTCAGTCGTGTCCTTAATTTCCCAGCTCCTCAAGCTTGCGCAGGAAGAGCACTTAACCCGAGTCGTGTTATTACCGGGGGACTTGTGAGGAAGGGCTGTGCTTGAAGGCTGGTTAATTGATGCTGCTTTTAGTTGTTCTTGTAAGGACTTCATTTGTTCTTGCAACTTCCTTAATTCATCTAGGAAAGAAGAACAAGGTGGAATAAAATTCTATTTCTGACACAAATACTGGCAATATTCCTGTTGTTCACCTCCTGCCCCCAAGCCGGAGACTCACACTCAGCCACACACGTGAAGCTCATGGTTATGCACAGATGACAGCAGCGTCTCTCTTCCCTGCTATCTTCTTGACACAGGGCCTCTCACTGATCTTGCAGCTCACCATTTTTCTGCTGGACTAGCTGACCAGTGAGGCCCAGCAATCCTCCTGCCTCTGCCCCCACATCACTAAGTTTATATGTCTAGTTTTTTATTTTTATTTGTGCTTTTTAACATGGATGCTGGAGATCAAACTATGTTCTTCATGTTTGCTCAGCAAGCACTTTTATTCACTGAACCATCTCTTCAACATCTACAATTAACTTTTTTATACCAGAGAAGTTCCTTACAGAGATAAACTTTTTATTTCTAGCCATCACATCTGATACCTACACTAGCTAAGAATGTGTACTACGAGCTGAGTGTAGAGGTGCATATCTGCAATCCTAG
This sequence comes from Orientallactaga sibirica, assembly GCA_036365145.1. NCBI lineage: Eukaryota > Metazoa > Chordata > Mammalia > Rodentia > Dipodidae > Orientallactaga > Orientallactaga sibirica. Next base: position 4,084,715 of record JAEOAD010002853.1, read on the forward strand.
CACTCAATGGGAAGATGGGGCATTCAAGACTAGCTTGGGCTACACAGCAAAACCCTGTCTCAAAAAAAAAAAAAAAAAAAAAACCTGGGTGTGGTGGCGCATGCCTTTAATCCCAGCACTTGGGAGGCAGATCGCCGAGTAGGAGTTTGAGGTCACCCTGAGACTACATAGTTAATTCCAGGTTAGCCTGGGCCAGAGTAAGACCCTACCAAAAAAAAAAAAAAAAAAAAATCAGGGCTGGAGAGATGCCTTAGTGGTTAAGCGCTTGCTGTGAAGCCTAAGGACCCTGGTTCGAGGCTCGATTCCCCAGGACTCACATAAGCCAGAAGCACAAGGTGGCGCATGCATCTGGAGTTCGTTTGCTGTGGCTGGATGCCCTGGTGTGCCCATTCTTCCCCTGCCCTCTCTCTCTTTCTCTCTCTGTTGCTCTCAAATAAATAAATAAAAATAAACAAAAAAAAATCAAAAAAGCCCAAAGAGCAATTTCTACTGACACTCCTCGTAGATACACACCTATAGTTATAAGCTTTTAGAAGTCAAGCAATGATTACATGATAAATGGTGGCTCCTACATTAGAAGACTAGCCAACTACCAGATCTTGTTACAACTTAAAAATATATGCGAAAGTGCCAGGTCCACAAAGGAGCACGCCTCAAAGCTTCAGTTCCAGAATGGACTTGTGCTCAAACAGAATGTGCAGAAGTTTCCAGCCTTCCCCTGGCTCCCCAAGCATGTACATCCTAAAGTAGTATCTTCTGTAACAAACACAGTGTTAGAGCCACTCTGCGAAATCAGTTATGTCTGGAGGACTAGGATGATGCTGGAGGAAGAAGTCAGAGAAAGCAGGTGAGCGAGGTACCTTGCAACTCCTGATTGGTTTTCTCTTGACTGGGGGCAGGAGCAGAGAGGACTCTGCTTTGAGGTGGAGATGCAAGAACTTCTTCATCATCTGTTAAGTCCCCTACATCTCCAAAGAGAGCGGCTACATTTTCCTTCTCTTCTTCTGTCTTTCCCTCTTCTCCATCATCGGCCTCTTCTGTGTAAGATTCACCGTCACCATCAGCATCAAAGAGCTCGTCAAACACATCAGGTTCACCATCTTCCCGGGACAAGGAATTACAAGCCGAGGTGGATGCGTTCTCCTCCAGCAGAGATGTCAGCAGAGACAAATCATCTTCCTCCACTAGAAGGAAAGGGAGGAGGAGAGAAAGTCAGCCTACCTGAGAAAAGCAGGGGAAGCCAAGCCTAGCCAACTGACGCATTCAACGTGAACATGAACCTGGGCACTGACCATCTTAGCCAACTGACGCATTCAACGTGAACATGAACCTGGGCACTGACCATCTTACATTGCTCTGTTGTTCTCCTTGTGCTTATCTTTCCTGTCCCTGGGTCGTTCCAAGGACACTGCACTAGATCTCTTTCACCTATGCTACTCTAACAAGCCAATCTTCTATAATACCAACTTCCATTTTTAGTACCTGTTACCTAGTGGTTTTTTTTTAATACCTAATAGTTTTATGAAAGATAACCAGTTGCCAGGAGAAAAAAAAAATACCCAGTTAAAACAAACAGCATTCAGTGATGGATGAGAGATCCCCTTTGAACCACTCAGAGTACATGTGAATATTTTTATTATTTTGAAATAGAGCGAACAACAAGTCGTTGGGCCCTCCTGTTGTTTTCCACAAACCAAAGTGAAATTAGTAAAACTGAAAAGCCTTACCTTCCATGCTGCCAAGAGATCAGTTGTGCTGCGAATCTTTGAAGGAGGATCAGGTGCCTAGGAGATGAGCAACAGAGTCTTAGCTACGTGAAATCAGCCCTAGAGAAGTCACCCTTGATTCTTCTCGCTCACAATGCACATCGAACAAATCCAGAGTCGCACAAATCCCATGGGCTGCAACCTTAGAATTCATCCAGCATCAGATGTTTCTTATTCCCTAATTCCTATTAAGCACAAAGAGTTCTTTTCCTTGGTTTCAAACTAGGCATAGGAGAGAGGGTGTGTGTGTGTATTACAGAGATACAACAAATTCTGAACAAGATCTACTGAGGCTGGCCTAAATTCCGGGGCCATTGTTCCATTTACTGTAATGCATCTGATATCTACTTCATCCAGCCTCTCCATGTGGTTCTCCTGTTTGATCTGCAGTCGGAACTTTAATTCGATACTAGTTAGCAAAGCACAGAGGAACAAAGGAGTCAATTACCTCTTTCTTTCATTTGGTTTTTCGAGGTAGTGTCTCTAGCTCAGGCTGACCTGGAATTCACTACGTAGTCTCAGGGTGGCCTCGAACTCACGGCGATCCTCCTACCTCTGCCTCCTGAGTGCTGGGATTAAAGGTGTGCAACACCACGCCCGGCCAGGGTTTTTTTTAAATATATGGAGTGCAAGGCCTTGTGCATACTAGTTGAGTGTTCTGCCACTAACTTAGCCCTATCCATTTTACATTTAAGTGATTTTCTTTTTATGAGAGCAAGAGAGAATTGGTCACTGCAATCAAACTCCAGATACTTGCGCCACCTTGTGTGCAAGCGTGATCTTGTGCCAGCATCACCTTGTGCATCTGGCTTATGTAGGACCTGGGGATTTGAACATGGGCTTCGAAGGCAAGTGCCTTAACCTCTAAGCCATCTCTCCAGACTTCCCCCCCCTTTTCAGAGAGAAAGAGCAAGCAAGAGAGCATTTAAGTTATTAACTGCAAGCCAGGCTGGAGCAATGGCTCAGTGGTTAAGGCACTTGCCTGCAAAGCCTAATGGCTGGGGTTAGAGTCCCCAGTACCCACATAAACCCTTGAGATGCCTGCATTTGGAGTTCATTTGCAGCAGCTGGAAGCTATGGTGTGCTCATTCTCTCTTCTATCTCTTTCTGCTTGCAAATAAGTAAATATTTTTTAAAAGCCTGTAAGCTGTTATTTAACTTATGTGTGTTCTACAATACATGTGATTTGGCCAGTATAACGTCAAGACATTATGGTACTTTTTAAAAATTTTTGAGACAGGATTTCATGTAGCCCAGGCTGGCCTCAAACTCTTGGTAGCCTAGGGTGATTGAGCTCCTGATCGTCCTGCCTCCACCTCCCAAGTACTGAGATTACAGCCATGCACCACTACACCGTTTTGGCAGTGCTGGGGTTTCAACCCAGGACTTTCATGCATACGAGACAGGAACTGTACGCACTGAACTGAATCCTCAGCCAATTTATGGAGCTTTCTTTTTCTTATTCACCAAATATTTCCATAAACTTCCTTAGGTGTCATACTTTGTGTTATCTCCTGAGGAATCTGCTAAACTCTAAGTTTCTGGGGAGTTAATCGCAAACCGTCTTGGTACGTTTCCATAGTCAGTCCCCATCTTTCAGCAAAAGCAATCCTGTACATCCACTCTCGCTGGCCTTCACATCCAGGACCCTCCAACAGACTATGGCTCCCATCTCCAAAATGCTGCCTGATTCTCCAACTTCACTGCCAAAATCCTGGAACAACCCACCATTAATCTTTTCCCTGGACAACTCCATTGCCCTCCTTATATTGGCCACTTGGTACCCCTGCAATCTCTTCTCCACTATTTTGGGAAGATAAGCCAGACCGTGGTATTCTTTGAGCTGAAATTCTCCGATGATTTTTTCCATTGACCTTAGGACAACATTTCCAAAGCCTGCGAGGCAATGGATCGTCCCGTCTCTTGTTTCTATATTCTCATCGTGTCGGTGTTAACTCCATCCCAACTCTACCCGTCTTCCAAACCATGTTCCGGCCAGACTCGCTTGCTTCCAGCTCCTGGCACAATGCGCTGCCATCAAGGCCTCGAGTGCTTCGTCCAGCAGGCTCAGGAGTCCTGTCATCCTGCAGGCCAGTTAGCTCTCGGGCTGTGTCTGCAGGGCACCCCCGAGCCCGCCATTCACGGTACATCGTCCACGACCGTGGACGGGAAGAAGGTGCAGCCCGGCGCAGAGAGAGCACTCGGGCCACGGGGATCAGCCAAGCACGGAGGAAGCCACTCACCGCGGGAGCCATTTCGGAACCGGGTGAACCCCGCCCCGCGCCTCCCCGCCCGCGCGGGACACTCACCGCACGCCCGGGCCCGCGCTCCTCGCCAGCCGCGCACCTCGTCCCCGCCCACAGCGGAACCCGCCAAAACTTCCAACTGGACTCCGCCTGCCTCTGACGTCACGCGTGCGGCTGGCGGGCCGCACTGATTGGCTACGCCAGAGGGATTGAGAGCGAAGCACCGCCTCTGTTTAAAGCAACGTGATTGGGTGGCGTCATCAGACGCCATCTTTATTGAGGGCAAAGGAACTTCCGGTGAGTGACGCCTTGCGCTTCTTTTAAGAAAAGTATCTGGCGCCCCTTAGTGCCCGGAAGTGTAAGCGTTCCCTCGCGGCGGTGGGAAATTCAAGGTCCCTTTCCTTACCTGCAAGGTAACAAGAGACTTTGTAAGGTTTCTCTGATGTAAGTGATCCTACAGAAGTCTGAACAAGCGGGTTGACATCTCTCTTAACTTTGCTGAGCTTATGTGCAATTGGGATATTTGGACTTGAATACAGTCAACATATTTCTACTTTGGGGTTGGATTGATGGCTCAACAGTTAAGACACTTGCCTACAAGGCATAAGGACCAGGGTTCTATTCCCCAAGACCCACATAAGCCAAATGCACAAGGTCTGCATATGTGTCTGGAGTTCGTTTGCAGTGACTAGAGGCCCTGGAGCGCCCGTTCTCTCTAACCCCCTTTCTCTCTTTCTCTCAAATAAATAAGTAAAATATTTTTTGAAAATGTCTACTTTTCACTAACTTAGCTCTTTGGATTTCATTTCAGCACCTGCAAATTGAGGGAAAGGTTAGATGACATTCTTGGACTCAGAAACCAATATTCCTCAGGTTAGTGTACATTGTGAGAATTGTAACTTTGTCAAAGTTGAAAAGCCCTCCAAATTTTCCACAGAACATTCTTTAGTAAAACGCTGACATCTATGTTGTTCCCTAAAAATAGTGTTTGTACATAATATTAATAACAGTTTCTGACTGAAGAATAATATTTAGCCTCTACACAATTCGACATTTTCCAAAGAATTTTTTTTTTTTTTTTTTGGTTTTTCAAGGTAGGGTTTCACTCTAGCTCAGGCTGACCTGGAATTAACTATGTAGTCTCAGGGTGGCATCGAACTCTCTGCGATCCTCCTACCTCTGCCTCCCGAGTGCTGGGATTAAAGGCGTACGCCACCACGCCCGGCTTCAAAGATTTTTTTGTTGTTGTTGAGACAGGATCTCACTGCGTAACACAGACTGTCTTGGAATCCTAGTGATTCCCATCACTAGATTGCGGATTTACAGACTTAGATGACTACACCCCCAGCTCCAAATGACAATATTCAGGAACCCAATTCCCCCACTAAGAGGCATTTCCAAGGTAAGGAGATGGCATGACTGTAATCTCAGCACTTGGGAAGCTAGCAGGGATAGCTAAGTCAGCCTGGGCTACAAAGTGAAGGAGGGAGAGGGGGAGGAAGAGAGAGAGAGGATGAGAGACAGTCACTGTGACACTATTATACACACACCATATATATATATATACTGTTATACATATATAATATATATTATAAGTTTAGGAGCATGCTGGTGTAAAAAATTCACAGTAATGGAGAGATTACAATCAATTGAAGAAAACTGCTTAAATGTTTCTCTGCCTCTAGTTAAAGGGTCCATCGTAGTCTAAGCTGTCCAGCAAATTCTTTGAGCAATTGTGATTGGTATTTTGAAGTTCCTTTCTTCCCCTTGACTTTATAGATAATCTGCTTCCCATTCCATACAAGGAGTGGAAAACATGCCATTTTCTAAGCCTCATGTCCTACTGAAGTGAAAAATGAAACCATTTATATAGGAATTAGTATAGTAACTGTAGTTTTTATTCATTTATTATTTACTTATGGGGGGAGAGAATGGGCATACCAGGGTCTCTAGCCACTGCAAACAAACTCCAGATGCATGTGTCACCATGTGCATCTGGCTTACGTGGGTCCTGGAGAATCAAACCGGGGTCTATAGGCTTTGCAGGCAAGTGCCTTAACCTTTAAGCCATCTCTCCAGTACAGTGACTTTTGGGAAAAAAAAGTGATAATTTTGAGAAGAAAATGAAGTAGATTTAGAACTGATTGTGGAGATATTAGGGAAAGAGGATGAAGAAAGAGGGGAGAGAGTAAGACTTATTATATTGATGATAGATTTTTGATATATTTAGGTGGGTGTTTTTAAAATATTTTATCTTATTTATTTGAGAGAGAGAGAGAGAGCAGATATGCATAGAGAGAGAATGGACAAATTCCAGATGCATGTGCCACCTTGTACAACTGGCTTATGTGGGTCCTGAAGAATCAAACCTGGGTCCTGTGGCTTTGCACACAAGTACCTTAACCACTAAGCCATCTCCAATCTACTGAAGGAGAGAACATACGAAGAACAGAACATGCTTAGGGGATATGATAGATTCACTTTTTGGTTTAAGAATGAGATATAGAGCCAGGTGTGGTGGCGCACGCCTTTAATCCCAGCACTTGGGAGGCAGAGGTAGGAGGATTGCCATGAGTTCAAGGCCACCCTGAGAATACAGAGTAAATTCCAGGTCAGCCTGGGCTAGAGTGAGACCCTACCTTGAAAAACCAAAAAAAAAAAAAAAAAAAAAAAAAAAGAGAGAGAGATATAGAGGTGCTAGTCAGATTTCTCATTGCTGTGACAAAATACCTAAGAAAAACAGCTTAAAAGAGGAAGAATTTATTTATTTTTAATTTTTTTAGTGATGCTTGTGTCTGGATTTTTAAATTATTTTTTATTGACTTCTTTTTAAAAAATATTTTATTTATTCATTTATATGAGAGAAAGAGAGGGAGAGGCAGATAGAGAGAGAGAGAGAGAATGGACGTGCCAGGGCCTCTAGCCACTACAGACAAACTTCAGATGCATGCACCATCTTGTGCATCTGGCTTATGTGGGTACTGGGGAATCAAACCTGGGTCCTCAGGCTTCACAAGCAAGCACCTCAACCACTAAGCAATCTCTCCAGCCCGACAACTTCTTTAATTGTAGACAATATCCCATGTTATTTCCCTTCCTCCCCCCACTTAAGAATTATTTTGGTTCTGTTGTTTCTTGGCCTGTGGTAAGGTCAGGCATCGTAGCAGAAGGGTGTGGCTCAACAGAGCTACTTACCAGGTGGCCAGGAATCAGAGTGACCCGGAAGTACCAGGAACAAAGTTTATCATTTCAGAACATGCTCCCTGGCACCAGCTCCAAACAACCAGGCCCCACCTTCCACAGTTCCACCGCCCTCCCAATAGCTATTGACCTTTGAACCCATCAGTGGGTTCATTGATGTAGGCAGACCCTCATGTAGTGGTCAGCTTCACACTGCTGAGATGAACTTCTAGACCAGGCACAGTTATGGAGGAAGGGATATTTATTAAAGCTTATAGATCGGGCGGGGCGGGGGGAGGTTTCCACAATGGCAGTAGAAGCTGGCCCACTGTCTCAGACCAGGCAGAGAGAGAAAAGCCACCACCAAAAGCAAGAGAAAAAAAAACTGGCAGCCAAACTGCAGGGGACCCAGGCAGAACTCAGGCACTGTTACGGGGTCAGTGTCACACAAGTAAGACCATCGACTCATGGAATGTGCCGCAAAGTTTTATTGGGCAAAAAGAAAGAAAAGCTGGTCGTGGTGGCACACGTCTTTAATTCCAGCACTTGGGAGGCAAAGGTAGGAGGATCGCCATGAGTTCGAGGCCATCCTGAGACTACATAGTGAATTCCAGGTCAGCCTGAGCTAGAGTGAGACCCTATCTCGAAAAACTAAAAAACCAAAAAATAAATAAAGAAAGAAAGAAAGAAAAAGAAAGGAAAGAAAAGCAAAGCAAACCTAGCACACACCAGGACCACAGGTTGAGTTCAGGTCCTTGAGATGTAGCATTGTACTGTTCAGTGTGTCAGCTTTCTATTGGAAACAATCACAAGATGTTCAGAGAAAAAGCAGGATGGAAGTTAAACCATAAAGATACTGTAAGACAGGGGGGTAGGCTATCACAGGAAGTCACGAGGTATTCATTACTCAGGCGGAACAGAGGCAAGAAACATTCTATGTTATGTAATCAGAAAGAGATTTAGAAACAAAAACATACAGGAAGGTCATGGTGCATTTGCACAGCGGGGTGCTCCCATTCCTCAGGTAACAGTAAACACCTGCATTTTGCAGGAAGGCTTATGTTAATTCCTGGAACTTCTCCTTTATCTGTCAGGAAGATCAACTTTGGGTGGTGGCCTCCATTATGTGTGCAAGGGCTCCACGGGAGGGTGCTGGACCGGGTCTATTGTGTGCTTTGGTCAGAAATAATTGCCGGGGCCAGGCGTGGTGGCGCACGCCTTTAATCCCAGCACTCGGGAGGCAGAGGTAGGAGAATCGTGGTGAGTTCGAGGCCACCCTGAGACTACTGAGTGAATTCCAGGTCAGCCTGGACCAGAGTGAGACCCTGCCTTGCAAAAAAAAAAAAAAAAAAAAAAAAAAAAAAAAGAAATAATTGCTGGGGTGTGGTGGGGTGTGGTAGCCCACGCCTTTAATCCCAGCATTTGGGAGGCAGAGGTAGGAGGATCATGGTGAGTTCGAGGCCACCCTGAGACTACTGAGTGAATTCCAGGTCAGCCTGGGCTAGAGTGAGACCCTACCTTGAAAAAAAAAAAAAAAAAAAAAAAAAAAAAAAAAAAATAATAATAATGATAACATTTGGCCCTATTTGCAGCACTTTGCATATCTTTAGCTGGAAATTCCAAGTCAGCCCCCATACCTTAGAGCTGGACCCCAGGGTACACTCAGAGTGACATCTACTCCAGCCAGACAGCTGGAGATCTAAGTTATAAGCTGTAATAAACTCCTGAATATGTTGTGGGACATCATTCAGACCACCACACCTCCTGATCCAGTCACTACTCAAAAACCCCATGGCAGCACATTGCTTCCACTGGGGGACACACCTTTTGTAGGGATACTTTTTATGTAAGCCATAGTGGTAGGAAAGAGTAGTTTAGAAAAGCCCAGGAGCCAGCCTGTCTTTAAAAAAATATTTATTTGCAAGCAGAGAGAAATAGAGAAAAGAGAGAAAATGGTGTGCCAGGGCCTCCAGCTTTTTGCATCTGGCTTTATGTGGGTACTGGGGAATCTAACCAGGCTTATTAGGCTTTACAGACAAGGGCCTTACCCGCCAAGCCATCTCTCCAGCCCTCCAGTCTAGGTTTCTAAAGACAGGCCACACTCTTTCTAGAAGAAAAAGAGGCCCACCACAGCAGCTTTAAGAATCATCAGCATGCAACAAAAATGAAATAAAAATACAAAGTTCAACATTTTAGTCATTAAAAAACAATTGTGTGTGGTGGGGCTGTGTAGGTTGTGTGTGTGTGTGTGTGTTGATGGGCATGCATGTGCCTCAGCACGGCCTCACAGTTTTACCCTCTCCCTCCATTCTGCTTGAGACAGAGTCTCCCTTGTTATTTTGTTTTTCTTGAGACACTATTTTCCTGTGTAGCCTGGTACTTGCTATGTAGCTCAGGCTGGCCTTGAACTCATGGCAATCCTTGTGTCTCAGCTTTCCAAGAGTTGGGATTATAAGTATGCACCATTCAGTGATTCTGGACGCATACATATATAATTTGTGTGTGTGTGTGTGTGAGCAAGAGAGAGAGCAAGAGAGAGAGTACAAGAGAGAAAGGATCACAGACCTCTTTGCAAAAATAAAACTGATGGGTTCTGCTTATAAAAACACATATTCTCAACATCTTGTATGTTTTCTCAGCAGTTCAATGTGCTCCTTAGGCCACCCAGAACATTTGGTGCAGAAGGCTAGAAACTGGAGGAGCACAAACACTTAAAAAGGAAGCAGTGAGGTAAAAAAGAGGAGTCAGGCTGGAGAGATGGCTTAGCAGTTAGGGCACATGCCTGTGAAGCCTAAGGACCCAGGTTTGATTCTCCAGGTCCCACATAAGCCAGCTGCACATGGTGGCACATGTATCTGGGGTTTGTTTTCAGCAGCTAGAGGCCCTGGCGTGCCCATTCTCACTCACTCTTCCTCTCTCTCTCCCCATTTCTGTGTCTCTAATAAATAAAAATAAAATCTTAAAAAAAAAAAAAAAAAAAAAAAGAGCCAAAGGCAGGAGCTGAGCAGGAGTAGCCAAACTAGGCAGGAGAATGAGCTGTCCCTAGCCTGAGGCCCCAGCCCTTCACATGGCCCAGCTCTCATCCCCTTCCGGCTGGGCCCTTTCCCACAAGACGATGCACCCATGACCAAGGGAATACACCCATATGGATCCTGGCAAGCGTCTTGTAGCCATTTCTACTCAGGTAGCCTGAGCCTTTCTCGACGGTCTACGAGGACTTCTTCCTGTAGTGTTCGTAAGCGGCAGCCTGTTTGGTGGCTAGATTGCCTAGTAGGGTCAGGCATCCTCACATTTGGGACAGAGGCCATGGGATGCAGTACAAGACTGACCCCCATGGCAAGAGAAGCTGGGACGGTGGGGCTGGGGCTGACTTCTCATCCTGCCTTGCTACGCGAGACACTTTCCTTCCTAAACTTTAAAATCGCGTTCACATGGTATGGAGGCCTTGGTTTATATACCTGCTCCGTCTTTTCTCGAGTAAGGAGGTTCTGTAAGAAACTGATAGCACAGGAAGCCAAGGAAAGAGTTTTAGGAAGGAAGTGGTGGGCTCCAGATCACAGCTTGTCAGCCTCCACTGGGAATTTGATAGAAACTACATGCCTTGGGGCTGGAGAGATGGCTTAGTGGTTAAGGTGTTTGCCTGCAAAGCCAAAGGATCCCGGTTCGATTCTCAAGGACCCAAGTAATCCAGATGCACAAGGGGGTGTATACATCTGGAGTTTGTTTGCAGTGGCTGGAGGCCCTGGTGCGCCCATTCTTTCCCTCTCTTTCTCTCTCTCTGCCTCTGTCTCTCAAATAAATACATAAATAAATAAAATATATTTAAAGAAACTATATGCCTCATGCCAAATCTACTCAATTCGCAAGTCAAGGTGGGACCCTCATCCTTTACAACATGTTATCTCTATAGCAGAGATTTAAATTCTTTTTTTTTTTTTTTTTTTTTTTTAAGGTGGTCTCAACCCCAGGCTGACCTGGAATTACAAGTCTCATGTTATGCTGGGATTAGCAGAGATTTAAATTCTTTTAAAAAAAAAAAAGTTTTTTTTTTTTTTTTTTAATTTTATTTTATTTATTTTGTTTTTTTTAGTTTTTTATTTGATGTAGTCTCAGGGTGGCCTTGAACTCAGTGATCCTCCAAAGTGCTGGGAGAGCCAGAGCTTGTTTATTTTATTTTTATTTGAGAGTGACAGAGAAAGAGGCAGAGAGAGAGAGAGAGAGAGAGAATGGGAACACCAGGGCCTCCAGTCACTGCAAACAAACTCCAGATGAATACGCCACCTTATGCATCTGGCTTACATGGGTACTGGGAAATGGAGCCTTGAACCAGAGTCCTTAGGCTTCACAGGCAAGCGCTTAACCGCTAAGCCATCTCTCCAGCCCAGTGATTTAAATTCTATTGAGTGTGGCAGAATCACCAGAAGAGCCCTTGATGAGGCTGAGTTGGTAGTGTGCTTGCCTAACATGCATTAAGCCCTGGGTTTGATCCCCTATAAAACTGGGCATGTTGGTATTGTCCTGTAATTCCAGCGCTTGGGGGGTGGAGGTAGGAAATTCAAGGTAATCTGGCTACATAGTGAGTTGGAGCCTCTTCTTCCCACTCCTGCCCACCCAAGTCACAAAACAGGAAACAAGCAGAAGAGAAAGGTCAGTCCTAGCTTCCTTTCCACATTACTAAACACCTCCCTGTGATTGCTGGTAAAGGGCCTTATTCTCTATAACCAGTTTTCTCTTGGGTCCCTCCCATGCAGCCTCATTATTGGGCTCCTCTTAAGCTCTCACCATCTTTCAATTCACCTAACTCCTCTATTTCTAGTCTCACCCATCTCCAATCCATTTTTTCTGTCCTGGCGTGGCTTTTCCATGATTAAAATCCATCAGTAGAGGGGCTGAGGAGATGGCTTCGTGGTTAAGCCGCTTGTCTGCAAACCCTGACAACCTGGGTTCGATTCCCCAGTACCCAAGTAAAGCCAGATGCACAAAGTAGCACATGTATCTAGAATTCATTTGTGGTGGCTAGAGGCCTTGGCAGACCCATACTAGCATTCTCTCTCTCTCCCCTTGCAAAATAAGTTTACTTATTTTGCTGGGCGTGGTGGCACATGCCTTTACTCCCAACACTCGGGAGGCAGAGGTAGGAGGATTGCTGAGAGTTCGAGGCCACCCTGAGATTATGTAGTGAATTTTAGGTCAGCCTAAGCTAGAGTGAGACCCAACCTTGGAAAACAAAAAATAAATAAATAAATAAAAATAAAAAGAAGCAAGTAGTTTGGCTCCAAAGAGTTAACCATTTTACTACTGGAAATTTGTAGAGAAAAAGCTTTTTGGTTGCAGCCCTTTTTCAGATCTGTTGTGAAACAATATCCTCTTTGGCTTTGTTTTGATGAAAGGTATAATGTTTATTCCTACATTATTCCTTCATCTTTTGCCTTTTTTTTTTTAAATGCCAAGCAAATTTTATTGTGGCTTTGTGCCTGCTTGCTGAGTTCTTCTCCCTAGAGTTTCCTGAAACTGGAGGACTGGGGATGGTGGCCCCTACTTTTTTTAAATGTATTTTTATTTATTTGAAAGAGAGAAAGAGATAGAGCGAAAGAGAGAATGGGCATGCCAGGGCCTCTAGCCACTGCAAACGAACTCCAGACATACGTGCCCCCTTGTGCATCTGGCTTACGTGGATCCTGGGGAATTGAACCATCGTCCTTAGGCTTCACAGGCAAACGCCTTAGCCACTAAGCCATTTCCCCAGCCCTGTTTTTTTTTTTTTTTTTTTTTTTTTTTTTTTGAGGTAAGGTCTTGCTCTAGCCTAGGCTGATCTGGAATTCACTATGTAGTCTCAGGGTGGCCTCAAACTCACAGTGATCCTCCTACCTCTGCCTCCTGAGAGCTGGGATTAAAGGCTTGTGCTATCATGCCTAGCCCTTCATCTTTTTCTTTTCTGCACGTGTACTTCTTATTTTGCTTGAACCATTGTTTGAAAATCTCTTCTGCATTGAATTGCATTTTCTTTGGTTGTCAAAGATTAGTTGATTATGTGTGTGTGTTTGTTTCTGGGCTCTCCATTCTGCTCCACCGATCAGTTTGTTGGTTCTCTGCCAGCATGGCACCATCTTGTATATTGAGGTTGGTAGTAGTCCTTCATTGTTCTTCAGTGCTGCAATGGCTATTTTAGTCTTCGGCCTTTCCATTTGAAACTCAGATGTTACTTTGTTTAGATCCATAAGATAACTTATTGGATTTTTTTTTTTGTTGAGTCTCAGAAAGAGAGAGAGAGAGACAGAGAATGGGCATGCCAGCTGTGAACAAACTGCAGACACATGCACCCCCTTGTGGGCTAGGGCAGTATTGCACACTTGCGTCACTTTGCATCTGGCTAAATGTTGGACCTGGAGAATCAAACAAGTGTTCTTAGGCTTAGCAGGCAAGCGCATTAACCACTAAGCCATCTCTCCAGCCCAACTTATTGGAATTTTGATTGGGATTACACTGAATTTACAGATCAAGTTGGAAGAACTGACATCTTGAAAATATTGAATATTCTTAGTCATGAACTTGAATTATCTATTTAAACTTTTAATCAGTTTAATTTAATTTATTTGAAAGAGAGAAAGAGGCAAACAGAAATTGGGCATGCCAGAGCCTTAGCCACTGCAAATGAATTCTAGACCCATGTGCCACCTTGTGCATCTGGCTTATGTGGGTACTGAGGAATCAAACCTGGGTCCTTAGACCTCACAGGCAAGTGCCTTCACCGCTAAGGCATCTCTCCAGCCCTTAATCAGTCTTATATTTTTCCTCAGATGTTAATACCCATTTTACTAGACTTATACCTATGTCTTAAAAAATACTGATGCTGGGGTGGAGAGATGGCTTAGTGGTTAAGGTTCTTGTCTGCAAAGCCAAAGGATCCCGGTTCAACTCTCTAGGACCCATGTAATCCAGATGCACAAGGGGATACATGCATCTGGAGATCGTTTGCAGTGGCTGGAGGCCCTGGCGTGCCCATTCTCTCTCTCTCTCTACCTCTTTCTGTCTCTCAAATAAATAAGTAAATTAAATATATTTTTAAAAAAACTGGTGCCAATGTGACATTGTTTTTAACTTTCAAGTGACATGTGTTCATCATTTGTATACAAATATTAGCAATTGAGTCTTAGAAGTCTCTTTCTTAACCTGGCTAGAGGGCTGTCAATTTGACCACTAAAAGAACCAGACATGGGGATGGCTCACTGGGTAAAGTACTTGTTGTGTAAGCATGAGGACCAGAGTTCAGATCCCCAGCACCTACGTAAAAATGCTGAGTGTGGCAGCACATGCCTGAAATATGATTAGCAGGGAGGGGCCACTAACTAGCTAGGTTCAGTGTGAAACCCTGTCTCAAAAATAAGGTCAGCATGGGTCTGGAGAGATGGCTTAGCGGTTAAGGCGTTTGCCTGAAAAGCCAAAGGATCCCAGTTTGAATCTCCAGGACCCATGTAAGTCAGATGCACATATGGGTGCAAGCATCTGGAATTTGTTTGCAGTGGCTGGAGGTCCTGGCATGCCCATTCTCTCCCTCTGTCTGTCTTTCTCTCTCTCAAATAAATAAATAATATATAAAAAAGAACAACAGGGCTGGAGATATGGCTTGGCGGTTAAGAACATCAGTTCCAATCTCCAGGTCCCATGTTTAGCCAGATGCAAAGTGACACAAGGGTGCAATGCTGCATTTGCCTACAAGGGTGCGCACACGTCTGGAGTTCGTTCACAGTGGCTGAGAGGCCGCTGGCATGCCCATTCTCTCTCTCTCTCTGTCTCTCTCAAATAAAAACAAACAAAACAATAAGGTCAACAGTGACTGAGGAAGACACCTGACTTTGCCCTCTGGCCTGCCTACACACACACACGCGCGCGCGCGCACACACACACACACGCACACACACCTGTACCATCCACACATGTACCCACACATGAACACACACACACACACACACACACACACACACACGAAAGATTGAGACTTTGCTTCATTGGTTTTTCCCTATTGACTTCCTGGTTTCAATTTCATTGTTTTCTGGCCCAGTTTTCATAACTTGTTTTCTGCCCTTGTGGTGCCCTGAGGGGCAGGGAGGGGAGGCTCTTGCAGAAGCTCTAGATGACTATCAGGTGTCCCACCCCATTGTTCTTCCACTTGTAAACCAGATGTACAAGGTGGTGCATGTGTCTGGAGTTCCTTTCCAGTGGCTAGAGGTCCTGGCACGCCCACTCATTCTCCCCTGCTAGCTCTCTATTGGAAGTTGGACTTTGTACAGTAGGTCAAAGAGTGTAGTTAATCAGAACTTTACAGTGCTGTTTTATGCTTATTTGACCAGTATTGGTCTGTTTGTTGTAAGGCTCATTTGTAGACTTCAGCTTCTGTTTTTGTTTCAACCTCTGTCCTTATTTGTTGGCCCCGATTGTCTTTGGATTCTTCTCCCAACACCCAGGCATGTCTCACTCTAGCCCAGACTGACCTAACACTCACTCTGTGGTTCCAGGCTGGCCTCAAATTCACAGCAATCCTCCTACCTCTGTCTCCCCGAGTGGATTGTGGGAATTCAAGGTGCACAACACCATGCCCAGCTGTCTTTGGATTTTGACACAGCCTTTAAAAAATATTTTAATTATTTATTTATTTGAGAGAAAGAGAGAGAGGGATGGAGAGAGAGAGAAAGAAAGAGGCAGATAGAAAGAAAATAGGTGTGCCAGGGCCTCCAGCCACTGCAAACGAGCTCCAGATGCATGTGTCACCCTGTGCTTCTGGCTTACATGGCTCCTGGGGAATGGAACCTGGGTCCTCAGGCTTAACAGGCAAGCACCTTTACTGCTAAGCCATCTCTTCAGCCCTGGCACTTTTAAATAAGACTTTTAAATAAGGTTGAAGCATCACCGAGGGCTCCACTGAGAATAAGAAAGAGTTGAGTAACTTGTTGCCACTCGAAGGATCTTAATGCAGTACACCAAGGCCAAGACATCACAGAAGCTCCTTTCTTGCAGAGATAGAGAAGAATGGTGTGGAATGCATGTCCAGTTGTCTAGACAAACAAAGAAATATGAAAGCAACAAGAGAAAGTGAGTCATCACACAAGGGCATCTCTATAAGATTAATCAGCAGTTGTTATCAAGAAGTCTTACAGACCAGAATGAGATAATCAAAATGCTGGAAGAAAAAAATGTTAAATATCAATAATATATCCAACATAACTATCCTTCAAAAATGAAAGAGAAAGCCGGGCGTGGTGCACACACCTTTAATCCCAGCACTCGGGAGGCTGAGGTAGGAGGCTGTGAGTTCAAGGCCAGCTTGATCTATAGAATGAGTTCTAGGTCAGCCAGGATGAGAGTGAGAACTTACTGAAAGAAGGAAGGAAGGAAAGAAGGAAGGGAAGAAAAAAGGAAAGAAAGAAGGAAGGAAGGAAAGAGGAGGGAGAGGGAGGATAGAAGGAAGGGAGGGAGGGAGGGGGAGGAAGGAAGGAAGGAAGGAAGGAAGGAAGGAAGGAAGGAAGGAAGGAAGGAAGGAAAGAAAGAAGGCAGGAACTTTCCTAGATAAAAACTAAGGGAGTTCATCATCTCCCAAAAAGAAATGAGAAAAAAATTAAAGCATGCCACTACAAAAACAAAATAGCAGGCTGGAGAAATGGCTTAGTGTTTGCCTGCGAAGCCAAAGGATCCTGGTTCGATTCTCCAGGACCCACGTAAGCCAGATGCACAAGGGGCACATGCATCGGGAGTTCGTTTGAAGTGGCTAAAGGCCCTGGCGTGCCCATTCTCTCTCTCTCTCTCTCTCTGCCTCTCTTCTATCTCTCTCTGCATGCAAATAAATAAAAAAAAACTAAAAAAACAAACAAACAAACAAACAAAATAGCGCTGGAGAGATTGCTTAGTGGTTAAGGCATGCGGTGGTGATTCAGGTGTCCCCATAACTCAGGTGTTCTGAATGCTAGGTTCCCAGCTGATGGAGATTTGGGAATTAACGCCTCCTGGAGACAGTGTATTGTTGGGGGTGGGCTTATGGGTGTTATAGTCAGCTCCCCCTTGCCAGTGTTTGGCACACTCTCCTGTTGCTATTGTTTATCTGATGTTGGCCACCCTCTGCTCATGCCATCAGCTTCCCCTCGAGTCTGTAAGCCAAAGGAAACCTTTTCTCTCACAAGCTGCTCTTGGTTGGGTGTTTTCTGCCAGCAATGGGAACCTGACTGCAACGGTAAAGTTGGTACTGAGAGTGGGGTCATTACTGCTAGACACCTGAGGGTGTGACTTTTGGCCCTTAGGAGCTGATTTTTTGAGAGGAATGTGGAAAGATTTGAAACCTTGGCCTAAGAAATGTCTTTCAGTATTATAAGTACAGCTTGATGAACCATTCTGGTCAGAGTTGAAACACCCGAATGCAGTAAGAACTATGAACTAGGAGGTTTGGCTTGTGAGGGTGAGGAAAACCTTTGCTAAGAGCAGTTTGTGTGAGTCTTGCTGTTATGTCCGTGCCCTGAGAACTTGCACAGGGTTGCACTGCATAGAAATGGACTAATGTTAGCAGAGGGATATGGCACAGAAAGAAATCTTTGGGCTGAAATTTCTGCCTGTTAAACTGCAATTGTATGAGAGATTACAACCATTGAGATTGGGCCAACTGATCTGCATTGGGACAATAGGAAGAATGCAGAGTCTTTTGAAGGAGACTGAATGCTGAAGGAGTGCCCGGTTCTTCAAAGTCTGCTTTATTCTCCCCTTGGATTAACAACTTGGCACCCTACCTTGTATTGTGGAGTATGAGAAATGCAGGAAAGAGTCACTGAATTTGCAACATGGTCTTGTGTTTTGGAAGCAGCCATGGGCAGTGTGAAGCACGTTGGCTGGATGCCTGCACGGAGACCTAATGGAGCAGTGAGAATGGACTGTGAATTGCAGTGGAGATGCTGGGACCAGAGAGGGCTGCTAAGGAGAGCTGCTGCCCCCCATGAAGTTTTCCAGGACTGTGAGTAGCCTAGCTGGAGGGGCAGAGTTGGAACTCCAGAGACTTGTTGCTGGTTAGAATTATTGGACTTGGAGATTTATCACTGACTAGAGTTGTTGGACTTGGAGCTATAGAGTTTGATGTTTGCCCTGTTTAAATCTTGTATTGGTTGAATATTTCTTTTCTATACCCAATGCCATTTTTTTTGGGGGGGGGCGGGGGTTGTTGAGGTAGGGTTTCCCTCTATCCCAGGCTGACCTGGAATTCACTATGTAGTCTCAAGATGGCCTCAAACTCACAGTGATCTTCCTACCTCGGCCTCCTGAGTGCTGGAATTAAAGGCGTGAACCACCACACCTGGCCCTTCAATGCATCTTTTGCCGTGTTTATTCTGTGCCATTATGGGTTTTTGGGGATTTTTTTGGTATTATGGCTCAATTAAAAGATCTTAGACTATGGGAATGTTTGAATATCATTGGGAGTGATAAAAACTAATGGAGACTTTTAAAGTTGGATGAGTGCATTGCATTTTACCTCATGTATGGTTATCAGTTTATGGGGGTCAGGGGTGGAATGTGGTGGCTTTATTCAGGTGTCCGCTATGAACTTAGGTGTTCTGAATGCTAGGTTCCCAGCTGATGGAGATTTGAAAATTAATGCCTCCTAGAGGCGGTGTATTGTTGGGGGCAGGCTTATGGGTATTGAGCCAGTTTCCCCTTACCAGTGTTTGGCACACTCTCCTGTTGCTATGTTGGCCATGAGGTGATGCCCACCCTCTGCTCATGCCATCCTTCCATCATGGAGCTTCCCCTCAAGTCTGTAAGCCAAAATAAACCTTTTTCCCACAAGCTGCTCTTGGTCAGGTATTTTCTGCCAGCAATGCGAACTTGACTGCAATTAAGTGCTTGCTTGCAAAGCCTAAGGACCCAGGTTCCATTCCCCAAGACCCACATAAGCCAGCTGTACATGGTGGCATATGTATCTGGAGTTCATTTGAAGTGGCTAGAGGCCCTGGCATGCCTATTTTCTATCTGTCTCTCTCTCTCAAATGAATAAATAAATAAAAATTTAAAAAAATACAAAAGTATAGGGCTGGAGAGATGGCTTAGTGGTTAAGGCCCCTGCCTGCTAAGCCTAAGAAGGTCAGTTCCAATCTCCAGGTCCCACGTTTAGCCAGATGCAAAGTGACACAAAGGTGCAATGCCACACTTGCCCACAAGGGGACGCACACATCTGGAGTTTGTTCCCAGTGGCTTAGAGGCTGCTGGCATGCCCATTCTGTCTCCTCTCTCTGTCTCTCCAAAATAAAAATAAATATTAAAAAATGCTTTAACAAAAAGAAAAAACAGGGCTAGAGAGATGGCTTAGTGGTTAAGGCGCCTGCCTGCTAAGCCTAAGAACCAGGTTCCAATCTCCAGGTCCCAGGTTTAGCCAGATGCAAAGTGACGCAAGGGTGCAATGCTGCACTTGCCCACAAGGGGGCGCACACATCTGGATTTCGTTTGTAGCAGCTGAGATTGCTGGTGCGCCCATCTCTCTCTGTCCTTCTCCCTCTTTGTCTGTCTCTCTCTCCAAAAATAAATAAAAAAATTTAAAAAAAAGAAAAAAAAAAAGACACAAAATACATAAAAGACAGCAAAAGCTGAAGACATGAAATTGGCCTTGATATTGAATTTTTAAATTGAGTGTATATATTGTATATGCTATCTGCGTAGATGCGTGCACATGTGTTGACATCACGTGTATGATGTCAAGTGTCCTATCGCTATTCTGCCTTATTTCCTTGAGACAGAGTCTCTCACTGAACCTGTTTTATAATGAGCTCCAATGATTCTGCTGTCTGCTCCCTTTGCCCTGTAGTCACAGGCATGCATCCCTGCCTGTCTTTTATGTGGATGCTGGGTCCTCATGCTTGCACAGCACATGCTCTTATCAGCTAAGCCATATCCCCAGCCCTGATATATTTTTTAAAAAGAATTTTAATTATTTATTTGAGAGACAGACAGACATAGAATGACTACGGGTATACCAGGGCCTCCTGCTGCTGCAAAGAAATTCCAGATGCATGTTCCACTTTGTACATCTGGCTTGACATGGGTACTGGGGAATCAAGCCTGGATCAACAGGCTTTGAAAGCAAGGGCCTTTAATTGCTGAGTTATTTAGCCAGCCTAATTTTCTTCTTCTTCTTTTTATTTTTTTATTGACAACTTCTTTAATTGTAGACAATATCCCATGGTACTTCCCTCCCTTCCCCCACTTTCCCATTTGAAACTTCACTGTCCATCATATTCCCTTCCCCTCTCAATCAGTCTCTCTTTTCAGTTTGATGTCATGATCTTTTCCTCCTATTATGATGGTCTTATGTAGATAGTGTCAGGCAATGTGAGGTCATGGATATCCAGGCCATTTTGTGTCTGGAGGAGCACGTTGTAAGGAGTCCTACTCTTCCTTTGGCTCTTATTAATTTCTTCTTTATTAAAAAAATTTTTTTTTACTAGCTGGGTGTAGTGGTGCACCCCTTTAATCCCAGCACTCCGGAGGCTGAGGTAGGATTGCTGTGAGTTTAAGTCCAGTTTGAGACTACATAGTGAATTCCAGGTCAGCCTGGCCTAGAGCAAGACCCTACCTTGAAAAGCCAAATCAATCAATCTATCCATCATCTATCCATCCATCTGTCTGTCTGTCTATCATCTATCTGTTTATAGATGTAGATTTATTTATTTATTTATTTGCAAGCACAGGGAGATAAAGAGATACAGAGAGAATGGGATTTCTTACCACTGCAAACAGACTCCAGATGCATGCACCACTTTGTACATCTGGCTTTATGTGGGTACTGGGGAATTGAACTCAGGTTTTTAGGTTTTGCAGGCAAGCACTTTAATTGCTGAGCTATTTTTCCAGCCCAATTTTTTTTTTCTTTTCTTTTTTTTTTTTTTTTTTTTTTTTTGAGGTAGGGTCTCACTCTGGCTCAGGCTGACCTGGAATTCACTCTGTAGTCTCAGGGTGGCCTCGAACTCTCAGCGATCCTCCTACCTCTGCCTCCCTGAGTGCTGGGATTAAAGGCGTGCGCCACCACGCCCGGCTCCAGCCCAATTTCTTATAGGAGGAAAAGATGATGACATCAAACTGAAAAGAGACTGATTGAGAGGGGGAAGGGACATGATGGAGCGTGAAGTTTCAAAGGGGAAAGTGTGGGGAGGAGGGAAGTACCATGGGATATTGTCTACAATTAAAGAAGTTGTCAATAAAAAAAAAAAAAAGAAAAACATTTAAAAAAAAAAGTTGGCAAAGGACTGGAGTCAGCATTTGTGCAAAGACATACAAATGGCCAACAGGAATAGAAAATGCTCAAGATAACTGATCGCTAGGAAAACACACCACATCATGGTGATACCTGACCTGCCAAGATCAGAATGGGCGAAATGGAACTTGTAAGCACTGTTGGTGAGAAAGCAAATGGTACAGTGCTATGGGGCAGTTCTTCAGAAAGTTAAAAATAGAATCGTCAGGCTGGAGAGATGGCTTAGCGGTCAAGGCTGCAAAGCCAAAGGATCCCAGTTTGATTCTCCAGGACCCACAGAAGCCAGATGCACAAGGAAGCACATGCGTCTGGAGTTCATTTACAATTGCTGGAGGCCCTGGTACACCCATTCTCTCCCTCCTTCTCTCTCTGCTTCTTTCATTCAAATAAATAAATAAATTAATTAATTAAAAAAATATAAAAATAGAATCATCATATGATACAGCAATGCCATGTCTACATGTTTATATGAAAAAGTTGAAGGGCTGGAGAGATGGCTTAGTGGTTAAAGCATTTGCCTGCAAAGCCAAAGAATCCAGGTTTGATTCCCTAGGACCCACATAAGCCAGATGAACAAGGTGATGCATATGTCTGGCATTTGTTTGCAGTGTCTAGAGGCCCTGGTGCACCCATTCTCTCTCTCTCGCTCTCTCTCTGCCTCTTTGACTCTGTCAAGTAAATAAATAGAAATTAAAAAAATTGACAATAGGATCACAAGGCATAGTTACACTGTCATAATCATCGTAGTATTACTCACACTAGACAAGAGGCAGAAACACTTTGGAGTCCATCCATGGATGAACAAACAGATCAAGAGAATGTGGAATATGCACACAGTGGAATATTGGCCTTCAGAAAGAAATTCTGCCATTTCTGACAATGTGTGAGTAAACCTTAAGCACATTATAGTTAAGTGAAAAGCCAGGACAAATAAGTGATTCCATTTTTATTAAGTATCTAAAGCAGTCGTTAAATTCACAGAAGCAGAAAGCAGAATGGTGGTGCGGAGGCACATCTGCAATCCCAGCATTTGGGAAGCTAATGTAGAAAGTCTGTGAGTTCAAGGCCAGCCTGGACTACACAGAAAGGAAGAAAGGAGGAACTGTGGTTGCCAGGGGCTAGGGGAGGAGAAACATGGGTGATGCTGTAGCAAGTATAGTGTCAGTCATGCGTGATAAACCAAGTTGCAGATCTCCACTAGCAACAAGGAGCACAGGGGCGCTAATAGTGCCCTGCTCACAGATTTGCTAAAAGGATAGTACAGTGGCTAATTCTTTGTCAACCTGATTGAAAAGCACTTAGGATATTAGTAGAGCACTCTTCTCTGGGTGTCTGTGAGGACATTTACAGATTGTCACTGAATATGGGGCCCAATGGAATAAAAGGGGAGAAAGAGAAAAGCCTGCTAGTTCAAGTTCATGCATGCTCTCTCTGCCTCCTGGCCACCATGGTGTGAACTGCTCCACCACGCCCTCTCCACCAGAATGGACTGAAACCTTGGAAACATGGAGCCACAATAACTCTTTTTTCCTGTTCAGTAGTTCTGTCAGGTATTTTGTCACATTTTTTTATCCCACAAATGTCCTAAATCCCTGTGAGTTGTAATTAACATGGAATACACCTCTGACGAGATATCTAATTAAATAAATCACACACACAACAGAGTTGACAAAGTGTTTACTAAGCTGGCAATTCCCTTAAGACCACACAGCCATGGTTTGAAAAATATACATTTACTACATTCCTATTCTGTACAGTGGATTTAGCACAGTATCATTTAGTATAGTAGTCAGAGCTTGTTCCTCCCGAAGCATCACACCCTTTGATCAACATCTCCCTTCCCTCCACCCCATGTGATGCTCACTACCACAGTACTCTCAACGTCACAGTTGAACTTTTTCAGATTCTACGTGTAAGGGACATCATGCGGCATTTATCTGTCTGGCTCATTTCACTTGACGTGATACCATGTTGTCGTGAATGACACGATTTCCTTCTTCATTAAGGCTGACTGGTACTTCATTAGAGACACACACCACGCTTTCCTTGTCCGTTCCTCTAAGCTCTGTTCCCGTCTTAGCTATGGTGGTTACTGCTGCTAAGAAGGTGCTGTACGACGTCTCCCCAACAGCCCTCCCTCAACACAACAACAGGAATCTGTCTTCATGTGCAGTCCTTCGAATTATCAAACGAGTGACCTGGTCTCAGGCTTACTGGGACCGTTTATGTTTTATTTCCAAATTTGGATCTGCTGCACATTTTAACTTAAATAAAGTGAAAGGATTTCCTAATAACTTAAATGTGAAAACATTTGGTTTTATTCTCCACTTAGGATAGTATATAAATCTGGTTTCTTTAGTATAAAATAGTAAATAAGCTTGCACTAGAAACTACAAGAAAAGAAGATTTTCATCGTTATTTTAGAAATGTTGTTAACATTTTTCCTGGTCTAAGGGAATCTTTTCATCTAAATTACTGTTGAATTCGTACCACAATGTATTCTCCTGCCATGAAGATAACTCTTCAGGTATAATGATTATTATCATTTGTACAGTATGTTATCTTTGTATGAATTAACTACTTTGATTCTATTTAGCACACACACGTGTATTTAATAAGAGATCATATGATAAACACTGGAACTCTTTTAGTTCTCTCAGATGTTTTAGGACCTTGAAGCATAATAATACTGTCTACTTCATGGTTTACAAAATGTGGCAAATCACTACCTCTTCATTTTCTTTCTCCTCTTTTTTTTTTTTTTTTTTTTTCCCTGAGGTAGGGTCTCACTCTAGCCCAGGATGACCTGGAATTCACTATGTAGTCTCAGGCTGGCCTCAAACTCACAGTAATAACCCTACCTCGACCTCCCAAGTGCTGGGATTAAAGGTGTGCGTCACCGCCCGGCTTCTAACTCCTGAGATACGGTCTTAGCCCAGGCTGGCCTTGAACTAGTGATGCTCTTGTTTTAGTCTCGCATGTTGTGAGACTACAGATGTACACCATCATGCCTGGCTCAATACACCATTCTAGCAACTTCCAATTCAAACATGTCCTGGTGTTATGAAAGGGATTTTGCTCATATTTATAATTAATAAAATATCTTACTAAATATTAAGGTTTTATTAACCTATATGAGCTTAATACAGAAAATGCACAATATGATGTTGATAATATGAGCCATGTAAAAGATTTGCAGCAAAAATTTTACTTTGTAAAATAACTGCTTGTGATGATGAAGATATTACCTGATTGAGGAAGAAAATAATTGCTCTTTTAAAAATTAATTATTTACTGTACAAACACATCTGATTGCAGCACAATGAAAAAAATCAAGATAACATTGAACAGTTACAAGAAATATAGTGAATTTGATGTCCGATATGCCAAGGTTTTTCACGTGTGTATTTGCATATATATGATTTTACTTGTGATGCTGGGACTTGAACTCAGGGCCCTGTGTACACTAGACAAACACACTACCACTGAGCTATATCCCCAGCCCTCATTTGTCCTGATATTGACAGGTCACAATGCTCAGTTGACAAAAGCCATATGATAACTTCAATCTAATTACTATTGCTGCAATCAAACTGTAAGACACACACAACCTCAAAAGATCTAACTGAGCTGGGTGACGTGGTACACACCTTTTATCCCAGAACTTGGGAAGCAGAGGTAGGAGGACAGCTGTGAGTTCAAGGTCAGCCTGATACTACATAGTGAATTCTAGGTCAGCCTGAGCTCGAGCAAAATGCTACCTTGAAACCCCCCCGCCCCCCGCAAAAAAAAGAAAAAAAATCAAACTGGATAAAGAAAGTCAACAGTTTATCTAAAAATTACTCCAAAGACATTTTTCCTGATTAACTCTGTGATCACTTTCTTTTTCTGCCTCCTTTCAATGGTTCTTAAAATTTACTGGTGAATTTCTTCCAATCAATTCCATGAGCTCAGTCACATGGTGTCCCAGGCTGATCAACTCCAAGAACGGTGAAGTTCACAGACTGAATTTATTACCAGAAGAATAACAGTTTCTATTTTGTGAGTTCATGGAAACTCATTGAATGTTCTAGTAGAATAGATGCATTTTCTCTGTCCTAAAATATACACAATGAGGCAGAATATTTGAATGAAGCAAATGAGACAAAAAGTACAAGTTGTGGAGAAAATCCGACATTTACCAACAGTTTTGGGGAGGTGAAAAACATCAACACTTAGATGATGCAATCCATGACATGAATCTGTAAAGTGTCTATGTCAGGCAGAACTTCGCCACATTTCGGGCAAGAATGAATGGGAATACTGCGTGGTTGCTGCTGTGACCAGTTCCCATCCTCAGCTCCTGGGGAGAAGCAGGAAACCAAATGGCCCATTAGTTCCCTCCCAACTGCACTTTTACATGACTTTAATAACAGTTAATTTGAACGTCTATTAAATTTTGTAATCAACGTCTAGTGGGATGTGAATGTAGGCCTTTTAGTAGTTAGTGGAAGTTATCCCTATGTACACAGAGAAATCTATAAATACTATCGGCTTTCCTATTATTTCACATTAAATTGCATTCCAAGTTCAACGTCTGCTAAAACAGTTCAGTTCTATGCATGGGACAAAATAAGTTCTATTACAAACTAAATATGTGGGCTGGAAAGATGGCTCAGTAGTTAAGACACTTGTCTGCAAAGCCTACTGACCCAGGTTTGATTCCCCAGTGCCCACATAACGCCAGATGCACAGCGGCGCAGGCATCTGGGGTTCATTTGTAGTGGCTGGAGGCCCTGGCATGCCCATTCTCTCTCAGTCTCTCTCTTCCCTCTCTCGCTTCTTGCAAACAAAAATATTCAAAAACTAAGTATGTGAGAGTGTGAGATGGATGAGGTTCTAGGCAAAATGGGGAGCAAGCAAAGGAGCAGAGAAGAGGTCTTGTGGAACGACGTGACCCTTCTGAAAGCAGACAACCATCGCGTGTTCAGCAGATCCTCTGAGCCCTCTGGGATGGGAAAATGACTCTGGTCTCTGCCAGGATACTGATGAGGTGGCAAAGCCACAAGACAAAAGTGACAGGTTCAGCTTTAGGCACCCAAGGTTTAGCAGGAATAAGAGAAGGACCCATGACTCAGAGCTGAGCGCAGAAAGGCCTGGTTACGGTTTGGATGTGCCATACCTCCTTCAAAAGCTCACGTACTGACATCTACCTCCAGGTAGGGATACTGTTTGGGAAAGTTGTAGAACTTTTAGGATGTGGAGTCTAGCTGGAAGAACTAGGTCACTGGGTCCCAAGGGTCTCTTGTCCCTGGTCCCTTCCTGTCACCCATCATGAAGTGCTCCCACTACCACTGTTTCCTGCTCAAGTGCAGAACATACTTAAAAGAGGGCTTCGGTTTAACCAGGTCTTGACCACTGCAAACTTGACATTGACAAGTATTCCTGTCTTCTGGATACTTCTCTGACCTGATATTCCGGGACCAATGCAAACAATTCTGGATTTTTGGAGTCTCAATCTTGACACTGGTTCAGCCCCCTCAAACTTCCATATTTTGGGGATTACAAAGATGACCTTTAACATTAACTTGCCTTAAAGTACATCATTTGAATTTAGTGATGTACAAGAATATAAGAGAGAGTTTGAGTTCAGCAAATGTAAGCATTTTTATTTATTGTTTGTAATGCTGGGGATCAAAACAGGACCTTAAGCATGCTAAGTAGATGCTCTGCCACTGAGCTATACTCTCCACTCAAGACGGATTTCCAAAAAGATATAGCATGATATGTGAAACAGGCAGCTTTCTTCTAATCTCATCACTTAAGATCAGGACTAGGGCTGGGGAGATGACTTAGGGGATTTAGACTGTACCACAAGGAGAGGGCTGGCTGAGCAGCGGCATTCCTCTCTCTCTGCTTCCTGACTGCGGATGCAGCGTGACCAGCTGCCGTGCTTGCCCACCATGAACTGTATGCTCATCAGGTATTTTGTCACAGTAGCGAGAAAAGTAACGAGTACAATGACAGTGCCACTCATTTCCTAGCTGTGTTAAGTCTTTGATTTTTATTTATGTTCATTTTATTTGAATCAAGGATAATACTTTCCTTTTTGTAATTTATTACAAATTGCAAAATAGAATAATATTTTATATTATACCAGTGCACTAACACTATAACAAATACAGGGCCACACTTCTGAGGAGTGTCATGATCAGCTTCACTCAGAAAATTAAAATCTGGATCTAGTATAGAATTAAATGAGAACCTATCACGTGAAGTACTGTTTAGTGGTGGATTCCAATTCTGGCTCTAACTGGCCTTGAAATGCTGGGTTATTTTAACCATGTCTCATTTTAGTTTGTCTTCTAAAAGAAAGCAGTCGGGCTGGAGAGATGGCTTAGAGGTTAAGGCACCTGCCTGCTAAGCCTAAGAATGCCCATTCGATTCTCAAGGTGCCACGTTTAGCCAGACGCAAAGAGACGCAAGGTGCAATGCCACACTTGCCCACAAGGGGCACACGTGTCTGGAATTCGTTCACAGCTGCTGAGAGGCTGCTGGTGCACCCATTCTCTCTCTCTCTCTCTCTCTCTCTCTCTGACTCAGAAAAAAAGCAGTCATATATATATATTTATTTGTGGGGCGGGCAGGTTGGACACAACAGGGCCTCTTGCTGCTTCAAACAAATACCAGATGTGCACACCACTTTCTGTGTCTGGCTTACATGGGTGGCTTGGGAACTGAACCCAGGCTGGCGGGCTTTGCAAGCAAGTGTTTTTAAACTTCTGGGCCATCTTCCCAGTCCCTCACATGAAGCTTTTTAAGAATCAAAGGAAGTAATCCAGATGGAGGACATGCACGGTGCTTACCCACAGCATACCTCAATAAATGCTAATGTCACATGTGAAGCACCAAGCAGAAGATAAAGATAAATGCTCTGTGGAGCTTACCATTAAATAGAGTACTTAAATACAGCTCTACATATTAAAAACACATAAAATAAAATTAAAAAATTTAAAAAAACACATAAAATAACAGGAAGTTTGGAAGGAGATAGACTTTGAAGTGAATAACAAAGCTAAATTCACCGGAAAGAGACTGCAAGAAGATGGGAAAGACACCACAGAAACATGTGCAAATGGGGCTCGAGATGTGCGCTAAGTGGTAGAGCACTTGGCTAGCATGGGTGAAGATCTAAGTTCGATTCCCAGCATCACATACAAAGTAAAACTTCAAATATGTGCAAGCAGTGACTTAGGATGAGTTGAAGGGGTGATTCAAAACAGCTATTATCTTTAAAACATTTTATTTGAGAACAAGAGAGAGAGAGAGAGAGAGAGAGAGAGAGAGAGAGAGAGAGGGAAGGAGAATGGGCACTGCTCTAGGGCCTCCAGCCACTGCAGATAAACTCCAGATGCATGCACCACCTTGTACATCAGGCTTACATGGGTCCTGGGGAACTGAACCTGGGTCCTTTGGATTCACAGACAAGTGCTTACCTGCATCTCTCCAGTCCTCAGCTACTACCTTTAGACTAAAGTTACATATGACCTCATCTGGCAGGTGAAGGTCTGGAATTAGAGAGTAATAGAGGTAGGAGTTCTGGGAAAATAAGATGTACTGTTATTTTGAGTAGCTTGCTAAGAGAACCATTCTACATAATGTAGTGAAATTTTTCTCCAAGTGTCTTCTTCAAAGGAAAATATGCTCATGGGTGACTTACCTCTCTGAACCAGGTAAGCCTGCTGGTCCGAGTCACTTGTTCTTGCCCCATGCCGGTTCTGCATTTCCATCAAGGACTGCCTGCTGGGATTGAAAGGAACACTACACGTGATGTTTTACAATGGTGATGCAAGCCAGCACTAAGCATCAACAGAAGAAAATGCACAACAATGCCAGCCTTTCTACAGCGAGGGTTTCCCTTCCAGACACACCTCTTGTAAAGAGTCCCTCATCCCTCTCCTGAAGAAGAGAGGAAACACAAGAGCCCCAGATCCTGCTCTGCGGGTGAGAAATGCCCGGATGCTATAAAGTCTCCCTGGTCTTCAGCCATGCGTAAACAGTAGTTTTGGGTGTCAGCTGCTGCCAGCCTACATGAGGCAAGGCTTTCAGAAGGATGATGCTTCAGGAGGACACACCACTACACCCTGAATCGAGATGGGTGGGAAGCCATCCTGATAAATGCATTTTGGATATAAACAAAACAAAATGAAAACTACCACCACAGTTCATGAAAACAAGAATTGGGCTGGCGCAATGGTGAAGTGTTTGCCTGGCATGCAAGAAGCCCTGGATTCAATCCCCAGAACCATAAAACAAAACAAAAATAAACCACCCCAAACTTAAAGCTAATTCGATTTTCAAATATTATGGCATGAAGATACTATCTGGGAAAAAAAAAACATACCATATGGGAAAGAAATTAAGACTTTTTTAAGGGCTAGAGAGATGGCTTAGCAGTTAAGGCACTTGCCTGCAAAGCCAAAGGACCCAGGTTCAATTCCCCAGGACCATGAAGGCCAGATGCACAAGGTGGCACATGCATCTGGAGTTCGTCTGCAGTGTCTGGATGCCCTGGCATGCTCATTCTCTCTCTCTCCCTCCCTCACTCTTGCTCTCTCATAAATAAATAAAAATAAGCTGGGCGTGGTGGCGCACGTCTTAGACCCTACCTCGAAAAAACCAAAATAAATAAATAAAAATTTAAAAAAGACTTTTTTAAAACCAGGAAATATCAAACTGTTTATTGACAGGTAAATGGATTAGAAAAAAGTAACAAATTTCTGTATTAAAACATTATGCAGCAATTAAATATAATGAATTAACTGCATTTACTCAAAACATACTTTGCTTTCTAAAATGAGTTAAATCTGCATCACAGGTCAAAATCATGTTATATAAATCAAATTGAAGAATAATATAATGATCATGTTATAAGTTAAATACATAAAAATATGTAGCGTTTTGTTTGGAAATATTATGTAAGGGTGTCTGTGCATATATATGTAAAAGTATAGTAGATGGGGGCAGCTTCCTGACAAAATCCTGGTTTTACAAAGGATGAGAAGAGGGGACTAAAATGAAGGATGAGCCACTGAGGAGATTTCAACTTTATCTTCAGCTCTTTTTTCCTTTAATAAAAAAAGTCCTTGAAGAATAAAAGAAACATTAACCAATTCAGAATGGTGTACCTCCTGCTCTGTGTTACCTTAGTCTCTTTCTTCTTTTTTTCGAGGTAGGGTCTTGCTGTAGCCCGGGCTGACCTGGAATTCACTCTGTAGTCTCAGGCTGGCCTCACACTCACAGCGATCCTCCTACCTCTGCCTCCTGAAGTGCTGGGATTAAAGATGTGTGCCTCCACGCCCAGCTACTTTATTTATTTTCTATCTCTAAAATGTTTTAAAACCTCATAATGAACTTTTTAGTCAGAAATGGTAGCTATGCCTATAATCCCAGCACTCCAAAGCCTAAGGCAGGGGGATCACAAGTTCAATGGCAATCTGTACAACATAGGAACTGCCAGGCCAGTCTGGATTACAGGGCCGCTTCTCTCCAGCCCCGGATGGCTGGGCCGCCACATCTTCCTCTTGCCTGCCATACCTTACCTGCCTCCATCTTCGAAGTCACTGTTCTCTTTGAGCAAAATTGCCAGCTGCAGTGCCAGCTGCTCCTTTTCTTCATGGATCTTCTCCCTTGCTGCTCTCTCGGCATGAAAATCTGAACAGTAGACCTCCATCTGTCAGGGGAAGAAGGGGAGCTTAACTACTGAGATCGGTGTGGACTCTGCAACTCCCCGTCTCTAAGGTCACAAACGAGGACATCTAGGAGGCCAGTGAACATTAGAAAAAGCACTCAATTTCTTTGGTCATCAGTGAATTATAAATTAAACGAGGTCCCATTACCTCAGCTTGGTAGTATGGACAGCAACGGAAACTCTTGATAGAAATATGCATTGGGGGCTGGAGCGATGGCCTAGCGGTTAAGGCGCCCGCCTCCTAAGCCTAAGAACGCCGGTTCCAATCTCCAGGTCCCACGTTTAGACAGATGCAAAAAAGTGATGCAAGGGTGCAATGCCGCACTTGACCACAAGGGGACGCACGCATCTGGATTTCGTTTGCAGCAGCTGAGAGGCTGCTGGTGCGCCCATCCCTATCTGTCTTCCTCTCCCTCTCTCTCTGTTCTCTGTCTCTCTCCAAAAATGCATTGGTACATTTGGAAAACTTTACCTATTAAACTGAGAAGCATTTATAGCTACAAACCAGCGAGTCCACTCCCAGGTGTGTGCCTAACAGAAATGAGTGCACACGTGAGCAGAGACATGTCCAGTCACAATTAGTAAACCACTCACGTACCTATCAGTTACAGAACAGCTAAATAAATGTCACTGCCTTTTACACTTAAAATCAGGGATATGATGTACATGTTTCCATTAAAAAGTTTTTTTTCTTTTTCTTTTTTTTGGATAGGGTCTCATGTAGCTGAAGCTGGCCTCAAACTCATTATGTAGCTTTAGGCTTGTCTTGAAATTATCCTCCTGCCTCCACCACCCAAGTGCTGGAATTACAAACATGAGCCCACCATGCCTGGCTTCAATTTAAAAGGATTTTAATATATTTTATTTTTATTTATTTATTAGAGAGAGAGAGAGAATGGGTGTGCCAGGGTCTCCAGCCACTGCAAATGAACTCCAGACCCATGCACCCTCTTGTGCATCTGGCATTCGTGGGTCTTGGAGAGTCAAACCAGGATCCTTTGACTTTGTAGGCAAATGCCTTAATTGCTAAGCCATCTCTCAAGCCCCAACTTAAAAGGATTTAAAAACAAATTTATTTGAGACAGAAAGAGGCAGACAGAGAGAGTGAGCATGGGCATACCAGGGCCTCTTGCCACTGTAAATGAACTCCAGATACATATGGCACTTTGTACATCTGGCTTTATGTGGGTACTAGGGAATCGAAACTGGGCTATGAGGATTTGCAAGCAAGTGCCTTTAACCACTGAGCCATCTCTCCAACCCAAAAGTTGTGTTATTTTCTAATTCAATGACAGAAAAAATATAACATATGCCAGGTGTGGTGGTGCATGCCTTTAATCCCAGGACTCGGAAGGCAGAGGTAGGAGGATTGCCATGAGTTCGAGGCCACCCTGAGACTACATAGTGAATTCCAGGTCAGCCTGAGCTAGAGTGAGACCCTACCTCGAAGCCCCCCCCCCCAAAAAAAAAAAAGAATATAACATAAACGCTGCATGTATGTTAAGCACCATTGGTTTTGCACTTGAAAGTCTCATCGGGCCTGACCTCACACGGCCCAGGTCTCATGAGCACGTCTCACCTGGGCCCTGAGGACAGCCATGGTTTCGAGGTCCTCCTCCTGCTTGGCAATGGTCTGCTTCATCTCGTCCATCTGGAGCTGCTTGGATGCCAGTGCCCTTTCTGCCAGCTCCAGTTTCTCCTTCAGCTCTTGCAGCACCGCCTGATCCACTCTTAATGACTGAAAAATAATTTATTTTTAAAATGGCTTAGAAATAATGCAGCCTATTGTAGTGAAATATGAAAGGTTTATGTTTTAAAAATTATTTGCTCTTGTCTGTTAATCATTCAGAAGGGTGTATTCATTTAAATGATAACTTGAAAATAATAATTTCCCAATGAAAAATTTTTTTCCAAAAATGATTACAGTAGACGTTTATTGTGGTTCAGGTTTAAAAATACAGATGCATCGTAAATCTCAATTACAAGATTATTTCTTTGCCCATTCTTCTCTCTTTTCTTTCCTGAATAACCTCTTTTAGATATGGCTCAAGGTAAAATTTATCCTCCTCATATTGTGTCCACTGTTGCCAAGGCAAAATCTGATGCCTGAGGGACAGGGACAGGGCCAGTGCCTGCATAATGCGAAACATCCTGACGTTACACAGGTTTTTAGGAAGCCTTCTTCTGGCTTCCTTCACGTCTTCACCCTCATATATTGTATCACCTCGCATTAACCTCAGTTTATTGAATCCTGCAGCATTGTTGCACCATTTTCGAATATCATCCAGCCACCAGCCTGATGCTGAAACAGCCGACCTGCCAGCCATTTTGACCCGAAGAAGCCCCAGTTTAAATTTTTTTTTTAAATAATATTGAAATAAGGAAATAACAACAAACCCCAACCTTGATGAAGGATACTGTTACCTTTCCATCTGTGGCACTCTTACTTTGTGAAAAATATTTACATTTAAAATCTACTAGGTTCTTCAGAGGAAAAAATGCTTTATTGAAAAAGTGGGGAGGGGAGCTGGCAAGATGGTTCAGTTGTTAAAGTGCTTGCAGTGTAAGAATGAAGACCTGAATTTGGATTCCCAGCACTCATGTTCAAAGCCAGCTGCATGCCTGTAATCTCAACTCAAGGGAGCTCGAGACAAAAGGATCCCTGGGGGTTGCTGGCTAGTCTAGACAAATTGGTAAACTCTGGGTCTGGTGAAAGGCCTGGTCTCGAGAAATAAGATGGGGACTGGGGCAATGGATCAGTAAGTAACAGCGCTTGATGCTAATGCATGAGGATTGAGACTGCCTGAGTTTGATTCCCCAATAGCAAGCTCTGGGTTGAGAGAATGACTCCATCCCTAGAAAATATACAGATGAGGGCTGGGGAGATGGCTTAGCGGTTAAAACGCTTGCCTGCGAAGCCTAAGAACACTTGTTTGAATCTCTGGGTCTCATACATAGCCAGACACAAAAGTGTCGCAAACATGCAATGTCACACATGCACACAAGGGGGTGCACATGTCTGGAGTTCATTTGCAGTGTTGTGCCCATTTTCTCTCTCTCTCTGCCTCTTTCTCCCCCTCTCTCTCAAAAATAAAATAAAAAAAAAAAAAACACAGATCAGTAACAGAAAAGCACCAGATGATCTCCTCTGGCCTTTGCCATGCTCACCGAGTGCTCACATCTGCCCACCTATGTCCATACAGCGCCCACACACCACACATGCTCTGGAAACACACACACAAAGGTGGAAAGCTATTGGGGAAGACATTTGACCTCTGGCCTCCACATGAACATGCACACATGTGCATGAGCACCTACACACACATATGCAACCACACATGCATCCTACACTCCTAAGTGTTTGAAGCGCAAAAGAAAATCTGGACCTGATGGTGAAGGCCTACAATCTGTGTTACTCAGGGGATCACAAATTTAAGATCTGTCTACACAACCTAGCGAGACAGGGAAACCAGTGCAAAACACATGGAGGGAGGGAGGGACGGGGTGGGGGTTGGAAGAAACAGTGTATTTGTAAGGATATAAATTCAAAGATCTCTTCTAACACAAAGACTCCTGGTCTGTCAATTCCACGCTATGCTGGATGACATGATTACCAAATTATATGCTGATGAGTCTAGGGTCCCAAGTTCACTGCCAGCAGGCACACTGCCCTTGTACAAAAGTCCATGCAGCAGATGGCTCCTGCCAGCTGTCTTGCTGTGCCCCATCCCCATAGGAGCCCACGCTCTTAGCTCTCCTACCGTCTACCCTGAGACTGGCAGACATTTGTGCCAGGTTTATACACAGAGCACATTCCACGTACACAGAACATGAGAAGTCATAAAAATATTTTTCCACAAGAAATGCATTAAGTTTCAAAGCAACTTTTGAAACCAGACTGTTTACCACCAGGCCATCTAAATCCTTTTGTCTTTTTTCCCTATAAATACCTCTTTTTTGGTTAGTTCTGCAATTGTTTTCAGTGCATTATTATGATCTTGAAGAAGCTTGTTGTGTGTTGACTGTAGGAGAGCTAGCCTGGATCTATTAAAACAAAAAAGATAGATGATATTAGAAATGGAATCCTGGGGAAAATATCACAGAAACTTGTTAGCTTGCCTCCCATCACCCTCACAGCATAAGGAGACAAGTCTCCATCTTTATCATCTCAGACTTGTTAGCATCTTCCTTTCTGTCAAAGGGCTGTCCTCTAAAAATGAAGGCATAGCTTTCCCCAAAAGATAGATAAAACTTAGCCGGACATGGTGGCGCACGCCTTTAATCCCAGCACTTGGGAGGCAGAGGTAGGAGGATGGCCATGAGTTCGAGGCCACCCTGAGACTATGTGAGACCCTACCTTGAAAAACCAAAAAAAAAAAAAAAAAAAAAAAAAAAAAAAAAAAAAAAAGATAAAACTTTTAAAAATACTATTCTTTCAAAGAGTCTCCTAAGGCTGTTTCTCTGAAAAAAAAAAAATATTTATGGGCATGGCAGGGTCTCCTACCACTGCAAATGAACTGCAAATACATGTGCCACTTTGTGCACATGGCTTTATGTGGTTACTGGGGAATTGAACCCAGGCCATCAGGCTTTGTAAGCAAGTGCCTTTAACTGCTGAGCTATTAACTCCAGCCCTACCTTATTTTCAAATAAAAAGTAATGAAAAATAATTTTTAAAAAATGAAAAAGGGCTGGAGAGATGGTTTAGCAGTTAAGGTGCTTGCTTGAGAAGCTCAAGAACTTATGTTCAAATCAAATCTCCAGGTCCCACATAGCCAGACTCATAATGATGCAAGTGTGCAATGTTGCACATGTGCACAAGGGGGAGCACGCATCTGGAGTTCATTCCCAGCAGACTGAAGGTCCTGGGGCACCCATTCTCTCTCTCTTTCTCTGTCCCTTTCTCTTTCTCTCAAAATAAAAAAAAAAAAAATTAAAAGGCTGGAGAGATGGCTTAGTGGTTAAGGCACTTGCCTGTGAAGCCCAAGACCCAGGTTCAATTCCCCAGGGCCCCATGTAAGCCAGATGCACAAGGTGGCAGATGCATCTGGAATTTGTTTGCACTGGCTAGAGGCCCTGGTGTGCCTATTCTCTCTCTCTTTCTCTCTCTCCCATTCTCTCTGTCTCAACTAAAAATAAATTAAAACTAAACTAAACTAAGATAAAATAAAAATAAAAGTGGTTCTTTGGTCCCAATTCCCACGCAGTGACGGAGCCCCTTTCCCTCTTCCTGTCAGGCAGCACTCCAGCCCAGCACACTCACTTTTCCTCTTCTGTCTTAGCTTGCTCCATTTTGAGTTCTGACCGCATGCTTTCCACTTGCAGCTCTAACTTCTTGTTAGTATACACAAGCTCTTGCTTTTCATTCAACTCTGATGGGGTTGTGGAATTCTTCCTTTCCAGAGCCTGACACCTAAGAGAGATGGACACTTCTTGAGGATAACTGATGCTCTCTTACTGCTCAGCAGCTTTTTTATAAGGTCTGCAGTCACATATGTAAAACACAAACAGTTTGGGTCTATAAGGTTTATGAAGGCAAAGTAAAGTATTTTATTTTCTTTATGTCTCATTTCTCTCCTCCTTGATTCTTAAGTTGACATCACCATATTTTAAACACTGGCCAAAATGATTGGATAAGATGAATCCTATATGGTAATTCAAGGATACCTTTTGTATTTTACAAGTCTGTCAGTCACACCGGGGGGTCGTGGCACACCCTTTAATCCTGGCACTCAGGAGGCAGAGTAGGTAGGAGGATTACTGTGAGTTTGAGGTCATGCAAAGTGAGTTCCAGTGAGACCCTGCCTTAAAAAACAACAACAACAAGAGTCTGTCAGGTAGAAAGACTTGATTTCTATCAGATTCAGTAAGGGGGAAAGAACGTCCCCCTAAGCTTTTCTGTTTTGTTTTGTATTTTAAAGTAGGGTCTCACTCTAGCCCAGGCTGACCTGGACCTCACCATGTAGTCTCAGGGTGGCCTCAAACTCAGCGATCCTCCTACCTCTGCCTCCCGAGTGCTGGGATAAAAGACGTGCGCCACCACGCCTGGCACCCCAAGCTCTTCTTCAAGATCAGTATAGGAATGTCAATGGATTAACAGTAAAAACAAATAAATGAGAGCTAAATGCAAGGATTAATGCTGAGCAAATTAAATATGTCATATAATACTATGCATATTATAGAAATTATTAAATACAATTTACAAATCTCAGAGAGGTTAAACAAATAGTCTAGCATGGAAATGTGCTTGCCAGTGCATCCAATGAAACATCATCAACTTAGCTTTGCTAAGCTTTGGGCAACTTTACCTTGTTTTTTTTTGGTTTTTCGAGGTAGGGTGTCACTCTAGCTAGCCCAGGTTGACCTGGAATTCACTATGTAGTCTCAGGGCAGCCTCAAACTCACTGCAGTCCTCCTACCTCTGCCTCCCAAATGCTGAGATTAAAGGTATGTACTACCATGCTCGGCTAACTTTAACTTTAAAAAAAAATTTTTATTGACAGCTTCTATACTTACAGACAATAAACCATGATATTTCCCTCCCCTCCCCCATTCCCCTTCAGAACTCCACTCTTCATCATATCCCCTCCCTCTCTCCATTAGTCTCTCTTTTAATTTGATGTCATCATCTTTTTTTCCTATTATGAGGGTCTTGTGAAGGTATTGCTAGGCACTGTGTGGTCATGGATATCGTGGCCAATTTCTATCTGGACAGGCTAACTTTAACTTTTTAATTAATTAATTTATTTCTATGGGTGTGGGTATATGGGTGCACCAGGGTCTCTAACCACGCCAGAAGGATGTGTCACTTGGTGTCTGGCTCTTGTGGATGGTAGAGAATTGAGGCCAGGCAGGGAGGCTTTGCATGCAAGTGTCTTTAGTTACTGAGCCATCTCCCCAGTACACTTTAACTTTCTTTCTTTCTTTCTTTTTTTTTTTTTTTTAAATTTCTGGAAGACACTGTAGCTAAGGCTGGTCTCAAACTCCCAATCCTTTTACCTCAGCCTTAGCAGTGCCAGGATTAATAAGATTAAAGGTTTATGCCACTACACCTGCCTTGGGTGATTCTTTTAATAGTACTGGGGATTGAACCCAGGGTCTCCTGAGATCTAGGCAAGTGCTATAACACTGAGCTACATGCCCTTAGATGACATCTTAACTCAAGAGAAATGAGCAAATACAAACTCTTCAGTTTATGTTAGTTTTAATAACAGATTAAGATAATTGAGATGGACTGGTTTTCTAAATAATTTTTTTTTGTTTTATTGAGGTAGAGCCTCACTCTAGGCTAACCTAGAACTCATGCCGTAGTCCCAGGCTGGCCTTGGACTCATGGTGTTCCTCCTACCTCTGTCTCCCGAGTGTTGGCATTAAAGGCGTGCGCCACCACGCCTGGCTCACTTGATTTCTTTATGCTCTCTCCAACTTTCATTATGTTTGTTCACAACACTGTCAGCTGAAGTCAGTCACAGGAAACGTGGCTCACAGCTCTATATAGGATCACTTAGGCCGGTAAACTTAACAGTAGAATCAAAGCTGCCCACCCCCCATGGCCCTTGGGGCCCTATGTCCATAGTACTAACATTCATCAGCCGGTACTTAGTGTTTCTGAATTTATATGTTAGGTCTCCATTTTTAAAATATTTAAATTTTATTTTAGAGATAGCTACACAGAGAGCGGGAGAGAGGCAGGGAGAGAGGAGAGATAGAGAATTGGCGCTCCAGAGTCTCAGCCACTGCAATCGAACGCCAGACACTTGAGCCACCTAGAAGGCATGTGTGACCTTGCACTTGCCTCACCTTTGTGTGTCTGGCTAACGTGGGATGTGGAGAGTAGAAAATGAGTCCTTAGGTTTCACAGGCAAGTGTCTTAACTGTTAAGCCATCTCTTCAGCCTCATTTTTTTCTTTCAGCAGGTAATATAGTAACAAAACGATGTTTTGACCTAGTTACATTGTAAAAGTATGTAATTTTATCCAAGGAGGATAACATTAATCTCTTATTCTTACTTTTCTTGAAGTCTCTTCTTCATTAGCTCAGCTTCACTGAGTTTTGTATGTGCTTCTTGAAGCTCCTTAAACAGAGAAGTCACCTGAACATTCAGTGTTTCCACTTCACTTCCAACCTATTAGACAGGAAATGCCAGATACTCGCAAGACATTATCATCAGAGAGAGAGAGACCTTGTTATGTGAAAACAGCCTCAACTATTAGTATCCGACTATCACTGATTAGAGAATTGATTCAGTTTTGACAAGTGCGACCACAAATACCTTGTACACAAAATCTTGGACACGTTTGTTTCCTAGTAGAGTATCAGGAAGTCAGTTTGGATACACTTGGGATAATCAATTTACTAAGACCAATCTTCTCATAGTGGAGGGGTCATCTGGGGAAGGACTCAACCCCAAATCACCTTGTTAATTTAACCATCTCTGTGGTAGCCTTTTTCCAGGAAGCCTGCCGGTTGCTAATTTGTTAAGGAGTTTTATGTGTTTCAGAAGTCTCAAAGTTTTCCACTCGTTGGTGTTGAATTAGTACTGGTAATGTCTTCATCCTAGTTTCTGCCTTGTCTTTTTAATTTTTTCCCTTTTTTAAAATATAGTTTTGCTTTGAAAATAGGCTGATCTTGAAACTTGCTACATAACCTAGGCTAGACTCAAACTCAGCACCCCCCACCCCCCGCTTTAGCTTCCCAAGTGCTAGAATTACAGGGATGGAGACCCATACCAAGCTCCATTTGTCCACTGTCTTAAGGTGGGGTCTTAGAGCCAGGCGTGGTGGCACATACCTGTAATCCGAGCACTTGGGAGCCTGAAGCAGGAGGATCAGGAGTTCCTTAGCTACGCAGTAAGTTTACGGTCAGCCTGGGCTGCATAACAAGAACCTGTCTCAAGTAGAGCAAAACAAAACAAAAAGGCAAAAATAAAGAAAGTGGCAAGCAGTATTCATGTACATATATGTGTGTGTGTATATTCAACACACACACACACACACGGGCTAAAATAGCTATTTTATGTAACTCTCTATCTCGTGTGGCCAGAATAACTTCCTGGCTTCCTTAGCTTTCCCTAAGCTTAAGACACTGCAGGTTGCAAGACATCTCTGTAAAGTATCGCACAACACAACACATATTCAGGAACAGGCTTTCTGCCAGCTGCATTGTTCCTACCAATCGTGAGACCGAACCAGGATCGTTTAATTCTCCAAAGGTCTGAGTCATACCTAAAACAACCTCACCATAAAGTGACCACAATCCCCTTTTCACTTAGTGGGCTTGTTCAATTAAGGATTTTGGAGACAAAATCAGTCAAAAGGCAATATGGGAGTGGTTTCTGTGGCATATAGAGAGACATCCTGTTATAACTGACATGGAGCTCAAACCCAAGATGAGGAAATGTGAGAGAAAGAAAATATTCAACATACACAAAAAATGTCAATCATAGTTCTAAAACAACTAGCGCGACTCGAATCCAGTTGCTGCATGTCTCATGCATGTCTATGGGGGTGGGGCAGGGTTTTGCAATCACAGCACTCACACTCTCTGGGCTTTCCTCCACTTCATTCTTCTTTTGTGAGCTCCTTTCTGCCTGGGTCTCAATCTCAGAATGATCATTTGCTTTCTTCTCAAAATGTGAAATTCTGAAAAATCAGAGAAGTGTAGAAAAGTTACTTTCTCATTGGATGCCACAGAATAGCAACTGCAGAGGTACTTACAGGAACACTGTTAGAAATAGGATAAAGGATCGAGATGTTCAAATCTGCTTTTTAAAAATATTTTTATTGCTGGGCGTGGTGGCGCACGCCTTTAATCCCAGCACTTGGGAGGCAGAGGTAGGAGGATCACCGTGAGTTTGAGGCCACCCTGAGAATACATAGTGAATTCCAGGTCAGCCTGGACCAGAGTGAGACCCTACCTCGAAAAAAAAAAATTATTGATTTTTTTGAGGTAGGGTCTCTCTTTAGCTTAGGGCCACAGCTTCGCCCTCACCTAGCCTGGTTGGGTAAGACAAGGGCAGGGGAGGCATATAATACTGTTTCTTGTCTGGGGAAACTTTTCTGCTTGCCTTTGCTTTATAATTTGGGATAACTTCTCACTTTAATTCCATGTTTTATTTTTCTCTAATCTTTGATTCTACTACCTGGGTGCTCTCACCAGCTCTGGACTTGCTGGCTGTGTACTTGCTCTAAATTTGGGGTGTCCATACTTGTCTCTTCAGCACTCCTTTCTCCTCTGAATTTCTCCTCTGCTCTGATACTTTCCTTCTTCAGGACAGCACATGGCAGATGTCATGTGTGTGTTTTCTCACCCTCTCTACATACATATCTAAGTTCTATTTTCCACGTCCTTACAACTTTGTTCCAGTCCTTTTCTAAAGACCTCAATTTCTCTTCAATAAACCTTGGAAACTATACAATATTTCCA
The DNA here is from genome assembly GCA_036365145.1 of Orientallactaga sibirica. Lineage (NCBI taxonomy): Eukaryota > Metazoa > Chordata > Mammalia > Rodentia > Dipodidae > Orientallactaga > Orientallactaga sibirica. The sequence continues at coordinate 4,126,334 of JAEOAD010002853.1, forward strand.
CATGAGAACTTGTTTCCTACTTTCCACGTGTTTAGCCTCCCTTCTTAGACCCTTAAATAATAATAATAATAATCTCCCTTAAATAAACTGCACAATTTGTGATTTCCCCCTAAATCAACTTACTAATTCAAAATTTATCCTTTTTGAGTCCATCTTTATTAACTCTTTATTAAAGGTAGGACAGGGCTGGAGAGATGGCTTAGTGGTTAAGGTGCCTGCCTCCTAAGCCCAAGAATGCTGGTTCCAATCTCCAGGTCCCACGTTTAGCCAGATGCAAAGTGATGCAAGGGCGCAATGCCACACTTGACCACAAGGGGGCGCATGCATCTGGATGCGTTTGCAGCAGCTGAGAGGTTGCTGGCATGCCCATCTCTATCTGTCTTCCTCTCCCTGTCTCTCTGTCTCTCTCAAAAAAAAAAAAAAAAAGGTAGGACAGAACCCAAAACTTGGGGTTCATAAATTCTGGGGGACCCCTCCCAAAGGAGGCAGAGGTAGGAGGATTGCTGTGAGTTCGAGGCCACCCTGAGATTATATAGTGGATTCCAGGTCAGCCTGGGTTAGAGTGAGACCCTACCTAGAAAAGCCAATAATAATAATAGTAATAATAATAACAATAGGAATAAAAAAAGATTTCTTCACTAGGAAAGAGTATGGGAAAACTTAGTGCTAGGGTTAGACAGTTCCCCAAAGCTCATGTTCAAATTGGGTTGCCACTGCTATTATACAATACTGCTCCCATGAAAGCTGAATCTTGGGAGTGAGCGCCTAATAAAAGGCTAAGTTCAGCTTGATTTTTCTGCTGGGCATACTCGCTGACCCTTGTTCCATGTTGTGATGTAGCAAGCAGACTCTTCCCAGAAGCAGCCCCTTGGTCTTCAACTTCTCAGCCTTCAGATCCATGAACCAAATAAATTTCCATGATTTATAGTTTACCTAGTCTGTAGCATTCTGTTAAGGCAGTAGAAAGTGAACTAAGATATTTAGCAAATTTAAAAATAATAATTATGATTAGAAATTGTAAAAAGTGTTTTTAAAAGGGGTTGGGGCTGTGGCCCATTTTGGAAAGTGCTTGCTTAGCATGCTCAGAGCCCTGGATTCTATCCCCAGCACCACATAAAACTGAGCATGGTGGTGCAGGCCTATTCTTGGGAGGTAGAGGCAGGAGGATCAGAAGTTTAAAGTCATCTTTAGCTACTTAGCCTGAGGCCAACCCTTGCCCACAAGAGACACTCTCCTCATAAAAAATGTATAAAAAAGAAAAGTCGGGCTGAATATGTGGCTTAGCAGGAAAGGTGTTGTGACTGCAAAGCCAAAGGATCCTGGTTCGAATCTCCAGGACCCACATAAGCCAGATGCACAAGGGAGCGCATGTGTCTGGAGTTCATTTGCAAGGGCTGGAGGCCCTAGTGAACCCATGCTCTCTCTCTCTCTGCCTGTTTTTCTCTCTCAAATAAATAAATAAATAAAATCTTTTTTTTAAAGTGGTCAGAGCATAGTGTGCAGTGGAGCTGCGAACCATGTGTACATATGTGTCATGTGCATGTGCCTAATATGCACAAAATGTGAATACTGTAGCCATCTAACTTAAGCTCAGTGCAATCCATTTCAGAGGGGAAGGGGAGGTGGGGAAGAGTCCAGAAGTGTATTGAATTGATGATGGTATAAAATTAAATCTTTATCATTCGCAGTGAGAGAAAACAGATTATATTTAAAAAGTTAACAGAATTAAGTAACAATTTAAACCTGGCATGTGGATATAAGTATCAGAAGAACCAAATAAATGTGTTGAAAGTAGTTGTCTGGGAAGCAGCCGAAGTAGGTGTGGATGGAGGCCAGTCAAAAGGCCCTGCAGTAACACTCCCCCACCCCTGCCAACTTTTTCTGTTACAAACTGTCAGAGCTCATTTGTGTCTAGGCACTAGACCCTCTCTCTGGCTAGGCTGAATAAATGGATTAAGCACCAGGTGGTGGGGGCAGGAAGGTGGGCCTTACAACACTGTCAGCATATGGCACAGGTTTTGACCTACATTTGAAAACAAATGACCTTAATTTTCCAGGGGAAATTTCACATTGAACTGTGTATCCCCCCCAGCTATTTCTTGATTGTCCCCCCACTTTCCACTACATCTCCTACACAATTTCTCTCTCCCACTGGATGCTAACGTTTGTTTAGAAAACACAAATTACTGAAATATTAATCTTGCTGAAGAAGTCATGTCATCAAGGTAAATTTCTTGTTCCCTTTCCCCATTTATCACTAAAATGGTTTTAGAATAATCAGTTGTAGAACATCTGTATCCCTGTTTGCAGTGATCATCCAGGAAGGTCAAAGACTGGCTTACTGGTTTCAGACAAGAACAGGGTAAATAAGGCCCAGTGTGTGTCAGTAGTTCTGTTTCCTGCTCTCAGTCCTGCCTTGTCTGGAAAGAAGCCATGATTGTGGTGCCCATGTAAAGAACATTAGTCCCACCAGCTAGTGACCTCCTTGTCAGTTATTAAATACTGAGAGGAAGCTGGCTCACAAAATACATGCTCAATGCTAAGGGGAAAGGGACCTTTCCAATGTGCTCAAGGTGAGGTGTGAGACTAAGACCAATCTCTCAAAGGCAGGCCTGATTTATAATTACAATTTAAAGAGCTACAGACCTTAGGCTGTCTCTTTCTGTGTCTCTGTCCCAAAAAAAAAAAAAAAAAAAAAAAAGCTACAGACCTTTAGCCTCCAGGAAGAAGGGTATGATTTTTTTTTTTTTGGAAACAAAGATTATAATTAGCAAATTCTCAAGTTAAAGCTTCTCTTGGGCTGGAGAGATGACTTAGTGCTTAAGGCTAAGCCTAAGAACACCGGTTCCAATCTCCAGGTCCCATGTTTAGCCAGATGCAAAGTGATGCAAGGGCACAATGCCGCACTTGACCACAAGGGGACGCACGCATCTGGATTTCGTTTGCAGCAGCTGAGAGGCTGCTGGCGCGCCCATCTCTGTCTCCCTCTCCCTCTCTCTCTGTGTCTCTCTCAAAAAAAAAAAAAAAAAAAAAAAAAAAAAAAAAAACCTTCTCTTCTCCCTCTGCCCTTCTCCTTCACTGTATGAGGGATTGTTGAACCTAGGGCCCCCCCATACACTAAACAAGCAATCTATCACTGAGCCATATTCCCAGCCCTCTTTTTACTTTATTAAAAATTTTATTTAGGGCTGAAGAGATGGCTTAGTGGTTAAGGCATTTGCCTGTGAAGCCTAAGGATCCCGGTTTGATTCTCCAGGTCTCACATAAGCCAGATGCACAGGGTGGCTCATGCGTATGGAGTTCTTTTGCAGTGGCTAGAGGCTCTGGTGCACCCATTCTCACTCTCTCTCTCTCTCTTCCTCTACCCCTCTCTCTGTCTCTAATAAATAAATAAATAAATAAATAAATAAATAAAAATAAAATCTTTAAAAAAATAAAAATAAATTTTATTTAATTTTATTTGAGAAAACGAGGCAGATAGAGAATGGGTACACCAGGGCCTTCAGCCACTGCAAGCAAACTCCAGATGCATGTGCCAACACATGCGTCTGACTTACGTGGGTGCTGGGGAATCAAACCTGGCTCCTTCGGCTTTGCAGACAGTGCTAAGCCATCTCTCCAGCCTCTCTTTATACTTTTTATTTTGAGACAAGGTCTTTCTAGCTTGTTCCCAGACTGGTTTTGAACTCACTTGACAGATTAGGCAGGATTTGAAGTTGTAATCCTCTGGCCTCAGCTTCTGGTTCATATTTCTGCTAATAAGGCCAATCACACGAATTCAAGTCAGGACAAATTACTGGCTAAACCTGACTTCCTGGTATGGTATACAGAACATGACTGTAAAATACAAATCATGATCACCCAAGGCTTACAAATATCACTGGACTGGAGAGATGGCTTAGTAGTTAATATGCTTGCCTGTGAAGCCTGTACCCTAGTACCCATGTAAGCCAGATGCCCAAAGTGGTGCATGCATCTGGAGTTTGCTTGCAGTGGCTGGAGGCCCTGGCACACCCATATTCTCTCTCTCTGTGTGTCAAACAAAGAAAGAAATAGTTTCTTATTAAATATTTTTATTTACTTAATTGAGGGGGGAGGAAAGAGAAAGAATGAGTGTGCCAGGACCTCTAGCCACTGCAAATGAACTCCAGATGCATGCAGCACCTTGTACATCTAGCTTATGAGGGTACTAGAGAATTGAACTTGGGTCCTCAGGCTTTGCAGGCAAGCACCTTAACTGCTATGCCATCTCTATAGCTCTAAATAAAATATATTTTTAAAAGTCTCACTCATAGAATAATATTTTCCTCTAAGATCAGGTATAATAATTAAGGCACAAAAAGAATGCTTTTATTTATTTGTGATTTATAACTATTCTTTGGAATTTACCAAAAAGGTAGGATAAAATGTTACCCCATTATAAGACAAAATGTTAATTTCCTAGAAGTCACTCCTGAACTTGTCTAAGGGACAGCAACAATATGTGGTTAAAAACCTAGGGTTTATAGCCTCCATGGTTTTCTCACTTCTAAAAGGAGTTTATTGGGTAAATGGGAGGCAAAACAAAACAGATTTTGTTTGAAAATGCCATAATGAAACCCAATTCCTTATTTGATAATAAAATTTTAAAGTTAAAGAGGGGGGTACTGGAGAGATAGTTCAGTGGTTAAGGTGTTTGCCTGCAAAGCCTGATAACGTGGGTTTGATTCCCCAGTACCCATGTAAAGCCAGATGCACAAAGTGGCACATGCATCTGGAGTTTGTTTTTAGCATCTAAAGGCCTTAGCATGCCCATTATCTATCTCTCTCTTCCTCTCCTTGGAAATAAATAAATTAAAATAAAATAAGAGTTGGCTGGGCATATGCTGACAGCCTTCTAAGTTATTGTTTTCATTCAGTAAACAGCTACGCTAATATTTTAAGAACAAATCTTCTAAAAGTTAAAAAATTAGACTAGGGGGCTGAGGCGGGTGTGGTGGCACACACCTTTAATCCCAGCACTCAGGAGGCAGAAGTGGGAGGATCACCGAGTGTTCGAGGTCACCCTGAGCTACAGTGAAACCCTATCTCAGAAAACCACACACACAAAAAAAATTAGACTAAGGGGCTGGAGAGATGGCTTAGTGGTTAAGGCGCATGCCTGCGAAGCCTAAGGATCCCAGTTCTGTTCTCCAGGTTCCACGTAAGCCAGATGGACATGGTGGCGCATGCATTTGGAGTTCATCTGCAGTGGCTAGAGGCCCTGGCATGCCCATTCGCACTCTCTCTCTCCCCCTCTCTGTCTCTAATAAATAATAAAATAAAATAAAATCTTTAAAAATATTTTTAAAAAATAGAGTCAGGGTAGGGAAGATGGTTCATTGTTTAAGAGCACATGCTGTGAAAGCATCAGGGCCCGAGACCACCGAGTGTGATTCCCCAGCACCTATGTAAACAGTTGGCTCTGACCACACACATAGGTAGCCCCAGTGCTGTGGTGAGTAGGCAACTGGAGAATCCCCGAGGTTCATGAAAACTGCAGCTCCAGGTTCAAAGAGGGACTTTGTCTCAAGAAAATGCTCAGATGAACAATAGAAGGTAGCAAATGTTCTTCTCTGGACTCACGCCTGTGTACAGGACACATGCATCTGCACACACACATGCATCCTTCACACACACCACACTGCACACACCCCATGTAGTACACAGGCACAAGCAAAAAAGATTAAACCGATTTTGTTGGCAAACTATTTCTTAAAGTGCTCACCTCCGTAATCCCAGCACTCAGAAGTGAAGGCAAGGATCAGAGGTTCAAAGTCATTCTCAGCTACATACTAAGTTCACAGCCAGCCTGGGATACATGGGACCCTTCCCCCCGAAAAAGATTAGCAAGACATTTATAATGTCTGAAGGAACTAATTATGACATATTGTATTTATGAGTAAATGTAAAAACCACTATAGCCCTAAAGCTATTGCCTAGCCTCCTCTATTATTTTGAATTGGTAAAAGTGCAATGTGAGATTATATCAAATCACAGTCTAAATGAATGGCTTATAATATCACGACATTGCAGCTACTCTAATATAAGAAGGTTCACTGAGGGCTCAAGAGATGACTCAGCATCTCTTGCAAAGTCTAACGACCTGGGTTCAATTCCCCAGAACCCATGTAAAGCCAAATGCACAAAGTGGCACATGCACCTGGAGTTCGTTTGCAGTGGTTAGAGGCCCCGACATGTTCATTCTCTCTCTCTCCTCTCTGTGTGCAAATAAACAAATAAAATAGATACAGAAAGTTCATTGAAAAATTTGTGCTGGGAATGATTATGCATGCCTGTCATTCAAGCTCTTGGGAGACAAAGGAGGGAGGATCATAGTTTGAGGCCAGAATGGGCTACACAGTGAATTTCAGGCCAGCCTGGACTATCTGAGATGCTATCTCAAGAAAACAAAATTAAAGCTGGAGAGATGGCTTAGCAGTTAAGGCATTTGCCTGTGCAGCCTAAGGACCTAGGTTCAGTTCCCCAGTTCCCACCCATATAAGCCAGATGCACATGGTGGCACATGCATCTGAAGTTTGTTTGCAGTGGCTGGAGGCCTTGGTGGGCCCATTCTCTCTCTTTCAGCCTCTCTCAAATAAATAAATAAATAAATAAATAAATAAATAATAAAACAAAAATTCAAGATGTGTATAAAAGGAGACACTATTCCTTGATTCATTCTGTGAAATCTGTATTACCCAAAAACCAAAATTAAACAAAGACATTATAATAAAAGTAAAAACCGATACCTCTCATGTGTATGCAGACATAACATTCCCTAATAAAACACCAGAAAACTGAAGCTGATACATTGTATACTATACTACATTAGATAATATAACCAAGTGGAAATGAAAGATTGGTTTAACCTCCGAAAACCTATTACTGTGATATATTAATACAGTGAGGGCTGGAGAGATGGCTTAGTATTAATGTGCTTGCCTGCAAAGCCAAAGGATCCTGGTTTGACTCCCCAGGACCCATGTAAAGTCAGATGCACAAGGTGGTGCATGCATCTGGAGTTTATACGCAGTGGCTAAAGGCCCTGGCATGCCCATTCTCTCTCTCTCTATCTCTGTCTCTTCCTCTTTTTCTTTCTCTCTCAAAGAAATAATTGAAATGTTTAAAAAAATACAATAAATTTGAAAAAAGATCCATTATAATCACCTCAAACATTAAAAAAAGCATCTGAAAATAAATCCCTTCCCGATAAAAATTACAACAAGCTAAATACAGAGGGGGTGTCTCAACCTGAATGAATGGGCTCATCAGGACTTCGTGCTACTGCCAGTAAATGACAGATGCATGTGTTACTTTGTGCATCTGGCTTTGCGTGGGTACTGGGGAATTGAACCCTGGGCTGGCAGCTTTGCAAGCTAGCACTTCTTTTGTTGTTGTTGTTTTTTCAACCTAGCACTTTTAACTGCTAAGCCATCTCTCCAGCTTGAGCGCTGGATTTCTTATATGGAAGGAAATATTCTAAAATTATAGTGTGGCACTGATTATTTAATCCTATGAATATATAAAAACATACTTTACACAGGTGAACTGTGTGGTATTGGTTATATTTCAGCAAAGCTGTTAAAATCTAGCCCCCTTTCACGCTAATCTATCTCATACCTTTCTCTGGCTTCTTTGAGTGCAATTTCAAGCCTCTCCACCTTCTGGTTTCCTTCCCTTAGGCAAAGCAGGAGTTGGCTCACAGTTAACTCCTCAAATTCCAAGTAATTTCTAGCAGCTTCTGCAGATGTGCTCCTACAGAAAGACATCACCACATTCAGTATAAAGGTTCAAAGGTTTCTATCATCAAATAAAGATCTCAAATGCAAGAATAGAGTAGCCCAGTGTAACAAAGACCAACTTCAAGGAACTGCTTTCCAGAACATTCTCTAATTAATTCTCATCAATTGACCAAGCACAGCCCTGTGGCCTGCAATGCCCAGCTCCTCCATGCATGCTGGGGAAGGGCGACCATGATGTTCCAGCGACTACACAAGTCCGCACAGGCCATGGCAACAGTGCAGCAACCCCGGCTGGAGGCACCACGCTCCCAGAGATCTAGTCCCAAAGAGAACAGCCGTCAAAGAAAGCCCACAGGGGCCTGGAGAGATGGCTTAGTGGTTAAGCACTTGCCTGTGAAGCGTAAGGACCCCAGTTCGAGGATTGATTCCCCAGGACCCACGTAAGCCAGGTGCACAAGGTGGGGAATGCATCTGGAATTCATTTGCAGTGGCTGGAGGCCCTGGCATACCTTTTCTCTCTCTACCTATCTCTTTCTCTCTCTGTTGCTCTCAAATAAATAAATAAATAAATAAATAAATAAATAAATAAATAAATAAAAGTTAAAGTGTTTCTTTAAAAAAGAAAGGAAAAAAAGAAAGCCCATAGGCTCATGCAGAGAGCTCAGTGGCCTCTCTCCAACTTGTCAGAAACCATCACATTTGCAAGTCAAATTACTGGAGTTTCAAATAATGAAAGCAGAGAAATGTAGGCACTGCTGTTAAATTTTCTCTCAATTTCAAAATATGATCCAAGAGACATGTTACTGTTAGAAAAGCCACAGCCACCCCCAGTAACAGAGTTTGCGGTGATTCTCCTGCCACCACCACTGTCGGCACCGACTTGGGCTCACGTATCTAATACACACGATCCCCAGGATTAGATCCCGGTTTCCATAATTCCCAAGTGCGGACTCTAAGCTCGTAAGTCAATCTCAGACCCTTTATGAGTTTCATAAATGGGCAGGGCTGTTTTTCTTTCTCTCTTTCTTTCTCCTTTTCCTTTTCTTTCTTTCTTTCCTTTCCTTTCTTTCTTTCTTTCTTTCTTTCTTTCTTTCTTTCTTTCTTTCTTTCTTTCTTTCTTTCTTTCTTTCTTTCTTTCTTTCCTTCCTTCTTTCTTTCTTTTAAGAAAAAAGAAAACCCTAACAGTGTGGCTTAAAAGAGGAAGTGGTCTTTATGTATGGATTTAAATGAGGAGGAAGTGGTTTGAAAATTTCAAAGTTTCTTCCTTCTACTTCTAGGAAAGTCTTGCTATGAAAAACAGTACTTTGGGGAAAGTTGAAGAGTTTTTAAACAAAAACAGGAATAACACTCACACCAAATGGCCAGTTTGATGAAAGAATATTCTATTTCCTAATACTTATATATTCTTTCTGACATGAGGGCTTAGGAACCCAGCTAGAAAAAAATGCTTCCTTTTTATATGTTATTCTCTATGCATATTTATCAAGCTACAGGAAAAAATGGGGTTTAAAAGTCTATGAGGTGCCAGGCATGGTTGCACACACCTTTAATACCAGCACTTGGGAGGCAGAGGTAAGAGGATCCCTGTGAATTTGAGGCCACCCTGAGACTACATAGTGAATTCCAGGTCAGCCTGAGCTAGAGGGAGACCCTACCTCGAAAAAACCAAAAAAAAAAAAAAAAAAAGTCTATGAGGAAAGAAGTACAGAAATTTCAGAAAACTAACTTGCAAATGGACGAATGCTGTAGGAATGCACATACAGAGGATGAGCTAAACATCACTTTGGGGGCACTGCCACAAACGGTTCGGGCATCCAGTTCTTCTACCACCCTTCTGCCCAAAGGCCTAGTGTTTAAGACGTCTGTTTCCTAGTATCTACCTGGGACAGGCAGACTTGAGATTCCACAGATACGGTATCAGTGCACTCTGAAGAATGCCCACTTAGAGAAGCTGGGAGGCCTGTTTGGTTCAAATAGCATTTTCCCCTAGGAACAATTGTCTTTTATTTTGTTTGTTTTTTTTTTTTTTTTTTTTTTAATTTTTTTTAATTTTTAAATTATTTTATTTATTTTTGGAGAAAGACACAGAGAGAGACAGACAGAGGGAGAGGGAGAGGGAGACAGATAGAGATGGGTGCACCAGCAGTCTCTCAGCTGCTGTGAATGAAATCAAGTGCGGTGTTGCACCCTTGCGTCACTTTGCATCTGGCTAAACGTGGGACCTGGAGATTGGAACTGCTGGAGATTGGAACCAGCGTCCTTAGGGTTAGGAGGCAGGCGCCTTAACCGTTAAGCCATCTCTCCAGCCCTGTTTTTTTGAGGTAGGGTCTCACTCTAGCTCAGGCTGACCTGGAATTCACTCTGTAGTCTCAGGCTGGCCTCGAACTCATGGGGATCCTCCTACCTCTGCCTCCCAAGTGCTGGGATTAAAGGCGTGCACCACCACGCCTTGGTTTTTTTTTTTTTTTTTTTTTAATGAGGGAAAATTTGTTTTCACTTCTCTCCTAATGCAGACAAAACATCTCTGAAACTGAGTGGTCAGCATTTATTAGCCTAAAAAGGCAGCAGGCATTGTTTATCTTCTCTGCCAGTTTGGGCAGCATTCATACTGAAGGCTGAGACGGGAGGCTGGCGGAGAGTTCGAAACCAGCCTGGGCGACACAGAGTTCACAGCTGTGGCCTTTCATCACCTACATGTCAGCGGAGTCCGTCCTTGTGGGTCCAGAATTACGCTGTATTTCTTTCAGTGTTCCTTCAGCTTCTCCTTCCTAGAAAAGCAAAGAGGTGGCTGTGTAACAGATCCTTTCTCAAAAGAAACAGTAATACCACCACAAAAGATAAAGAATTCTGACAGCATGCACCCCAAGGAAAATAACCCAGCATGTGAATGTGGTATGTCTAAGTGGGGCCAGTCAAATGAAATGGAAATCTTACCTCCCCTGGGCCTGTGCACCCAGTCAGGATTATAACAATCTAGACTACAGCGTGAAGGTCAAGGTCAGTGTCCTCCCACTGAACACACTCAACCTGATTCCACAAACCTGCAAGCTTATCTCCTCTCTCTTCTTGGCAGTCCCTTCTTTCTCTAGGTTAAGGTCATACAGAGCTAGTGACAACTCCAGGTACCTTTTCTATCCAGGCCTTTACAATGCAAAAATGCTAGAAATCTCTGAAACCAACTTGCAAAAGAGGCAGTGTTCTGTGATGAGGTTTACAAAGCAATGTCTGCCCAATTGGCTTCCATTAAAGATCTTCATGCTCCACTGGCCACTTAGGGAACAGAAAGGTTAAAGATTAAGACAGAATTTGCAAGGTGGCTATATTCCAATAAGCTGATGGAGACAATCTTCACAAAAGCACCAAGATGGCCCAGGAGATCCCAGATACTGACTTCCCAAGTCACGGACAGTGTGTTCCAGTTCCCAGAAGCCAAAGGAAGCATATGGGTACTCACAGACACTGCCACTCAACTGGGAGGCACAAGATGAATGATGGGTGCCATGGAAGAAGCCTCATGGGGCAACTTCTGAGAAGATGTCTGGGCGTCCTGAATTTTATCAGTTGTTTGCAGAAGGCTAAAGCTCTTTAATTTCTGTCTCAGTCATCTTGTAGAAAAGACACTTTGGCAAAATATGCTTTTCAGATCTTGATTTTGAACCTTTTATCTCTTTTTTACATGAGCGGTGTGGCATGCATGAGAGGTTCGCATGTGTTGTGTAGGCACATGTGTGTGCAGATGTGTGCACCCGGTGTGCATGTGTGTGGCGCCCAGAGGGGACATCAGGTGTCCTCTTTTATTGCTCATCTGCTTGCTTCCTGGAGACAAGAGTCTGTCTTTGAACCTGACTGCTGTTTTTCTCAGGCTTGCTGACCAGTACACTTCAGCCACTTTTAGTCACACAAGACTAGGGTTACAGACGTGAGGAGCCATGCCCAGCTGTTCATGTGGGTTCTGGGGAATCACATTCAGGGGGAATCAGGCTCCTTCCGGCCCTGATGCTTGCATAGCAAGCACTTTTACACAGTGAGCCATTTCCCCAGTCCCCAATTTTGGTCACTTAATGCATCTAAATTTGTTAGGGGGCATCAATGGCAATGATCATAAGAGTCATTTTCCAACTCTACTATTCAGGAAAACAAGTGAATAAGGATGCCCCACAGTAAGTATTCCAAAGGTGTCTTAGATTAGGCTTTGGGCAAATTGCTTTTCACTCTCCCACTTTATCTATGAAGCACACGTCTCTCTTTCAAGTAATTTTGTTTCCAGAAGCTGCCTGCTCTGACAAGAGCAAATGGCAACATCTGTTAGAATCTTTTTTTAAACATTTTTATTTGTTTTCACATGTGTGTGCACACGTGTACCCCAGAATCTCTTGCAACTGCAAATAAATACCCATCTGACTCTGACATGGGTGGCTGGGGACCTGGGTCAGCAGGCTTTACAAGCAAACACGTTTAACCACTGAGCCATCATCCCAGACCCTCCAGAATCTTCTATCCTGGTGTGTTTTTGCCTTCAGTGTCCTACCTTTCTTAGTAGCATCGAAGGAGAAACCCCCTCCGTGTCTCTCTCTCTGCTCTACTCTCCAACAGGACTGGGTACACTTAGAAACATTTACGAGCTCAGGGATCCGTGCGTGGCACCCCGCTTAGCACTTCCTTTGGGAGGCACAGAATTTCCGTTTGACAGTGCTGACTGGTTTAGACTGTTCTCAGAGTCCCAACTAGTGAGCTGACGGTGGAAGAAGTAAAACCCAGATGTTCCTTCCTCCTACCCCCACAGCAACTCTGCTCTTTCCCGTCTCCTCATTGATAATTATCATGGTTCCTCAACAGCCTCCAAAAAGCATTAATTAAACGTTATTAAAAGGTGTATGAAGGCCATGAGTTTACTGCATCTGATCCCAGCTCAGCTAGTCTAAGCAAACTGCTCACCACAGCTTTGAGACTTGGCTTGGGAAAGTGATGATGTTTATGGTTGCAGTTTTTGTTTGGGACATGTTTTTTTTTTTTTCCATTTTGTTTTTGCATTTAGCCACAGAAATATCCAATTTGTAGCCAGACATGGTGGCGCACACCTTTAATCCCAGTACTTGGGAGGCAGAGGTAGGAGGATTGCCATATGTTCAAGGCCACCCTGAGACTACATAGTGAATTTCAGGTCAGCCTGGACTTAAAGCAAGACTCTGCTTTGAAAAACCAAAAATAAAAATTAAAAAAAAATTAAAAATAAAATCCAATTTGTGAGAACAAGTTGGGAGAAGAAAGATGGTATTTTTATCGTTTTTAATATTTTAATTTTTATTTATTTATTTATTTATTTATTTATTTTTATTTATTTATTTTTTTGGTTTTTCTGAGGTAGGGTCTCACTCTAGCTCAGGCTGACCTGGAATTCACTATGTAGTCTCAGGCTGGCCTCGAACTCTCGGCAATCCTCCTACCTCTGCCTCCCGAGTGCTGGGATTAAAGGCGTGTGCCACCATGCCCGGCCTTCTTTTTTTATTTATTTTTTAAAATTTTTTAAAAGATGGTATTTTGTCATAAAAGATAATGATTTTTTTTTTTTTTAATTTCAGCTAGGGCAACCCTTGTTAAGCATTATGGTAGATTAAAAAAAAAAAAAGGAAGCCAATTTATCTCTGCCACACTGAAATTTCCTCATTATCTGGCCTTGTCACGTTGACAACAAACAGCAGTATTTGTTTCATATGTGGATGAGGCTTCCAATTTGTTTAGCATGAAAATGACCCAAACACTTACAGTCATCCTGATTTCAACGAAGGAGTCTTCTGACAAGCCACTGGAGCTGAGTTTGAGCTGGAGCTCAGAGACAATGCCCAGCAGGTCGGCCTTCTCGGCCTGGAGGCGCGCCACCTGGGTCTTCAGCTGCTCCACCTCCTGCCCTGCTTCGGCCCTGGGCAGCCTGGAGCCACCAGTGGTGTCCTGGATGACAAAGAGCAAAGTGAATACACAAATTCAATGCTTCTGTCAGGGGCTTCCACCTCTTTTGACAGCTGGTTTTTTTGTGTGTGCGCACATGTGCACATACTTTTGTACATTGTAGTGTGGAAACCAGAGGAAAAGCTCGGGTATTATCTTCAGGACCCCAACCACCTTTCTGGGGACACGGTCTCTCGCTGGCTTGGAGTTTACCACTTAGGCTAAACTGGCTGGCCAGTGAGCCCCAGGGATCCTCCTACCTCGACTTCTTTGGGGTGGGATTACAAGTGCTGTACCCACATGTCCATCATCTTTATGTGTGTTCTGAGGGTTAAACTCCTGCTTCACCTGAGCTATCTTCCCAGCCTTTGATAACTAATTTTGTTATATTGTTTAAAATGGAAATTTGGGGGTTCGGGGGTGTAATTGATTGTTAGAAAGATTGTCTTACATGCGTGAAATCCTGAATTCAATCCCCAGTACCCTGCCCCCCCCGCACAGAAATGTTTGCATTATTGTTGTAGTCTAACAATAGAAACTTCATTTTATTTTATTTATTAGAGATACAGGAAGGAAGGGGGCTGGAGAGATGCCTTAGTGGTTAAGGTGCCTGCCTCCTAAGCCTAAGAACACTGGTTCCAATCTCCAGTGGTTCCAATCTCCAGGTCCCACGTTTAGCCAGATGCAAAGTGATGCAAGGGCGCAATGCCACACTTGACCACAAGGGGGCGCACGCATCTGGATTTCGTTCACAGCAGCTGAGAGGCTGCTGGCGCGCCCATCTCTATCTCTATCTGTCTTCCTCTCCCTCCTCTCTGTCTCTCTGTGTCTCTCTCCAAAAAAAAAAAAAAAAAAAAGGAAGGAAGGGAGGGAGGGAGGGAAGCAGGCAGGCAGAGACAGAGCATGGGCATGCCAGGGTCTCTAGCCACTGCAAACAAACTCCAGACGCATGTGCCACCATGTGGATAGGGCTTACATGGGTTCTGGGGAACTGAACCTGGTTCCTTAGGCTTCGCAGGCACATGCCTTAACCACTAAGCCATCTCTCCAGCCCTAATAATAAAGATTTTCAGTAACTTCTTGGGGCTGGGGAAAAGTCTCAACAGTTAAGGTACTTGTTTCAAAGCTTACTAACTGGGTTGATTTAATTTTTTTTTTTTTTTTTTTTTTTTTTATTTATTTATTTGGCCCAGGCTGACCTGGAGTCTCAGGGTGGAACTCAAAGAGAGACGGCTTAAAATTTTTTTTAAATTAATTTATTTATTTGGAGGAGAAAGGGGGGGAGGGAAGGAAAGAATGGGCTCACCAAGGCCTCCAACCACAGCAAATGAACTCCAGATGCATGGGCCCCCTTGTACATCTGGCTTATGTGGGTCCTGGAGAATCAAACCAGGATCCTTTGGCTTTGCAGGCAAACGCTTTAACTGCTAAGCCATCTCTCCAGTCCCAAAAATATTTTTTAATTCATTTATTTGAAAAGAGAGGGAGAGAGAATGTGCAGTGGCCTCTAGCCACTGCAAACAAACTATAGACATATGTGCCTCCTTGTGAATCTGGCTTACATGGGTCCTGGGGAATCAAACCTGGGTCCTTCAGCTTCACAGGCAGATGCCTTAATGACTAAGCTATCTCTCCAGCCCTACTAACTGGGTTTAATTCCCCAGCTACCATTTAAAGCTGAATGGGTTTTTGTTGGCAGTGGCAAGAGACTCTAGCACAAGTATTTGTGTACACGCCCACATAGGTGCAAATAAATAAATATTTAAAAAATAAAATAACTCCATGACAAGGAAGAAACACTTTTACATACAATGGAATAATCAGTAATCATGAAAAAAAAAAAAAAAACAATCAGACTGGCAATGGCAGACTTAGAAGTTACAGTTAAGAATTCCAGAAAATAGGGCTGGAGAGATGGCTTAGCGGTTAAGGCGCCTGCTGCTAAGCCTAAGAACGCCGGTTCCAATTTCCAGGTCCCACGTTTAGCCAGACGCAAAGTGCTGCAAGGGTGCAATGCTGCACTTGACCACAAGGTGGCACATGTGTCTGGAGTTTGTTCACAGCAGTTGAGGCTGCTGGCGCACCCATTTTTATCTGTCTCCCTCTCCCTCCCTCTCTATCTCTGTCTCTCTCCAAAAAAAGAGAAAGTCCAGAAAATAAGGTAAAAAAGCTGTTATGGCTACATCCTACCTCCTTTCTTCCCCACAAATGCCTTACCCCCACAATCCTTATACCTATCACGTGAATTCAAAGGCCAAAGCATCAAGGATGTGACTTGACTCAATAACGGCAAAACACAACGGAAGGTCTCCCATTTTCCCAGTGTTTTAGCTGGTGGGTATACTATTGTGTGTTGGGTGTTTTAAGATTGCTCAAGGTCAATCTGTGAGATATAACAACATTTAAAATTCGGAGCTAGGTATCAAAGGTGAAAGCTCTATATACATTCTGGATAAAAACAGCAGCCACAGGCCTGGGGAGATGGCTTGGCAATCAAGCATTTGCCTGTGAAGCCTAAGGACTCCAGTTTGAGGCTCAATTCCCCAGGACCCACGTAAGCCAGATGCACATGGTGGCGCATGCATCTGGAGTTCGTTTGCAGTGGCTGGAGGCCCTGCACACCCATTGTCTCTCTCTCTCTGCCTCTTTCTCTCTCTGACTGTTGCTAATAAATAAATAAATAAACAAACAACAACCAAAAAAGCAGCTACACTTCCTGCCTGAAGTATGGCTGGCATGACTTTTAGGCAGTCTGTTCCCTTTGCTCATAGTTTCTTTTATTGTGAAGAAACCTTTTAATAAACAACTGCAAAAAATTAAACATCCAAAAAGCAAAGCATCCAATCACCAAATGGGCTAATAAAACAGATGGTTTTTATAAAAAAAAAAAAAGATACAAATAACCAATAAGTATTTTTAAAAGTGTGTTCAACGAGGGGCTGGGAAGATAGCTCAGCAGTTAAAGGTGCTTGCTTGCAAAAAGTGTTCACCATCTCCAGCATCCAGGTTCATTTCACTTCCTAGCTGTTGTGAACAAAGCAACAATAAACATGGCTGTACAAGTGTCTCTGTAGAAGACATGGAGTCCTTTAGGCATATGCGCAGGAATGGTATGGCTGAGTCTTATGGCAGTTCCATTTCTAATTTTTTAAAATTTATTTTTATTTATTTATTAGGGACAGTGAGAGAGAGAGAGAGAATGGGTGCACCCTGGCCTCTAGCCACTGCAAACAAACTCCCGATGCATGTGCTACCATGTGCAGCTGGCTTACATGGGACCTGGAGAATCAGAACCTGGGTCCTTAGGCTTCGCAGGCAAGTGCCTTAACCACTAAGCCATCTCTCCAGTCCCTATGTCTAATTTTTTTAGAAACTTTCATAGTGATTTCCATACCGGCTGTACTAGTTTGCACTCCTTGCCAGCATCTGTTATCAGTTTTCTTGACGAAAGCCATTCTGACTGGGCTAAGATGCTATCTCAAGGTGGTTTTAATTTTCAGTTCTCTAATGGCTAGAATGCACATG
Source organism: Orientallactaga sibirica (assembly GCA_036365145.1). Lineage (NCBI taxonomy): Eukaryota > Metazoa > Chordata > Mammalia > Rodentia > Dipodidae > Orientallactaga > Orientallactaga sibirica. The sequence goes on from JAEOAD010002853.1 coordinate 4,143,565, forward strand.
GTAGTAATAGGAGAGAGATCCTGTTTAGATATGGTGTTTTTACTCATGTATGGAAAACAGATCTAGTCTATCCTTTGATAATCACTAGGGCATGCAGATTCATGGAAGCAGATTCATGGAAGTCCCTAGCCTTAGTTTTCTTGGGTCAGAAGGAAAGATGTGCTACTGTACGATATGGTCAGATCATGGGCTCTTCAGGTCTGACTCTCCAGGTCCCCTAAATCCCTCTCCAGAAAACCTCCATGGCTGTTACATACATGACACCACACTTCTCTGTCCAAACGCAAAGCTCAGATAGTCTAGAGTAACAGAAAACTCTCTCTCCCTACACACACACACACACACACACACACTGTTTTGTTTGGGACAGGGTGTCACTAGGTTAGCCTTGAACCTCATGATCCTCCTACCTTAGCTTCTCTAGTGTTGGAATTCAAGGGTGTGCCACCACATCTGACTCACACCCACTTTAGCTGACAAATGCCTTCAGACCAGTGTTTATTTATTTTTTTTCAGCTTGATAAAAATTTATTGAGATCTTCTGGGATGTGGTTGTCTCCTCACGTGGAGGGAGGGAACAACACTGCAAGAAATCACTGAGAAACCACACAGTCCCGACTCCACCCTGGGCCAGTACAGGAAGGAGGAAAGTCAGTCCCTCCAAAAGAGTTGGTTTCTAGTCTTCCTTAATTCAAGAACTGGATGGGCACAAAGGGACCAGCACTTGATACTGGCAGACCAGTGTTGCAGTCAGGTTTGCATTGCTGGCAGAAATCACCCGACCAAGAGCAGCCTGTGGGAAAACGATGGCATGAGCAGAAGGTGGACATCACCCCCTGGCCAACATCAGGTAGACAACAGCAATAGCAGAGTGTGCCAAACACTGGCAAGGGGGAGCTGACTATAGCACCCATAAGCCCACCCCCAACAAGACACTGTCTCCAGGAGGTGTTAATTCCCAAATCTCCATCAGCTGGGAACCTAGCATTCAGAACACCCGAGTTTAATCAAACCACCACAACCAGCTTTTAAAGAAAAGTCTTAATACCCCTTAGAAATTTATAGCATGACTAAACATAATTTGTAGATTCTTGAAACAAGTAATTTGAAAATGTAATCTTAAATTTGGAGTCAACATTGCTGGGTTGAGTTTTTTTCGACTGATACTTTTCATACACGTACATCTAAATTGAATTTTATCTCTTCCTTCCCCAGGTTTCCTCAGAAACAGAAAACAGGCCCCCAGGGTTCATAGCAGAACCAGACTGGCAGCACAAAGATGTGGGTGGACTGTAAAGTAGCTAGCCCATGAAATATTAAAGAGGAGACACAGATACTGACTTACAGCGTGATGTGCCCCGGATACACTAAGGTAATGCTTTCTCTTCCCAGGGAGCAGCCCCTTGCTGGGGAACCCCCACAGGCTTCTACAAAGAGCGACTCACAGTGAACAGGAGAGTTGTGCTGCAAGGAAAGGCCAGCGTCTGAGCAACCTCTCTCAGTAATGACTCCAGTTAGAAAAACAAATTTAAAGAATGAAAATACAAAGATGGGTACTCCCTGGCCCTGACCCAGGAAGCATGCTTAGGTAGTGGTCAGGTAGGAGATGCCTTACTAGATTTTATTTTTATTTATTTATTTATTAGAGAAAGAGAAAGGGGGAGAGAGAGAGAGTGAGAATGGGCATGCCAGGGCCTCTAGCCACTGTAAATGAACTCCAGATGCATGTGTGACCATGTGTATTTGGCTTACGTGGGACCTGGAGAATTGAACCGGGGTCCTTAGGCTTCGCAGGCATGTGTCTGAACCACTAAGCCATCTCTCCAGACCCTTTTTGAGACTTTATTTTTACTTATTTATTTATTAGAGACAGAGAAAGGGAGAGAGAGAGTGGAAATGCCTTAGTAGAAATCATCACTCCTGACTTCACTAAGAATATTTTCCTTGGTGGGGAATGGATCCAAGGTCTTGTGCCTACTAGGCAAGAATTCTATCACTGAACTACATCCCAGACCTAGGATAGACTTTTTTAAAAAAAGATTTTATTTTTATTTATTTATTAGAGACAGAGAGAGGAACGAGACAAAGAGAGAGTGAGAGTGGGCATGCCAGGGTCTCTACCCACTGCAAACAAACTCCAGACGCATGCACCCCCTTGTGCATCTGGCTTACGTGGGACCTGGAGAATTGAACTAGGGTCCTTAGGCTTTGCAGGCATGTGCCTTTACTGCTAAGCCATCTCTCCAGCCCCTAGGACAGATTTTTATTTGCTGAATTAAGGACTATCATTTACCCATTGCACTATCAGGGATGGGCAGCATGAATGAGAAAAGCCACAGGAGGACGGATGGCTTTACTGTCAGCAAGGAGAGGATGGTGTGAGCCAGAGAAACACAGATCAGTGGGAGAAAGCTGGCTTTTATTTTTAAAACGTATTTATTGTGTGTGCGCATGTGTGCATGTGTATGACTGTCTCTCGCTGAACATGGAGCGCAATCTGTCTAAACCAGCTAGCTAGTGAGCCCTGGGGATGCTCCTGTCTCTGCCGGCTTAACGGTAAGATTACAGGAGCAGGCCGCTGCAGCCAGCCTTTATGTGGGTCCTGGGGATCCAAAGTCAGTACCCGCAGAAGTCACTCTCATGCTTGTGCAGCAACCACTTTACCTATGGGCATCGCCAGCCCCACATGTGGCTTTTCTTTCTTTCCTTCTTTCTTTCTTTCTTTCTTTCTTTCTTTCTTTCTTTCTTTCTTTCTTCCTTCCTTCCTTCCTTCCTTCCTTCCTTCCTTCCTTTCTTTTTTTAACGATTTTATATTTATTTATTAGAGACAGAGAGGGGGACAGAGAGAGAAAGAGTGAGAATGGGCACGCCAGGGCTTCTAAAAGTATATTTAAAAGTATATTTGGGGGGCTGGAGAGATGGCTTAGCAGTTAAGGTACTTGCCTGTGAAACCTAAAGACCCATGTTCAACTCTCCAGGTTCCACGTAAGCCAGAAGCACAGAGTGATGCAAGCATGCAAGGGTGCACATGCACACAAGGTGGTGCACCTGTCTGAAGTTTGATTGCAGTGGCTGGAGGCTCTGGCACACCAATTCTCTCTCTCTCTCTTCCTCTTGATCTCACTCTCTCTTTCTCTTGCATAAAAAAGCTAGTCTGTTGGGCTTGCCTTAAAACACACAAAAAAAGTATATTTGGGACTAAAGAGACGGCTTAGTAGATAAGGCATTTGCCTGCAAAGCCTAAGGACCCAGGTTCGATTCCCCAGTACCCATGTAAGCCAGATGCAAAGGTGGCATATGCATCTGGAGTTTGTTTGCAGTCACTGGAGGCCCTGGTGTGCCTATTCTATATCCCCCCCTTTCTCCCTCTCTCTCTCAAATAAATAAACAAACACATAATTTTTTTAAAAAAGAATATATTTGTGGGTTGGAGAGATGGCTTAGTAGTTAAGGTGTTTGTCTGCAAAGCCAAAGGACCCATGTGTAGGGCATGGTTGAAGGCCCCTGGGTTACTGGAGGTTTAGGCAGACCTGAGCTGTCAGGCATGACTAAGGGCCCCAGACCCCAAGGTTGCAGTGAGCCTGGACCCCGCCAAATCTTGAGACCGGCAGGAGTAAGGCCATCCCATCCCCCCAGCCCAGGGCACCTGGACATCCTGATAAGAGTTAGGTTTTGCTTTCCCCCACAGCCAATGACCTTTGTCCACTTATGTCACTATATGTTAATGAGGTATCAGCCAGCAGCCTTCTCACAGCCAATCCCCCTAAGACCCATTCCCTATACCTTTTCCCACCACTACTTACAGCACGTGACCCTTTCCTGCTCACCCAAAGTCCCTACATGCTAATTAGGCATCAGTTAGACCTCTGTACTAACCAATCCCCTTATGACCTGTGCCTCTTCTGGCTCTTTCACAAACGCTTATAAACCCGTTCCCCTGACAATAACAAGCTGCCCTCTGATGCTGCCTCCTGGGTGTTTCTTCCCGGTGCACTTACAGCCACTCAAGATCCTGCTCCACAGTTGCCTGGATGTCTCTGGGGAAACACTGCCACAGGGACCCCAGGAACCACACCCATGTTTGACTCTCCAGATCACACATTAGCCAGATGCACAAAGGTGAGGCACGCGCAATGCCGCACATGTCCACTAGGTGGCACAAGTGTCTAGTGTTCAATTGTAGTGGCTGAGGCCCTGGCATGACAATTTCTTTCAGTCTGTCTGTCTGTCTGTCTCTCTCTCTAAAATAAAAAAAGTATATTTGTATTCATTTATTTGTAAGCAAAGAGACAATGAGAGAATAAGAACAGGCTTGCTAGGGCAAATGAACTCCAGATGCAAGTGCCACTTGGTGCAATTGGTTTTCCATGGGTACTGGGGAATTAAACCTGGGCTTATCCAGTTCTGCAGGCTTTGCAAGAAAGCGTCTTTTAACTGCTGAGCCATCTCTCCAGCCCTCAATATTCAATATTCAGTCAGTATGAATACGGCCTTCCAAATTTCTTTCTCCCAGGGACTATACATGATTCCTAGTTGTAACCAATGTTTTCAGCAAAAACACTTTTTTTAAGGTCCTGTGAAACATCAGAGCAGCTTGAGCCATGGAAGGTTTCAATCTAAGATCAATAGCATTCTACTGCACACATTAAGAAAACAAAATTGGGCTGGAGAGATGTCTTAGCGGTTAAGGCGCCTTAAGAATGCCGGTTCCAATCTCCAGGTCCCACATTTAGCCAGATGCAAAGTGACGCAAGGACGCAATGCTGCACTTGCCCACAAGGGGGCGCACACATCTGGATTTCGTTTGCAGCAGCTGAGAGGCTGCTGGTGCACCCATTCTCTATCTGTCTCCCTCTCTCTGTGTGTCTCTCGCCAAAAAAAAAAAAAGAAAGAAAGAAAGAAAAGAAAAGAAAGTCACCCTTGACCATGTCCTCACCTCAAACGAGCTTTCTGAGCTCCCTCTCAGTGCTCCCAGCTCTGCCTTCAGCTTCTCGTTCTCGTGACTCAAGACCGCCAGGCGCTCCTTCGCTGCTTTGCTCTGTAGCTCGAAAAGCTGGCGCTCTTCCTTCTGCTTCTCTGTCCAGGCCGAAAGCTCCTCAAACCGTCCTTTCATAGCTTGATTATTGAGCTTCATGGCTTCTGTGTGGAGTTCACAAAGAGGGAGTTACCAGCAGGAAATGAATGGAATTATGTGAGTCAGCCTTCCTCTTTGACCAGTTCACTATAGAATCTAAATATGCCACAGTGGCCTGAGCTAAGGGGACAGCAGGAGATGAGTGGGTTTTGCATGTACATCACACTAGCACACCTAAACATCCTTTGTAGTCCATAAAAGGCCCAAGAAGGGCCAGGTGAGGTGGCTCATGTCTGTAATCCTAGCACTTGGGAGCCTGGGCAAGAGGCTTATTGATTTAGAGCCAGCCTATGCTACATGAACCCCATCTCATAAACAAATAAATAGCTAGGCATGGTAATACATGCCTGTAATCCCAGCACTTGGGAAGCAGAGCTAGGAGGATCAAGGCCAGCCGGGACTACATGAGACTTTGTTCCAAAAAACAAAGTGTCCCCCCCCCCAAATAAAATTGATTTAGAAGCCAGGCGTGGTGGCGCACGCCTTTAATCCCAGCACTTGGGAGGCAGAGGTAAGAGGATCGCCGTGAGTTCAAGGCCAGCCTGAGACTACGTAGTGAATTCCAAGTCAGCCTGGTCTAGCGTGAGACCTTACCTTGAAAAACCAAAAAAAAAAATAAATAAATAAATTGATTTAGATACATAAATTCCTATTAATGAGCAGAGTCTTAACACTCTTTCATTAGAACACTTGTCCAGCCAAAAACCTTGGCTTGAGATATCAGAATCCTGCGCCCCCCCCCCCACCATCATCTCATCTCATTGCAGCCCAGGGTGGTGCTGAATTGGGGATTCTCCTACTTCTCTCTTTGGAGCTAGGATTATAGCATTCAGCCACCATGCCCAGCTCAGGATGCTTTCTCTTGACAGGTAATATTTACAACTGTTTAATCAATCACCTTTTCCCTCTTTTTAAAAAGAATATTTTAATTTTACTTATTTGATAGGGAGTGGGGTGCACCAGGGTCTCCAGCCACTGCAAACAAACTCCAGACGCATGCGTCCCCTTGTGCATCTGGCTTACATGGGTCCTGGGAAATCGAACCTGGGTCCTTTGGCTTTATAGGCAAACGCCTTAACCCTTAAGCCATCCCTCCAGGCCCACCTTTTCCCTCTTAAATGGACTAACCTGAGATGGAATAATTTCTTTTGTACAGTGCTAGGGATCCATCTCAGAGCCTGGTAAGCTCTCTGTCACTGAACTACATACACCCTCAGCCCCTAAACAAAATACTTTTTTGGAGACAAGGTCTCTCATTGGCCTAGAGCTCAAAATTAGGCTAGACTGGTTAGTCAGTGAGCTCCAGGGATCTTCTTGTTTCAACCCTGAGCTTTGGGACCGCAGCCTTGCCCCACCATGCCTGGCATTAAAAAAAAATTATTTATTTGCAAGCAGAGAGGAGATAAAAGAGAGGCAGACAGAGAGAGAATGGGTTCGCCAGGGCCTCTAGCCGCTGCAAACGAACTCCAGATGCATGTACCCCCTCGTGCATCTGGCTTACATGGATCCTGGAGAATTGAACCAGGATCCTTTGGCTTTGCAGGCAAATGCCTTAACTGCTAAGCCATTTCTCCTGCCCAAGCCTGGCATTTGTACAGAGGTACTGAGGATTGAACTGAGGTCCTCATGCCTGCAAGACAAGTGCTTTCGCCACTTCCTCCCCAGCCCTAAACAGAATACTTTTATATTCCTACTTATATCCAGAGATAAACAGAAAGTACCCAAATGCATCCTGTGCTGTTTCTTCCCCAGGGAAACAGCCCGAGATGCGAGCTCACCGCCAAGCCTCCTTCTGAAGGGATTCTGGTTTCTGAGGAGAGAATGGGCAGACACAGCCGCTAACCTTTCAGCTGGTGGTTCTCAACCAGGAGTTCCTTCATCTGCTGCAGCAGCTCCTCTGGGGTGAATGTATCCAAGCTGGGGTGAGCCAGACTGGGGGGTCCATTTCCTGGGACTTCACTGGGGCTGTCCCCCTTTTCAGTCAGGGAGCTCAGAGGTTGGTGGGACATGGCAGCAGTTCCTATGGAAAAGTCATATACTAGAAACCCCAGGTGCAAAGAAACACATTCCTCTGAAGTCTGTAATAAGCCACCATGTGTGGCCCAACAGATTTTATTTTTATTTTTATTTTTGGTTTTTCAAGGTAAGGTCTCGCTCTAGCCCAGGCTGACCTGGAATTCACTCTATAATCTCAGGGTGGCCTCAAACTCATGGCGATCCTCCTACCTCTGTCTCCCAAGTGCTGGGATTAAAGGCGTGTGCCACCACGCCTGGCTCCCCAACAGATTTTTTTTTTTTTTTGAAAAATCTATGCAGGTATCTACAGATGTGCTTGGTTTCATCTTGGCATATGTACAAATCTACACCCCCCCACACACACCAAGTCAGTTCCCTTCTTAATTATTTTGAGTCAGAGTCTAGCTATGTGGTCCAGGTGACCTCAAACTTAACAACCTTCCTGCTTCAGCCTCCTGAGCTAACAGCTTTACCAAGCATATATGCCCAGAAACAAATTTCCTTTTGAATGGTTTTTCCAAAAAGAAGGGAAAGAAGAGAGGAAAGGAAGAGAGGGGAGGAGGAGGCAGGGGAAAAGGAGAGAAGGAAAGGGTAAAGATGCTCCCTTAAAGCTTGTTACATGTGTTTCCCTCCTTCACCTTTACAAGCTATACGATAGTAAAGCTAAAATTAGTTCCAATTGTCACATTAGTGCTTCTCACTCTTTCTGGTTGTTTACATCTCACAAAAACACTAGGAAGCAAGCAGGAATGTGCTAAGGGAGGCAGTAGAAAAATCACTGTACCAATAGCCAAATATGTGGCCTTGGAAGTGACCTGACCTCTGGGGATTATTTACTAGCTAATGGTGATCATTCCTGGCTCAGCAACCCTTCAAATATATGCTTAACTTCCCAATAAGATCACAGTCCCGCCTTCAGAACAGACACACCCACCACCGCAGGCATGCTAAGGTGTCTCACTAAACCATCCACCTGTCTGCTTATGGTAAATTGTTAATCCAATGTCATTAGGAAAAGTTATCCTGTAATTCAAATGTCATAGTGAGTAAGAAGTTATGGCAAACGTAAGCATGCAACGACTTCCAAAATTTTACTGAAATCAACTTAAAGTAATTTTGAATAACTCATGACATTAGAATATTCCAAAGAGCCGGGCGTGGTGGTGCACGCCTTTAATCCCAGCACTCAGGAGGCAGAGGTAGGAGGATTGAGTGAGTTCAAGGCCACCCTGAGAGTACATAGTGAATTCCAGGTCAGCCTGGGCTAGAGTGAGACCCTACCTTGAAAAGCCAAAAAATAAGCCAGGCATGGTGGCTCACAACTTTAATCCCAGCACTTGGGAGGCAGAAGTAGGAGGGTTGCTGTGAGTTCGAGGCTACCCTGAGACTACATAGTGAATTCCAGGTCAGCCTGAATTAGAGTGAGACCCTACCTCGAAAAACCAAAATAAATAAATAAATAAATAAATAAATAAATAAATAAATAATTTTTACAAAGCCAAAAAATAAAAAAAAAATTAAAAAGAATATCTTAAAGGCATCATCCTATGTTACCACTGTATGGTGCACATGTGAAATATCTATTGGTAGAGTGCCAGTTAGAGAACACTGAAGTCTCTGAGCTTGTAGCTTCATCTTGAGCCGCATTCAATTGCACACAGAGACACACAGCTATGTCTTTGCACATGTCTTCAAAGAGTACAGAAATTGGGGAAAAAAGTATTCTGAGGTTCTATCTAATAACAGAATTGCTCATGAAAATCCAACTGACCTGGATATGAAGCACCATTTCTATTCTTAAAAATATATATTTATTTATTTATTTGAGAGAGTGAGAGACAAAGAGGCAGAGAGAGAGAGAGAGAATGGGCATGCCAGGGCATCCAGCCACTGCAAACGAACTCCAGACTCATGCGCTTCCTTATGCATTTGACTTACATGGGTCCTGGGGAATCCAACCAAGGTCCTTTGACTTCGCAGGCAAACGCCTTAAAAGTGCTAAGCCATCTCTCCAGCCCTGAAGCACCATTTCTAAACAAAGATGATGTTTAGAATGATGGGCATGAGGTGCATGTCTATAATGCCAGCACATGGGAAGCTTAGGCAGGATTGCCTTAAGTCTGAGGCCAGGCAGGGCTATATATTGAGTTTTTTGCTAGTCTGGGCTACAGTGTTTGATTCTCACAAAACAACAAAGATATTTAGTGATTAAGTACATATTAACTGAGCACAGGCTTTGGCAAAATTTCACTAACAAGGAAGATTGAGAACTAGATGGTAGGTAAAAAAAAAAAAAATTTAAAAAAAGGCAAAATCTCCTAGCTTTTATTTCCAGCTGCTGCCTGAATTCTTAACAATAGACATTATTTTTCTTCATCCGCAAGGTCAAGTAATTATAGCAATGCCCTGACCTGGTAGACACAGGCATAAATCTCATTTTTGTGTTGGCCCTAAACATAATCTACTCTGACTTATTCAACGCAAGAATGCCTTGTCTGGCTCCTGTGGTGCATGGACACATAGAGCAGGCTTGGATATGAGTGACAGAACACACCAGCAGTGACCCCAGCAGGCACTGTCACTTCCATTACAGGACGGTTCTGACTGCCAGAAAGTCGTGTGCCAAACAGAATCTACCTTACGCTGACTTCTGCTCACTGAACACCAGACAAAAGGAAGCCTAGTTCTTTACCCCAACACAGTTGAGTCTTCACATTTTCCAATAAAGTACTGACAGGACCAATCCCTACCTTAGTTCTAAATGATAAAAACCTGTCTCTTGATCAGAACCAATAGCTGGCCGTGGCAGAGTGAAGTATGCATTCACAAAGGGCCAGAGCAGATTCCAAGAGTGCATGAGAAAACCCATCAGCACCGTGGGCTGAGAATGCCACTGTGATCCTGTGATCGCTAAGACCCCAGAAGCAGACTTAATGGAGTTGCTAAAGCAGGAACCTGGGAGTAATGCTTTTTTCCTCCCATTCCCTCTTCTCCCAAGTTACTTCCACCTCCGAAATGCTTCTAAAGCCCACCACCCTCTCTAGCCCCATAGGCTAAAGCTCGGCCCTTTATTTTGCCTGCACTTCAGCAATGTTGGGTTCCGTGAAGAACAGGGGTTTTGTCTCCTGCCGTGTTCCCACAGCTAAAACATCTTGTTACACATGTAAGGAACAATTTACCCAACAGATATCTTTAGAATGAATTCCAAAAGCATTCATCTTTCCATTTCAATCCCACCACCATCAAAACCTCTGAACATATGCATGTATGTATGTATGTACATATATATATGCATACACACACACACACACACATAATCTGTGGGGCTGGGGATTAAACGGAAGCTTTACACATGCCATCGCTCCACCACCTCCAGCCCTCATGGCTTGTTCTGTGACTCACCCCGTGAGTACAAGCATTCTCATGAGAGGTTTAAAGACACACGTGGCTCTACTTATCCATGCACCAGTGTCACCTCCTCATGTAACCGTTTGTACCACAGGAAAAGGCTCCCCGTTCCCTACTTTCCTAGTCTCCGTGTCCTTCCCTCTCCTGCGTCCTCTGCCTGAAATATCTGGCTCCCACTGGCCCTGGCAAACTTCCACAGGGCTATTTCAATGTCCAGCTCACATATGCATTTCCACCTCAGCCCTTTTGGTAATTACTGCCATCACCTTACCCCGTCTATTTTCTCTCTATTTTTTCCTTGCTAGAGATTTGCACACAGCAGGCTCCCAGCAAGTGTTTACTGAAATGAAATGAAAATACAGCATAATAATGTCTTTTTAAGTCTTACACCTGTAAAACGCTCCTGCCGCGTAAGCTGGCATTGTTGTGAATTTCCTACAGTCCTATGACATTCACTCCCAGACTTTTAAAACATATTTAAAAAAATCAGGCCGGGCATGGTGGCGCATGCCTTTAATTCCAGCACTTGGGAGGCGGAGGTAGGAGGATTGCTGAGTTCAAGGCCACCCTGAGACTACATAGTGAATTCCAGGTCAGCCTGGACTAGAGTGAGACCCTACTCGAAAAACCAAAAAAAAAAAAAAAAAAAAAAACAACACAAAACAACAACAACAAGAAAAAAAAACCTGTTTTTTCCCATCACTACAAAGCCATCTAGATAGTCTTTCTTTTTTAAATTTTAATTATTCCTTTATTTGCATGTGTGAGAGAGAAAGAGAAAGACAGACAAACAGAAAGAAAGAATGAACCAGGGTCACCAGCTGCTGCAAACAAATGCCAGACACACCATGCCACTTTGGGGTCTGCCTTTATGTGGGTGACTGGGAAATTAAACCATGGCCAGCAGGCTTTGCAAGGAAATGCCTTTAAAAGCTGAGCTGGCTCCCCAGTTCCTAGATGTTATTTCATAACATATTTTAATACTTATTTATTTATTTATTTGAGAGCAACACAAACATAGAGACAGAGAGAGAGAGAGAGAGAGAGAGAGGGAGGGAGCGAATGGGCACACCAGGGCCTCCAGCCACTGCAAATGAACTCCAGATACATGTGCCACTTTGTGCATCTGGCTTACGCGGATACTGGGGAATTGAGTCTCAAACCAGGGGCCTTAGGCTTCACAGGCAAGCGCTTAAATGCTAAGCCAACTCTCTAGCACAACAGGTCTAATTTTTAATCTTTCTTTTCCCAAGGTAAGGTCTTACTGTAGTCCAGGCTGACCTGTAACTCACTCTGTAGTCTCAGGCTGGCCTTGAATTCTTAGCAGTCCTCCTACCTCTGCCTCCCTAGTGCTGGGATTAAAAGCATGTGCCACCATGCCCAGCCAGATGTAATTTTAGAAGTGTTTAATTTCTTCCTCTTTTTGGATCTTGGGGTTACTAGTCCTTAAATTCTAAATAACTTATTAAATATGGCAAGTTTCTATAAAAGTCAGGAAAGCAGGTCTGAGACCATGTGCTACCAGGTAGGAAGGTAATACACTGCCCAATTCCTTTCAAGCTTGTTGGGGAACTTCTTAGCCTCTTCAAATGTTTATTCTTTCTCTTCCTCTCTCTTTCTCTCTAACACACACACACACAGCATAATATGAAACCTACAAATCAGTTGTAAAAACTGCACTGTTACTTTTATAATGTTGTACACGACCCAGAAAAACTCAAACTGGTTCAGTGTAAAAACAGATCAAAGACACGCACACTGAAAACACTCGTAGGCCTTTCTCTGCAGACCACAATGAAACTTCACTCGACAGATGCAATCTGGTGCCGCCCTTGGTTGTGGCCTAGGCTTTGCAAAGGCCCTCTACCTCATTATGGGCTTCCCACGTCTCCCCTTAGATCAAACGATCCCCCGGCTTTCTAAGGGCTCTGGTTTTCTATTCCATCCTTTAACACCTCTGTCATACATTTCTACACTAGAGTCCTGTTCGTGGTGGTGGCCAGGCTAGAGGCTAGTTTCATTTCTCGGTGCCTCCTTTACTGCCTCCAATTCAAAGATTGCCTACGTAAAAGCAATTCTTTTGAGGTTCTCAGCCTATCAAATATTCTCTCTCTTCATATGTATATTATATATACATATATATGCATGTGTATATCTTCACACACACACATACGCGTATGTACATATCACACTCTCCCAGGCAGAATCCCAGCCTCCTCTGAGGTACCCACCTTGGAGAGGGGTCGCTATTCCTGGGCCACCTCTCTAAATAGTGTCTTCAGGTGTTCCAAAGGTGTACCTTTTACCCACTTCCTCCTTATAATGAACGGTCTGCTTAATCGTTCACCTGTGGGAGGCTATCACCTTCAAACCACCTCAGTGACCTGCACGTGAAGTCCCCTACAGCCAGACAAGCAGGCGTCTTACCATTCTGAAGGAAGAAGGGTTCCCGGGGGTGGCCGCCACCCCCACTCCCACCCCGTGGCCCTTTCACACCGGATCGGGATCCTCCCGGGCCTGGATGTCTTCCCGGGGCGGAGGGACCCCCGGCCGGCCCGCTTCATCACCCTCACCCGGGCAGGCAGGCTCGGGAGCGTGCGCGGCCCCAGGAACCGCTTCCAGGGCGGAGAGCAGTCGCCGCTCGCCCAGCCCCTGCCGCCCCCAGCCCGGGCTCACCAGCCGCGCGATCGGCTTCTTTCGGCGGCGTCACTGCTCCCGCGGCATCCTTCCCGGGAGGAGAGCTCCGGGACGGGCGCCGGAGCCTGTCGGGGCCACTGCCGGGGACGCGGCCGGACAGCGGCAGGGTGACGCGCGACCTCGCGACCCGCCCCGCGCCGCTCAGCTGACCGCCGCCCCGCCCCCGGGGAATTTCCCGGGCCACGCCCCTCAGGCCCCGCCCCCCGCATCGCCGCCTGGGGATCTAGATAGACCCCGCCCCGCCCGCGCCTGCACGGGAGGTGTTGGATTACACGGGTGGGAGATCCCGCACAGGCCAGAGTCACGAAGGTCGCCGAGCCCCTCGGAAAGACGAGTGTCGCCTGCAGGCATCTTCAGAGCGAGGCCCTCATCTGTGATTGGGGGGAGATGCTCTTGATTGCTGGGATTCCCCAGGCAGAGAAAGTCTGATTGACTTGCATTATACCCGGGAGTCAGTTTTTGACTATGCGAGGAGGGATCAGGAGAGTCGCCCTGGTTTGCGTGTTCGAGGACTGAGATGGCTGGTTGATGCCACGGGTGAGAGCTGGGGTTTCTCGCAAGTGGGTTCAGGGCCAAGGCGAGTGGACAGAAATTAGGGCGGGGTCCCAAGAGAGAGTGTGAGCGAACCTTTGTGCTCAAAGTAAAAAAAGGGTGGGGTGGGGCTGGAGAGATGGCTTAGTGGTTAAGGCACCTGCCTCCTAAGCCTAAAGAACGCTGGTTCCAATCTCCAGGTCCCACGTTTAGCCAGATGCAAAGTGACGCAAGGGCGCAATGCCGCACTTGACCACAAGGGGGCGCACGCATCTGGATTTCGTTCACAGCAGCTGAGACTGCTGGCACGCCTATCTCTGTCTTCCTCTCCCTCTCTGTCTCTTTCAAAAATAAAAAAAAAAGGGGGTGTGGTGAAAATTATCATGGTTGGTTGTCTAGACTTATGAAAGCTGTCAATAAAAATGTTTTATTTACTGGGCGTTGTGGCGCACACCTTTGATCCCAGCACTCGGGAGGCAGAGGTAGGAGGATTGCCATGAATTCGAGGCCACCCTGAGACTACATAGCTAATTCCAGGTCAGCCTGGACCAGAGTGAGACCCTACCTCGAAAAACAAAAAAAAAAAAAAAAAAAGCCCACAAAAGTTTTATTTATTTATTTACTTAACAGAGGGAAAGAGGTAGAGTGAGAAAAAGAGAGAATGGGCGCTCCAGGGCCTCCAGTCACTGCAAACAAACTCCAGATGCCTGTGCCCCATTGTACATCTGGCTAACGTTGGTCTAGGGGAATCAAACCTGGGTCTTTTGGCTTTGCAGGCAAGTGCCTTAACCGCTAAGGCATCTCTCCAGCCCAATAAAAAGGGTTTTTTTTAGAGTGTTATAATGGGGAAGAACTTGGTTTATGGATGAAAGGGCTGTTCAGTGGGGATATGGAGACTCTCCGTGCACCTGCTCACTTGTTGCAGGAACAAATCCTAATCTACAAAGGGAACTGACACCCAAATCCTTCCCGGTATAGTGGCCATTGACCAGACTTCCCGCTGCTAATCCCTGGACCCCACCCTGATGCTAACCGGAGAGCAGGGCAGGGCAAGTCTAAGAATATGGAAACAAGCCCAAATCAGTTTCCTCTGCACTCCTGAGGCAGTTTAGGGTGACTTGGGCCCCTGAAAGTAAAAGCAAGGAGTGTCTTTGAGCCTGCCCTATGAGGTCAGAGAAGGATCTGGCCTCTTCTCTTGCTTAAAGGAGTTCCCTAAATCTGTTTGTCCATAAACCACCTGAATCCCTCCCTCGGAATGAGCTCCCTTTTCCTAAAATTAAGATTCCTGGAAACCCGATCCTGGCACTGTGGTTGGTCAAACTCAGCCCCAAAACTTAGCATCATGGCTGATTAGCTCAATCCCCACTCAGAATTTAAAAGTGACCTCGATTTGGGGCACTAGTGGGGCTTCAACCCCCTCCTGCCTTCTCATGGGCAGGAGCTCTCTCTACTTTTTCCTCTATCCTTCAGTTAATCTAATAATCTCTCTAAACTTTACCCTCTCAGCTGTAGATTTCAATTTGAATTAGACAAAAAAAAAATCTAGGGACACCCCAAAATTACTGGTGCATTAGAGTAACACCAAAGTCATTGGTCTGTTGGCATTTATTGGTGCATTGTTGTAATCCCAACGTTATCAGTGCATTGGTATATATTGATGCATTGTCAGGGAACCCCAAAGTCCCCATATCACTCTTTTAAAAAATATTTTGTTTAGTTATTTATTTGAGAAAGAGGAAGAGAGAGAGGGAAAGAGGCAGATAGAAAGAGAGTGGGAGCACCAGGGCCTCTAGCCACTGCAAACAAACTCCAGACACGTGCACCACCTTGTGCATCTGGCTTTATGGGTACTGGGGAATCGAACCTGGGTCCTTTGGCTTTGTAGGCAAGTGCCCTAACCACTAAGCCATCTCTCCAGCTCCCCATATCACTCTTACGCTACAGTTAACACAGAAGAGTTCCATGACCCCTTCGTCATTGGTTTCTCCCCACCAAGAGCCAGGTGACACTAGCTGTGTGTCCTGTCATTCTACTCAATTCTGTCACAATGAACTGGGCTATGGTAGAAGATCCCACAGGTCTTAGAAGGACTCAGCCCCACAGGCTCCTTCCCACTTCCAAGACCAATCGCAAGCCTCAGGTTGTGTTGCCCAAGGGTCAGCCTGCCATACCTGCTGTCAGTTGGGAGTTCCAGGACTACCCCTGTAGCTCTTATTAATTTACTTAACGCAGCTCACAGAATTTAGGGAAACGCTTATGTTTACAAGTTTATTACAAAGGGTGGTTTATTTGGCTGATTAAAATAGCTGGGTGGAGAGTTACATAGGGCCACATCTGAAGTACCCTAAGGGCAAGAAAGTTCTGGCCCCATAGAGTGGGGATATGCCCCGCTCTTGATACAGGAATTGTGGGGTTCCTCTACCAATGCAGCAATATACAGCAACACACAATAATTTGGGGTGTTCCCAGAACCTAACTTGTCTTATGACTTTGAAGAATGAAATATACAGAGCAGAGGGTAAGGTTCAGAGAGGTTTTATTTTAGCTTGAAGATTTCCCCCAATCCCCATCCCCTCGCTCTAGTCCAGTCTGACCCAGAACTCACTATGTGGTCTCAGGCTGGCCTCGAGCTCACAGAGATCCTCCTACCTATGCCTCCCAAGTGCTGAAATTAAAGGCTTAATGTTTTAGTCCAGAACATAAGAGAAGGAAGCGAGGTGGAGCTATTGCCCCAGAAAGCAAGAGGTGGTTTCAGAACACCCTCCCCCCACCCCATCAAGGCTCAGGTTGTGGTGTTTTTTCCTAATTTATTTATTTTTTTTTTAATTTGAGAGAGATAGATAGAGGAAAGAGGCAGGGAGAGAGATAATGGGCATGCCAGGCCCTCTAGCCACTGGAAACGAACTCCAGATGCATGTGCCACCTTGTGCATCTGGCTTATGTGGGTCCTGGGGAATGGAACCTGGATGCGTTGGCTTTGCAGGCAAGTGCCTTAACCACTAAGCTATTTCTCCAGCCCAAGTTGTGTTTTTTTAAATTTATTTATTTTTTATGAGCTTGTGAATGGGCAGCTGGTTTGGCCAGTCTGGTGCTGGGGTCAAGTGTCTGCAGTCATGATCTTAATTCTCTAGGAAGGGAGTGGAAGGACTCCCAAAAGGAGCAGAGATTATGAAAGGCCAGTGTAATGTGTAAAAGTGTAATGACCTAAATTTTCCCCTATAGGCCCAAGAACAATTCCTGCCCTTAGCCAGGAGAAAGGTATTCACTTTTGGGTTGGTCACCACTAAGCTTGCATAGCCAATTTCTGTTTCCCATCACTTTTACCTTCCCGGAATCCCTGTGTGTTCAGATATCCAGAAACTCATGGGCTAGGGATGGAACTCAGTTGGTCGAGTACTTGCCTAGCATGCACGGAGCCCCAGGTTTCATTCCCAGCATGGCATAAACCAGGTGTGGTGGTACAGTCTATGATCCCAGCACTCAAAAGGTAAGTAAGAGGATCAAGAGTTCAAGGTCATTCTCAACTACATAGTAAGTTTGAGGCTAGCCTGGACTACATGAAACCCTATCTTCAAACCAAACAAAAACACATTAACGGGGGTGGAGAGATGACTCAGCACTTAAGACACATGCCTGCAAAACCTAATGACCCGGATTCAGTTCCCCAGTATACATAAAGCCAGATGCACAAAGTGGCGCATACATTAGGGGTTGTTTGCAGTGGCTGGAGGCCCTGGCATGCCCATTCTCTCTGTCTCTCTTCTCTCTCTCTTGCAAATAATAAATAAAAACATTTTTTAAAACCCTAACAAACAAACTCAGAAACTCTCCAAGCCTCATCCTTTTGGGCTTTTATGAAAGTTACCTTACATAAACATAACTGATTAAATCACTGGACTTTGGTGATCAACTTGACCTGCAGCCACGTCCCTTCCCGTTCCCCAAGGTTGGGGGATAGAATGGAAAATACCAGGAGACCAGTCCCCATTCTGAGTTATCTAGGGCCTGGCAGCTCCCAATCATTTTATTCCCAGGAAATGAGAACAAGATCAAATACATATTCCACAATATTTTAGGGGGTTATCAGGTCAATAACTGTCCCCTGACTCAGTTTAGAACCCTAAAGGAGGGTGAGCTGAGTGGAAAGGGCTGCCATATATAGAGTGAGCTGGGGAAAGATGCAGCAAATAGGAGCTTAAAAAAAAATCAGTGCTGGGCTGGAGCGATGGCTCAGCAGTTAAGGTGCTTCTCTGCAAAGCCTAATGACCTGGGCTCAATTCCCAAGTATCCACGTAAAGCTAGACGCACAAAGTGGTGACTGCATCTAGAATTTGTTTACAATGCTAAAGGCCCTGGTGTGCTCTCTCTGTGTGTCTCTCTCTACATGGAAATAAATAAATGAATAGATAAAATACTTTTAAAAATCAATGCACTATGGACAGAACTGATGTCATTCATTAAGAGAGCTTAGGAGAGAGAGGGAGGGAAGGGGAAATGAGAAAGTTCTTGAGATTTTGTTCACGTACTGGAATAATTCAGGCAGAACAGATTCTGTCACATTCCATGTGTTAAATAAAAATTACAGAATGCTATTGTTTTGGACTAAGCTCCCTCACCAGGCCCCCACACACCAGGCTATAAATAAAAATGGAGTCCTACACTATCAAGTTAAGTTCTTTAGCAAGCTTAAACTAACCTGTTTATCTGAGCTAAGGATTAAAGAGATAAGGCACTTCAGTACTTACAACAATGCCTGGCACTTGCTGTTAGCTGCTATTGGAGCAGGGCTGCTCCAGTGGAAAGGTCCTTTCAACCAGGCGTGGTGGCGCACGTCTTTAATCCCAGCACTCAGCAGGCAGAGGTCGGAGGATCGCCGTGAGTTCAAGGCCACCCTGAGACTACAGAGTGAATTCCAGGTCAGCCTGGGCTACAGTGAGACCCTACCTCAAAAAACAAAATGCAGGGTCCTATGGTAAAGCCCAAGAGCAGTAGTATCAGGGGACCAGCAACAGAAGAGACAAGGGACGTTAGCCGCGGAGACCAATTATTAGCGGTTTGTCTCTGAAGTTTTCTTTCTTTGAGATTTTCTCTAACTAAAGCCAGTGTGTGTCGGGTTATTTCTGATTGGCACAACAAGTTTTACCTAAAGCCATACATAGGCCCTTGTTTCATGAAAAGTAAGTCTAATCTTCTATTTTGTCCCCTCTACTTTCAAGGCCAAGGAGTGGTTACGATGATCTAGTGAGGGCCCTTCCAATGTCCCAATATGGTGTCTCTTCATCAGAACTCTGTCACTGAGCTGAAAGGGATGGGGACAAACAGGGTGTGTCTGAAAAGCAGCCTTGACTGCCGTAACAATGGACTCCTGGACTCTTTGTAAGACTTGGATAGAAAGAAGCCTTTCATTAGTAAAGTCAGTTATCTGATTAAGATCCATCAAGGAAGGATGGGGGGTATTCATACATTTACATAAGGGGGACACCTGGCCCTTAACTGGGTGAAGGGAGGGAGTCCCACCCATCCTTTGCCAGTCTCTAGGGTTAATTTAGTTAAAGTCTCCTTCAAGGGCTGACTCATCCTTTCTACCTGTCCTGAACTTTGGGGATGATAGACTCAATGTAATTTCCAATTACTCCCCAGCGTCTTGGTCAATTCCCTTGACACAAAGGCAGGCCCATTATGGGATCCTATCTTGAGGGGCAACCCATAGTGGGGAATTATCTCTAACAATTTCTTAGTCACTATTTGGGCTCAGACTTGGTTGAGGAAGCTTCTATCCATCCTGAAAAGGTATCAACATAAATAAATACCTATATCTGTACTGATCTGGCTTTACCGCTGTGAAATCAACTTCCCAATATCTACCTGGCTCTGTTCCCCTTTTTCTTTCACCCCCATTGGTGGCACCTTACCAGAGGAGGCATTTGTCTGTTGGCAGGCCTGACAGCAGGTGGTATTGTCCTTGATGACTGAGTCGGTACCTGGGAACAAAAGCTCTTCAAAAGCTCTTTCCTTATTGGCTAGCTTGTTGCTGCGTAAGTGAGTTTCTCTGTGTAGTTGTTCAGCCAGTCTCTGCCCTAGGGCTTGGGGCAGCAACAGTCATCCATTCGGTCGTTGGTACCATCCTTGTGGGGTGGGGTCTGCTCCTTAATCAGATGAGAGGTGAGCTGTAGGTTTTGTTCTGTGTATGTTGGTCGCTCAAGAAGAGTGGGTGCCAGGAGGGTGACCAGACAATGTGATGGATGCTGAGAGGCAGCACTCTTTACTGCTAGGTCTGCCGGTCTGCTCCCTCTTGTTTCTGTGGTCTCCTGCTTCTGATGACCTGGACAATGAATTATAGCAGCTGCCCAAATGGCAGCCAATAAGTCCAGAGTTTCATTTTTATTTTTGATGTTTTTAACCTTCTGCTGTTAATAGCCCTTGTTCCCCATAGATGGCCCCACATACATGTGCCGTAGCAAAGGCATAACGGCTGTCTGTGTAGATATTCAGTCTTGTCTTTTCTCAATATCAGAGCCTTGGTCAGCACTGTCAGTTCAGCCTTCTGAGCTGATGTACCTTGAGGTAGGACCTCAGCCCACAGGGGTTCTTCCAAAGTCACCACAGCCACCCCTGCACACCTGATTCTGTCCATGACAAAGCTGCTGCCATCAGAATACATAACCGGATTAGGGTCCTGCTGAGCCGCATCTGTCAGGTCTGGGCGGAGTCCTTGGAAGGCAGAGGTGATCACTACACAGTCATGTAGAGGACTTGATGTCTCCTCGGTTTCAGGCACCAGGGAGGCTGGGTTCAAAGCCTCTGTTTGGCAAAACTGTATTCTTGGTTGGTCTAAGAGCAAGACCTGATAGTGGGTTACGTTAGAGTTGGAGATCCATCAATCTAGGGGGCTTTTTAATTTTTTTTTACTTTTTAAAATTTTTATTTATTTATTATTAGAGACAGAGGAAGAGAGAGGGAGAGAGAGTGAGAATACCTGTGCCAGGGCCTCTAGCCAAACAAATTCCAGATGCATGTGCCACCATGTGCATCTGGCTTACGTGGGACCTGGAGAATTGAACCAGGGTCCTTAGGCTTCACAGGCATGTGCCTTAACCATTAAGCCATCTCTCCAGCTCTGTGGGGCTTTTTAAAAGAGTGTCTATTGCATGTGGTGCCATAATTGATAAGGTCTGGCCCAAGGTTAATTTGTCAGCATCCTTTGTCAGAATAGAAGCAGCTTCAATAGCCTGGAGACAAGGGGGGCACCCAGCGGCTACTGGGTCTAACTTCTTAGATAAGTAGGCCTCTGGGCGATGCCATGGCTCAGGTCTTTGGGTTAGGAGACCCCTAGTTGTCCCCTTCTTTTCATCCATGTGCAAGTGGAAGGGTTTGGTTAAGTCTGGAAGCGCCACGGCAGGGGCTGATGTCAGAGCTGACTTTAGTTCTTGGAATACTTATTCCTCATTTTCAGTCCAATTAAAAGCTTTTTCTTGCCCTCTTGTAGCCTCATGTAGAGGCTTGGCTAATTAAGCAAACCTTGGAATCCAAATTCTGCAATACCCCACAACTACGAGGAATTCTTGGATTTGTTTGTCAGTCTGAGGCATGGGGATCTGGGTGATGGCCTGAATTCTAGAGGCTGACAGCACCCTCGTACCTCCTTGGAGTTCGTATCCCAAGTAAGTTGCCTTACGCACGCACAGCTGAGCCTTCCTGGCCGATACATGATAGTCCAGATGTTGTGTGGTGTTCAGGAGATGCTCTGTGGCAGAGAGGTGTTCCTCCTCTGTTTCTGCAGCTCGGAGGTCATCCAAGTACTGCAGGAGAATTGCCTCAGGTGTTTCCTTGCGAAAGGTCTGCCAGTCTCTATGAAGGGCCTCATCTATGAGGGTGGGGGGATTCTTAAATCCCCGTGGAAGCCTAGTCCTGGTTAGTTGCCCACTGGTGCCTTTTTCCAGGTCCATTCAAAGGCAAAAAATGGGCTGACTTCCCTTTGTCAATGGGATACTGAAGAAAGCATCTTTTAGGTCCAGCACAGTGTAAGTTTGCCTCTCGGTGGAATCATACGGAGCAAAGTACAAGGGCTGTCTCATAGGGCCCTATGTCTTCTGGAAGGTAGCCACCATAGCCTTAGCCATTTTCTTAGCCTGTCTATCTTCTGGAGTGTCTCTATAATTATATACCCTGGCAGTAATTTCTACTAACTCTGAAAGAAGTTTACCCTCAAAGCCTTCTATTTTCTGAATTTCCTTTCTAATATCTGGTGTGGACTGAGTTACAAAAGCAATGTTAACAGCTCGCCTGTTCTCAGGGGCTTCAGGATCTATAGGGGAGTATGTCATGACTGCCTCCTGCAGTCTTTCTAGGACAGCATCAGGGGATTCTGTGGGCCCTTGGGTCACTTCAGTCACCTTAGACAAATTTTTAGGGTGCTGAGAGGCTTGCCAGAGACCATCCATCAGAGTCTGAAAGAGGTTAAGGGACCCCCAACCTTCAGTGGTGTTGGGATCCCAGTCTGTGTGCAAGGGAAAGCCTCGTCAATAACATTGGGGTTCTCTGTGGGGCGGCTGTCAGCTCCCAACACTAGTTTCTTGGCTTCCCTTCTGATTCTGTCATGTTCCTCTGTGGTGAAGAGGGTCTGCAAGAGTTGCTGACAGTCCTCCCATGTGGGCTGATGGGTATAGAAGACTGTCTCAAGAAGGGATATCAAAGACCAATGGGATGACCCAAAAGGCAACATAGTGCTGAGAAGAAGGGATGGAGGAGTGCCCAGCACTGAAACATCTCTGTCACACCCTGCAAGGCTCAGGGACCGTTGCGGAAGAGGGGGCAGATAGAATGGAAGAGCCAAAGGAAGGGGTACAACTTCTTACAATGCAACTGTGCAGACAGAAATTGGCCTCAATATCCATGACCTTGCAGTGCCTAGCAATACCTTCGCAAGACCCTCAAAATGGAAGAAAAAGATGATGACATCAAATTAAAAGAGAGACTAATGGAAAGAGGGAGGGGATATGATGAGATTGGAGTTCTAAAGTGGAATGGGGGGAGGGGAGGGAAATATCATGTGTTTTTTGTATTTAAGTATAGAAGTTGTCAATAAAAAAAAAACAACAAAAAAAAAGAAGGGCTATCAGAGAACCTGCTTTAAATCAGACTTAGGTTTAGCAATGAGAATGGGGATGCTGGGGAACCGAACCTAGGTCTTTGGGCTTCCCAGACAAGCACCTTAACCATTAAGCCATCATTTACTTGATGCCTTTTTAAAATCATCTGTTTATAACCTGATATACATTTTAGGTAAGTCTGATGTTTGCCTTATGTAAGGAGTTTGTAACTTGATCAAGTGCCTTGACTCAGTTTACCTATTTAATCTTTTGTCTACTGAGAAATTTCATCCAACATATGTGACTTTAGGTGTTCAAAAGAGAAGAACTATAAAGAGAAACAAAGTTATATGCATTTGTCGTTTCCTTTTCCTTGTCAGAGACAATTGGCCATTTTGTCTGGACAGAGTCAGGGGGTCACATGGCTTAAATTTTCAGGAGTCTGAGATGAAGGGGGCGTCATCCCTTTTTCAGAGTCCAGCTTGCCATGACTTTAAGTAGCATATAACAGTAAGCAGGAGCAAAAGGAAGTGGCAGAGCAGAGAGCTAAGCATCCTGACATTCCTTGTCTTACTCTGAAGTTGTTTGTTTTCACCTAGGAAATTTATTTTACCCATTTGTAATACATGAGGTGATAAGGTCTTGTCTTTGTCTAACCTTGTTAGACCTCCAAAGAATATGAATTACATCTGTGTTTGTGACTTTGTGACCCACCTAGCACAGGACATTACCTGTGTCTGATGTAAGCAGAATTTACATTAAGTCTATGCCCCTGTATAAAACTTTTAGAGCATCCTTAGAGTCTGTAAACAGTTGAAAAATCTTTAAGTTTAGGCATGGTGTTTAGGTTTAGCCTGAAAATTAGCTTTCTGTTCCTTCTAAAAGGAAATTAATTTTAGGCAAAATTTGGTCTTTTTAGATCTCTTTCTACATATGCACATCTTTATCCACATACTTTAACATCCTGATCTAAGTTCCACTAAAAAAGCATTTTTTTTTTTTTCGAGGTAGGATCTCACTCCAGCCCAGGCTGACCTGGAATTCACTTTGTAGCCTCAGGGTGGCCTTGCACTCACTGTGATCCTCCTACCTCTCTGCCTCCTGAGTGCTGGGATTAAAGACGTGCGCCACCACACCTGGCTCAAAAAGCATTTTTAACAAGCATTCTATGTAAAAATACCTTCCCAGTTTCTTCAGTCATCTCATCTCAACCCATAATTAACCATCTTTCTTATAAGACTATTAAGAGACACTACATCAAATTGATTAATCTTATTACCCTCTGACGAAGAAGCAAGTAGTTTGGCTCCAAAGAGTTAATCATTTTACTACTGGAAATTTGTAGAGAAAAAGCCTTCCTTAGGATTTAGGTCTCCAAAAATTTCTACCTGACAACCAGGCTTGTTTTATAATACCAGTATATATACCTTCAGATTTTATATAACCCACTGATGTGAAATAGCTCCTATTAATAAACTCCATGAAATACACTTCCTATGCATACAGGCAAAAATAAAAAAAATTCAACACAGAGGTTTTCAGCTCCAGCTCCAGCAGGATTTCTCAGTGACCTTGCAGCCCAAGTACGCAGAGTCTTCAGCAATAGGGTCTTACCATCTATTCCTGGTGGGAAACCAAGAGTCTTGGCAATGGCCTGTAATGCTTTGGGGGCATCAGGGACCTCCCTGGCCAACAACTCACTGGAACGTATCCCATCCCTGGCACTGAACATTTTCTAGTAATGATCTATAGCTTGTGGGTGTTCCATTGTCAAAAAATGTAGGTTTCCATATGACTTATTCATATCCTCTTAGATTTCGATTAACCCTCCCCCAACTCTCCCTTTACTCAGTCTTTTACCCTGGCCTCACTTACGACTTTCCACCCCCAGTAATCTGTTCTTCTACTTACATATGTACAGCACCATCCTCTCACGTCCCCTCCTTCCTCCCTTTTTATCCCCTTTCCGTCTCCTTTCTAGCTTACTGGCTGATTTTCTTTCTTTCTTTCTTTCTTTTTTTTTTTAAAACTTGTTTACTTATTTGCACATGTATGGGTAACAAGGGCCTCTGTGTCTGCAAATGAATGCCAAACACTTTAACCACTTGTTTTGCATTGGACTTACATGGGTGGCTTGGGAATTGAACTTGGGCCAGCAGGCTTTGCAAACAAGTACCTTAACAGCTGAGCTGCCTTTAACCACTGAATAATCTTCCCAGCCCCTGATTATTGCTGTTCTTAGAGCTAGTTCTGGTTTGTCACTGTAAAATGACAACTGTTTCTGTCCCTTCCATTTTCATTCCTTTCCACCCTTAAAGCAGGGTTTTTCTATGTGGTTCAGTGTGGCAGTTTGATTCAGGGGTCCCCCATAAACTTAGGTTTTCTGAATGCTAGGTCCCCAGATGATGGCAATTTGGAATTGAGGCCTCCTGGAGGCAGTGTATTGCTGAGGGTGGGTTTATGGGTATTATAGTCAGCTTCCTCTTGCCAGTGTTTGGAATACTTTCGGTGGCTGTTGTCCATCTGCTATTGGCCAGGAGGTGATGTCCACCCTCTGCTCATGCCATTATTTTCCCCTGCCATCATGGAGCTTCCCCTTGAGTCTGTAAGACAAAATAAAACTTTTCTCCCCAACAAGCTGCTCTTGGTCAGATGTTTTCTGCCAGCAATCGGAATCTGACTGCAACCCTTAGGTTGCCCTCAAGATGGCAATCCCCTGCCTCTACCTTGGCCTCCCAAGTGTTTGAGTTACAGGCTTGTGCCTCCAGGTCTTGCTAATAATTCTGCTTTAAAGGAAATGAGAAAAATCTTGTATTATGGCAAATGTGGCTGGGAACACTGAGTCAATTTAGCCTGAGTAACATGTTTCACCATGGAAGAGGTTGCATGCACTTTTATAGTCTGTAAAATAGTCCCAGAACAACAATCAAAAAAGCCATAAATCTGTACCCTTATTAGTTACACTGACGGGGACATCAGGGCTATAGCAAGGTAGGAGAAATCTCTTCTATAAGTTCCAGATTTTATACCTTTCCTACGTTTAGTATTGGTCAAGGTGGGCTAAGCTTTGTCACATGTTCGAGAAATTTCCATAATAGGAGATTGTTAATCCAGATACAAAAGTTAAGCTAAATGGCTATTAAAGAGTGTAATAGCCCAAGGTGATTGTCATCAGTGCCACATTGCTGGTGAATATCCAAGCCAGGCACAGCTTAATGGAGAAAGGGATTTATTTCAAGTTTACAGATCCAGGAGGGGATGTTCCATCAGTGGCAGAAGAAGTTGCTCCCGGTTGGAGAGATGGCTTAGCGGTTAAGGCACCTACCTGTGAAGCCTAAGAACGCTTGTTCAAATCCCGAGGTCCTGGGCTGGAGAGATGGCTTAGCGGTTAAGGCGCCTGCCTGCTAAGCCTAAGAACCGGGTTCCAATCTCCAGGTCCCACGTTTAGCCAGATGCAAAGTGACACAAGGGTGCAATGCATCTGGATTTCGTTCACAGCAGCTGAGAGACTGCTGGCGCGCCCATTCTCTATCTGTCTCCCTCTCCCCCTCTCTCTGTCTGTCTCTCTCTGTGTATCTCTCCAAAAATAAAAAATAAAAATAAAAATAAATTATTCAAATCCTGAGGTCCCATGTTTAGCCAGACGTAAAAGAGATGCAAGCGAGCAATGTGCACCCATTCTTTCTCTGCCTCTTCCTCCCTCTCTCTGTCTCTCTCTGTCAAATGAGAGAGAGAAGCTGCTCCAATATATCCAAACACAGGGCAACCATCACCAACGTGCAAACACCCAAAACACCTGAATTGGCTAGAATTCAGATCTACTTCCAAACACACCTTAGGACTGGACTCCCAGGATCCACCTCCAGTGACACTTTTTTTTTTGTTTGTTTGTTTATCAAGGTAGGGTCTTGCTCTCTAGGTCAGGCTGACCTGGAATTCACTATGTAGTCTCAGGGTGGCTTTGAACTCACAGTGATCCACCTACCTCTGCCTCCCAAGTGCTGGGATTAACGGTGTGTGACACCATACCCCAACTACAGATTAATTTTTAAACTTTTTTGTTTGTTTGTTTTTTTGAGGTAGGGTCTCACTCTAGCTCAGGCTAACCTGGAATTCACTATGTAGTCTCAGGGTGGCCTTGAACTCTCGGCGATCCTCCTACCCCTGCCTCCCAAGTGCTGGGATTAAAGACGTGCACCGCCATGCCTGGCTCAAAAAGCATTTTTAACAAGCATTCTATGTAAAAATACCTTCCCAGTTTCTTCAGTCATCTCATCTCAACCCATAATTAACCATCTTTCTTATAAGATTATTAAGAGACACTACATGAAATTGATTCCTCTTACTGGCTGATTTTCTTTTTCTTTCTTTTTTTTTTTTTTTTAAATCTTGTTTACTTATTTGCACATGTATGGGTAACAAGGGCCTCTGTGTCTGCAAATGAATGCCAAACACTTTAACCACTTGTTTTGCATTGGACTTACATGGGTGGCTTGGGAATTGAACTTGGGCCAGCAGGCTTTGCAAACAAGTACCTTAACAGCTGAGCTGCCTTTAACCACTGAATAATCTTCCCAGCCCCTGATTATTGCTGTTCTTAGAGCTAGTTCTGGTTTGTCACTGTAAAATGACAACTGTTTCTGTCCCTTCCATTTTCATTCCTTTCCACCCTTAAAGCAGGGTTTTTCTATGTGGTTCAGTGTGGCAGTTTGATTCAGGGTCCCCATAAACTTAGGTTTTCTGAATGCTAGGTCCCCAGATGATGGCAATTTTGAATTGAGGCCTCCTGAGGCAGTGTATTGCTGAGGGTGGGTTTATGGGTATTATAGTCAGCTTCCTCTTGCCAGTGTTTGGAATACTTTCGGTGGCTGTTGTCCATCTGCTATTGGTCAGGAGGTGATGTCCACCTCTGCTCATGCCATTATTTTCCCCTGCCATCATGGAACTTCCCTTGAGTCTGTAAGAGCCAAAATAAAACTTTCTCTCCCGACAAGCTGCTCTTGGTCAGATGTTTTCTGCCAGCAATCGGAACTCTGACTGCAACCCTTAGGTTGCCCTCAAGATGGCAATCCCCTGCCTCTACCTTGGCCTCCCAAGTGTTTGAGTTACAGGCTTGTGCCTCCAGGTCTTGTAATAATTCTGCTTTAAAGGAAATGAGAAAAATCTTGTATTATGGCAAATGGCTGGGAACACAGAGTCAATTTAGCCTGAGTAACATGTTTCACCATGGAAGAGGTTGCATGCACTTTTTATAGTCTGTAAAATAGTCCCAGAACAACAATCAAAAAAAGCCATAAATCTGTACCCTTATTAGTTACACTGACGGGGACATCAGGGCTATAGCAAGGTAGGAGAAATCTCTTCTAAGTTCCAGATTTTATACCTTTCCTACGTTTAGTATTGGTCAAGGTGGGCTAAGCTTTGTCACATGTTAGAAATTTCCATAATAGGAGATTGTTAATCCAGATACAAAAGTTAAGCTAAATGGCTATTAAAGAGTGTATTAGCCCAAGGTGATTGTCATCAGTGCCACATTGCTGGTGAATATCCAAGCCAGGCACAGCTTAATCGGAGAAAGGATTTATTTCAAGTTACAGATCCAGGAGGATGTTCCATCAGTGGCAGAAGAAGTTGCTCGGTTGGAGAGATGAAGTGTTAAGGCACCTACCTGTGAAGCCTAAGAACGCTTGTTCAAATCCCCGAGGTCCTGGGCTGGAGAGATGGCTTAGCGGGTTAAGGCGCCTGCCTGCTAAGCCTAAGAACCGGGTTCCAATCTCCAGGTCCCACGTTTAGCCAGATGCAAAGTGACACAAGGGTGCAATGCATCTAGATTTCGTTCACAGCAGCTGAGAGACTGCTGGCGCCCCATTCTCTATCTGTCTCCTCTCCCCCCTCTCTGTCTGTCTCTCTGTATCTCTCCAAAAATAAAAATAAAAATAAAAATAAATTATTCAAATCCTGAGGTCCCATGTTTAGCCAGGCGTAAAAAGAGATGCAAGCGAGCAATGTGCACCCATTCTTTCTCTGCCTCTTCCTCCTTCTCTCTCTCTCTCTCTGTCAAATGAGAGAGAAGCTGCTCCAATATATCCAAACACAGGGCAACCATCACCAACGTGCAAACACCAAAAACACCTGAATTGGCTAGAATTCAGATCTACTTCAAACACACCTTAGGACTGGACTCCCAGGATCCACCTCCAGTGACACTTTTTTTTTTTTTGTTTTGTTTATCAAGGTAGGGTCTTGCTCTCTAGGTCAGGCTGACCTGGAATTCACTATGTGATCTCAGGGTGGCTTTGAACTCACAGTGATCCACCTACCTCTGCCTCCCAAGTGCTGGGATTAACGGTGTGTGACACCATACTTTAACTACAGATTAATTTTTAAACTTTTTGTTTGTTTGTTTTTTTGAGGTAGGGTCTCACTCTAGCTCAGGCTAACCTGGAATTCACTATGTAGTCTCAGGGTGGCCTTGAACTCTCGGCGATCCTCCTACCCCTGCCTCCCAAGTGCTGGGATTAAAGACGTGCACCGCCATGCCTGGCTCAAAAAGCATTTTTAACAAGCATTCTATGTAAAAATACCTTCCCAGTTTCTTCAGTCATCTCATCTCAACCCATAATTAACCATCTTTCTTATAAGATTATTAAGAGACACTACATGAAATTGATTAATCTTATTACCCTTTGACGAAGAAGCAAGTAGTGCTTTTTTTTGAGGTAGGGTTTCTCTCTGGCTCAGGCTGACCTGGAACTCACTATGTAGTCTCAGGGTGGCCTTGAACTCCCTCTGCCTCCCAAGTGCTGGGATTAAAGGCGTGCACCACCACACCCAGCTTGAGAACGCACTCTTAAGGGGTGGGAGTGGACAATGGCCAAAGGGACTATTGTAGACTACACTGTAGTAGGTAGACTTTGTGCTATTTCTAAATTCTCTAGAACAGAAACCGAGGGGCATTTTCGTGTCCAGGTGACCCATCTCATTTGGATGAACTATTAAGGAAAGAGGCAAGTCTTTGTTCTCTACCAAAAAACCTCCACTAGAGTAATCTTAGAACTTTCAGGAAGTTCATAATGTCAGGTCTCCACCCAGGGCCAGAGATGTAACTCTTGTCCCGTTCTTTTGGCCAGTAATCAAAGTCCTGCAGTTTCACTTCCTGGTTTTACAAACTGCTCATTACGAGGGAGGGGTCATCTCCACTGACCTTTGAGCCAGCTAACTGGTCACCTACCATCGCCAGGAACCAAAGGTTCTAGATAGCTGAAGTCAGGCAGCCTGTCGTTTTTCAGAGGAGTTCAGTTCATAGCCTGCATGGCCCAGTTTGGGGTTTCCGGTTGCCCTCCCACTTCTTGAGCAGCTAGAATCTCACTGCAGCTACTGGCGTGACGACATGAGTCTTTGCTGTCGCACCAACGTGGCAGTGTGCTGGGGATCCGTGCGATATTAATTTGTATGCCATGCCCCTTGTGTTCCTCCTAACCCCTGACGCCCCTGTTGCTGACTGATAGCCTTCTGTGTTTCCTACCCCAGTGGCACCTATAGGATTTAAAGCAACAGCTCGCAGAAAAATAACTTTTCTTGCAGTTACTGGAGAAGCCCAGTTATCAATCAGTCCATTATCTACCTAGGTATCTAGAGGGACATGGGACAGAGCCAAGGTGGGATGGGTTCTTACAGCAGATGTACGGAGAGGTGAGACTCCCAGCTCTGGAGAAAGGAGAGGCCCGGTGGTCTCCTGAGTACACAGGATGTTTCATTTCAGATAGGGAACTCGGGGTGACAGCTATGCAGTGCATCTAATTATACCTCGGGAACCTTTGATTCTGGTGTCTGGACTTGCTATTGAAGATAGCAGGGCAGCCTTCTCTTTCCTTAGGCAAATTCTGTGTTTTACTGTTTTCTAGTTTATATTTTTATTTATTTATTTGACAGAGAAAGCGGGAGAAAGAGAGAGAATGGGCACAAACCTGGGTCTTTTGGTGTTGCAGGCAAACGCCTTAACTGCTAAGCCATCCTTCCAACCCTGTTTTACTGTTTTTAATTTTATTTATTTTATTTTTTTATTTATTTTATTTTATTTTATTTTATTTTATTTTATTTTATTTTTTGGTTTTTCAAGGTAGGGTCTCACTCAGGCCCAGGCTGACCTGGAATTAACTATGTAGTCTCAGGGTGGCCTCAAACTCACAGCGATCCTCCTACCTCTTCCTCCCGAGTGCTGGGATTAAAGGCGTGCGCCACCACGCCCGGCTTAATTTTAATTTTTAAAATCAAGGCAGGGTCTCACTCCAGCCCAGGCTAACCTGGAAGTTACTCTGTAGTCCCAGGCTGGCCTTGAATTCATGGTGAGCCTTCTACTTCTGCCTCCTGAGTTCTGGGAGTAAAGGCATGTGTTACTATGCCCAGATAAGGTTTTGCGAGGTAAGGTCTCACTCTGGTCCAGGCTGACCTGGAATTAACTATGTAGTCTCAAGGTGGCCTCGAACTCTCAGCGATTCTCCTACCTCTGCCTCCCAAGTGCTGGGATTAAAGGCGTGCGCCACCACACCCGGCAATTTTTTATATATTTTTTAGGGCTGGAAAGATGATTTAGCAGTTATGGCGCATACCTGCAAAGCCTAAGGACCCCATTTCAATTCTCCAGGTCCCACATAAGCCAGATGCACAAGGGGGTACATGCATCTGGAGTTCCTTTGCAGTGGCTAGAGGCCCTGGCGCACCCATTCTCCCTCTCCCCCTCTTTCTCTCCCTCTCCCCCTCTCTCTGCCTCTAATAAAGAAATAAATAAATTTTTAAAATTTATTTGCAAGCAGAGAGAGAGAGAGAGAGAAAGAAGAGAAGTAGACAGGGAGAAATGGGCCTCTAGCCACTGTAAACAAACTTCAGATGCATGTGCTTCTTGTGAATCTTGCTTATCTGAGAATTGAATCGGGATCTTTTGGCTTTGCAGGCAAACACCTTAACTGCTAAGCCATTTCTCCAGCCCCAAATGCTGTGTTTTATAATGAAGGCATTATTAAACAGGACAGGCTGAAGAATAAATAGCCTTTGTTTCAATGGGTAATCAAAGCCCTCCTAGATTTTTTTACAATATTTTTAAAATTTTTTGTTTTTCGAGGTAGGGTCTCACACTAGCCCAGGCTGACCTTGAGTGTAGTAGTCTCAGGGTGGCCTTGAACTCACATCCATCCTCCTACCTCTGCCTCCCAAGTGCTGGGATTAAAGGGGTGCATCACCATAGTTGACTTTTAACTTTATATTTATTTATTTATTTATTTATTTATTTATTCATTTATTTATTTATGAGAGAGAGACAGAGACAGAGGGAGGGAGAGATGAAAGAGCATACCAAAGCTTCCAGCCACTGCAAACGAACTCCAGACGCATGTGCCCCTTGTGCATCTGGCTTACATGGGTCCTAGGGAATCAAACCTGGGTCCTTTGGCTTTGCAGGCAAATGCCTTAACCACTGAACTATCTATCTAGCCCCCTCCTAGATTTTTGCATGACTTTAGGGACAGAGACTCTTCCTTCTAAAAACCACAGTGATGCCAAAGAATGGGTTTCCCCACACTCAAGGATTTCTTACATACATGTGGGCTGACATTGGATTTAAAGAAAGTAAAGCTGTGTAATATTTAATACATAGCTGAACGGATAGACTGCTGTTATACTTGGTGCACTAGATACAAAAGACTACATGGACCATGAGTCAGCATAGATGAAATGGCCCGAATAGGGAAACATACAGCAAGCAGACCAGTCGTTGTCTGGGGGGGGGGGTGGGCTTTGCTTGCTAACAAGCCCAAGGGAATTTCAGGGAGCGTGATGAAAGTATTCAAAACTGGACTGTGATAACGGAACAGTGATGTAAGTGTAAGCAAGAGTCACTGAATTGCCGTCCTCACCATGGGGTGAAATTTATGGCAGACAGATGTTCAGCCACAACTCTTGAGACAAAGTGATCAATGAGCAGTTAGGTTTGTAGCCGGAAGTTGCTTCTGCAGTATGGTGCTCCTGACCTTTTCCTCTCACAGATGCTATGTAGAAAGGATCAGATCCTGGGACAAGTTCTCACAACTTCCAGCAGTCAGGCTACATAGCAGATGGAAAAATGTCTGCTGGACCTAGAACTATGAATATTTTCCTAATAAAAATTGGGAAAGGAAGGCATCTATTGTTTACACTGAACCTATGTTTGCTAAACCTCCACTGGCTAAATACGATAAACACGATACATTCAGAAGGTGTTGCTGGGTTGGTTGGTGGTGTAGCTACGATGGGTTGATAGCATGGGGTTTTGAATCTTTTTAATTGTTTTTTGATTTTTCAAGGTAGGGTCCTCATCTAACCCAGGCTGACCTGGAATTCACTATGTAGTTGCAGGGTGGCCTTGAACTCACATCGGTCCTCCTGCTTCTGCTTCCTGAGTGCTGGGATTAAAGGCATGCGTCACCACACCCAGCTCAAGTTTTAACATACGTTTAATGGTGTATAATAGTCATTTGTGCATGTATGCCTGTTGGTATGTGCGTGCGTGCGTGCATACGTGTGTGTAGAAGCCAAAGGACAAGCCTGAGTATCACTCCCCCGCACTGTCTACCTTGTTTTTTGTTTGAGACAGGGTCTCTCACTGGCCTGGAACACATCAAGTAGCATAATCCAGCTGACTAGTGAACCCCAGGGATCTGCCCGTCTTTGCCTCCCCAATGTTGGGATTACAAACACAGGTCACCCCAGCCAGATTTTTAAAAATTTGTCATTTATTTTATTAGTTATGCTCATAAGGTGAATACATTCATGTTGGTGCCATCGTTAGCCTCCTCCCTGTTCTCCCCCCTCCAAAGGGACCCTCCTCATTGGGCAATGTGGGTCATGCATTGTGGGGTAGCCATCAGTTATGGGGAAGAGGCAATGTCTCTGTGCATAATGACCCAACTTGTGGCTTTAAAAATCTTCGCCCCCTCTTCTGCGAATTTCCCTGAGCCACGTTGGGTTCGTTTTAGGTCTACTTCAGTGATGAGGTCTTGGGAGCCTCTGTGTCTCTGGATCTCTGGTTTAGTGGGAGTTGAGTGTTTTCTGTGTCTATTTCCGTCAGCCTTGTACACAACCAGATTTTTTTATGTGGATTCTGGGGATTGAACTCAGGGTCTCATGCTTGTAGGGTGTGGTGGTTTGATTCAGGTGTCTCCCATAAATTTATGTATTCCAAATGATCCTCCTGGAGGTAATATATTGTAGCCAGCTTCCTCTTGCCAGTGTTTGGCATACTGCTGCTGTTGTCCACCTGATGTTGACCAAGAGAAGATGTCCACTCTCTGCTCATGCTATCATTTCCCCCTGCCATCATGGAACTTCCCTCGAGTCTGTAAGCCAAAAATCAACCCTTTCCTCCCATAAACTGCTCTTGGTCAGGTGTTTTCTGCCAGCAGTGTGAAGCTGACTGCAACACAGGACAAGCACTCTGTCGACTGAGCTAATTCTCACCTCCCCACTCCCCCCCCCTTTTAAATTGAAACAGAGTTTTGCTTTGTGTAGGTAAGTCTGGCTTGGGACTATGTATCCCAGGCTGGCCTTGAATTCACAATCCTCCTGCCTCAGCCTCCTGTTGCAGATGTTTGCAGCCTGCCTGGATTGTAATGGTGTTATATAAGTTTGGCCCATAGCTATTTATTCACTGATTAACTTGCCTTATCTCTCTTCATCTCCATCCTCTGGCTCTGGAAATTAAATCTAGAACATCTCAGATTTCTTTCATCTATTTACACATAACACCAAAACCCACTCTGGAACCTGGGGCTGGTTAGTAGTGTGTGCTTATAGTCCCAGCTGAGATAGGAGGATCTCAAGAGTCCATGAGTTCAAGGACAACCCAGGCAGCATATCAAGTCTCTAGGTCACATACAACTGTGTGGATGTATGGTGTGTCTCAAATCAAGAAAATAAAAAAACAAAAAGAACTCAAACAAGAGCCCTCCTTTCCAGAAGTCCTGCTTGGCAGCCTCTGTTTGATGAGTGAGGGGTTTGGCCATTGCAGCATCCATGAGAATGAAGCTATGGAGCTGGGCGTGGTGGCGCACGCCTTTAATCCCAGCACTTGGGAGGCAGAGGTAGGAGGATCACCATGAGTTCGAGGCCACCCTGAGACTACATAGTGAATTCCAGATCAGCCTGAGCTAGAGTGAGAACCTACCACAAAAAACAAAAACAAACAAACAAACAATAAAAGAATGAAGCTCTGGGATCAGGGTTCAAGCTGTAGCTCAAGTCCTAAGAACTAAAGTCAGATCCTGGGCTGGAGAAAAGGTGTAGCAGTCAAGGAACCTGCCTGTGAAGCCTAAGGACTCAGGTTCAATTCCCCAGGACCCATGTAAGTCAGATGCCAAGGTGGCACAGGCATCTGGAGTTCATTTGCAGTGGCTAGAGGACCTGGTGTGGCCATTCTATCGCTCTCTATCTGCCTCTGTATCTCTCTCTCTCTCTCTTTTTTTTTTTTTGGAGAGAGACGGGGGGGGCGGGGAGAGGAAGACAGGTAGAGATGGGTGCGCCAGCATTCTCTCAGCTGCTGCGAACGAAATCCAGTGCGCCCCCTTGTGGTCAAGTGCGGCGTTGTGCCCCTTTGCATCTGGCTAAACGTGGGACCTGGAGATTGGAACCAGCGTTCTTAGGCTTATGAGGCAGGCGCCTTAACCGCTAAGCCATCTCTTTAGCCCTGTTTTTTTTTTTTTTTTTTTTTTTGAGGTAGGGTCTCTCTCTGGTCCAGGCTGACCTGGAATTAACTTAGTCTTAGGGTGGCCTCGAACTCATGGCAATCCTCCTACCTCTGCCTCCCAAGTGCTGGGATTAAAGGTGTGTGGCAACATGCCTGGCTATCTCTCTTTCTCTCTTAAATAAGTAAATAAGTAAAATATTTTAAAAGAAAACAGATCCCAATTGGAGTTTATCCCTTTGGTAGTGGGCTGGTGCTCTGTAAACATATATATTTTTTAATTTCAAAATTACTTATAATAGCAGAATACTGCATCATATGCAGACAATTCGCTCAATAATCTACTTATATTGCATAACTAGTTATCTTTTATAACTTACAAGTATAAAATATGCAATAAATATACAATGTGGAGTAGCCTCTACATTCTCATTCAAGCTTGGAAATGAGGTTATAAAAACTTAACTGATTCAACCTCTTGCCATTCTGGAAATATCTTGGGCAAATGATGACGAAATTTTTTTTTCATTTTTTCCTTGGAATACTTTTGCGTATCTTTGTTATGCTGAAAAATCGTGTAAAAAATTCTTAAGGTTTGTTGGATAGAATGTCATCACTCAGTTGCTCCCAAATCAAAAGCTCTCTCATGCTCTTGTTCTTCATTTAAAACCCAAGAATACACTTGAATACCTCGGATAGTAAGGTGGTCAAATAAAGCTTTCCTCATTAGTAAGAAATCAGAAAGCCAGATGAGAAACGACCTTTGCACATGGTGTGTGGTTCTTTTAGCTTCAATATGAGAGAAGCATTGGGATTGCAAAACACTGTTCTCGAATGGGGACGAAGGGCAACAGGCCAGTAAAGAAAAGGCCAAGTATGAGCAAAATACACTGTAGACTGAGGAATATAGGAATATCTGAATTCTCTTTGTAGCGCTTTTCTACAATTTCATGACTGGCATTACCCCATACTGTTATGTGGTCTCGTTTATACTGCTTCACCAATTCTGAAACCTTCTAAATCAACACATTGTTGTTGACTTTGATATCGTTGGCAATGGGGATGTTTGGAAAGGCCTTGTAAACTTCCTTCAGTAATGGGATTTGGTTATCTTTTCTTTCACACTGGCATGCTTTTTTGTTTGCTTGTTTGTTTTTTCCTCACTCTGGTCCTGCCTGACCTGGAATTCCCTCTGTAGTCTCAGGGTGGACTCAAATTCACAGCGATCCTCCTTTCTTCCGAGTGCTGGGATTAAAGGCCTGGGCTACCACGGCCCAGCTTGGCATGCTTTTTGAAACGGGGCATCCAGTTTGCCAAGGAAAGGTGGAAGCTCACAATACTTGATTCAGAGATGTTTACGTTGATCCCAGTTGACCTCTTCAGATTTTCATCATTGTGACACTACAACTTGTTCATCTTTTGTGATGTGGCAATCCAGTTGTAGCATATCAGTTGCAACTGCTACTGCATGCTCAAAGGCTGCTATTGTATTCTCCACGTTTTCTCAGCAACTCCGCGGTGAGAGATGTGTTTGCAGAGGAATCGCTGCTTCTTCCTCTGGTGCAGCAAGGTCGGTATTGAAGCAGAACAATGAGGTCATCAAATACCCTCCCAGGGTAGGAAGAAGACAAAACGCCAGGGTGGACATCGTGCTTGGTCACCATGGGAGACGTCTCCCCACCTGCTGGGCCTTGGAATGCTGCTACAGTGCAGGCAAAAGCACCTGCTCACGCTCTGCTCACACTCTGTT
Organism: Orientallactaga sibirica; assembly: GCA_036365145.1. Taxonomy (NCBI): domain Eukaryota; kingdom Metazoa; phylum Chordata; class Mammalia; order Rodentia; family Dipodidae; genus Orientallactaga; species Orientallactaga sibirica. The sequence goes on from JAEOAD010002853.1 coordinate 4,180,899, forward strand.
CACCCCCCAGCTGCTGCCAGCCCTTAGCACCTGTAAATACATATTTTAAATATTTTATTTATTTATTTTTATTTGAGAGAGAGTGCCTGTAAACATTTTTACAAAATACTTTTATTTATATATTTGAGAGAAATATAGAGCTAGAGAGTGAGTGAGTATGAGTGTACTAGGGCCCTCTGCCAACTGCAAACAATGCCGGAGGCATGTATCATTTTGTGCATGTGGCTTTACTCGGGTACTGGAGAAAGTAAACCCAGGCCTTCAGGTGCAGGGAGCCGTAAGCAGTCGCCATTACAAGATGGCGCTGGCTCCTCCATATTAGACAGTGCCTTGGGAGAAAGGAGATTTTAAAAGTCAGTTTTAGTTTTTTCTTACAGTTTTTAAGGGCAAAAATGAACTTTTCCCTGGAAGAGCCTTTAAGGTTGGCAATTAAGGCAAGGAGGACTGAATTAATCCATGTGGCTAAAACGAAAGTTTTGTTCCAAGCGCCATGGAGGTTTTTTTTTGTTTAATAGTAATATATATGAGTACAACATAAGCATCTTTTTAGGTCTACCCACGTGGTGAGTTTCTTTTTTAGGTTTGCCCACGTGGTGCTTCTAAGATGGCGCCCCCATTCAAATGGGGCAGGACAAAAATGGCGGCACCGCAGAAGCGGTCTGTCGGAAACCCAAAAATGAGAGGAAAGAGAAAAGAACAAGAGATGTTGAAGTTTGGGATGGAGTTTTTATTTAAATGAGGAGGCAAAACATTTAAAGTCTCCTCTAATGCAGGATACGATCCTCCGGGGCCTCTCTGCCCCTTCCGAGGGGGCGGGCATGAATGAGCCTCGCCTATCTCCTCAAGTTTTTCCTTTAGACTTTTTTTTTTTTTTTTTTTGTCTCTTTTTTGACTGGATCCTATTTTTCCCTTTTGTTTCTTCCTAGGCCTAGCATGTGAGTCCCCGCTAGTATCTGACTCTGAAAGACTGTCCTGATGTTGGGCTAAAGCTCTTTGCCCCTCCCCAATTATTTTCGCATGTTTACCGCTATAAAACCCCAAACGAAACAGACAAAAACAGGCGAGGAAAGCCAGGGTCAGTCAAAAATCCATCAGAGAACAAAGCCGGGGATGACTTACCGACGTCTACCTCTCCGTGTGTCAAGTTCTGAATCTTCTTCGGCCCTCCGCCTGGCGTCTTTGAAAGGTCCGGCGTCCCGGGCTTTCGGCACCACTTTGCGGCGAGCCCTTCCCAACCAGCAGGAAAGGAACAGCCACAAACGAAGATCCTTCTTGTATCACAGTTTTATTGGAGAGCACTTGGTTAACAGATGAGTTGATGGCGGAGGGCGGGGCCCAAATCTGCAGCTGCTTTTATAGAGTGTACTGCTACAAGGCGTTTACTGATTGGTTGCGACCAGCTTGCCATCACCAGGTGCCACGGGATAGGCTTGGGACAGGTTGCGTCAAGCGCATGCGCATACCTTAGACACGGTTGGCGCCAAGGCACTGTCTAATATGGAGGAGCCAGCGCCATCTTGTAATGGCGACTGCTTACGGCTCCCTGCATTCAGGCTTTGCAAACAAATTCCTTTAACCACCAAGCCCTCTCTCCAGCCCTAAATATTGATCTTTTCACCATTTCATACATGTTCAATGAATTTTGATCATATTATTCCCCCATTGCCCTCTCTTATCCCCCTCCCACTTCTAATGAGCATTTTGTTCTTCTGGAGCCCCCCCTCCTACTTTCATGTCTTTTTTTTCTTTTTAAAAAATATTTTATTTATTTATTTATTTATTTATTTATTTATTTATTTATTTGCGAGAGAAAGAGAGGAAGAGGTAGATAGAGAAAAAGAGAGAATGGGCATGGTAGGACCTCCAGCCATTGCAAATGAACTCCAGATGCATGTGCACCCTTGTGCAGCTGGCTTACATGGGTCCTGAGGAACTGAACCAGGGTCCTTAGGCTTCACAGGCAAATGCCTTAACTGCTAAGTCATTTCCCCAGCCCTCATGTCTTTTTATTTTTGTGATCCTGTAATGGTCCAAAAATCGCTGAAGAAAGGCCCCAGCATCAAATAGTATGTAAAAGCATAGAGCGTTTGTTCTGCAGAATTAGCCAGCATGCTGTGGTCAACCACTCGTACAAAATGGCGATGATCCGAGGAGCTCACAGGCTCCCTTTTAAGCACAGCTAAAGGCATTTTGGCGGGCTTTTAGTCTTTTAACATGATTAGCTCATTTGTACAGTAACTGTAACTTGTGTTTTTTTGATTGGCAGAGGAGGTGACCTCCTAACGTGATTGGCTAAGAAAGCAGCAGTAATGTTTGTACATACTCAGTCCCAGAGCTCGCCCCTCCTGGAAATTGAAACTTTGGCTTAGTCAGGGCAGCACCTTACTGAGGCTACCATGGCGTCAGTTTGGTCCCTTCAACCCACTGAGTTTAACGGGGGCTGCTTGCATGAGCATGAGATTACTTAGTTGAACATGGGCAGCTCGCCATTGGCTACCACTGCAGACTCACCTTCCCCAACAATCATTAAACTGTCAGTAGCTCCTCAGGGAAGAGTGGGGGGAGTCTTGTGAACCCCTCCCTCCTTCATTAGGGATGGAATGGTCATGGGTCTAATCTTGTGCGTGTCCTCTGCAGGTAACCAAGCTGCTATGAGGTCATGTGTGTCACAGCTATGCTTTGTGTCTGGAAGGCAGTGTGTCATAGTTCTCCCACCTGCAGGCTCTTATCCTCCTTTCCTGCCCCTCTTCTGCAAGGCTGCCTGGGCCTTGGAGGGGGTGGTGCAGATATCTTATGCAGGGCTGAGCACTAACACTCACTTATTGCCAATACTTTAACGGGCTTTGAGTCTCTGCCACTCCCTGCAAAAAGAAGCTTCATTGACCAAGGCTGAGAGCAGCACTATTTTATGGGTATGGGCAGAAATATTTAGAAGGCAGTTTGACATGTCCAGTTAGCATTTATTAGAGACAGAGAGAGAGAGAGAGAGAGAGAGAGGGAGAGAGAATGGCACGCTAGGGCCTCTAGCCACTGCAAAAGAACTCCAGACACATGCGCCACCTTGTGGATCTGGCTTATGTGGGACCTGGAGAATTGAACCTGGATCCTTAGACTAAGCAGGCAGGCACCTTAATCACTAAGCCATCTCCCCAGCCCCTGGGCTTTTTTTTTTTTTTTTTGGTTTTGCAAGGTAGGGTCTCACTCTGGTCCAGGCTGACCTAGAATTCACTATGTAGTCTCAGGGTGGCCCCGAACTCTTGGCGATCCTCCTACCTCTGCCTCCCGAGTGCTGGGATTAAAGGCGTGCACCACCACACCTGGCTCGCCCAGGGCTTTTAAAAAAAATTAATAATAAACCAAAAAAAGAAAAAAAAAGAATAAACTTTGTATAGACACATCATGTGTTGGTACCATCATTTCCCTCCTCCCTGCCCCCAATTCACTAAGGGCCCACCTCAGTGGGGTTGCTGGTTGTGGTAGTTTGAATGGATGGCCCCCAATATATTCAGTGTTTTATTGGTTTGTAGTTTGGATCTGCTGCCACCTAGCTGGATGCAGTGTCACTGGGCGGATCTTAAGGTGTGGTAATGAGTTTGAAATTTCAATCGAAAGATTTGCAAAGTGTGCCTAGCTGCAGTTCCTGAGGTGTGCTGTGTTGTGTGGCTTTTGGCTTTTGGCTTTGCTCTCTGTTTTGGTCCTGTGAAGAGCAGGCCAGCTTCTTCTGCCATTATGGAACTTCCCCTGGATCTGTAAGCTTCAATAAATCCCTTCCTCCATAACTGTGCCTGGACTGGAAGTTCATCTCAGCGAACCTGAAGCTGTCTGCTACACTGGTATTCCTGATGGGGTTGTGAGTTATGTGTTGTGGGAGCAGACGTCAGTCACTGGTAGGGGGAGATGCGTCTGGGTATTCCCTCTCAACCTGTGGCTCTTACAACCTTTCTGTCCCCTCTTCCACAAAATTCCCCGAGCCATTGTGGGTGTGTTTTAAGTCTACTTCAGTGTCAAGCTCTTCGGAGCTTCTGGATTTCTGCTTTGGTATATGCTGAGTATCTTTAGTGTCTGTCTCCGCCACGCTGGTGCAGATTCTCAGGGTCACCATGGAAGCAGCACTCTTGCGCATGTCACCAAATCTGTGGTTTCACCTGGGCTTTGGCTGATGTGTGAAGGGTGGTTTATCTTCTCGGCTCTTGCTACCTTCTGAAAAAGAATAGATTCTCCAAAGGAGAATGAAGTCAGCATAGTTAAATGGGATAAGTATAGTTAATTTAGAGAGGTTTTGATGGGTTTAGCCCCTTTTGGGGCCAAAAACTAATGGGAGCTTGTCGTTGAAGTCCATAGTCTTGGTCTCCAGGGGATTCTGACCTGGTTCCCAGTTCCAGCTAGGAGTTGCTTTCTGCTGAGCAGATCTCTTAGCCAATCACAAAGCCATTGGTTACCCACCAAAGCTGTGGGCTGCCATTGCACAGGTGTGTACATCTTGTCAGGCTGGTTGTGTTTTGAGTAGCTGTGACCCCTGCTTGCTCACAACGTTGTTGGCCACTTTACCCCCGTAACTCATGTAGCGCTTTCGCACTAAATGGACTCACCATCTGGGGACTGGCTCTCATGGCTTTTTAAAAAATTGTATTTAAGCCGAGCGTGGTGGAGCTCACCTTTAATCCCAGCCCTTGGGAGGCAGAGGTAGGAGGATCCCTGTGAGTTTGAGGCCACCCTGAGGATACAGAGTGAATTCCAGGTCAGCCTGAGCTACAGTGAGACCCTACCTCGAAAAGCCAAAAAAATAAAACCTGTATTTATTTATTTATTTATTTGAGAAAGAGAGAGAGAAATGGGTGTACCAATGCCTCTCTCTAGCCATTGCAAACTAACTCCAGACACATGTGCCACCTTGTGCATCCAGCTTATGTAGGTACTGGGAAATTGAATCTGGGCCTTAGGCTTTGCAGGCAAGTGCCTTAACTGATGATCCATCTCTCCAGCCCTGTCATCGGCTTTTGACAAAGTTTACAGCACCAGGCATATATTCCCTCTATGGAACAGGCCTCACATGCAGTTAGAAAGCGGTTGCTTACCCTCCCAACAGGCATGCCACTGTGGTACCAATGAGCACATTTTCATGGCACGTTGAGATCAGAGCACGCAGGCTCAACTGCTGGACAAGAACCTTGATGGTTTCTCCCCCAGATGCCTGCACAGCACCTTCTGGCACTGTGAAAGCTGGCCAGTGGGGAGGGCTGGGATGTTGACTAGGCTGGAGGGAGCTGGGCTCTATTTCCTCCAAGCTGCTAATATCTAACTCGACAATGGAGCCGTCCTAGTGCCACACACGCTAATCCCAGGATTTGGGAGGCCGAGGGAGGAAGATCTGTGAGTTTGAGGCCAGCCTAGGATACATACTAAGATCTTAGTTCCTTTCTCTCATCCTTCCTCCCCCCTCTTTCCTTCCTTCTTTCCTTCCTTTTTTCCTTCCTTCCTTCCTTTCTTCTTCTCCTTCCACCACGCCTGGCAGGAACAAAGGAAGGAAGGAAAGAAGGATGGAGAAAGGAAAGGAAAGAGGGAAGTAGGGAAGGGAGAGAAGGAGCGAGGGAAAGAAGGGAGGGAAAATGAAGGAGTGGTGGCAGTGTGGGACACAGAAGCTTGGGTGCCAGGCTGCATCACTGAAGTAGAGGCATGACCTGGGACAGGTAAGCTCTTAGCTTCCTCTAGCTCTAAAATAAATAACTTTGTTTTAATTTTAAAAAATCAGCATTCTCTAGCTTGAGACTACAGAGTGAGTTTCAAGTCAGCCTTGGCTAGATTGAGACCCTACCTCAATCCTCCACTCCTCCAAAAATTCAGCATTCTTTTTGATTAACTATGTTTGACATCCCATTTTAGTAGATGCCAAATTAACTTGACTTCAGTTTATATTTCTTCCTTTATAAGAGACCGACTTAACGCTTGGCTAGTTAAATTGTCCTAGGAGATTTTGCAGTTTGAAAAGTCATTAAATTCCCTGTTTTTGTAAGAAAATGCTCATATATGCCTTTTGAAGAGACAACAATAAACCAGATTTAGCTGGATTGCCTGTGACTTTTTATATTCTTTGCTTGCTTTTTTTTTTTTTTTTGGTTTTCTGAGGTAGTCTTACTCTGGCCCAGGGTGGCTTGGAATTCACTATGTAGTCTCAGGGTGGCCTTGAACTCATGGCCTCCTACCTCTGCCTCCTGAGTGCTGGGACTAAAGGTGTGCGCCACCACGCCCAGCACCCTTTATATTCTTGAAAAATCCAGTGTCCTTTTCTTATCAGGCTGTATTAACCATTTCTGCTTTGTGGCCAGAATGCTTGTCCCTGTCATAGGGCAGTAGATGGTTCCTAACCACGTGGCCCTGGTGCCATCGTAAGCAGTGACACAGCTTTCTCTGGGGAAGCCTCCTCAGATCTCCATGACGTGACGCCAGGAGGCCCCTTCTTTCTTTCCTAAGACCCATGGTTCAACTGTTTGTGGTTCAATTCTGCTGCAGAGTTTCAATCTGCAAATGCTCACCTCTTTGCTATTCCTGACTCATCCATCGCCCCTGCTGGATTCAGTGGAACTGTGGGAGAAAATGACTTTGCTTACTCATATAAGGCTGTCATATAAGGCTTTTTTTTTTTTTTTTTTTTTTTTTTTTTGGTTTTTCAAAGTAGAGTCTTGCTGTAGCCCAGGTTGCCCTGCGATTCACTATGTAGTCTCAGGGTAGCCTTGAACTCACAGTGATCCTCCTACCTCTGCCTCCCAAGTGCTGGGATTAAAGGTATGCACCACCACATCCTGCATATAAAGCAATTCTTATCAAGTTCATTTGATCAAACCTCAGGGAGTCAAAAGTCCCTGCCATGGCACCCTTCTCGTAGAGACAACCGTTCACTTGTGCACTGTGTTGGCAGTGTAATAGAATGTGCGAATATTTTTACAGAAGAACCTGACATATCAATGTGGTCACATGACATCAATGGAATGGGGCCTGAGTTACCTTGAAGGGGACCTTCTCTGTTTAGGAAGAACAAAGCCATTATTTAATTACGGACCTATAACCTGTCTGCAGACAGAACATGCTAGCACACTCACTTATTCATTTCCTCAGGGTCAGGGCTGGGACCTGGACTTGTTAAATGTTGTAGGTGGATGCTGGCACCTATTGGGATTTCCAGGTTCTTGTGTCCCAGAATAAAGAATTGGACCAGGGACATGTGAATAGTGGTTGAAGCAGCTTGTTAAGTGAGAAAGCCACTTTCAAGAGTGGAAGTATGACAAGCGCTGAAGGAAGGTCACAGGCTCAACGGTGAACACTGCACAAAAGGTTGGGACTTTTATGTCCCATCATTGAAGGAGGAACAGGAGGAAGACAACTTTTTATAGACAGTCAGCCAGGGACAAAGGTCCAAGGACAACATGGATGCCACTTTGCCTGCCTCATCCAGTCTCATCCAAGATGCTGCGAGCAACAGCTGAGCAGCGCTTCTTGCTTCTTCAAGTTTTCCTGGGTTTAGCATACCTGGGTGGGCTGAGCCCTCCTGAGTCAGCCTCTTGAGTCCCCCAGTCAACTGGATTTTTTCCCGAACACCTGAGTCTGGTGACAAGGCTCATCCTAATTGGATGTTTAATCCATAAATGGGCCTGGACGTGTGTGTAAATCTCGATCCCTTTTCTCCTGGAGCCTGAATCCTTGTTGTGGTAAGCTCTCCCCTTCCAGCTGGGAAGGGGGAGGAATTTCTGTTTGCCCATGTGATTTCCTACCTTGTTTTATTTTATTAGAGAAAGAGAAAGAGAGAGAGAGAGAACGTGAATTGGTGTTACAGGACCTCTAGCCACTGCAAGTGAATGCCAGAAGCATGCACCACCTGTGCATCTGGCTTTACTTGGGTACTGGGGAATCAAACCTGGGTCCTTAGGCTTCTCAGGAAAGCACCTTAACCGCTGAGCCATCTCTCCATCCCTTCACTATCCAGCTGTGGGGGAGTTTTCCCCTCAGCTAGATCTGGCTGGCTTGCTGTCCACATGGGCTCCTTTACCCCCTCCAGCTCCCCACATGACAGGAGACCTTGAACTTTCTTTTCTCTCTTTTCTTTCCATGGTTTTTCTAGGCCCTCCACATAGGATCTCTAGCCTTTCCTTGGCTCTGGAGTTCCCTCAATAAATATAATACTTTAATAATTATCTTTCTCAGTCTTTTTTATTCAATTCTTTGATTAAAATTAGAAATGAACTTAGAGATTGGGGTTCAAGGACTTTCTTGGACCCTGAGCACCCCATTTCCTATGGCAACCCAGATGGGACTATCTCGAGAAGGAAAATTACGATATATTATGGGAGAAAATAGGAAGCACGTTTTCCAGCTGTGAGCATGACTTGGGGTATTTCAACTGCTTCTTCCACTTGCGGGGAAATTAGCTTGCTTTCTCATCTTGCTGGAGGTCAGGATTCACCATCTCTGACTAAGCTGAGGGGAATGAATGGTGCTTGGCGGTGGCCAGACAAGCAGACAGGGCTCCCTTCAGACTGCCCCCACTCGCCAGGCCACACATGGGCATCTCCAGCCGCCTGGCCCTGCTCCACCCTGCGGGGATTGCAAACCCTGTTGATGCTCGCTGTTACCTGGGGTCAATCTGGGATGGAACGGTGCCAGGCAGGGCTCTTGTGTAAAAGTGATACTTCTCCTTGGAGGGAGATTCACTTAAATGAGCTTCTCCAACCCCCAGCCAAGCTTCACAGGGGTGAACTCCTCCGGAGTTTGGGAGCTTGTTCTGCTGAGCTGAAGGGGAGGGTCCTCATGGCCACACGGAGGCTCAGCTCAGGAACCAAAGGCAGGTGGCTGAAATGTCTCCTAAGTTTCCTTCCTTCCTTCCTTCCTTCCTTCCTTCCTTCCTTCCTTCCTTCCTTCCTTCCTTCCTTCTTCCCTCCCTCCCTCCCTCCCTCCCTCCCTCCCTCTCTTTTTCCCTCTTTCTTTCTTTTTCTCTTTCTTTCTTTCTTTCTTTCTTTCTTTCTTTCTTTCTTTCTTTCTTTCTTTCTCCCCCCTCTCTCTTTCTTTCTTCTGCTTTAGCTACTCTTAATAAAATCTTGTACAGGTGTGTTAGAGGTGTTGATAAAGATTATCCCCCAATCAGTTGTCATGTTTTGCCTGTGTTCAGAGGCTTATAACGTTTAAACATGTATTGCATGGCGTTTAACAGGAGATGTCTCAAACCAGTGGGTTATATAAAAGTTATAGGTATATATACTGGTAGTATTAGACAAGTCTGGCTGCCATTTTTCATAAATTGCATTTAAAATGTAAAAAATTTTGGTAATATAACTATAAGGAGATTCTAAGTTTCTGCTAGGGCTGTTTCTCTACAAATTTCCAATGATAAGATGGCTAATTAACTCTTTAAAACTAGACTATTTGCTTCTTTGTCAATGGGTAATGAGAAAGTCAATTAGATGTAGTTTCTCTTAATAGTCTTATAAAAAGATAGTTATGGGTTGAGATGAGATGATCAAAGGAACTGGGAAGGAATTTTTATTTTTAAAAATATTTTATTTATTTGTTTATTTATTTATTTATTTATAGAGAATGGGCACACCAGGGCCTCCAGCCACTGCAAACCAACTACAGACGCATGTGCCACCTTGTGTATCTGGCTTATGTGAGTACTGGGGAATCGAACCTGGGTCCTTTAGGCTTCACAGACAAGTGCCTTAACTGCTAAGCCATCTCTCTAGCCTCTGGGAAGGAATTTTTCCAAGTTGGATATAAAATGCTTGTTACATTTTTTTTTTGAGTGGGACATAGATCAAAATGTTACAATATGTGGATAAAGGTACACACATGTAGAAAATATCTAAGACCTGAAAAACTCAAATTTTGCCTAATTTACTTTTATAAGAAGCAAAAGCTACTTTTCAGGATAAATATAGAAGAATACCATGCCTAAAATTAAGGATTTTTTCAACTGGTTACAGACTCTTAAGGTTGCTCTAAAAGTTTTATATAGGGATATAGACTTAATTTAAATTCAGCTTACATTAGACACAAGTGATTCCTGTTCCGGTTGGGTCACAAAGTCATAAACACAGAAATAACTCACATTTTTTGGTGGTCTAACTAGGTTAGACATAGACAAGCCCTTATTACCTTGTGTATTACAAATGGGTAAAATAAATTTCCTAGGTGAAAACAATTTCAAAATAGGACAAAAAATGTCAAGATGCTGAGCTCTCTGTTCTGTCATTTTCTTTTGCTCTTGCTTATTGTTGTATGCTATTTAAAGTCATGTCAAGCTGAACGCTGGAAAAAGGGATGGCGCCCCCTTTACCTCAGACCCCATGCTCCTGTAAGCCACCTCCAGACCCTGTCCAGAGACAAAATGGCCAGCTGTCTCTGACAAGAAAAAGAAAACGACAAACAGCATGTAACTTTGGTTCTCATTATAGTCCCTCTCTTTTAAAAACCTAAAGTCACCACTGTCAGATAAAATTTCTCATTAGACAAAAGGCCAAATGGGTAAACTGAGTCAAGGTATTTGATCAGGTTACCAACTCCTTATGTAAAACCAATATCAGGCTTACCTAAAGTGTATATCATGGTAAAAAAGTGATAAAAAGACGCCAAATAAACAATGTCTCTCATCTCTCTCTCAAATATATTTAAGGTAATAAAACCAAAGATTACCTTTAAAATAATACCGTTAGTCCCTAGACCATTCTGAAACATTCACAAATGGGCGGGGGACCCATATGCAGGCTCCCACAGACTGAGAAGGGAAGCCGTCCCAGAAACCAGCTCCTCCCCGGAAGGACATTTAGGCTGTCAAGACAGGAGTAAATGCGGGAGTCTTCACACTTGGGCCTAATTTGCCAGAAACACGCTTATATGCCAATGTAAGACACATGCAGAGCTGGGAATGCTGGAGGTCCTCAGGCTTGGGAGCCGGCCTTATAGGATAAACACGGATGTCATATCTTGGACCTTCCTTGCTCCAAGAGGCATATAGACCATGCTATGTGACCCTGTTTGATTGGGGGGAAAAGCAAAATTTTTGGGGTTAGGACTCTTGTAAAAAGGAGATTTAAAAACCTTAATTTCAGCTGGGTGTGGTGGCACATGCCTTTGATCCCTACACTTTGGAGGCTGAAATAGAAAATCACTATAAGTTTGAGGCCACCCTGATACTACATAGTAAATTCCAAGTTAGCCTGGGTCAAAATGAGACCCTACCTTGGAAAACAAACAACCCCCTCCCCCCCATTTCTTCTCCCAAATCTGATCAGAGGGATGCCCCTTTCAACAAAAATATGTGAGCTAGGATTGGATACAACCTGACTCTAGACTCTTCACTTTCCTTCACGTCTGCGGTGGGTTGATTCAGGTGTTCCCGATAAACTCAGGTGTTCTGAATGCTGGGTTCCCAGCTGATGGAGATTTGGGAATTAACACCTCCTGGAGGCAGTGTTGTTGGGGGTGGGCTTATGGGTAGTATAGCCAGAGTCCTCTTGCTAGTGTTTGGCACACTCTCCTGTTCCTGTTGTCCACTGGATGTTGACAAGGAGGTGATGTCCACCCTCTGTTCGTGCCATAGTTTTCCTCTGCCATGATGGAACTTCCCCTCGAGAGTGTAAGCCAAAATAAACCCTTTTTTCCCACAAGCTGCTCTTGGTCGGGTGATTTCTGCCAGCAATGCGAATCTGACTGCAACTGTAAAATTGGTACCGAGAGAGGCGTTGCTGCTAGACACCTGACTGTGTGCCTTTGGCCTTTTGGAGCTGATTTTCAAGAGGAATGTGGAAGGATTTGAAACCTTGGCCTAAGAGATGCCTTGCAATGCTGTAAGTACAGCTTGATGGACTATTCTGCTCAGAGTTGAAAGACCTGAATGCAGTGAGATATATGGACTGTAAGGTTTGGTTTATGAGGGTTAGAAAGCTTTGCCAGGACTGGGCTACAAGCAGTTTATGTGAGAAGCTTGCTGTTATGCCCGTGTCCTGAGAAATTGTGCAGGGTTGCAGTGCATAGAAATGGACTGGTGTGAGGAGAGGGATAGGATATGGCACAGAAAGAAATGTTTAGGCCGAAACTTCTGCCTGTTCAGCTGCAAGTGATAGATTATAGCCATTGAGATTGGGCCAGCTGTCCTGCATTGGGACAACAGAAAGAATGCAGTCTTTGAAGGGGCCAGAATGCTGAAGGAGTGTCCTGTTCTTCAAAGTCTGTTTTATTCCCCCCTGGATTAACAAATTGCCACCCCTCCTTGTATTATGGAGTATAGGAAATACAGGAAAGAGAGGGTCATTGAGTTTACAACACAGTCTTGTGTTTTGGAAACGGCCATGGGCAGTGTGAAGCAGGATTACTGGATGCCTGCAGGGAGACCTCTTGGAGCTGTGAGGATGGACTGTGGCTTGCAGTGGAGACCCAGCGGAGATGCCGGGACCACGAGATGGCTGCTAAGGAGGGCTGCCATCCCTGGATGAAGTTTTCCAAGACTGTAAGTAGCCTAGCTGGAGGGGCGGAATTGGAACTCCAGAGACTTGTTGCTGGTTAGAATTATGGGACTTGGAGATTTGTCACTGGTTGGAGTTGTTGGACTTGGAGCTACAGAGTTTGATGTTTGCCCTGTTTAAATCTTGTATTGGTTGACTATTTCCTTGTTATGCCCAGTGCCATCTTTTTCAGTGTGAATGTTTATTGTGTGCCATTATGGTATTTGGGGGGATTTTTTTTTTTTTCATTATGGCTCAGTTAAAAGATCTCGGACTATAGGAATGTTTTTGAACATATTAGGATTGATAAAAATTATGGAGACTTTTAAAGTTGGATGAATGCATTGCATTTTATATCATGTATGGTTATCAGTTTTGGGGGGGGTCAGGAGTGGAATGTGTTGTTCGTTTCAGGTGTCCCCCATAAACTTAGGTATGCTGAGTGCTAGTCTCCCCAGCTGTTGGTAATTGGAAATTAACGCCTCCTGGAGGCAGTATATTGTTGGGGGTGGGTGTTATAGTCAGTTTCCCCATGCCAGTGTTGGTTGCCATCGTGGAGCTTCCCTGCGAGTCTGTAAGCCAAAATAAACCTTTTTTTCCCACAAGCTGCTGCCAGCAATGCAAACAAATCTCTGCTAGCCTGACTCCTTGAAAACTAGACTTGTTTAGCTAACACAGAGAGAACAGAAGTTACCTATTACTTTTCCCCAGAGACTTAAGGAAAAAATTAAAAAACATTCTAATGTAACTCCAGATACCTTAGAGGAGAAAATTCTTCTTAAAGATAAATTTTTTTAACTGTCAACACCTGATATTCATAAGAAATTACAAAAATTGGTAGCCAAAACCAGATAAGAGCTTAAAACAGTTACTCTAGGTGACAACTTCTGTTTATTATAATTGGGAAGCCAAAAACAAAACAAAAAACAAAAAGAGGTATTAACAAAAAAGATAATTATCTACAGGAGATCATAATGGTAATGAAGTTTGCTCAGGGAAGGGCTCCTACACTGAAAAATGTAATTGTTTAAAATCTAAAGTAAGTTTACTTGATGCCACGGTTTTAACCAGTAGAAAAACAGAGTCTAACAGATCACAATGTTCATTTGTTCATGGTGTATGGGTTATAAAAACTGGTTTTAAGGCTCTCAATAAAATAAATCAGGTTTGTCCGTTTGTCAAGGTTTTAAGTATTAGAAAAATGGAATCTTTAGATAAAGGTTCATGTATAAATGTTTAATTTCGGGCTGGAGAGATGACTTAGGGGTTAAGGCGCCTGCCTGCCTCCTAAGCCTGAGAACGCTGGTTCCAATCTCCAGCAGTTATAATATCCAAGTCCCACGTTTAGCCAGATGCAAAGTGATGCAAGGGCGCAATGCCGCTCTTGACCACAAGGGGGCGCACACATCTAGATTTCATTCTCAGCAGCTGAGACACTGATGGCACGCCCATCTCTATCTGTCTTCCTCTCCCTCTCTATCTGTTTCTCTCTGTGTCTCTCTCCAAAAAAATAAAAAAATAAAAAATAAATAAAATGTTTAATTTCCAAAGATGAGGTACTCATATCTAACGACATTGTAACTTTAAAGTTAACTCTTGTTTTATTTCTGTTAATTCTTTTTTTTTTCCTTTGGTTTTTCAGGGTAGAGTCTCACTCTTGTCCAGGCTGACCTGGAATTCGCTCTATAGTCTCAGGCTGGCCTCCCTCTAGAATGCTGGGATTAAAGGCGTGTGCCACCACACCTGGCTTATTTATGCTAATTATATCAAAGGATCATGACTAAGTTTAATCACTTAGGCTTAAGCGATTTTATTTCAGTCACTGTAACTTTCATTTTCCTGTTAGGTAGAATATCTTGGGATAGTCTACCTAAGCTTTATGAATTTTAAGTCATGGGTAAGACATAAAAATGTTTTATGTTAATAAAAATTCCTGTTATACATAAGATCAATTACTATCCAAGATTAAGCTAAAAACATTGGCTGGCAAACAGTATTTTTCTCTTTCAAAACAGATTGGTCAAGGGTTATATTAGAGCTTAGCTGTTTCGGCTCAACAATGACCAAATTCTGCTCCATTATATGTAAAGTAACCGCCTCATTTCTGACACCTCAAGTCCAATACCTATAACAAAATGATCTCTTAAGACATATGCCCTGCTTTAGGGTAATGGCCTCATGCTTAAACAATGGTCCTCATCTGAGAAAAATAATTTCAAGCTCTGCAATTCTGTTTCCAACATTTCTTGGAATGTTTAGATACCCACACAGGTATCTAAACTGATCAAAGGTATTTTCAAACACAGGTGCCAAAACTTTATACCGACTTATTTGTCCTTTTGCTGACAATTTCTATATTAAATTAATTTGTTTATATTTGTATTGTTTTCAAGACTGGTAACAGGTTCTGCCTGTATTTATAGCTGTTAGATAGTTCAAGAATAAGACGTGGGCTGGAGAGATGGTTTAGGGGTTAAGGCGCCTGCCTCCTAAGCCTAAGAACACTGGTTCCAATCTCCAGCGGTTCCAATCTCCAGGTCCCACATTTAGCCAGATGCAAAGTGATGCAAGGGCGCAATGCCGCACTTGACCACAAGGGGGTGCACACATCTGGATTTTGTTCACAGCAGCTGAGAGACTGCTGGCGCGCCCATCTCTATCTGCCTCCCTCTCCCTCTCTGTCTCTGTCTCTCTCTCTCTCTCTCTGTGTCTCTCTCCAAAAATAAATAAAAATCAATTAAAAAAATTAAAAAAAAAGAATAAGACGTGCCTACTTTCTATGCCTCAGATATGGTCTATGCTGTCACAAAATAACTAAAAGGTTAGAAAAAATAACGTAAAACATACATGTAGACAATATACCGTGATCATAATCCCCTCCTACCACTCTCCTTTCCCCCTTCCAACTCCCCCCTTCACTAAACTCCCTCTTTCCAACTTCTCTCTCTTCCATTTGTGTGTGTGTTTTCAAGTGCCCTTTGTATTTCCTCCTATTATGCAGGTCTCGCGTAGGTAGTGTCAGGCAGTGTGAGGTCATGGACATCAAGGCCACTTTGTGTCTGGAAGACAATGTTGTCTGCAACACTCCTCTTCCCTTGGCTTTTACATTTCTCCCACCACCTCTTCCACAGGGGACCCTGACCTTGGCGGGTGTGACAGAGATGTCTCACCTAGTGTTGAACACTCCACTGTCACTTCTTCTCAGCACATTGGTGAGTTTTGAGTCACCCCAGTGGTCACCACAATCTGAAAAGAGAAGCTTCTCTAACCAAAAATGAGAGTAGCATTAATATATGGACATAAGCATACGTGTTTAGAGAGCAGTTTGGTGGGCATAATATATGCATTTAGCCAGACAAGAGTAGTCGTTTTTCCTCCTAGGGATTATGACCTCACCAGCCATAGGCGTTTGATTAGTTTTTGGTATAAGCATGAATTCTGTCTTGTGGAGAAGGCTTCAAATCTATTCAGAAAGCATTTGGTTTCCCCTAAAACAGACACCCCACTATTGCACCAGTAGGTATATTTCACCTAGCTGGCCAGCCATAAAGCTTGAAAGGTCCACGGCTGGTTAACACCACTGATGACTTTTCTCTTTCCAAAGGCTGATGTTGCGTAGTTCTTCCCAGCATCCCGACAGCTAGTCAACAGGGAGGAGGCTTCTAACTCAGCTCCAGTTCAGTGACTTGCAGCCCAAGCATGTGGAATCTTCAGCAATAGAGTCTTACCATTTAGTTCTGATGAGCAACCAAGAGCCTTGGAAATAACCTGTAAAGTTTTGGCGATACCAGGGACCTCTCTGGCCAACAACTCACTGAAATTTTTCTAATGACAACTTTATCCACCTCGGAACAAGACATTTCTGCCCAAACTATCTCATTTCTTTTTTTAAAAAAATATTTTTTTAGGGCTGGAGAAATGGCTTAGCACTTAAGACATTTGCCTGTGAAGCCAAAGGACCAAAGTTTGATTCCCCAGGACCCACGTAAGCCAGATGCACAAGGAGCTCATGCATCTGGAGTTTGTTTGAAGTGGCTAGAGGCCCTGGTGTGTCCATTCTGTCTCTGTCTGTCTCTCTTCTATCTCTCTTTCTGCTTGCAAATAAATAAATAAAAATTTTAAAAAATTAAGTTTTTATTGACAGCTTTCATAATTGTAGATAATAAGCCATGATAATTCCCTCCCTCCCCATTTTCCCCTTTGCAACTCCACTCTCCATCCCCTTCTTCCCCCTCTCAATCAGTCTCTATTTTATTTTATTATTATTTTATTTTATTTTATTTTTTATTTTTTTTTTATTTTATTTTTTAAATTTATTTTATTTTATTTTATTATTTTATTTTATTTTATTATTTATTTATTTTATTTTTTTATTTTTTATTTTATTTATTTTATTTTATTTTAATTTTATTTTATTTTATTTTATTTTTTTTTTTTTTTACCTTTATTTTTATTTTTATTTAGTTTTATTTTTTAAGCAGCAACCTTCCCAGGCTCCATGCAATTTATTTTATTATTTTATTTATTTTATTTTATTTTTTTAATTTTATTTTATTTTATTTTATTTTATTTTATTTTCCTTGTTATAGATGGACTTCTTTTATTTAACTGTCCAATCTACCAATTAGCAGTTTTCCACCAACTCTGGAATGCATTTGCATTGCTGCCTTCCCAGGGCCCACAATCTTGTATGCTTAGCTGTGCTGCCTTTTGTGTGAGCCTTAGCAGCAGCATGATGGTGAAGAGTCTTTTATTTTGATGGCCTCCTGATGGTCTTGTGTAGGTAGTGTCAGGCCTGCAAGGTCATGGATATCCAGGCCATTTTGTGTCTGGAGGAGCATGTTGTAAGGAGTCCTACTCTTCCTTTGGCTCTTACATTCTTTCCACCACCTCTTTGGCAATGGACCCTGAGCCTTAGAAGGTGTGATAGAGATGTTTCAGTGCTGAGCACTCCTCAGCACCATGGTGCCTTCTGAGTCATCCCAAGGTCACTGCCATCTGAAAAGAGAAGCTTCTCTAACCAAAAGTGAGAGTAGCATTAACATATGGGAATGAACATTAAGGGAAGTACTTATTGGGCAGATTGGTGAACATAGCATACACATTTAGCCAGACACCAGCAGACGTTACACCCCTAGGGCTCATGACTACTCCTGTTGTAGATTTTTCAGTATCAGGGATGTATTCCCTCCCATGGAGCGGGCCTCCAGTCCAATTAGAGAGCAGTTGGTTTCCCCCATAACAGACATGCCACTGTTGCATTGATCGGCTCATTTGGCCTGGCTGGCCAAATGTAAGGCTTGTAGTGTCCACTGCTGAGTATCTCCACTGGTGATTACTCTCTCCCATTGAACTGCATGCAGCATAGTTTTTCCAGCTTTCTATCAGCTGGTCCACATAGAGGAGGTTTTCAGCTTAGCTCCAGCAGGATTTCTCAGTGACATTGCAGCCCAAGTATGTGGAGTCTTCAGAATAGGGTCTTACCATAGACTCCTCATGGGAAACCAAGAGCCTTGGCAATGGCCTGTAATGTTTTGGGGGTTTCTGTGACCTCCCTGGGCAACAATACACTGGAAGGTATCCCATCCCTGGCACTGAAAATTTTCTAGTAAGAATCTATGTCTTCTGGGTGTTTTTTTTTTTTTTTTTTTTTTTTTGGTTTTATAGGGTCTTCCAGGCTGACCTGGTAGTTTTAGTTGTTGAAAAAAGTAGGTTTCTGGGGAGAAAAAAGTAGGTTTCTGGGGTGGAGAGATGGCTTAACAGTTAATGCGCCTGCCTGCCAAGCCTAAGAACTCCCTTTTGATTCTCTAGGTCCCACGTTTAGCCAGATGCAAAAAGTGACACAAGGGCGCAATGCCACACTTGCCCATAAGGTGGGTGCATGTGCCTGGAGTTCATTCACAGCGTTTTAAATGGCCCTGGCGTGCCCATTCTTTCTCTCTTCCTCTTCCTCTCTCTCTGTTTCTCTCTGTCTCTCTCACAAAAAAAGTAGGGTTCCATATGACTTATTCATATCTTCTTAGATTTTGATTGGCCCTCCACCTTTCCTTTACTCAATATCTTCCCCTGACCTCACTTAGGCCTTTTCACCACCATTAAAATGTTCTTTTATGTACATATATACAATACCATCCTATTAATTCCTCCCCCACCCTCACTCCCTCCTTTTCTATTCCCTTTACATTCCCTTTCTAGCTTACTGGCCTCTTCTATTTAGTTTTATTCCAACTCATATAGAAGTCCAATCATTTGTAGCTAGGATCCACAGATGATAGAGACCATGTGACTTTTGGATTTCTGGGCCTGGGTTACCTCACTAAGTATAATCATTTCCAGATCCATCCATTTTCCTATAAATTTCATAATTTCATTTTTGTTTACTGCTGAGTAGAATTCCATTGTATAAATGTGCCACATCTTCATTATCCACTCATCAGTTGAGGGACTTCTAGGCTGGTTCCATTTCCTAACTATTGTGACTAGAGCGGCAATAAACACGGTTGAGAAACATCTCCAAGGTAGTGAGATGAGTCCTTAGGATATATGCCTAAGAGTGGTATAGCGGGGTCGTATGGTAAATCTATTTTTTTTTTTTAGTTTGTCGAGGTAGAGTCTTGCTCTAGTCCAGGCTGACCTGGAATACAATATGTAGTCTCAGGGTGGCCTCAAACTCACGGCGATCCACCTACCTCTGCCTCCCAAATGCTGGGATTAAAGGTGTGCGCCACCGTGCCCGGAGGTAAATCTATTTTTAGCTATCTCAGGAACTGATTTCCACAATGGCTGGACCAGATTGCATTCCCATCAACAGTACAGAAGCATTCCTCTTTTTCCGCATCCTTGCCAACATTTATGGTCATTTGTTTTCATGATGGTAGCTAGTCTGACAGGAGTGAGATGGAATCCCAATGTAGTTTTAATTTGCATTTCCCTGATGGTTAGGGATATAGAACATTTTTTTAGATGTTTATATGCCATCTGTATTTCTTCTTTTGAGAACTCTCTACTTAGTTCCATAGCCCCCCCTCCCTTTTTTTTTGGTTTTTTCGAGGTAAGATTTCACTCTAGCTCAGGCTGACCTGGAATTCACTATGTAGTCTCAGGGTGGCCTTGAACTCATGGCAATCCTCCTACCTCTGCCTCCCAAGTGCTGGGATTAAAGGTGTGTGCCACCATGCCTGGCCATAGCCCATTTTTAATTTGGGTTGTTTGATTTCTTATTATTTAGTTTTTTGAGTTCTTTGTATATTTTGGATATTAATCCTCTGTCAGATGTGTAGCTGGCAAAGATTTTCTCCCAATCTGTAGGTTGCCTCTTTGCTCTAGTCATAGTGTCCTTTGCTGTACAAAAGCTTTGTAATTTCATGATGTCCCAGGGGTTGGTCAATGATTTTATTTCCTGAGCAATTGGGTTTATATTCAGAAAGTCTTTGCCAAGACCAATATGTTTAAGGGTTCCCCTACTTTTTCCTCTAGCAGTTTCAGAGTTTCAGGTCTGATATTAAGGTCTTTGATCCATTTGGACTTAATTCTTGTGTATGGAGAATCTATTTTCATCCTTCTACAGATACATATCCAGTTTTCCCAGCACCATTTGCTGAACAGGCTGTCTTTTCTCCAATGAGTATTTTTGGTATCTTTTTCGAAGACCAGGTGGCTGTAGCTACTCAGATTTACATTTGGGTCCCCTATTCTGTTCCATAGATATGTGTCTGTTTTTGTGCCAGTGCCATGCTATTTTTGTTACTATGGCTCTGTAATATAGGTTAAAATCAGGTATGGTGATACCATCAGCCTTATTTTTGTTGCTCAAAATTGTTTTAGATACTTGTGTTTCTGTGCTTCCAAATGAATTTTTGGATTGTTTTTTCTATTTCCATAAAGCATGCCATTGGAGTTTTGATGGGAACTGCATTAAATGTGTAGATTGTTTTTGGTAAGATTGCCATTTTCACAATTTTGATTCTTCCAGTCCTAGAACAAGGGACATCTTTCCATTTTATAGTGTCTTCTCTAATTTCTATATTTATTATATTTTAAGATTTTATTTTATTAATTTATTAGAGACAGAGAGAGGGAGAGAGAGAGAGAGTGAAAATGGGCACACCAGGGCCTCCAGCCACTGCAAATGAACTCCAGACACATGCGCCACCATGTGCATCTGGCTTACATGGTACCCGGAGAATCGAACCAGTGTCCTTAGGCTTCACAGGCATATGCCTTAACTGCTAAGCCATTTCTCCAGCCCTCTTCTGCAATTTCTGTCTTGAGTGTTTTAAAGGTTTCATTGTAGAGAGCCTTCACTTCTTTGGTTAAGCTTATTCCAAAGTACTTTATTTATTTATTTTTTTGATGCAATTGTGAATGGGAGTGATTCTCTGATTTCATTCCTCTGTGTATTTGCTGTTAACATATAAGAAGGCTACTAATTTCTGTGTGTGTATTTTGTATCCTGCTACATTGCTATAAGTATTTATTAGCTCTAACAGTTTGCTGGGAGAGTCTTTAGGGTCCTTTATGTATAGAATCATATCATCTGCAAATAATGATAACTTGATCTCTTCCTTTCCAATTTGTATCCCTTTTATGTGTGTCTCTTGCATTTTTGCTTATGACTATGACTTCCAGTACTATATCAAATAAAAGTGGGGACAGTGTACACCCTTGTCTTAGTCCTGATTTTAGTGGACAAATCTCGAGTTTTTCTCCATTTGGTATTATGTTGGCTGTAAGTTTGTCATAAATAGCCTTTATTATGTTGAGATATGTTCCTTCTACTGTAGGACTTTTACTATGAAGGGATGTTGGATTTTGTCAGATGCTTTATTTTTTATTTTTTTATTTTTTGGTTTTTCAAGGTAGGGTTTCACTTTAGCTCAGGCTGACCTGGAATTTACTATGTAGTCTCAGGGTGGCCTGGAACTCATGAACTCACAGTGATCCTCCTACCTCTGCCTCCTGAGTGCTGAGATTAAAGGCGTGTGCCACCATGCCTGGCTCAATTTTTTTTTTTTTTTTACATCTAATGAAATGATCATGTGGTTTTTTTTTCCTTTAGTCCATTTATAAAATGTGTATATATTGGTTTTTTCATTTTTCGGTTTTTTCAAGGTAGGGTCTCACTCTAGCCCAGGCTGACCTGGAATTCACTCTGTATTCAGCAGGAAATAGTTTGTTCACAACAGTTCAGGAAGCGCAGTGAGGATCCCATGCAGAAGTCAGATCCGATTGGTTCACACTACCTGTGTCCAGAAGATGGCACCAAATGACTAGTTGTGGCAGGGTGGCACTGGCTTGTCTCAGGAAAATGTGTAATGTGGTTATAGAGGTTGGCATCTTAAGGAAGGCTCTTATTTTGTACATTTGAGATGTTTTTATTTTGCTTCACTTTCATGGGACACAGGGGTTAAAAAAAAAAAGGGATAAACTAAAGCAGTATCCAAACACAGCCAGGCACAGGGAATTCATGTGTGTTGTACATGTTTGTGTGATTGTGTGTTTATGAATGTATGTGTTAATGTGTAAGTATAGGTTTTTGCATGTGTGTGAGTGTCTGCATGTGTATACACCTGTGTGAGTGTATGCCTGTGAGTATACATGTATGTGAGTGCATGTGAGAGTATGTGCATGTGTGAGTGTATGTATGTATGTACAGTGTAGTGTATGTGTGAGCGTACTTTTTTTTATTTGTTTGTTTGTTTTCGAGGTAGGGTCTCACTTTAGTTCAGGCTGACCTGGAATTCAGTCTGTATTCAGTCTGCATCAGTTATGAAGTCTCCAGGAGGAGCGGGGTTTACCCTGCTTATTCTAATTGATCATCCAAAGAAAATATTCAGGAGGCGTATCCTGAAATAGCAGTGGCTCTTGCACCATGTACCAAACACTCAACTGAGATGCTTGTTAAGATGCAGGTTCTCAGCTGGGAGTGGAGACACATGCCTGGCACCTCAGTACATGGGAAGCTGAGACAGGAGGATAGCTTGAGTTCAGGCCAGATGGGCAGTACAGTGAGATCCTGTTGCAGTCAGCTTCACATTGCTGGCAGAAAGCACCAGACTAAAGCAGCTTGTGAGAGGAAAGAGTTTCTTTTGGCTTACAGACTCGAGGGGAAGCTCCATGATGGCAGGGAACACATGGCATGAGCAGAGGGTGGACATCACCTCCTGGCCAATACCAGGTAGACAATAGCAGCAGGAGAGTGTGCCAAACACTGGTAAGGGGAAGTTGGTTATAATACCCATAAGCCTGCCCCCAACAATACACTGCCTCCAGGAAACTTCAATTATCAAATTGCCACCAGCTGGGGACCTAGCATTCAGAACACGTAAGTTTATGGGGACACCTAATTCAAACCACCACAGACCTATCTTATAAAAGAAAAGAAAGAAAACAAGAAATAAAGGAGATAGAAAAGTAAGGAAGAAAGAAACAAGAAAGAGAAAGGACAGAGAAGGGGGGAGATTTGGGTATGACTGCAGACATTGTAATTGGAAGGGAAATGCTGCATTTTACAAACCACTTCAGAGGTTTCAGATGCAGAGACACAGACCTCTCTTTTTCCTTAGTGTATTTTATTTATTTATTTATTTGAGAAAGAAGAAATAGGCAGGTAGAGAGAGACAGAACGAATGGGCATGCCAAGGCCTCCAGTTGCTGCAAACAAACTCCAGATACGTGTGCCCCCTTGTGCATCTGGCTTACATGGGTACTGGGGAATTGAACCTGCGCCCTTTGGCTTTGTAGGCAAGTGCCTTAACCTCTAAGCCATCTCTCCAGCCCTGAGTGTATTTCTTTTTGTCTTTTTTTTTTTTTAAAGAAACTCTAGATGCATGTACCACCTTGTGCATCTGGCTTATGTGGATACTGGGGAATCAAACCTGGGTCCTTAGGCTTTGCATTAAGCCATCTCTCTATCCCCAAGTATATTTTAGACAGGGTTTCTCTATGTAGCCCAAGGTGGCCTCACACTCTTGTCTTCTTGCCACAGCCTCCCTTGTGCTGAGATATAGAATGTATGCATGTGGGGCTGGAGAGATGGCTTAGCAGTTGAGGCATTTGCCCGCAAAGCAAAGGATCCCGGTTTGATTCTCCAGGACCCACATAAACCAGATGCACAAGTGGGCACACACATCTGGAGTTCATCTGCTGGAGTGGCTGGAGGCCCTGGTGTGCCTATTCTCTCTCTCTCAAATAAATAAAATATATTTTTTTAAAAAATGCGTGCATGTGTGTGTACCACCATGCTCTACCAGAGACCTCTCTGAGAAACAGTACTTTAAGCAAAGGCAGAGTTGGACCATCAGGGGGCCTTCAGATTCAGTTTCTAGTCATTCACTCATTCATTCATTTCCTCCCATGTTCATTAGTTTGGTATACATTTCTGGGGTCCTAGCAGACCTACACTTAATCATGTAGACATTGTAAATACAAGGAGTCTCAGTTCTTGCCTGAAAGGAGCTTATATCAAGTAGCACACACACACGGGGAATATATATTGACTATATAACTATATACATCATATGATTATATATGTATAAGTGCAATGTCAGGCTATAATTACTGAATGAATGACAGTGACACCAAAGGGAGTTCTACAAGTATTTATTATTTATTTGAGATAGGGTCTCATGTAGTGCAGGCTGACTTTAAATCACTATATAGGTGAGAATGAACTTGAATTCAGGATCCTCCTGCATCTACCTGTTGAATGCTGGGTTGGAGTTATGCACCACCATGTCAGGCTGCTTCCAGGAAGTAGAAGGAAGCCATGCCAACACCAATGCAGTGGTCAGGGAAGGAGAACCCTACCTGGGCAGTCTGACGAGGAGTGAGCAGTAAATTATTGGAGAGCAGAGAGAGGATTATCTTTGTATATCTCTTCCCAACCAGGAACGTTATTAATGTCTGTTGGCCTCCACTAAAGATAGCAGAGCAGCCCAGCCTGGCCAGGGATTAATTATAATCTTGTTAACCACCTTCAGAGGAAGAATAAAGGATGAGAAGCTGAAAGCTCCTGACTCAGCAACATCATCTTTGCTTTTCAATATTCTGATACTAAGTGGACACCTGCATAAGTAAACTCATTGCAAGATCTTATTTATATATGAATCTGTTTTTAATCCCAAACCTCTACCTATTTCATTCAGCTACTTCCAAACAGTTAAAAATGTGGTTGTAAGACACATGAGGAATGTAACATTTAGAGGTCAAGATAATAGTTAGGACTATTTGAGGCAAAGAAAAACAGATTAGTATAATTACAAGTCACTTCTTTTTTTGCACGTGTGTATTATATTCATGTGTGTGGCACATTGTATGTGCTGGTGCACATGCCTCTCTCTCTCTCTCTCTGTGTGTGTATGTGTGTGTGTGTGGCTGCTGTCTGTCTGTGAAGGTGAGAGGTCAATGCTGGGTGTCTTCCTCAGTTGTTCTCCACCTAATCTTCTCTGAGACACGGCCTCTCACTGAACGTGGAATTCTCCAATTGGGCAAGAGTAGCTAGCCAGTAAGCCCTAGTCATCTACCTGTCTTCACCTCCCCAGTGCTGGAATCACAAACATGTCCCACCACACCTGGCTTTTTTTTTTTTTTTTTTGGGGGGAAGGTTTATTTGGGCTTACAGACTCAAGGGGAAGCTCCATGATGGCAGGGGAAATGATGGCATGAGAAGAGGGTGGACATCACCTCCTGGCCAACATAAGGTGGACAATAGCAACAAGAGAGTGTGCTAAACACTGGCAAAGGGACACTGGCTGTAACACCCATAAGCCCACCCCCAACAATACAGTGCCTCCAGGAGGTGTTAGTTCTCAAATCTCCATCAGCTGGGAACCTAGCATTCAGAACACCTAAGTTTATGGGGGACATCTGAATCAAACCACCACGTTCCACCCCTGGCCCCCATAAACTGATGATCATACATGATATAAAATACAATACATTCAGTCCAACTTTAAAAGTCCCCATAGTCTGAGATCTTTTAATAGAGCCATAATACCAAAAAAAAAAAAATCCCCCCAAAACCCATAATGGCACAGAATAAACATTCACACTGCAAAAGATGGTATTGGATATAGCAAAGAAATATTCAACTAATACAAGATTTAAATACAATTTTAATACAAGGCAAACATCAAACTCTGAAGCTTCCAAGTCCAACAACTCTAGTCAGTGACAAGTCTTCAAGTCGGCTAATTCTTTTTTTTTTTTTTTTTCTTTTTCTTTTCAAGGTAGGGTCTCA
Organism: Orientallactaga sibirica; assembly: GCA_036365145.1. Taxonomy (NCBI): domain Eukaryota; kingdom Metazoa; phylum Chordata; class Mammalia; order Rodentia; family Dipodidae; genus Orientallactaga; species Orientallactaga sibirica. Next base: position 4,206,624 of record JAEOAD010002853.1, read on the forward strand.
CTTTAGCCCAGGCTGACCTGGAATTCCCTATGTAGTCTCAGGGTGGCCTTGAACTAAAAGTGATTCTCCTGCCTATACCTCCCAAGTGCTGGGATTAAGGGCATGCACCACCATGCCCAGCAAGTCCGATAATTTTAACCATTGACAAGTCTCCCCTTGTATTCCAATTCCACCCCTCCAGCTAGACTACTCACAGTCCTGGAAAACTTCATTCAGGGCCAGCAGCTTTCCTTGGCAGCCATCTCGTGGTCCCAGCATCTCCACTGGGTCTCCGCTGCAACCCACGGCCCATCCTCACAGCTCCATCAGGTCTCCATGTAGGCATCCAGCAGACCTGCTCCACACTGCCCATGGCCATTTCCAAAACACAAGACCATGTTGCAAACTCAATGACCCTCTCTTTCCTGCATTTCTCCTACTCAATACCAGGTGGGGTGCCAATTTGTTAATCTGGGGGGAATAAAGCCACTCAATCTCTCAGTTGCAGCTGAACGGGCAGCAGTTTCGCCCAAAGATTTCTTTTTCTTTTGTATATTTTTTAAAAATATATTTTATTTATTTATTTGAGAGAGATAAAGAGGCAGAGAAAGAGAAAGAGAGAATGGGTGTACCAGGGCCTCCAGCCACTGCAAACGAACTCCAGATGCCTGTGCATCTGGTTTACATGGGTCCTGGAGAACGCCTGGCATTAAAAAAAATTTTTGTTTTTGAGAAAGACACACAGAGAGAGACGGAGAGGAAGACAGATAGAGATGGGCGCGCCAGCAGCCTTTCAGCCACTGTGAAAGAACTCCAAATGTGTGCGCCCCCTTGTGGTCAAGTGCGACATTGCATCCTTGCGTCACTTTGCATCTGGCTGAACATGGGACCTGGAGATTGGAACCGGTGTTCTTAGGCTTAGCAGGCAGGTGCCTTAATTGCTAAGCCATCTCTCTAGCTCCACGCCTGGCACTTTTACATTGATTCTGGGTTTCTGAACTCAGGTCTTCACATTTGCTTGGCAAGCACTTTACCCATTGCGCCATCTCCCCAGCCCCAAAATCATTTCTTTTAACCAAGAGATTTACATCCAAAGAACTCTCTCCCATCTTCACAGCAGTTGGGAACTACATTGGATTGTTCTACCCACCTCAGTGCAACCCACCTCCTCCTTGTACTTTGAGCAGCAGATGGCAGTGTGCACAAGTCTCGAAAGATGTTTTCTGGATTCTGAGGCAGTTGGGGGAAATGAGCATCAATGTTCTGCTAAACATCCCTTTAATCTCATAGTCATCCTCTCTCTCTGCTTCTCTGGGGTCTCTAGGACCCTGTGTACAAGGGCCACAGAGAATACTGTCTGCATTGACTTCTCTCTTTCCTGGGTACATGGCTGGAATGTATTTCATGGTTATCAACAGTTAAATTTGATCATATGACCAAAGTTGTGGTCACTGAAATGTAGAAAGAAATAATATATGCCATTTCTAGTTCTGGCCTTTAAGAACTTCACATTCATGTTCATAGGAAATATATCCATGTTTCTGTGCAATAGGGATCTTTTTTTCCTATATTAGGCTCCAAACAGGAAGAGACTGTCCTGGTAATGGGAATTTTACAAGTTTTGTGAGCGTATGTGCGTGGGTAGATGTACTTGCATGTATGTGCACATGTGTGTTGAAAGCAGAAGACAACCTTAGGTGTTGTTACTGAGATGCGGTCTGCCTATTGTGTGTGTGTGTGTGTGTGTGTGTGTGTGTGTGTGGCGTATGTGATGTGTAGATGCATATTTGTGTGTAGGTGCATGCACACCATGCATATGTGTGTGGTGTCCAGGTGAGAACTGTGGGTCTCTTTCTGTTGCTCATCCACATACTTCCTTGAGACTGGGTCACACCCTCAACTTGGAGCTGCCAGTGTCCACGTTTTTAAAATATTTTTTTTGTTTTTATTTATTTGTTTGAGAGAGATAGATACAGGGAGAGAGAGGGAGGGAGGGAGGGGAGAGAGAGAGAGAGAGAGAGAGAAATGGATGCGCAAGGGCCTCTAGCCACTGCAAATGAACTCCAGATGTATGAACCACCTTGTGCATCTGGCTTACATGGATCCTGGGGAATCATTCTTGCATTCTTCAGCTTTGCAGGCAAGTGCCTTAACTGCTAAGCCATTCCTTCAGCCCTATTTTCTACCTTTTTTTGAGACAGGATCTCTCATTGGCCTGGAGTTTACCAATTAGGTTAGACTGGCTGGCCAGTGAGACCTGCCTCCCAGTTCTGGGATATTAAGCATGTGCTCCCACATCTGGCTTTAAATTTTTAAAAAAGATTTTATTTTATTTATTTATTAGAGACAGAGAGAGGGATAGTGAGAATGGGCATGCCAGGGCCTCTAGCCAATGCAAATGAACTCCAGATGCTTGCGCCCCTTTGTGCATCTGGTTTATGTGGGACCTGGAGAATTGAACCAGGATCCTTAGGCTTCTGAGGCAAATGCTTTAACTGCTAAGCCATCTCTCCAGCCCTGGCTTTGAAATTAAAAAATATATATATATTTGCAAGCAGAGAGAGATAGAAGAGAGACAGACAGAGGGAATGGGTGTGCCAGGGCCCCCAGCCACTGCAAATGAACTCCAGATGTATGCGCCACTTTGTGCCTCTGGCTTTACGTGGGTCCTGACTGGGGAATCAAACTCGGGTCATTAGGCTCTGCACCAAGTGTCTTAATCACTGAGAAATCTCTCCAGGCTTTTTTTTTCTTTCACCTGGGTTCTGAGAATCAAACTCAGGTCCCCACGCTTGCATAGCAAGCACTTTACCAGCGGAGTTATCGAGTTATCTCCTCAGCTCCCTACATGTATTTTGTTGTCTGAGACAGGGTTTTATCAACTCTAGTCCTTCTGCCTCAGCCTTCCAGGTACTGGGATTACAGGCTATCACATTCTTTTTTTTTAAAATAAGTTTTAGGGCTGGAGAAGTGGCTCAGTGGTTAAGGCACTTGCCTGCAAGGTCTATCAACTGGAGTTAGATCCCCCAGTACCCATGTAAAGCCATATGCACAAAGTGGTGCAAGCAGCTGGAGTCTGTCTGCAGTGGCTAGAGGCTCTGGTGTGCTCATACTCTTTCTCCTCTCTCTCTCTCTCCTCCTCTCTGCTTGCAAATAAATGAAATACTAAAAATAAGTATTTATTTATTTATTTATTTATTTATTTATTTATTTATTTTGTAATGCTTTAGATGGAACCCAGGGTCGTGTGCATGCTAGGAAAGTGCACTATCCCTTGTCAATGAAAAAAATTTTTTAAATTATCTATCATCTATCTACCTACCTACCTATCTATTAATGTAGAGACAGATAATGTTACTATGCCCAGCCCAAGGAAAGCCTGTCTTTTTTATTTGTTTGTTTTTGTTTTTCGAGGTAGGGTCTCACTCCAGCCCAGGCTGACCTGGAATTCACTATGTAGTCCTAGGGTGCCCTTGAGCTCATGACGATCCTCCTACCTCTGCCTCCCGAGTGCTGGGATTAAAGGCGTGCACCACCACACCCAGCGGAAAGCCTGTATTTAAAGAGCTTGCTGCCAGGCCAGGGAGACAGCTCAGTTGGTGAAGTGCTTTCCTTCTTAGCATGAGGACCTGAGTTCGATTCCCATTAGTTACATAAAAGCGCTGGTCGTGGTGGCACACCTGTAACCAGCACTGGGGATCACTGGATAATCTAATTGGCGAACTAGCCTAATTTACAGGCCTGACTCTAAGAGAGGTTGTACCTGAGGAACAGGTGAGGTTGTCCTCTGGCTTCCACATGTGCACGTACACTGGCACACATCCATGTGCACTCACACCTATGTTATGCTCTGCACATGCTCATCCCACCATATGCCTACACACATACAAAAATTAAATAAAGAGCTAGCTAGCAGCTATTTCTCTCCTCCCTGTACACATCTCTGTCCTCTGAGTGGTGAATTCTCTTTCCCTCCCTCGAAGCTGGGCTGTCTTTGGAACTTGCGTTGGCTAGCAGCATGCGGTAGAGGCAACACTGTGCCATTGCGGGTTTCCACAGCTGCCGCTCTCTCGGAACATAGCTGCTGAACATCGAGGAAGTTCCTTTTGATTATGGAGGAAGAGAAGGCATGCTGGGGAGAGCTCAAAGCCAGTTGGTGCTAGCTATTTGTCCTCTGAGTGAAGCGTCCCTAGTTGTTCTGGCCCTGAATAAAGTCTCCCTGGTTGTTCTGCCCCAGCCAAGCTCCCAGCGGAATGCAGCAGCATTAGTAACCCCAGTCCAGAAGAACTGGTGATCTCAGGCCAGCCCACGCATAGCGTCGTCGTAAGAAATAATTAATGAATCATGTTGTTAGGCACTGAATTTTGGGTGACTTATCTTATGACAATAATAACTGGAACTCAGGATAAATGCCAAGTGTTCTTAAACAAAATGTGAATGCCCCAGGGGGGTGGCAGGGGATCAGACATGGAGGGGCAGACAAGAAAATAAATTCAATAAGAAATGACTGAATCCCCTGTGACTGAGCCAGTTAGGCCAGGGGGACTCAAAGATCATCAAGACAAAATTCCTGCCTTCATGGAAGTCAACACAGAGCAGAAGGAGACAGAAAGGCAAACAAATAGCTAGTTATGGGAATTGTTACTGAGTGAGGGACACAAAGAATAGAAACAATCCCTTTTAATTTTTATTTTTAAATAATTTTTTGGTGGAATTATATTGTCTTGATTTTTTTTGTGTTTCTTGTATTATAATGTAGAGATTCTTGCATCTTGGGCTAATTTGATGTTTGGATTTTCTTTTTTTAAATATTTATTTATTTAAGGGAGAGAAAGAGGCAGAGAGAGAGAGATTGAAAAGAAGAGAGAGAGAGAGAATGGTGCACCAGGGCCTCCAACCATGGCAAATGAACTCCAGATGCATGTATCCCTTGTGCATCTGGCTTATGTGGGTCCTGGGTAATCGAACTGGGGTCATTTGGCTTTGCAGGCAAATGCTTTAACCACTAAGCCATCTCTCCAGCCCCAAACAATTCCTTTTTTTTTTTTTTTTTTTTTTTGGTTTTCAAGGTAGGGTCTCACTCTAGCTCAGGCTGACCTGGAATTCATTATGAAGTCTCAGGATGGCCTTGAACTCACAGCGATCCTCCTACCTCTGCCTCCCGAGTGCTGCTGGGATTAAAGGTGTGTGGTGCCACCACACCTGGTTTAACAATTCCTTTTTAAAAGCTTAAGCTGAGGGGCTGGGGCATGGCTCAGTCAGGAAGGTGCTTACCTCGAAAGCAGGAGGACCTGAGTTTGTCTCTCAGAACCCAAGAAAAAACACTGGCAGAGTGATGCATCTGTAATTGTAGATGGAGATAGGAGGATCCTTGGGCTCACTGGCCAGTTTGACTTAATTAGCAAGCTCCAGGCCAATGAGAGACCATGTCTCAAAAAAAAAAAAAAAAAAGGAGGATGGCTTCACTCAAAGTTGTTCTCTAGCCTCAACACGCATGTGCACACACATGGACACACTCACTGGAACACACACACATGCAATCACACATAGACACACACTAAGTGAAAGCTTAAGCTAAGTTAATAAGATGAATCCAATTTGATGAGTAGCAGAAGGGAATTACAGAAAAGGAAGTAAAAACAGTTCCTGGGGCTGGAGAGATGGTTTAGGGGTTAAGGCGCCTGCCTGCTAAGGCTAAGAACACAGGTTCCAATGTCCAGCGGTTCCAATCTCCAGGTCCCACGTTTAGCCAGATGCAAAGTGACGCAAGGGCGCAATGCCGCACTTGACCACAAGGGGGTGCACACATGTGGATTTCGTTTACAGCAGCTGAGAGACTGCTGGCGCTCCCATTCTCTATCTGTCTCCCTCTCCCTCTCCCTGTCTGTCTCTCTCTCTCTGTCTCTCTCTCCAAAAATAAATAAAAAAAATAATAATAAATTTAAAAAAAACAACAGTGTTCCTGGAGGGAGATCACACATAAAGCAGGCAGGAGAGACAGAGTCAAGGCGGTGGTGGAGGAAATAGCAGTTTGTAATGGCTGTGTGGAGATTAGCAGAACTCTTTTTTTAAAAAAATTTAATTTCATTTAACTTTTATTTATTTATTTAGAGAGAGAGAGAGAGAGAGAGAAAGAAAGAAAGAAAGGGGCACACCAGGGCCTCCAGCCCCTACAAACAAACTCCAGACGCATGTGCCACCTTGTGCATCTGGCTTATGTGTGTTCTGGGGAATCGAACCTGGATCCTTTGGCTTTGCAGGCAAGCACCTGAACTACTAAGCCATCTCTCCAGCCCAAGATTAGCAGAAGTCTTCCAGAGTCCTCTTGTTCCTAATGGAGCTCTTTGTCAGTGGCAGTGTTCTGGGCGCTCAGGAGCCTGAAGCAGGTCAATGGCATGTTGGCTGACGCCATGAACTGTATTGACCTCCACACCTCCACACATGGTGGACTTGAATCAAGGGAGGCAGCTCTCATTTTGGGCCAAGTGGTTTTCAAATGAAGTGTCAGATTAGGCAAATGACAAATGAATCACAAGTGCCTTTCAGGCTAATCAGCGTCTCTCACTTAGAAAAGTGGAATCTATGTTTGTATGACTTATGATTTTTGTAAAAACAAAAACCCTTCATTTGGGCTCTTTAAAATATTATAAGTCACTGGTTACCAGTTGTTTTGATTTCCTCAATTTTAAGTCCCTTACTTACAAAACAGAAAAAAAAAAAAAGACTGTACTTGTGCTGCTTTCAGATGGCTCATGTTGGAGGAAGAAAATGAACTTGGTTATGTTTTTGTTCTTTTCCTGTGGTACTGGGAATTGAACCCAGGCCTTGAGCATACCAGGTAAACACTGTCGCTGAGTTATATTATCCTTTTCTTTGTTTGTTTGCCTTTTTTTTTTGTTTTGTTTTGTTTTTCAACTTAGTGTCTCGCTTTAGCCCAGGCTGACCTGGAATTCACTGTGTAGTCTCAGGGTGGCCTTGAACTTGTGGCGATCCTCCTACCTCTGCCTCCTCCCGAGTGCTGGGGTTAAAGGCATGCGCCACCACGCCCAGCTCTTTTTTTTTTTTTTTTTTAACTTAGGGTCTCATTCTAGGCTGACCTGGAATTCACTATGTAGTCTCAGGCTGGCCTCAAACTCATGGCGATCCTCTTACCTCTGCCTCTTGAGTGCTGGGTTGAAGGCATGTGCCACCATGCCCGGCCACTTGAGTCTTAATTGCAAGAAGAATCAGAACAATATGTCAAAAAAAAAAAAAATCCCAATATCTAGAGTGTTGTCAAATCCACTTGTTACCATGATCACTGTTCTCCATGCCCAGCAATGACCCCTACAGTCCATCTTCTGACAGGCGTGGCTTATTTAAGCATTTATGCACCAGCACCCTTTCCCCACGGCTTGATGACCTGCAATCTGACCGCTTCGTAGACTACCAGGGAGAAGAGGTGCCTTGCCTTTGCTGTGGATGAATAAAGCTTCCACCGCTGGACACACGCACAAACACGAGAAGGGAAACCCTCAAATCTGCACCCACCACAAATCAGGCAAACATCTGGACGCTGCTCTTGGAACCCCCAGCGTTGCAGTCAGGTTTGCAGTGCTGCCGGAAATCACCCAACCAAGAGCAGCTTGTGGGGGGAAAAGGGTTTATTTTGGCTTACAAACTCAAGGGGAAGCTCCTTGATGGCAGGGGGAAACAATGGCATGAGCAGAGGGTGGACATCATCCTTTGGCCAACATAAGGTGGACAATAGCAATAGGAGAGTGTGCCAAACACTAGCAAGGGCAAACTCGCTATAATACCCATAAGCCCGCCCCCAACAATACACAGCTTCCAGGAGGTGTTAATTCCCAATTGTCCATCAGCTGGGAACCTAGCATTCAGAACACCTAAGTTTATGGGGGACCCCTGAATCAAACCACCACATCCAGTGACACATTTATGTCTGCAACACGTTTGGATCAGGGAGCACCCGCTGTTTTTATCCACCCTCAGCTCATCCTTAGAAGAGTGGGCAGAGAGGAAAATGTGGTTCTTTCTCTAAACAGAGGCATGCTGCAGCTAACCCTCACACCTGGGAGATGTTTTCATCACCACTTAAGGTGCCCGACCGACCTTTCCCCAAACCAATGGTCTGCGATGTCCATGGTGTCAATCTTAGGGTGCAGCTTTCTGAGGCAGCTTTCTTCTCTGTGACCTGGGGTGCTAGCAGTTTGTTTCAGTCATATTTAAGCTATTAAATTCCCTTTTCAACTCCAAGTAAACAAATTTTTTGCTCCTTTCCTTGCCCCTTAAAAGGGTCTGGAAAAATTCTCCAAGAAACCACAGCCATTTTAAAACAAAAAGCTGGGTCTGGGCTGGAGAGATGGCTTAGGGGTTAAGGCGCCTGCCTCCTAAGCCTAAGAACGCTGGTTCCAATCTCCAGCCGTTCCAATCTCCAGTTCCCACGTTTAGCCAGATGCAAAGTGACGCAAGGGTGCAATGCTGCACTTGACCACAAGGGGGCGCATGCATTTGGATTTTGTTCGCAGCAGCTGAGAGGCTGCTGGTGCGCCCATCTCTATCTGTCTCCTTCTCCCTCTCTCTCTCTCTCCAAAAAAAAAAAAAAAAAAATTCTGGGTCTGCAGAGATGGCTCAGCACTTAAGGCACTTGCCTACAAAGTCTAACAACCCAGGTTTGGTTCCCCAGTACCCAAGCAAAGCCACATGCACAAAAAGACGCATGCCTCCAGAGTCTACTTGCAGTGGCTGGAGACCTTGGTGCACCCATTCTCTCTGTCTCTCTGCCTGCAAATAAATAAAATAAAATACATTTAGAAAATAAAATAAAAAGCTAAGCTTTGGTACTTTATCTCATTTCTTCCAGCTGCTCTCTTTTGCCCTCTTTGGCTTGGGAAGTTTGTAAATATTCATTAGTCGCTTTCAAATGTCACACATGAGTGCTGGGGTCTCCAAGGAGGAGCCTTGGGCTCTGTTGCTTCAGTTGCTTTGAGTAGGTGAAAAGAGTTAATACCCAGGCAGATATGCTTCCCCGGGCCCTGTATTCCAAAGGAAAAAAAATCCCCTGCAGACTCTCTCCCCAGCATTTCCGCCAACACATATCAACTGATTTGTGTGAATTTTGAGCTTCAGACAAGAACAGTGTCCAGCTCAGGACAAAATGGCCGGCAGGTTGGCTGTTTCAGCATCAAGCCAGTGGCTGGATGATATTCGAAAATGGTGCTACAATGCTGCAGGATTCAATAAACTGAGGTTAATGCGAGGTGATACAACATATGAGGGTGAAGACGTGAAGGACGCCAGAGAAGGCTTCCTGAGAACCGTGTAACGTCAGGATGTTTTGCATTATGCAGGCACTGGCCCTGTCCCTGAGGCATCAGAGTTTGCCTCGGGAGCAGTGGACACAATATGAGGATGATCAATTCTACCTTGAACCATATCTGAAAGAGGCGATTCGGGAAAGAAAAGAGAAGAATGGGCAAAGAAGTAATCTTGTAACTGAGATTTATGATGCACCTGTATTTTTATGAAGTTGGTTAAACCTGAACCACAATAAATGTCTATTGTAATCATAAAAATAGAATAGAGAGGGCTGGAGAGATGGCTTAGCCATTAAGGCGTTTGCCTGCAAAGCCAAAGGATCCCGGTTCCGCTCAAGGACCCACGCAAGCCAGATGCGCAAGGGTGCGCAGGCATCTGGAGTTCGTCTGCTGTGGCTGGAGGCCCTGGCGCGCCCATTCTCTCTCTCTGCCTCTTTCTCTCTCTCAAATAAATTAAATAAATAAATAAAAATTTAAAGAAAGAATAGAGTCTAATTTGACTTCTATGCTAACTATAGTGTACTTGATGGGTACATAGGTGATCGCTAACTTCCTGGTGAATGAAAGGAAATGGTAGCAGAGGCTTCAAGTTGGCTGTCTTCAGACAATTAGAGTGATCATAAGATGACTAAGGTACAAACCAAAGCACTAAGTCACGAGACTTGGCCCTCGTTCCCATGCAATAAACAGCTTAACAGGTCTCACTCCCCACTTGAAATGTGTGTGCTCATTTTCATTATCATGTAGCCAATGCTTTGGGTTTTGCCATGAAAAATGGAGACTTCCAACCAGATGACGAAGACAGATTCCAGTGGCTCTGGGTAAAATGAAAGACAAGCGTGTACTTGAGATGCAATCTCTCTCGATCTCTCCCACCCTCTCTCACGTTCTGTCCATGTGACCCCAAGGCTCTCACCTCAAAAGGTATAAGAGATAGTTTATTCTGAAGCTAAAACTGTGTGACTATGGCCTAGAAATACAGATTCAGGTTACCTCATATACCAGTGGTAACAGTTTTCATATAGTAACAGAACAAAGAAAATTATAAATCAAGGCATTTTCCCAATGCATGGTTGGAAACATCAGGTAGTGGATTACAGCAAAGGGCAGAAATCTCAGGTGCTATCTGATGATATGCTTAGCCTGGGATGGGTGGAAGCTGGAGGTCTGTTTGTAGATGCAAAAAGGCTTAAACACGAAGGTGGGCCATAAGTGGCTATTTAGGGGTCTAGATAGTTCAAGGTAAGTTGGACCTGCAACGTTCCAGCCCTCCTTGACCACAGCGGTTCTAATCAGTCCATCAGTCTTGTAGAAGCTGTAACACAGGTGTGGCTTTGTTTTTGTGGGAACTTCAGCTCACGCGCATAGACACACGCACAATGCCCCCCCTTACGATGCTCCACTCATATATATATGCATTTGCATTTTTACTTTTTAAAATATTTTATTATTTATTTGAGAGAGAGAGAGAGAGAGAGATACAGAAATAGGCAGGTAGAGAGAGAGAGAGAGAGAGAGAAAGAGAGAGAGAGAGAGAATGGGTGCACCAGGGCCTCCAGCCACTGCAAACGGACTCCAGATACATGCACCACCTTGTGCATCTGGCTTACGTGGGTCCTGGAGAATCGAGCCTCGAACCAGAGTCCTTAGGCTCCATAGGCAAGCGTTTAACCGCTAAGCCATCTCTCCAGCCCTGCATTTTTATTTTGTACTTGATTATACTGCTCCCTTTGTTGGTTCCATACTGCCAATAGCCAGAAAACTCACGAGGAAAGCCAGGGAAAGAAACACCATGCTGACCATCCACTTGAGAATGGACCGTAATATTTAAGAAGTGAGTTCATGGCGGCTCAGAGACTCCTGGTACATATTAAGGCCTGCACCTAAAAATGGTTAACATCAGTAGGAAAGCAAATGTATTAGTCAGGGTTCTCTAGGGGAACAGAACTGATAGAATGAATTGTATTAAAAGGGAATTTATTGGATTAGCTTACAACAGTCCAGCAATAGTAGGTTGCAGGTCCGAGAGTCAAGGAACCCGGTAGCTGCTCAGTCCACCAGGCTGAGCAGCCCCGATGCGGCACTGAAGGCCTAGAGGCGTCCTGAAGAGATGCTGCTCTTCAGTCCACACTGCTCTTCAGTCCATCCTGGTCTTTAGTCCACATTGGAAAGCAGCAAGCAGAGAACAGCGAGCAGCACCGGCAGCCAGGTGGGAGGAGAGCGAGCCTTTCTTCCCAGAGCTTCTTTTTATCAACCAGCCCCCTCCTCCAAGAGGGGCCGCCTGCTCTGGGGGAAGGGCTCACCCTGGGGGAAGGATTCTTCCTTTAGTTAATCCTTCCTAGAGGCAACCTCAGAGACACACTCATGAGGAATGTCTGCGAATTCCTAAACAAACCAAGTTGACACAAACTTAACCATCACAGCAAGAGTAGAAGAAAGTGGGCTGGAGAGATGGCTTAGCAGTTAAGGCACTTGCCTGTGAAGCCTAAGGACCTATGTTTGATCTCTCTCCAGATCCTACATAAGCGAGATGCACAAAGGTGAGGCAAGGGTGCACATGCCCACTAGATGGCTTAAGTGTCTGGAGTTCAGTTGCAGTGGCCTAGGTCCTGGCACACCAATTCACTCTCTCTCTCTTTAAAAAATTAAAAAGGGTAGAACTCATATTAAATGTTCTTACCCATTCCTCCCCCGCCCCCCGAAAAAAAAAAAAGCAGAAGAAGTGATCTCTAAGACTCACAGAGATCTGGAGTGAGCACCAAGGAAAACCTCGCCTCTGGTCTTAGTCCCCGTGGAGGGTTTGAGAGGTTCATCTTTGCCATGAGTATCAGAAGAGAGTCAGGTAGGAGCTTTGGGGACAAAGTCAAGCTCCCCAGATTATTTAAGTCCTTGAAAAGTAACTAGGAATTCTGTGGGAAATATAGAGGAAGGGATTAAATTAATTAAAAAATTTGCACTGAACCAAACTAATCAAATTTCTTTAGCATGTAGATTTTATTGTAAATCTCTAATTGAAGAAAACAAATAGTGTATTTTCAAAATCTCTTTGTCTGAGAGTCCCTCTCACTGTCATTTTGAAGACAGAGTCTCATGTAACCCAGACTGGCCATGAACTCATTAGGTAGCTGAGGGTGACTTTGAACTTCTAGCCACGTCGTAGACACAGGAGGGTTCGCCCGCCCCATCTTACTTGCAGGCATTGTTACAGGGAGACAGGTCTCTGGGAAGCCAGACCAAAAAAAATTTTTTTGAGAAAGTGAACTATTCTACTGCTCTTGTAACTCAAGTGATTCCTAATTCTTCACTTTCATGAAAATTGAGAGAAGACCTAATTGGATTGTCAGATAATTAGATCATTAAATAATTTTGATTATAGATCACCATGTCAGAAGGAGCTTGACTAATTAGTAGTGCAATGATAAATTCCTATTCATTTAAATTTACTTCCTTATGTGATGAGTGCATAGTGCTTGTAATAATGGCAATAGCAATCATAGGAAAATAGGGAATAATGATTTGAAACATTATATTGTGGCAAAAAGTCCTATAAGAAGTGGGGTTTTTTCAATAAAATTCTACTTTTTTTTTTTTGAGGTAGGGTCTCACTCTAGCCCAGGCTGACCTGGAATTCACTCTGTATTCTCAGGGTGGCCTCGAACTCATGGAGATCCTCCTACCTCTGCCTCCCGAGTGCTGGGATTAAAGGCGTGTGTCACCATGCCCGGCAAAATTCTACTTTTTCTATTTAGTAATTATTTATAAAATTGCATATTTATGTTATCTTAATAAATTGCCTGTTAATAGTATTCAGGATAATTCAGTCTAGAAATTTTTTTCTACCTTGAACCCCAAAGGCCACAGGAAATTAAAAAAATAATTTCAATATATATGCATATTTTACTTGCACATAATTATGGATAACCAATAAAAAATTCAGGCATAAAACATATACCATTAAAATAAAATTATATAGAGAAAAGTGGAATGAAAATGTAAGTTTAAAGATCAAGTTAATAAAATAATTTTTGGCCTCTTAAAGAGGAGCTTGTTCATGTATATTTATTTTTATTTATTTATTCATTTGAGAGACAGAAAGAGAAAGAGGCAAATGGATAGGTAGAGAGAGAGAGAGAGAGAGAGAGAATGAGAATGAATGGGCACTCAAGGGCCTTGAGCTGCTGCACATGAACTCCAGACACATGTGCCACCTTGTGTATCTGGCTTATGTGGGTACTGGGGAACTGAACCGGGTCCTTAGGCTTCAAAGGCAAACACCTTAACCGCTAACCTATCTCTCTAGCCCTTGTTCATGTATATTTAAATAAGTTATGGTCAATATTGAATTCCTATGGCATTTAGATTTCACAGAAAATATTTGATTTTTTTGTTTTATTTTGGACTATTTATTTATTCATTCATTCATTCATTCATTCATTCATTCTGTTTTTTGAGGTAGGGCCTTATTCTAGTCCATGCTGACCTGGAATTCACTCTGTAATTCCAGGCTGGCCTTGAATTCACAACAATCTTCCTACCTCTGCCTCCCAAGTGTTGAGATTAAAGGCGTGTGCCACCATGCTTGGCTAATTTGATTTTTTTAAATAAAGGATTTTGATTTATTTTATTATTTATTTGAGAGAGAGAGAGAGAGAGAATGGGCACACCAGGGCATCTAACCACTGAAAATGAACTCTAGACATATGCTCTATCTTGTGCATCTGGCTTTATGTGGGTACTGGGGAACCGAACCTGGGTCCTTTGGCTTTGCAGGCAAGGGAAAAACTGCTAAGTTAGCTCTCCAACCCTTATTTGATTTTTTTAAATTTTTAAATTTTTTTATTATTATTATTTTTTTTTGGTGAGACACAGAGAGAGACAGAGAGAGAGAGAGAGGGAGAGGAAGACCGAGTTGGGCGTGCCAGCAGTGTCTCAGCTACTGCGAACGAAATCCAGATGTGTGCGCCCCCTTGTGGTCAAGTGCGGCATTGCGCCCTTGCGTCACTGCATCTGGCTAAACGTGGGGCCTGGAGATTGGAACCAGTGTTCTTAGGCTTAGGAGGCAGGCGCCTTAACCTCTAAGCCATCTCTCCAGCCACCCTTATTTGATTTTTAAGACAAGTTCTCATGACTTTGAACTCATTATGTAGCCAAGGATGACCTTAACTCTTGATACTCTTGCCTTACCTCATTTCAGACATGTACCATTTCAGACATGTACCACCATACCCAATTTCCACAAGAGACTTTTTATATACCATATAAAAATTTTCTTTTATTAAGTAGAAACTTTGCATGGACACATCATATGTTGGTGCCATCATTTCCCTCCTCCCTGCCCCCACTCCGTGAAGGGCCCTCCTCCGTGGGATTGCTGGTGTTCCCCATGGGGTTGTGGGTTATGAGTTGTGAGAGCAGCAGTCAGTCATTGTGTGGGGGGCAGTGCCTCTCGATATTTCCTCCCACTGTGTGGCTCTTACAATCTTTCTGCCCCCCTTCCACAAAATTCCCTGAGCCGTGGTGGGTGTGCTTCAAGTCTACTTTAGTGTTGAACTCTCAGCAGCTTCTGGATTTCTGTTTTGGTGCATTTTGAATAGTTTCAGCGCCTGACTCACCCTGGCACAGGTTGTCAGGCTCTCCATGGAAGTAGCGCTCTTGCTCTTCTCGCCAGTTCCTCCGTGGTTTCACCTGGGCCCTGGCTGCTTTGCTGGGGGTGGTTCATCTCCTGTGAAGAAGTCACCTATCTATTCTTGTCTTGTTAATAGATTTTGGTTGTCCTTGGTTCTTGCTACTTTCTGAAAACAAACAAACAAACAAACAAAACAAAAACAAGCGGTTAAGGCATTTGTCTGCAAAGCCAAAGGATCCTGGTTCAACCCTCCAGGACCCACATAAGCCAGATGCACAAGGGAGCGCATGTGTCTGGAATTCGTTTGCAGTGGCTGGAGGCCCTGGTGTGCCCATTCTCTCTCTCTCTCTGTCTGTTTTTCTCTCTCAAATAAATAAATAAAATTAAAAAACAAAACAAAACAATAACCAGATCTAATGGAGAATGAGATCAGAATAGGTTAAAGGGGAGAAGCATTGTTTGAGAGTTTTTGATGGGTGTTGCCTCGCCTTTCGCCAAAGACTAGTGGGAGCGTGTCATTGGAGGCCATAGTATTGATATTGATAGGATTCTGACTTGGTTCCCAGTTCCAACTATGGGTTTCTTTCCACTGAGTGGATCTCTTAGCCAATCAGAGAGCCATTGCTTACCCACCTAGGCTGGTTGCTTTCATATGGCAGGGTCCCCTGCTTGCTCACAATGCTGTTGGCCATTTTCCTCCAGCAGCTCATGCTGTGCTTTTCAGCCCTCTATGGGCTAAACCATCTGGGAACTGGCTTCCATCCAGATTCAGCCAGATCTCTTGATGTGCTGCATGCTCCCCAGCATTTGTTGTCTATTGTCTTAATGCTAACCACCTGACTGGGCTAAGACAGTATTTCAGAATTGTTTGGTTGACATTTCCCCAACGGCTAATTTTTGTAGTTCTTGCAAACTCTGGTTGTTAGTCCCTGTCTGAAGTAGAGGTGGCAGAGGTTTTCTCCCATTCTGTCGGCTGTCTGTCTGTTTTGGTGGTGGTATCTTTTGCTGTGCAGAAACTTTTAATTTCATGTAACCCTATTTGTTAATTCTTGGGCTATTTCCTCTGTTATTGAAACCCTGTTCAGAAAGTTCTTTCCTCTGCTTATATCCTAGAATGTGTTCCCTATCTTTTCCCTCTAGCACTTTCTCTCTCTCTTTCTTTCCTTCTTGCTTTCTTCTTTTGTTTTTCAGGTAGGGTTTCACTTTAGTCCAGGCTGACCTGGAATTCACTATGTAGTCTCAGGGTGGCCTTGAACTCATGGTAAACTTCCTACCTCTGCCTCCTGAGTGCTGGGATTAAAGGTGTGCGCCACCATGCCCTGCCTTCTAGCACTTTCTGTGTTTCTGGTTTTAGATTGAGGTCTTGAATCTATTTTGACTTGATATTTTGTAGGGAGAGAACTAGGGATCTAATTTCACTCTTCTGCAGGTGGATCTCCAGTTTTGCCAGCACCATTTCTTCAATCAGCTATCTCTTTTCCTCTGAATCATTTTTTTCCTGTTTGTCAAAAATGAGGTCGGGGCTGGAGAGATGGCTGTGAAGCCTAAGGACCCTGGTTTGAGGCTTGATTTTCCAGGGCCCATGAAAGCCAGATGCACAAGGGGGAGCACACATCTGGAGTTGGTTTGCAGTGGCTGGCGGTCCTAGTGTGCCCATTCTCTCTCTACCTTCCTATTTCTGTATCTCTCTCTCTTTCTCAAATAAATAAATAATAAAATTAAAAAAACAGGGGCTGGAGGGATGGCTTAGCGGTTAAGGTATTTGCCTGCAAAGCCAAAGGACCCAGGTTCAATTCCTCAGGACCCATGTTAGCCAGATGCACAAGTGAGCAATGTGTCTGGAGTTCGTTTGCAGTGGCTGGAGGCCCTGGCATGCCCGTTCTCTCTCTCCCTCTTTCTCTGTCAAATAAATTAATAAATAAAAATAAATTATTTAAAACAAACAAACAACATCAAAAAAAAAAAAAAAAAAAAAAAAAAAAAAAAACCCCGAGGTGGCCAAAGCACTGAGGATTAATTTCTGGACCCTCTCCTCCGTTTCAGGTCTGTGTCTCTTCTGCACGTGCTATCTTTATCACTATTGCTGTGTGGTGTAATGTGAGGGGGTATTGTGCACCTCCTGCTGTGTTCTTTTTCCTTCAGATGGCTTTGACTATTCCTAGTCTTTTGTGGTTACATAAGAATTCCTGGATTAAGTTTTCAGACTCTACGAGGAATGCCATTGGAATACTAATTGGGATTGATTGAACCTATGGATTATGCTGGTAGACTAGTTATGTTCACAATGTTAATTCTGCCAATCCAGGACCGTGGGAGGTCTTCCCATCACGTGGTGTCTGCTTTGATTTCATTTTTAAGTATCTTGAAATTTTCATTGTAGAAATCTTTTGCATTTTTAGTTAGGCCTATTTCTAGGTATTTAATTTTTATTTCGTAGCTACTGTGAATGGGGTGTTTTCCTTGATTTCTTTCTCTGCACGTTCATTATTGGTGTATATAAAAGCTACTGATTTTTAGGTATTGATTTTGTATCCTGCAACACTGAAGGTCTTTATTAACTCCAGGAAGTTTTTTTTTTTTTTTTTTTTTGTACTATTCAATCTCTTAAGTATAGAATCATGTTGGCAAACAGAGATAGTTTGACTTTGTTTTTTTCTATTTTTATCCCTTTATGTCTTCTTCTTGACTTACTGCTCAGGCCGGGACTTTGAGTCCAACATTGAACAGAAGTGATGAGAATGAGCATCCTTGTCTCATTCCTGACTGTAGAGAAACCATCTCCGTTCTCTGTTTAATATAATGTTGGCTGTGGGTTTGTCATATATGGCCTTTATTATTTGTAGCTTGTTCTCTCTATTCCATTTTTCCCCCAGGACATTCATCATGAAGCCATGTTTGACTTTGTCAAATGCCTTTTTCTGCATCAATAGAGATGATCATGTGATTTCTATCCTCAAGTTTATTTATGTGGTGTATTACATGTATTGACTCATGTTTATTAAACCAACCTTCCCTGTCTTTTTAGTGTGTTCTTGGATTTGGTTTGCAAGAGCCTTGCTGACAGTTTTTGCATGTATGTTCATCAGGGAAATGCTGCGTAGTTTTCTCATTTACTTATTAGTTTATTTGAGGCTGAGTGAGAGAGAAAGAGGGTTATGGATCAGAAAAATGCCGGCTTTACAGAATGAATTTCAATGTGCCTTTTCTCTTTCTATATTGTGGAATACCTTGAGAAAAAAGTTGGAGTTATGTCTTACTTAAAAGCGTGGTAGTGAATTCATCTACACAAACGCTTTCCTTTTTTTCTTTTTTCTTTTTCTTTTCAAGGTAGGGTCTCACACTAGCCCAGGCTGACCTAGAATTCACTCTTTATTCTCAGGGTGGCCTTGAACTCATGGCAATTCTCCTACCTCTGCCTCCCAAATGCTGGGATTAAAGGCCAAGCACTTTTCTTTGTGGAGAAACTTTTAATTATACCTTCAATCTCATTGCTTGTAATGTGTCTACGTTATGAACATCATCCACTTACTATTTTGGGAAATTTAGAAACTTGTCAATTTCTTCTAGATTTTTGAACTTTTTGAGTATAAATTTTCAAAGTATTCTGTAATATGCTTTTTATTCCATTGGGGTCTGTTGTAGCAACTCCATTTTTGTCTCTAATTTTATTCTCCCTTCTTCTGTTTGTTTGCTGGCTAAGTGTTTATTAATATTTTCTCAAAGAACCAACTCTTTATTTGATTAATTCTTTCATTGTTCTTTTAATTTGTATTTCTACTCTCATTTTTATTGTATCTTGCCATCTGGGTTTTGGGTTAGCTTGTTTTTCTAGACTTTGAGGTGGGCTGTTAGGTTGTTCAGTGGAGATCTCTCTCATTTCCTGATATGCACTTATAGCTATCAACTTTCCTCTTACGACTGCCTTGGCTATACTCCAGAAGATGTAGTAGGCCGTCCAATAATTTTCATTTGTTTCTAGGAATTTTTTCAATTTCCTCCTCAATTTCTTGAATGATACTCACTCAAAAGTTTTTCAGGGCTGGAGAGATGGCTTAGTGGTTAAGGCGCCTGCCTGCTAAGCCTAAGAATGTCAGTTCCAATCTCCAGGTCCCACGTTTAGCCAGATGCAAAATGACGCAAGGGCGCAATGCTGCACTTGCCCACAAGGGGGTGCATGCACCTGGATTTCATTCGCAGCAGCTGAGAGGCTGCTGGCGCGTCCATGTCTATCTGTCTTCCTCTCCCTCTCTCTCTGTCTCTCTCTGTATCTCTCAAAAAAAAAAAAAAAAAAAAAGAAGAGTTTTTCAGTCTCCAAGAATTTGTGTAGTTTCTATATTCTCTCCTTTTGTTAATTTCTACATTCATTCCACTGTGATATGATGGGATACAAGGGATTACCTCAACTTTTTATCTTTGTTAAGGTTTCTTTGTGTTATGTGGTCAATTTTGAATTAGGTTCCATGAGCTTCTGAGAGGAGTGTGTATTCTCTATCTATCTATTGAGTGGAGTACTCTACCATTCTATTAGGTGCAGTTGTTCCATTGTGGGGTTTAACTCTGAACTTTCTCTGTTGATTTTTAGTCTGAATGACCCAGGTAAGAAACAGAGCTGGGTACTGAAGTCTCCCTCTCTCACCGAGTCTGCACTTACGTGTTCTTTTTTGACTTCTAGTGTTCGTTTTATGAAGTTAGGAGCCCAAGTATTTTGGTGTATGAATGTTTACAACTTCTTGATGTGGACACTTCTTGATGGGTTTGTTCCCTTTAAATATTTATTTAAATTTTTTGTTTATTTTTATTTATTTATTTGAGAGCAACAGACAGCGAGAGAAAGTGGCAGAGAAAGAAAGAGAATGGAGCCGGGCGTGGTGGCGCACGACTTTAATCCCAGCGCTCGGGAGGCAGAGGTAGGAGGATCGCCACGAGTTCGAGGCCACCCTGAGACTTCATAGTTAATTCCAGGTCAGCCTGGACCAGAGTGAGACTCTACCTCAAAAACCAAAAAAAAAAAAAAAAAAAAAAATGGGTGCACCAGGGCCTCCAGCCACTGCAAATGAACTCCAGATGCATATGCCCCCTTGTGCATCTGGCTTACATGGGTACTGGGGAATTGAACCTCGAACTGGGGTCCTTAGGCTTCAAAGGCAAGTGCTTAACTGCTAAGCCATCTCTCCAGCCCCTAAATATTTATTAATTTTTGTTTATCCATTTTGAGAAAGAAAGTGTGTGAGAGAGAGACAGAGAGAGATATAGAGACAGAAAGAAATAGAGAGAGAGAATGGGTGCACCAGGGCCTCCAGCCACTGCAAAGGAACTCCAGATGCATGTGCCCCCTTATGCATCTGGCTTACATGGTAACCAGGGAATCAAACCTGGGTCCTTATGCTTCACAGGCAAGTGCCTTAACCGCTAAGCCATTTCTCTAGCATGGTTGTTCCTTTTATTAAGATGAAATGTCCCTTTTTGTCTTTTCTGGTTAGTTTTGGCTGAAGTCTACTTTGTTATAAGGATAGATGCTCCTTCTTGTTTGCAGCTTCCATTTGCTTGCTACTTCACTTTTCAGCCTTTGATGTTCAGGTTATGAATATCTTTGCTGGACAGATGGATTTCTTGAAGGTAGTAGATAGTTGGGTCTTGTTTTTTAATCTAGTTATTCAGTGTGCATTTTTTGTTGGCAAGTTAAGGCCATTTACATTTAGGGTTATTATAGAAAAATGCTTGTCATTCCCTAATATTTTATTGGGTGATGTTCTGGTTGGCTGGAGAGCTGCCTTTCCGTTTTCTTTTCCACTGAGAACCTTCTGGTTTGTCATGTTGGGCAAAGCTGAATGTTTTCCATTTCTTCTTGGT
Organism: Orientallactaga sibirica; assembly: GCA_036365145.1. Taxonomy (NCBI): domain Eukaryota; kingdom Metazoa; phylum Chordata; class Mammalia; order Rodentia; family Dipodidae; genus Orientallactaga; species Orientallactaga sibirica. The sequence continues at coordinate 4,227,396 of JAEOAD010002853.1, forward strand.
CCATCTGTCTCTTTCATTAAGTGTATTTAATATTATGTTCTCACAGATTGTGCCACCTTTGTTCTCCCTGTAAAATGATCACTTCAGCATCTAGAATCAGAATGTAGACTGACTTAATTGTCATAAATTGCCTCAATTTGTATTTATTTTAATTATCTTTGCCTCCCAATCAGTTTTGAAAGATAATTTTCCTCAGTCTAACATTCTTGGTCGGAAGTTATTTACCTTCAGAGCTTGCAATATATCCTTCCATTATTTTCTGGCTTTTAGGGTTGCTGATGGATGATCTCAAGCCATTCAGATATTCCTACCTTTATAAGTGAGTTGGAATTTTTGCCTTATAGTTTTTGTATTGTATCTTTGCTTTGGATTTTTCTTTTTCCTTTTTTTTTTTTAAAAAAATATTTTATTTATTTATTTGAGAGGAGAGAGAGGAAAGAGAGAGAGAGAGAGAGAATAGTCATGCCAGGGCATCCCACCACTGCAAATGAACTCCAGATACATGGGCCATGTGCATCTGTCTTATGGATGTCCTAGGGAACTGAACCTGGGTCCTTTGGCTTTGCAGGCAAGTGCCTTAACCACTAAGTCATCTCTCCAGCCCCTTTTGTTTGTATTTTATTTTATTTCTTTATTTGAGGGAGAGAAAGAGGCAGTTAGAAAGAGAATGGATGCAACAGGGCCTTTGGCCACTGCAGATGAACTGCAGGCGCACGCACCACTTTGTACATCTGGCTTATGTGGGTCCTGGGGAATCGAACCTGGGTTCTTTAGCTTTATAGGCAAGCGCCTTCACTGCTAAGCCATCTCTCCAGCTCTGCTTTGGTGTTTTGACATCGTTACTAGGATGTGCTATGCAGAGGTCCTTCCTTGGTAGGTCTTATGTTTGGATGTCAAGTTCTTTTTATAAATTTGGGACCTTTTCTCTTTAACGTCATGAACAATTGATCAATTCTATTTGTAGTTCTCTCAGCCTTTTCTTCTGCCCCATTGTTCTGAGGTTTAGTCTCTTGGAGATATTGGTCATGTTTTTAAATTTTTTCCTGCATCTGAGTCTGTGTACACTCTTGTTTTGACTTTGTCCTCCTTCCCAGAGGTTCATTCTTCTGCACAATCATGTCTGTTAGCATGGCATTCGGGTGTAGTGTTCATTCAGTTGATCATTGCTTTTGTTTTGTTTTGTTTTGTTTTGTTTTTCAAGGTAGGGTCTCACTCTAGCCCAGGCTGACCTGGAATTCAGTATGGAGTCTCAGGGTGGCCTTGAACTCACAGTGATCCTCTTACCTCTGCCTCCCAAGAACTGGGATTAAAGGCGTGCGCCACCCCGCCCAACTTGATCATTGCTTTTATTTTAGGGATTTTTATTTGATTCTTTCTCGGCATATCAATTTCCTATTCTTTTGTAACAAGCATTCGGAGCTATGGCTGTCCCTCTAATCATCTTTTAACAGCACAAAATGTGATATAATTTATTTTTGTTGTCATTAATTTCAAAATGTGTTCTAATCTCCTCTGTGAGTCCTCTTTTGACCCAGGCTTTATTTTAAAGTATACTGCTTAATTTTCAAATGAGTGGGAATTTTCCAGAAATTTTCTCCTGGTTAATTATATATGCTCAGAGAACATTGGATAATTTCAGGCCTTTGAAAATTTGAAGATGTTTTGTTTGATTTTTGTTGTTTTATTTTATTTTTTTGTATGAGAGCAAGAGAGAGAGGGGGAGAGAGAGAATTGGCGCACAAGGGCCTCCAACCACTGTAATCTAACTCCAGATGTGTATGATACCTTGTGCATTTGTGTGACCTTGTGCACATGAATTACCTTGTGTGTCTGGGGCTTACATGGATTCTGGGGAGTCAAACCTGGGTCCTTAGGCCTGCATCTTAATTGAAAAGCCATCTCTCCAGCCCTTTATTTTTATTTATTTATTTATTTATTTATTTATTTATTTATGGTTTTGGTTTTTTTGGAGGTAGGGTCTCACTCTATCCCAGGCTGACCTGGAATTCACTATGTAATCTCAGGGTGGCCTCGAACTCATGGTGATCCTCCTACCTTTGCCTCCCAAATGCTGGGATTAAAGGCATGTGCCACCACGCCCAGCTAGGTTTTTGGATTTTGCAAGGTTGGTGTGAGTGTGAGAATCCCTTCCCAGTACCTGTGCTCTGCGAAGTTTTTTTTTGTTGTTGTTTGTTTGTTTTGTTTTTTGAGGTAGGGTCTAGCGCAGGCTGACCTGGAACACACTATGTAGTCTCAGAGTGGCCTTGAACTCATGTCAATCCTCCTACTTTTGCCTCCTGAGTGCTGTGATTAAAGGCATGCACCACCATGCCTGGCTTGCTCTGAGAGTTTTATTTTTAAATGTTCAATATTTTTAATTCACTAGAATTTGTGTCCTTAGCAACTATGTAAAGTTTGGAAGAAATTGTTTTAGTTATTAATTTAAAAGGATGGGTAAAGTTATTGAATTTTCAGAAGTTATTTGAGAAGGTAGCAGACAGCTTCAGGTTTGCTGGGATAAACTTTCAGACCAGACACAGTTATGGAAGGAAGGGATTTCTTGAAGCTTATGGATCCAGGTGAAGTTCCATAACAGCAGAAGAAGCTGGCCCTGTTTTTATAGGTCCAAGCAGAGAGACAGAAGCCACAAGCCCAAAAGCCAAAAGCTACCCTGCACACTTTAGGAACTCCAGGTGGAACGAGACACTTTGCATATCTTTAGATTGAAATGTCAAATCCTCCACCACACCTTAGGGCTGGACCACCCAGTGACACCTTCTCCACTCAGGTGGCTGCAGATCTCAACTACAACCAATAAAACACTCATCTTTTCAAACTACCATAGTAACCGATCAAAATGTTGAAATTCTCTATACACAGCATCACATGAAAAGAATCAAAAAATAAATAAATTCAAAATTAGAGTTTCAGGCATGGTAACATTAGGCCAAAATAAGGCTTTGAGCTGTTTTTGAGCGTCTCCTATATTTGACAACTGACCTTGTTTGCTTGGCCGTGGGACAGTTCTCTGGTTTGAATGTCTCCTCCAAATGCATGTGGTAGAAACTTTATCCCCAGAGCAGCATCACTTGGAGGTGGTCGCTAACGAGAGGTGACTAGCGTAGACGAGCAATGCCCTCATGAACGGACTCCAGACGAAAGAATTCAACCTTTCATCTCTCTCTCTGTGACTTTCCACCATAGGATGATTTAGAAAGCCACCACTGAGATGCCAGACATTTGACCTTGGAGTTCCCAGTTTCCAAAACTATGAGCCAATTAAAAAATTTATTTTTTATTATTTTTTTATTTATTAGCAACAGAAACAGAGAGAAAGAGAACGGGTACACCAGGGCCTCCAGCCACTGCAAGTGAACTCCAGATGCATGCGCCACCTTGTGCATCTGGCTTACGTGGGTCCTGGGGAACTGAGCCTCAAACCAGGGTCCTTAGGCTTCCCAGGCAAGTGCTTAACCACTAAGCCATCTCTCCAGCCTGAGCCATTTTTTGTTTTGTTTAAATATTTATTTATTTATTTATTTATTTATTTATTTATTTATTTATTTTCAGGGTAGGGTTTCACTCAGGCCCAGGCTGACCTGGAATTCACTCTGTATTCTCAAGGTGACATCAAACTCATGGCGATTCCTCCTACCTCTGCTTCGCGAGTTCTGGAATTAAAGGCGTGTGCTACTATGCCCAGCTTTAAATATTTATTGGAGACATTAAATGGGCATGCCAGGGCCTCCTGCTACTGTAAACAAACTCTAGACACCTATGCCACTTTGTGAATCTGGCTTTATGTGGGTCCTGGGGACAGAACCTGGGTTGTCAGGCTTGGAGAACAAGCATCTTTAACTGCTGAGTCATCTCTCCAGCCCCCAGTATATTTCTTTTCATTATGTCACTCAGCCTTAGGGATTTTGTTAAAATACCACAAAACTCATTAAGGCAGATCCCTTCATGGGAACTCTCCTTAGTCCTGGATCCCCAGCCCTAGTCTATGCGCTGGCATCTCAACAATTAACAATGACTTGCAAATCATTGTTTTCAAAGATCTCCTTTCTGTTTATCATTGTTTTCAAAGATCTTCCCTCTGTTTATGATTGGACACATTCCTCACCGCAGCCTGCTGTGATAGGTGAAAAGACTGGAACACAGACGATTGAGGAGATTTGCCTGAGGTTACCCAGCAAGAAATGCAACAGTGACCAATCAGAACCAGGTCACTGGACTTTAAGCAATGTGCTTTATCCACAACATCACCTTGCCTTCAAGAGTCTGTAGAAGTCCAAGACCAAAGGAAACTAACTTGGGTCGCCTAGTCTGGGTGGCCCCTCAGCACCTTTTGCAAACTCATCCTCTGAAAATGAATTTTTGTTTAATGGCCAAGCTGCTATCTGCAATCCTGCTTCACGATTCTGTGCCAGACACTTGGAATAGACTTCCAGACAGTGAGAGGAAAATATACACACATAGACACTTCATGTGGAATAAGATATCAGGCTGTGCAGCCAAGACAAGAAAAGTAGAAACAAACAGAGTCAAAAATGTACAAGATTTGCAGGAAGTGGTATTTTAGTCTGTTTAGTTGTGCTAGAAATAAGACTTGGTCTGATGTCAAAATACCATGCATGTAGCATTAACTTTTACATTAATTAAGACAAAGACTGTGTGTGTGTGTGTGTGTGTGTGTGTGTGTGTATGGAACCCAAGACCTTGTGCATGCTAATCAAATGCTTTACCACTAAACTGTTCTCCTGGCTCAAGACAAAGACTTTTGAGAACTAAAAGACTCACTAATTCTGTTTCAGCTCACTATAAAGGGTCCAAATGAGTAGATACTCAAGAATGAAAAGTTGACTTGATGCTTTGTATGCTATTTTTTGAAATAGTTTGAGATTTAAAAAAATATGTTCATTTCAAATGGCAGTAGACAGACAAATTGGAAAAGCAATTAGTCTTTGATGCTTGAATTTTTTGTTCCCTCATTTTGAGGTATGTTATTTGAGACTAAGCCCTTAAATATACTATAAAGTCATTTGGGGTTTCTAAAAGGGATTTATTCTCTAGGTCTTAAAGAAATAAATCTCTAACTAAGATTCACAGTTTCATCCACTTAGTACATAAGGAAATAATGTATTAAACAAAAGACAATCGCCATATACACAGTACAAAGTCTCAGAGGCTACTTAAAGTTTGAGGTTAGAGACAGCTAGGAGTTTAGTAACCTTCGTATGCCCTCATTTAAAAAAATAAATAAATAAAAATATTTTTTAAAACGTCATTAGAAAAAACCAGATATGGTGGCATATGCCTGCAGTTCCAGCATTCAAGAGGCTGAGGCAGAAAGTTCATGAGTTTGAGGCCAACTTAATCTCCACAGAGAAGCCTTGCAACCTTGCAATAAAAACAAACAAACAAACAAACAAAAACCCAAAAAAGAAAAAAAAAGGAAGGGGAATGTGAGGGGAAGGGGAAGAGGATGGTAAAGGAAAGGAGGCCCAGAGCGAAGGGGAGTTAAGGGAGCCACAGCTAGCAGGTGTGCAAGGTGGGACCAACATGAGGCCTGGCCGTGTGCTTCTAAGCCGGGAGGCATACACAGAGTCCTTGTCAGACCAGTGTTTCCTCCAGGAGTGCTGAGAGCACCAGCAAGATGCTGCCTGCCAAGTGCTCCACGCTGCCTGGAACAAGGTGCTGCATAAACATCATCGTTATTATTGCTTCTAATCTGAGATTCCGGGCGCTCTGTCTGTAAACATAAAGAAAGGAATGGGGCTGCGGAGGCAGAAGCCAAGGCCTGGGAGCATCCCAGGCTGCTTCTTGCTGCGTGCCTTTCCAAGGAGAAATGCAAACCTCTGCTGTTAAGCCTCAACAAGTCTGATGTGTGTGTCCATGATAAGAGCGTCCACTTCTGGAACATAAGTACTGTTTTGATTTTTATTTTCCTTAAACAATCAACTTTTGTTCTTTCCCAGCAGAGCCCTTACACAACCCTGAGCTTCTCTTCTTTGCAGAGCGATGGGAACATTGTGTGGGTGCTGGATGGGAGCACTGTCTGGGCTTCCCAGCCATCCTTTGAAAGGATCTTTTACTTCAAGCCTCCACCGTGGATGGAAGGAGGCACTCAGGTAGCATGCCCACTTAGACTACATCCCCTCCAGTTGCACATCTGAGGCAGCAGAATGCCACAAGATCAAAGACTGTGGCCCTGTGTGGATCCTTGCCATTCCTGGGGATCATTGGCCACTGACATCCCGGGTGCAGGAGGAATTGGGGGGAAGCAGGGTCCTGGAGCAGCGGGTGAGTGCTACGACAAGCAATGAACACCCGGGAGGCAGTCTGATGGATAGCACGCTCTCGTTCATTCAACAGGGAAGCAGGTTTATAAACACTTGAGAAAGGTTGAGAAGGCACATACAGACTATATGGCGATTGGATACATAGTTTATGGGTTGCTATCTAATTGGTTGAAAGGCAGAAGTGTAATGGAGATAGTGGCGGGAAAAGCTACATGACTTCAGCCACGTAAGGGTCTCTTGGGCAGCTAGCCACAAGGTCAAGAACTGTGGGGGGCAAAGCCTGACTTATGGAGTGGTCAGATGCTTTTAGGATCAAAAGGGGGGAGGGCCTCACCAGCTCTGCCCACTCTGGGCGATGACAGGGCACACTACAACCTTGCCTGAGGGCAGGGAGGGCCAGTCACCATCACTAGGGTGGGTTCCCGATGATAAGGCCAGCTGCAATTCCCACAGCCCAAAGTCCCCGGACATGTCCACCAGCTCAGGCCAGCTTCTTCACATCTCAGCCTGTTTTTAGCAATGCCCAACAGCCCTGCACATCTGCCCTGTTTTGTAAGCTTTTCCTAGGGAGAACACACGTCTCTTCACCCCGACAGACAGGGCTCACAGGACAGACCAAAGCACAGTTACACCAAAGTCCAACTTGATAAAGCAGTACTTCAGTGGGGTTACTCACAGAAGCATGTGTGACGCAAAGGCGGCTGCATCACTTAAAAGCCCACCTCTGCATAGGGGAGGGTTCCTGGAAGCACAGCTCTGGAACTCACCGCAGGCAGCAGGCAGTTTGCTGGGTCCTGGAGTCTCTCCCCTCCACCCGCTTAGGGAGGGAGCTTGTGGAAAGCATCAGAATCTTCCAGAGACTTGTGGAATTCCCAGCCCTGTTTATTTCCTGAAAATTGAGGAGCTTTTGAACATCCTGTAATTTAAAAGGATGGGTAAAGTTATTGAATTTTCAGAAGTTATTTGAGAAGGTAGCAGACAGCTTCAGGTTTGCTGGGATAAACTTTCAGACCAGACACAGTTATGGAAGGAAGGGATTTCTTGAAGCTTATGGATCCAGGTGAAGTTCCATAACAGCAGAAGAAGCTGGCCCTGTTTTTATAGGTCCAAGCAGAGAGACAGAAGCCACAAGCCCAAAAGCCAAAAGCTACCCTGCACACGTTAGGAACTCCAGGTGGAACGAGACACTTTGCATATCTTTAGAATGAAATGTCAAATCCTCCACCACACCTTAGGGCTGGACCACCCAGTGACACCTTCTCCACTCAGGTGGCTGCAGATCTCAACTACAACCAATAAAACACTCATCTTTTCAAACTACCATAGTAACCGATCAAAATGTTGAAATTCTCTATACACAGCATCACATGAAAAGAATCAAAAAATAAATAAATTCAAAATTAGAGTTTCAGGTATGGTAACATTAGGCCAAAATTAGGCTTTGAGCTGTTTTTGAGCGTCTCCTATATTTGACAACTGACCTTGTTTGCTTGGCCGTGGGACAGTCCTCCAAATGCATGTGGTAGAAACTTTATCCCCAGAGCAGCATCACTTGGAGGTGGTCGCTAACGAGAGGTGACTAGCGTAGACGAGCAATGCCCTCATGAACGGACTCCAGACGAAAGAATTCAACCTTTCATCTCTCTCTCTCTCTTTGACTTTCCACCATAGGATGATTTAGAAAGCCACCACTGAGATGCCAGACATTTGACCTTGGATTTCCCAGTTTCCAAAACTATGAGCCAATTAAAAAATTTTTTATTTTATTTTTTTTTATTTATTAGCAACAGAAACAGAGAGAAAGAGAACGGGTGCACCAGGGCCTCCAGCCACTGCAAACGAACTCCAGATGCATGCGCCACCTTGTGCATCTGGCTTACGTGGGTCCTGGGGAACTGAGCCTCAAACCAGGGTCCTTAGGCTTCCCAGGCAAGTGCTTAACCACTAAGCCATCTCTCCAGCCTGAGCCATTTTTTGTTTTGTTTAAATATTTATTTATTTATTTATTTTCAAGGTAGGGTTTCACTCAGGCCCAGGCTGACCTGGAATTCACTCTGTATTCTCAAGGTGACATCAAACTCATGGCGATCCTCCTACCTCTGCTTCGCGAGTTCTGGAATTAAAGGCGTGTGCCACTATGCCCAGCTTTAAATATTTATTTGAGACATTAAATGGGCATGCCAGGGCCTCCTGCTACTGTAAACAAACTCTAGACACCTATGCCACTTTGTGAATCTGGCTTTATGTGGGTCCTGGGGACAGAACCTGGGTTGTCAGGCTTGGAGAACAAGCATCTTTAACTGCTGAGTCATCTCTCCAGCCCCCAGTATATTTCTTTTCATTATGTCACTCAGCCTTAGGGATTTTGTTAAAATACCACAAAACTCATTAAGGCAGATCCCTTCATGGGAACTCTCCTTAGTCCTGGATCCCCAGCCCTAGTCTATGCGCTGGCATCTCAACAATTAACAATGACTTGCAAATGATTGTTTTCAAAGATCTCCTTTCTGTTTATCATTGTTTTCAAAGATCTTCCCTCTGTTTATGATTGGACACATTCCTCACCGCAGCCTGCTGTGATAGGTGAAAAGACTGGAACACAGACGATTGAGGAGATTTGCCTGAGGTTACCCAGCAAGAAATGCAACAGTGACCAATCAGAACCAGGTCACTGGACTTTAAGCAATGTGCTTTATCCACAACATCACCTTGCCTTCAAGAGTCTGTAGAAGTCCAAGACCAAAGGAAACTAACTTGGGTCTCCTAGTCTGGGTGGCCCCTCAGCACCTTTTGCAAACTCATCCTCTGAAAATGAATTTTTGTTTAATGGCCAAGCCGCTATCTGCAATCCTGCTTCACGATTCTGTGCCAGACACTTGGAATAGACTTCCAGACAGTGAGAGGAAAATATACACACATAGACACTTCATGTGGAATAAGATATCAGGCTGTGCAGCCAAGACAAGAAAAGTAGAAACAAACAGAGTCAAAAATGTACAAGATTTGCAGGAAGTGGTATTTTAGTCTGTTTAGTTGTGCTAGAAATAAGACTTGGTCTGATGTCAAAATACCATGCATGTAGCATTAACTTTTACATTAATTAAGACAAAGACCGTGTGTGTGTGTGTGTATGGAACCCAAGACCTTGTGCATGCTAATCAAATGCTTTACCACTAAACTGTACTCCTGGCTCAAGACAAAGACTTTTGAGAACTAAAAGACTCACTAATTCTGTTTCAGCTCACTATAAAGGGTCCAAATGAGTAGATACTCAAGAATGAAAAGTTGACTTGATGCTTTGTATGCTATTTTTTGAAATAGTTTGAGATTTAAAAAAATATGTTCATTTCAAATGGCAGTAGACAGACAAATTGGAAAAGCAATTAGTCTTTGATGCTTGGATTTTTTTGTTCCCTCATTTTGAGGTATGTCATTTGAGACTAAGCCCTTAAATATACTATAAAGTCAATTGGGGTTTCTAAAAGGGATTTATTCTCTAGGTCTTAAAGAAATAAATCTCTAACTAAGATTCACAGTTTCACCCACTTAGTACATAAGGAAATAACGTATTAAAAGACAATCGCCGTATACACAGTACAAAGTCGCAGAGGCTACTTCAAGTTTGAGGTTAGAGACAGCTAGGAGTTTAGTAACCTGGGACTTGTCTCGTATGCCCTCATTTTAAAAAATAAATAAATAAAAATATTTTTTAAAACGTCATTAGAAAAAACCAGATATGGTGGCATATGTCTGCAGTTCTAGCATTCAAGAGGCTGAGGCAGAAAGTTTATGAGTTTGAGGCCAACTTAATCTCCACAGAGAAGCCTTGCAACCTTGCAATAAAAACAAACAAACAAACAAACAAAAACCCAAAAAAGAAAAAAAAAGGAAGGGGAATGTGAGGGGAAGGGGAAGAGGATGGTAAAGGAAAGGAGGCCCAGAGCGAAGGGGAGTTAAGGGAGCCACAGCTAGCAGGTGTGCAAGGTGGGACCAACACGAGGCCTGGCCGTGTGCTTCTAGGTGGCGGGGAATACACAGAGTCCTTGTCAGACCAGTGTTTCCTCCAGGAGTGCTGAGAGCACCAGCAAGATGCTGCCTGCCAAGTGCTCCACGCTGCCCGGAACAAGGTGCTGCATAAACATCATCTTTATTATTGCTTCTAATCTGAGATTCCGGGCGCTCTGTCTGTAAACATAAAGAAAGGAATGGGGCTGCGGAGGCAGAAGCCAAGGCCTGGGAGCATCCCAGGCTGCTTCTTGCTGCGTGCCTTTCCAAGGAGAAATGCAAACCTCTGCTGTTAAGCCTCAACAAGTCTGATGTGTGTGTCCATGATAAGAGCGTCCACTTCTGGAACATAAGTACTGTTTTGATTTTTATTTTCCTTAAACAATCAACTTTTGTTCTTTCCCAGCAGAGCCCTTACACAACCCTGAGCTTCTCTTCTTTGCAGAGCGATGGGAACATTGTGTGGGTGCTGGATGGGAGCACTGTCTGGGCTTCCCAGCCATCTCTTTGAAAGGATCTTTTACTTCAGGCCTCCACCGTGGATGGAAGGAGGCACTCGGGTAGCATGCCCACTTAGACTACATCCCCTCCAGTTGCACATTTGAGGCAGCAGAATGCCACAAGATCAAAGACTGTGGCCCTGTGTGGATCCTTGCCATTCCCGGGGATCATTGGCCACTGACATCCCGGGTGCAGGAGGAATTGGGGGGAAGCAGGGTCCTGGAGCAGCGGGTGAGTGCTACGACAAGCAATGAACACCCGGAGGCAGTCTGATGGATAGCACGATCTCATTTATTCAACAGGGAAGCAGGTTTATAAACACTTGAGAAAGGTTGAGAAGGCACATACAGACTATATGGCGATTGGATACATAGTTTATGGGTTGCTATCTAATTGGTTGAAAGGCAGAAGTGTAATGGAGATAGTGCGGGAAAAGCTACATGACTTCAGCCACGTAAGGGTCTCTTGGGCAGCTAGCCACAAGGTCAGGAACTGTGGGGGGCAAAGCCTGACTTATGGAGTGGTCAGATGCTTTTAGGATTAAAAGGGGGGAGGGCCTCACCAGCTCTGCCCACTCTGGGCGATGACAGGGCACACTACAACCTTGCCTGAGGGCAGGGAGGGCCAGTCACCATCACTAGGGTGGGTTCCCGATGATAAGGCCAGCTGCAATTCCCACAGCCCAAAGTCCCCGGACATGTCCACCAGCTCAGGCCAGCTTCTTCACATCCCAGCCTGTTTTTAGCAATGCCCAACAGCCCTGCACATCTGCCCTGTTTTGTAAGCTTTTCCTAGGGAGAACACACGTCTCTTCACCCCGACAGACAGGGCTCACAGGACAGACCAAAGCACAGTTACACCAAAGTCCAACTTGATAAAGCAGTACTTCAGTGGGGTTACTCACAGAAGCATGTGTGACGCAAAGGCGGCTGCATCACTTAAAAGACCACCCCTGCATAGGGGAGGGTTCCTGGAAGCACAGCTCTGGAACTCACCGCAGGCAGCAGGCAGTTTGCTGGGTCCTGGAGTCTCTCCCCTCCACCCGCTTAGGGAGGGAGCTTGTGGAAAGCATCAGAATCTTCCAGAGACTTGTGGAATTCCCAGCCCTGTTTATTTCCTGAAAATTGAGGAGCTTTTGAACATCCTGAGTCTTAGCTTCCCACCAGGATGAAATGTTTTAATTCAGAGGAAATTGCTATACAAACCCAGAGGCCATCCTCAGTGCCTTGTTAAAAAATTTTTTTTGTTTAATTTTTTGTTGGTTTTCAAGGTAGGGTCTCACTCTAGCTCAGACTGACCTGGAATTCACTATGTAGTCTCAGGGTGGCCTTGAACTCACGGCGGTCCTCCTACCTAGTGCTGGGATGAAAGGCGTGTGCCACCACTCCCAGCTTAAAAATATTTTATTTACTTATTTGAGAGCGAGAGAGAGAGAGAGAGAGAGAGAGAGAGCAGGCACACCAGGGGCCTCTAGCCACTACAAACAAAATCCAAATGCATGCACTGCCTTGTACATCTGGCTTGCAGGGGTACTAGGGAACCAGACCTGGGTCCTTAGGCCTCGTAGGCAAGCACATTAACTGCTAAGCCTCTTCAGCTTGCCATCTACCTTTTTTTTTTTGTTTGTTTGTTTTGTTTTTTAGTTTTTTGAGCTAGGGTCTCACTCTGGCCCAGGCTGACCTGGAATAAACTGTGTAGTCTCAGGGTGGCCTTGAACTAACAGCGATCCTCCTACCTCTGCCTCCCGAGTGCTGGGATTAAAGGCGTGCACCACCACGCCCAGCCCCATCTACCTTTTTAAGACAGGGTCTCCTATTAACCTGGAACTTGCCGTGTAGGCTAGACTGATTGGCCAGCAAGCTCTGGGGATCGTCCTGTCTCTGCTTCCTCAGTGCTGGGGTTAAAACATGTGCTTTTACGCCTAGCTTTTTCTTTTTTTCAAATGGATTATGGGGATGAAACTCAGACTGTTGTGCTTGCAAGACACTTTACTGACTGACTTGTCTCCGTTGAAGGGTTGATAGCTTTCCTTGAAAACTAGAAGGAACTAAAGAGTTAATAATAACCTTAAGATGGGAAGGCCATAAAGAATGGAGACATCCAGTCCTCCCTAGTCAACTCTGCTAAAGAGCCTATTAAAGAGCCTATTCTGAAAATAACTTTGATGTCTGACCTGCAGCTAATACAGTCTGTTTGCCTTAGGATCCTCCTGATAAGTTTGAGCCCCAGCCTGACTGGGGCTTCAGCCTTCATCCTGTGGGAAGGCTGCTGCCCCTCACTGTTTCTCCCAATCAACAGTCTGTCTGTAGAGATCAAGTCCGGTGGTCTTTCTTGCTTTTCTCCTACACTTTCCTTACATTCTTAGTTCCCAAACCCAGTTTCTTTATTCAATGTCAGAAAAAACAAGAGACAGGAAGTGTATGTCAGTAATTTAAGAGTGAAGGAAATGTATAATAGATGTAAAACATTTAAGTTAAATTGAGAACATTTTAGATACTTGTGGAACTTCACTAAAGACTCAATACCAAATGATTGTCTTTATTGTATTATGGTTATATAATGAAATATTCTCTTCTTTTGAAATGCCTAATAAAGCTTTTGGAGGTAAAATGACTAAAATGACTTGAAAATTTGGATTTACCTTAAAGTTTCCCTGCATTAAAAAATGTGAATATAAGCCAGGTGTGGTGGCACATGCCTTTAATCCCAGTACTCAGGAGGCAGAGGTAGAAGAAAGGCTGTGAATTCAAGGCCAGCCTGAAACTACCTAGTGAATTCCAGGGCTAGAGTGAGACCCTACCTCAAAAAAGAAAAAAAAATATTTAAAAAGTGAAAGTTCTCTCTCATATGTGGATCCTAGCTACAAACGTTTGTACTAGTATTTGAGTTGGGATAAAACTCAGAGGTAGCAGAGGTAGAAAGGGGCTATAAGAGAGGACTTAAGGGGATGGTATTGTATATATATATATAAATAGAAGAACAGATTACTGGGCGTGGGAAGGGGTAAGTGAGATCAGGAGAAGAGATTGAGTAAAGGAAGGGGGAGGGTTAATCAAAATCTAGGAGAGTTTGAGTAAATCATATGGAAATCTACTTTTTTGGACAATAGCACATCCAAAAACCATAGATTATTACTAGAAAATTTTCAGTGCCAGGGAGGGGATACCTTCTAGTGAGTTCTTGTCCAGAGAGGCCACTGATGCCCCCGAAACATTACAGGCCTTTGCCGAGGCCCTTGGTTTCCTACCAGGAATAGATGGTAAGACCCTATTGCTGAAGACTCCTCATGCTTGGGCTGCAAGGTCACTGAGAAATCCTACTGGAGCTGAGCTGAAAACCTCCTTCCTGTGGACCAGCTGACATAAGGATGGAAAAAGCTATGCTGCATGCAGCTCCGTGGGAGAGAGAGAAGTCATCAGTGGAGATAAACAATAGCGGACACTGCAAGCCTTAAATTTGGCCAGCCAGGCCAAATGAGCCAATGGGTGCAATAGTGACTTGTCTATCATGGGAGAAACCAACCACTCTCTAATTGCATTGGGAGCCCACTCCATGGGAGGGAATACATGCCTGATACTGAAACCTATGATGGGGAATTCATGAGCTCTGGGGGAGTAAAGCCTGCTGGTGTCTGGCTAAATGCATATATTACGCTTACCAAACTGCCCAGTAAGCACTTTTCTTAATGTTTATACCCATATATTAATGCTACTGTCACTTTTGGTTAGAGAAGCTTCTCTTTTCAGATGGCGGTGACCTCTGGGATGACTCAGAAGGCACTATAGTGAAACATCTCTAACACACCTTCCAAGGCTCGGGGTCTGTTGCAGAAGAGGTGGCAGGAAGAATGTAAGAGCCAAAAGAAGGATAGCATTCCTTATAATGTACTCTTCCAAACACAAAATGGCCTGGATATCCATGATCTCACAGTGCTTGACACTACCTACACAAGACCAGTGTAATAGGAGGAAAAGATGATGACATCAAAACAGAAGAGACTGATTGAGAGGGGCAGGGGGTATGATGGAGAGTGGAGTTGTGAAGGGGAAAGTGAGAGGGGAGGGAATTGTCATGGTTTATTGTCCGTTGTTATGGAAGTGGTCAATAATAAAAAATTAAAATAAATTAAAAATGTGAATGTAAACATTGCTGAAGAAGGGCATAAAGAATGTGCCACCGGGTGGGAAGTTGTACTGTGAGGCATTGTTCCCCATCCCCAGAGGTTGAGTGCTGCATTCGTGAACCCCAGTGAATACCAATAACCCCACTGAGAAGAACGTCAGTGGAATTGGGGAGGAGGGGATATATGATGTAAGAGTGTATATAACCTGATGCAAATATGACCACTTTGCAATATGTGCATATATTAAAGTTCTCAGTAAAAAAGAGTAAAAAGAGAGCTTTTTACTCTTTATTTATTTATTTATTTTTACAGCCAGGTGTGGTGGTGCACACCTTTAATCCCAGCACGCAGGAGGCAGAGGTAGGAGGATCGCCATGAGTTCAAGGCCACCCTGAGACTACATAGTGAATTCCAGGTCAGCCTGAGCCAGAGTGAGACCCTACCTCGAAAAACAAAAAAAAACAAAAACAAAAAATAAATAAAGAGAGCGTTTTACTCTTTCCATGGGGAATGGCTCAGTGGTAAAGGTATTGCTTGAAAAGCCTGATAACTTGGGTTTAAATCCCCAGCACCCATATAAAACCAGATGCACAAAGTGGCACATGCATCTGGTGTTTGTTTGCAGTGGCAAGTGGTTCTAACATGCTCATACTCTCTCTCTCTCTCTCTTTCTGCTCACAAATAAATAGATTTTTTAAAAAAAGAGTAAAAGAAAATGATCTAAAAAATGTGAATGCTGATAAAATAAGCCTAACCAAATACTGATGGCTATTTAAACGGGATAATTTGTATCCCACAGTTTTACTTCATTTTTGGGAAAGTGGGAACATTTTATTTAAAAACTAATAAGCAAGAGTTGACGAGCTGGCTTAGTAGTTACTGTGCTTGTCTGTAAGCCTAAATACCCATGTTTGACTCTCCAGATCCCACGTAAGCCAGACTCACAAAGGTGAGGCAAGCGCAAGGTCTCACATGCCCACTAGGTGGCGCAAATGTCTGGAGTTCAGTTGCAGTGGCTGAGGCCTTGGCACATCAATTCTCTCTCTCTTCTCTGCAATAAAAACAATTAATAAGCAAGATAACTATATATACTTTTATTAAAATGTTGGGATTGGTTTGTGATAAAGGTATTTAGAGTCGGGCTGGAGAGATGGCTTAGTGGTTAAGGCGCCTGCCTGCTAAGCCTAAGAACGCTGGTTCCAATCTCCAGGTCCCATGTTTAGCCAGATGCAAAGTGACCCAAGGGCGCAATGCCGCACTTGGCCACAAGGGGGCGCTCACATCTGGATTTTGTTCACAGCAGCTGAGACTGCTGGCATGCCCATCTCTGTCTCTCTCTCCCTCTGTCTCTCTCTCTCTGTCTCTCTCTGTGTCTCTCTCCAAAAATAAATAAAATAATAAAAAAATTAAAAAAAAAAGATATTTAGAGTCCATGAGGTCTGCTCCCTGTGTAGCCTAGAGTAAACAAATATTTTTGAGGTAGGGTCTCACTGTAGCCCAGGCTGACCTGAAACTCACTCTGTAGTTACAGGCTGGCCTCATTCCTCCTACCTCTGCCTCCTGAGTACTGGAATTAAAGGTGTATGCCACCATGCCCAGCTGAAGATAACAATTTTCTAGGAGTTGTCTGGTTTAATCTCATTGGAAAAGAGATTTCTATTTGCAAAGTTTAACATCATTTATTTGAAGTGTAAAATATAATATATTGTGGATTTTTAAAAGGTCCTACAAAAATTGTTAAATATTGTTAAATTGAGTGCTATGAACATGTTCCTTTCATGGTCCCCCTTTTCTTCTTAGTACTTTGTGTTATTAAACACTGTGTGCCTCCCTGTTCCTTTCCCTAGATGATGAGATTTTGGCTACTCGTTATTTATTTGCTTATTCTCTCCTTCCTTTCTTCTTTTCTTTTACTTTTCTCTTTTACTAGTGAATATTGTACAAACTAGTAGGTTTCATCCTGACATTTCCATACGTGTGTATAAAGTGTTTTGTTCATAATTACTCCCCTGTTAGCCACATTTATCCTCTCTTACTGTTCCCCTTTTATTTATAGTCCCTCTGTTACCTTCATGTCTTTTAATTTTATTTTTGGATACCACACATGACACAAACATAATGCTCTCCAGTTCCATCCATGTTTTTCTGAAAACAACACAATTTTGTGCTACTTAATGGCTGAATAAGTAACTTATAAAATGTTTTTCCAGGATGGCGAGACAGATTGGTGGTTAAGGTATTTGCCTGCAAAGGCAACGGACTCATGTTCAAATCTCCAGGTCCCACGCAAACCAGACACACAGTGACACAAGTGTGGAAGGTTGTACATGTGCACAAGGGGGCACATGTGTCTGGTGTTCAATTGCAGTGGCTGTGAGGCCCTGATGTGCCAATTCTCCCATACAAAGAAAAAAGGCAGTCTATTGGGCTTGCCTCAAAAAAAAAAAAAAAAATCCAGAAAAAAAATGTCTTTCCAAGTGGTACAAATGCCAGTAATCATAAATTGTACATGGCTAGTGACCATAAAACCTAGGTCTTCCTGAAATTCTGAAAAATGCTGTGGCATGATGTGGTTCTTTCTCTCGCGCAAATTGAACAAACAGAACATGCATGGTTCAGTGGAACATGTATATACGTGATATGGTTCCTGACCTTAACTGGCTCATAGATGTAAGTAAAAAGGCAATGTGGAACCACAGGGAAATCTTGAAAGGGTCATGTAGGCTGGGAGATCTGTCCTGACAAAGTGTTTCTGAAAAGATGCTGTCATTCAGTTCAGACCCAAGTTGAGACTTACCTTCTTTTATAATGTGTGTGTGTGTGTGTGTGTGTGTGTATTTGAGAGAGATAAAGAGGCAGAGAGAGAGGGAGAGAATGGGTGCACCAGGACCTCCAGCCACTGCAAATGAACTCCAGGTGCATGTGCCACCTTGTGCATCTGGCTTACATGGGTCCTGGAGAGTCGAACCAGGATCCTTTGGCTTTGCAGGCAAGCACCTTAACGGCTAAGCCATCCCCCAATCTTCTTTATTTAGGTAGCTGCCTTCCCTTTTTTCCCTCCTCTCTTATTTCTGTTATACAGCTGCTGAGCTGCAAGACCTGTCATCCCAGTCAGGCCAACAAGCACATTTCTTTATTTATTTATTTATTTATTTATTTATTTATTTATTTATTTATTTATTCTTTTTAAAATAATTATTAATTTTTTATTGACACCTTCTATACTTACATACAAAAACATATATTTCCCTCCCCTTCCCTCCCCCCATTCCACTTTAGAACACCAATCTCCCATCATATCCCCTCCCTGTCTCCATTAGTCTTTCTTTTAATTTGATGTCATCATCTTTTTCTTCTGTTTTGAGGGTCTTGCGAAGGTATTGCCAGGCACTGCAAGGTCATGGATATCGAGGCCAATTTCTGTCTGGGCCCTTGCATTGTAAGAAGTCATACCCTTCCTTTGGCTCTTACATTCTGTCCGCCCCCTCTTCCGCAATGGTCCCTGAGCCTTGGAGGGTGTGACAGAGGTGTTTCAGTGCTGGGCACTCCATCCCTTTGGTGATCCCAGTGGTCATCATCATCTGAAAAGAGAAACTTCTCTAACCAGAAGTGAGAGTAGCGTTAATATGTGAATATGAACATTAAGTGTAGTGCCCCCCAGGGCAGCTTGGTGGGAATAATATATACATTTAGTCAGACAAGAGCAGGCTTTATACCCCTAAGGCTCATGACCTCACCTGCCATAGACTTTTGCTTAGGTTTTTCAGTACCAGGCATGTATGTATTCCCTCCCGTAGAGAGGGCCTTCAGTCCAATTATGGAGCAGTTGGTTACCCCAAGAGTAGACATGCCACTATTGCACCTGTTCAGTCATTGGGCCTGTCTGGCCAAACTTGAATATTCAGTGTCCACTGTTTTCACTGCTGATGACTTCTGTCTCCCATACGCTGTGTGCAGTGCAGCTTTTTCCAGCTTTCAGTTGGCTGGTCTACAGGGAGAAAGTTTTCTGCTCAGCACCAGCTTGCTTTCTCAGTGACCTTGCCTCTCAGGAAAGAGATGTCTTCAGCAATAGGGTCTTACTATCTGTTTCTCAAGGGAAACCAAGGGCTTTGGCAAAAGCCTTTAATGTTTTGGAGGCTACCGGGACCTCCTTGGCCAACAACTCACTGGAAGGTATCCCATCCCAGGCACTGAAAATTTTCTAGTAACAGTCTACAGCTTCTAGATGTGCCATTATTCAAAAAAGTAGGTTTACATAAGTCTTATTCACAATATCTTGAATTTGGATTGACCCTCCCCCTGCCCTTCTTTTATGCATTCTCTTCCCCATGGCCTCGCTTAGGCCATTCCCCTCCCTGTAATCTATTCTTTTACTTACATATGTGCAATACCATACACTTAATCCTTCTCTTTCCTCCCTCCCTTATAGCCTTTTACCAGCTTACTGGTTTCTGGTACGGAGCTTTCAGGGAATTAGCAGGAAAGATCATGTAAGATGGGTAAGAACAAACACAGCAGGAAAATGCAGTGAGCCAAGGAGAGGTTACGTCTACGTACAGGTAAAGCCTCTGTCTGGAAGACCACCACCTTGAGATAAGAGCCTTCTAGTTGGGCATCCTGAAAGGTCATGACTGGGTTTTTAAAAATAATATTTTATTATTTTTATTTATTTGAGAGAGAGAGGGAGAGAGAGATAGAAATAGGCAGGTAGAGAGAGAATGGGTGCTCCAGGGCCTCCAGCCACTGAAAATGAACTCCAGATACATGCGCCCCCTTGTGCATCTGGCTTCTGTGGGTCCTGGGGAATGGAGCCTCGAACCGAGATCCTTAGGCTTCACAGGCAAGCACTTAACCGCTAAGCCATCTCTCCAGCCCATGACTCGGTTTTATAGTGAGGTCCTCCAGTCCTTTCTCTAACTGTAGATACAAGAAAACAGGCTCCTGAGGCAGCGTGGAAATAGCTTTTCTCATGATGTGAAAGTCTGGAGAGTGGATCAGAGAAGACGCGGAAGAGTGCACAGCAGAGGCAGGTCTGCGTGTCATCTACACCGTGGTCACATCCTCCACACACTGTGACCAGGCAAATTCCACACATTGTTAGGTCACTCACTAGCCAGTTGGTATCTGCCGAGAGCTGGAGACATGACTTCATGCCAGTTTTCAGGTGTGGGAATCTAGTAATGATGGAGACACCATACTTCCTGTTGTTGTCTCAGTCACAGTCCAGAAATGTCTGGAACAATTCCTTATTTTTCAAGAGGCTCAACCTTGGTTCTGGTGGATTTGACTACTAGACAGGATAATCATCTTCAATCTGTAGATGTGTGATTCTTCCCCGTTGTCTGTGTGCTATTAACTGAGAATTGCATCATTTTTGCCTTAGAAAAAAAGTGAGTTTGAAATCCAAATGATGCTATTCTGTTCTCTTGGTGTTCTGGTCCACTCACATTCCAGACTCTATCTTTTTTTTTTTTTTTTTTGAGAGAGAGAGACAGAGAGAGAGATAGAGAGAATGAGTGCACCAGTGGCCTTTCAGCCACTGTGAACGAGCTCCAGGCACGTGTGCCCCCTTGTGGGCAAGTGTGGCATTATGCCCTTGTGTCACTTTAGGCATCTGGCTAAGCATGAGACCTGGAGAATCGAACGGGTGTTCCTAGGCTTGGCAGGCAGGCGCCTTCACCACTAAGCCCTTGAGACTCTATCTTGAGTTATCACTGACCTTTTGGTGTTGTGACACTATATGCAGTGTCAGAGTGGCCATTGTCAATAAAAGAGACTTGGTCAAGCACTCCATCGTTGAATAATAACAGTCCCCTAAAGAAGCATTTACCTTAATATCTATCATTCCTTGGGAAGGTAGGACATGGATTTTATATTCTGGCTCTAATACTTACAGTGTGTGATCATGAGAACTTAATTAATTAAATTAATCCAACCTCTCAGAGGGATTACTTTAGCTCTCTGTCAAGAAAAGGAGGCTAATAACCGCTCCCCTACAGGATTGTAGTACTTTAATGAGATCAGGTACAGAAAGCATCTGTCAGATCATTGTTATATAACAAGGACATATGACTATGATATCGGTTGAATGTTCAATGACTGATAGCTATCAATGAATTAATGTTTGAGTGTCTTAATTAGCATCTTAGGTTAGTGAGATGTCAGAGAGAAAGGGACAAAGGGAAAGACTTCATATTATTAAGGGTTACACAGAAATTCTTGATAAATCAGGACCAGTGAAAATCACTTCTGATGAATGCTATTCCGTCTGTTTCTTAGTAAACTCTTCAGAATGTGTCGGTATCCATTTGTTGGAAAAGTTTGGTGTGGAAGGGTTGCCTCCAGAAGTGTGCTTTGGGTTCTGAAAAATGTCTGTTAGCAGAGGAATTGAGGACCCTCTACACTGACCCTCTTAAGTCCTCATTACCCCACCATCTTCCGTTTTACTTACACACTAGTCACTGTCCCCCATAGTTTTGTTTCCAAGCTGACAGAAGGGCTCAACTAGCACTGATTATTTACTTTAAAATTTATTTATTTAGGAGGCTAGAGAGATGGCTTAGTGGTTAAGGCATTTGCCTGCAAAGCCAAAGGACCCTGGCTTGATTCCCAGGACCCACGTAAGCCAGATGCACAAGGTGGCGCATGGTCTGGAGTTCGTTTGCAATGGCTAGAGGCCCTGGTGTGCCCATTTTCTCTCTCTCTCTCTCTCTCTGTGACTCTCTCAAATAAATAAAAAAAACTTTAAGAAAATAAAAATAAATTATTTGGGCTGGAGAGATGGCTTAGCAGTTAAGGTGCAAGTCTGCAAAGCCTAAGGACACAGGTTCTGTTCTCCATGTCCCACGTAAGCCAGATGCATAAGGGGCATATGCATCTGGAGTTCATTTGAATAACTAAATAACTAAATATAACTTTTTAAAAACAATTTATTTATTTATTTATTTGCAAGGGGAAAGGGGGGGGAGAGAGAGAGAGAAAATGGGTGCATCAGGGCCTCCTGCCACTGCAAACAAACTCCAGATCCAAGCACCACCTTGTGCATTTGGCTCTGGCTCTTTTTTGGCACTTGAGGAAATTGAACCCTGGGCCATGAGGCCTTTCAGGCAAGTGCCTTTAACCACCGAGAAATCTCTGCAACTCTCATAGGTTCTTTATAAACTACCAAGATTACCATGGAAACAGAGGGAAAATGGTAGAACTCTGGGGAGGATATATTTTGTATTTTGCTTAATTCTTAGGAAGATACGTCAAAGCAAAGGAAATTTTAGCTCTGGTAAAATGATAGCTCTGTTCAGAAGGACGAAATAAAAGACTAAATAAAACACTCTTGGGGAGACCCCCAAATAGCACTATTGACATCATTGGCCCTGTGGAGGCATTTTGATTACAGAGTTTTATGTACCATCCTTTCAGATTCATGCTGGTGTGGGGCCAAAAGCTTGCGTTACACTGACTGTGATGCGATTAAACTGAGAACCTCCCGAATACCTCTGAGGAGACAAAGTGGTAAAGCATGTGTGCTGCTTGGCTGGATTGTAAATCTCTTTAAAAGAGTCACTTGTAGTTTTGTCAAGAGTTAGATACGAATGTAGAGTGTATGTTTTAGCGCGTTGTGTAATTTCAGGGTTTTTCTTATTGCTGTTGAAAAACACATATCCCAGGTATTCAGTGACAGATGCAAAGTGCACAGCATTGTAACGTATCACGTACCTGCAATCCTTAACCCATCTAAACGCGTGGCAGAGAACAACATTCAACCTCTATCTGAAAACTACACTTCTGTTCAAAACGCTCTGTATAAAAACCCTGGCTCTTTAGGATTGATTTCAGTAGAACAGCTCTTGCAAAAGCAGTAAATGCTGTAGGTTATTGAGGCTTGACAAGGAAAGTGCTTTTGTATGTAATTTCAAGCCACACCTAGTTAGTTGTCTTTAAAGCTAGTGGGAGAGTGACCTGAATTCTTCTCGCAGGTTAACATGAGACAAACTAAAAGACGGGAGTCGCGTTTGGCACGATTGTGATGCGTCTCTTTCCAGTCACCAGCAGCACCCACAGTCTGTGTTATGACTCGTGCCTCCTCTGCGCAGGTGCTTAACCTGACAGCAAGACAAACAAAAGGGTGCAGAAGCTAAATGAACAACAGAGCAGGACCTCTCATATCTGAGGATACCTGACACTAGGAAAAGACCATTCACGTCTAATCCACTTCAAGTAGGACCAAAAATGTCATGGTAGACAACATAAAATTAATTTGGTATGTAAAGTTTCTGAAAAACCAAAATGATAGTTTATTTTTTAAAATGAGCTTCTTTTGTCTTATCATTAACAAAATGTATTTTTTTAAATTTATTTTTAATTTATTAGCAAACACACAGAGAGAGAGAGAGAGAGAGAGAGAGAGAGAGAGAGAGAGAGAGAGAAAGAAGCAGAGAGAGCGAGAGAGAGAACTGGCACACCAGAGCTGCCAGCCACTGCAAGCGAACTCTGGATGCATGTGCCACCTTGTACATCTGGCTTACGTGGGTCCTGGGGAATTGAGCCTTGAACTGGGGTCCTTAGGCTTCACAGAAAAGCACTTAACCGCTAAGCCATCTCTCCAGCCCAACAAAATGTATTTTTAAGAAGGATTAAAAAAATTTTTTTTGTTATTTTTATTTATTTATTTATTTGAGAGTGACAGAGAAAGAAAGAGGCAGATAGAGAGTAGGCACCCCAGGACCTCCAGCCTTTGCAAATTAACTCCAGATGCATGCGCCCCCTTGTGCATCTGGCTTACATGGGTGCTGGGGGTTTTGGGCGCACCCAGGGTGAGAGGAGGGAGTGCACGACATGCATGCACCTGCTCCTTCGTTCAGTTGACCGCCTCCTTCTTCTGCCATTCCTGGGGCTGCTGGGGGCGGGGGGTCCCTTCGGGGCAGACCTGGGACTTGAAGGAAGGTGTCAAGACTGAGAACAAAGATCACATTAATTTGAAGGTTGCGGGGCACCATGGCTCTGTGGTGTGGTTTAAAATTAAGAGGCATACACTACTTATTAAACTAAGAAAAGCCTGTGGTTAACCACAGGGTTTGCAGTGAGGCAGATCAGATTCTGATTGGACAGCAGCCAATAGATCAAACAGACACACCCGCACTGTTGGAAATGGAAGACGAAGGCATGATTGATGTCTACTAAGAAGGGAAACTCTACCTGACTCCAGAATTTTGTCGTGGACCAAGAATACAGTCTCAATTAGCCTTAATGGGCTTCCACCATATTCTGACGGCTCCGGTAGAGTTTTCTCTATTCTTTCATTATCCCCTTCCCCGTTTCATTATTGTATTTTATTGTCCATAAAGTAACTGCTGTATGTGCGCAAGCATATTGTGCTTTTCTTTTTCAACCAAATGACCAATGTCTTGGTTGACATCCCATGGAGATGGTATGAGGGAAAGTCCGGGTTCTGCGGAAACATCCCCTTTCTCCATTAGAGGCATGCGTACTCAGCTCTTATCTTTACATTCCAGTAAGTTATTTTGCGCTCATTGTTTTAACCAAAAAAAAAAAAAAAAAAAATGCCAACATCATAAAAAATTCTTATGATACCTTGTTTGATTGGAGAATTTTAATGTTTTCCACTTATTGCGAAATCAAGGAGAATTTTATAACTTTTTTGTATGTAGCTGTTACATGTAGGGCAATGTGTCTTTAAGTAGGGATAAATTACTCTAAAAAATGAATCCTGGGCTGGAGGGATGGCTTAGCAGTTAAGGCATTTACCTGCAAAGCCAAAGGACCCAGGTTAGATTCCCCAGGACCCACGTTAGCCAGATGCACAAGGGGGTGCACGTGTCTGGAGTTCGTTTGCAGTGGCTAGA
This sequence comes from Orientallactaga sibirica, assembly GCA_036365145.1. NCBI lineage: Eukaryota > Metazoa > Chordata > Mammalia > Rodentia > Dipodidae > Orientallactaga > Orientallactaga sibirica. The sequence goes on from JAEOAD010002853.1 coordinate 4,252,187, forward strand.
GGCCCTGGTGTATCTATTATCTCTCTTTCTCTCCGTCTCCCTCTTTGTCTGTCAAATAAATAAATAAATAAAAAATAAACAGCCAGGTGTGGTGGTAAAAACAGCCAGGTGTGGTGGCAAAAAAAAAAAAAAAAAAAAAAAAGAATCCCAAGGGCTGGAGAGATGACTTAGTAGCTTAGGCACTTGCCTGCAAAGCCAAACAACCCAGGTTCGATTCTCCAGAACCCAGGTAAAGCCAGATGCACAAAATGGCTCATGCATTTGAACTTTATTTGCAGTGCCTTGGGATCTTGGCATGCCCATTCTCTCTGTGTCTCTCTTCTCTCTCTGTCTCTGATTGCAAAATAAATAAATAAACTTTTAAAAAAATATAGAAAGAAATGAATCCTAGATAGATTTCCCTTCAAGTCAAGTGTCTTGTTGTTTAAATAAACTTTTTTTTTTTAAAAAAATTTTTGTCAGGTGTGGTGGCACACACCTTTAATCCCAGCACTCAGGAGGCAGAGGTAGGAGGATCACTGTGAGTTCAAGGCCACACTTAGACTACATAGTGAATTCCAGGTCAGCCTGTGCTAGAGTGAGACCCTACCTCGAAAAACCAAAAAAAAAAAATTAAATTAAATTAAAATTAAAAAATTATTTATTTGAGAGAGAGAGAGAGAGAGAGAGAGAATGGACATGCCAGGGCTTCCTGCCATGCAAATGAACTCCAGATGCATGTGCCACCTTGTGCATTTGGCTTTTGTGGGTCCTGGAGAATTGAACTGAGGTCCTTTGGCTTTGCAGGCAAACGCCTTAACTGCTAAGCCATCTTTCCAGCCCCTAAACTTCTTGTTTAAAATGAAAAAAAATAGTTGTTTGATGAAATTGTGCTCTCAGTTATTTAGTCAACTAAAAAATAAATCAGGTGTTTGGGCTAGAGAGATGGCTTAGTGGTTAAGGCATTTGCCTGCAAAGCCAAACAACCCAGGTTCAATTCCCCAGGACCCACGTTAGCCAGATGCACAGGGGGCGCATGTGTCTGGAATTCATTTGCAGTGGCTGGAGGCCCTGGCATGCCCATTTTTCTCTCCCTCTCCCTCCCCCTTTCTCTGACAAATAAATAAAAATGAATCAGGTGTTTATTTGGCAGATATGGCGACTCTGCTGGTCTTCAGTGAACCCTGCTCCTTGGTATCCACACACTTATGAACCCTCTCACATGCTGACTCTGAGACTGGACATGTGACCAGCCTTGGCCAATGGAATATGAGTGAGAGTAGGCATGGGCTTGGAAATCCTTGTGACTTGAAGCTTATCTTCCTAGAATACTTCTCCTCCTCCTCTTTCTCCTTCTTCTTCAACACGGTCTTACTCTGTAGCTCAAGATGGCCCTGAACTCAAATTCTTTCCACTGTGTTTGAATTTATCAGCTATAATATTGTTGAGAATAGTACTAATAATTTGAGAGGAGGGTATTTGGTTAGGGATTAATTTTATAAGCGATTAGTTTATTAATCAGTAGTTTGGGTTTATGATGTCTTTTTTTTTTTAAAAATATTTTATTATTTATTTATTTATTTGAGAGAGAGAGAGAGATACAGAAATGGGCAGGGAGAGAGAGAGAGAGAATGGGTGCACCAGGGCCTCCAGCACTGCAAATGAACTCCAGATGCATGCACCCCCTTGTGCATCTGGCTTACGTGGGTCCTGGAGAAGCGAGCCTCGAACCAGGGTCCTTAGGCTTCATAAGCAAGCATTTAACCGCTAAGCCATCTCTCCAGCCCCTATGATGTCTTTTTTATTATTTATTTTTATTTATATTATTCTGATTTTACATTCATAATGGTGACTCCATTATCCTCCTCCCTGTCCTCCCTCTTCCAAAGGGACCCTCATCAATGGGAAATGTGGGTCGTGCATTGTGGGGATAGTCAAGAGCTATGGGGGATAGGCCAAGTCTCTGTGCATAATGCCCCAACTGGTGGCTCTAACCTTCTTTCCGCCCCCTCTTCCACAAATTTCCCTGAGCCACATTGGGATCATTTTAGTTCTACTTCAGTGATGAGGTTTTGGGAGCCTCTGTGTCTCTGGATATCTGGCTTAGTGGGAGTTGGATGTTCTCTGTGTTTATCTCCTTCAGTCCTTTTCTGGTGTCATGATCCCCAAGAACGCTGTACTCTTGTCCTTCCCCTGCATTACTCTATGGTTTCAGCTGGGGCCCTGGTGAGGTGTGATTGGCTGATCCTCCCTTCAGGTTCATTGTCCATCTGAAAAAGATAAGCAAATTCTCCAACGGAGAGAGAAGTTAGTACTAGATAGATGGGATGGCCATAGATATTTTGGAGGGAATTTTATATGCGTAGGCCCACTTCTAGCCCACATTTGGGGGTATCTTGATCTTGGAGACTGAGCTCATTTTTTGTACCTGGTTTTGACTTATTTCCCAGTTCCAGCAATGAGTTCCATTCCACTGAGTGGATCTATTAGCCCAATCAAGCAGTTACCCCCCATGACTGTTGTACTGCACCATTACTTCAGGTTGCATCTTAGAATGCAAGTTGTTTGGACAGAAATTTTTCCCCAGTTGCTCATCTGGCACTAGACAGCTAACTGTCTGGGACTGACCCTCTTCAGATTCTGGCCAGCATTTGGACTTGCATGCTGTCTTCAACAGTAGGGAGCATTAACCTTTGGTGGGTCATCAAGAATCTCAGAAAGAGGTGTCCGGATCAACAGCATGCTGACACTGGGAGTTTAGTTGCCTAGAACACACAAAGCCCTAGACTTGCTCCCCAGCATCACATAAAACCGGGCATTGGTGACACAGACTATCGTCTCAGCATTTGGAGGCAGGGGGAGCAGATATTCAAAGATGTCCTCAGCTGTATACTGAGTTTAGGGCTAGCCTGGCCTACATGAGACCCTGTCTCAAAAAGCAAACATGAGGACCCGATGATCCTTTGCCTCTACAACACCTGTCTTTCAAAACTTAGTATTAGGTAGCATTGGGGGCGTGCGCATGTATGTGTATAGAGTATGTGTGGAGTGGCATGGTGTGTGATATAATGTGTGGAGTGAATGCACATGCATTTGTACATGCGTATGCTCTATGTCGACGGATATGGAGGCCAGAGGAGAATATCAGGTGTCCTCTTTTTTAAAAAAATACATTTTTAAAATGTTTAATTTTTATTTATTTATTTATTTATTTATTACAAAGAAAAAGAGAGAGAGAGAAAGAATGGGCGCACCAGGGCCCCTAGCCACTGCAAAAGAACTCCAGACGCATGTGCCACCATGTTCAACTGGCTTACATGGGACCTAGAGAATCCTTACTCCTTCACAGGCAAGTGCCTTAACCACTAAACTATCTTTCCAGCCCTTAAAAAGTATTTTTTATTTATTATTTATGCAGAGAGAGAGAGAGAGAGAGAGAGAGAGAGAGATATGGGCCTGCCAGGGTCTTTAGCCTCTGCAAATGAACTCCAAATGCATGGGTCATCCTGTGCATCTGGCTTTATATGGGTGCTGGAGAATCAAACCCAGGTCACTAGGCTTTGCAGGCAAGGGTCTGAACCACTGAGCCGTCTCTCCAACCCAGGTGTCCTCTTTCGTTCAGTTGCCTGTTTCCTTCAAGACTAAATCTCTCACTAAACCCAGAGCTGCCTCTTTCTCTCTCTCTGTCAGTTCGCCCCAGTGATTGTCCAGTTTCTGCCCCCTGCAGGACTGAGATTACAGACAAGACCACTGGGCCATCTCCCCAGTACCCATTATAACTTTTTTTTTTTTTTTTTTTTTGGTTTTTAGAGATAGGGTCTCACTCTAGCTCAGGCTGACCTGGAATTCACCATGGAGTCTCAGGGTGGCCTCGAACTCACGGCAATCCTCCTACCTCTGCCTCCCCAGTGCTGCGATTAAAGGTGTGTGCCACCACACCTGGCCATTATAACATTTTGTAAAAATATTTTATTTTTTTAATTCATTTGAGAGAGAGAGAGAGAGATACAGAAATAGGCAGGTAGAGAAAGAGAGAGAGATAGAGAGAGGGAGACTGGGCATGCCAGGGCCTCCAGCCACTGCAAACAAACTCCAGATGCTTGTGTCTCTTGGGCATCTGGCTTACGTGGGTCCTGGGGAATCGAACCTGGGTCCTTTGGCTTTGCAGGCAAGTGCCTTAACCACTAAGCCATCTGTCCAGCTCCATTATGACATTTTAAAACACAGTTTGTTTTAGTTGATTCCCCCCATTCTATCCTCCTGCTCCTATAGTACCCCCCCCATCCTTTCTGCTTTTGTCAGATTGCCCATCTTATTTGAAATAACATAGCCAGTGAATGATGGCAGCTTGGAAAGCCACACTCCCAGGGTGGAGCACTGTACATTTCCCTCTTCATTCTGCGGCCGGGAAAGGAGGAAAGAGAGCCAAGTCTCCGGGCAGAATTGTTCTCACAACAAAGAGAAGCGTTAAAGGAATGAGCTTGTGTCTGAGTTAAAACTCTCAGAAGTTACTGCTTAAAAACGCTGAAAGGGTTTTTGAAGCCAGCTTCTTTCAAAGCCTGGTTCCATCACTAAGAGTCACTTCAAGAGAGAAGCCCACTGGAGCGAGTGCTGTCTGAGCTGTGGCAGCCTGGGATGAGGTTCAGTGGTAGAGGGCTTGCCTAGCATGCAGGAAGCCCTGCGTTCCACTCCCCCCTCCCAAAAAAAAAGATTAAGTTGGGCTGGAGAGATGGCTCCATGGTTAAGGCACTTGCCTGCAAAGCCTAAGGAAATAAGTTCCCCAGTACCCACATAAAGCCAGATGCACAAAGTGGAGTGTGCTTCTGGAGTATGTGTGCAGCAGCTGGAGGCCCTGGCACGCCCACTGTCTCTATCTGCCTATCTCTCTCATAAATAAATAAATAAACAAACAAATGAGGTGTGACTGATAAGGGTAAAAAGATGGAAAGGAAGTCATCAAATCTTGCTTTGGTTAACTTTCATGTTTTTCCCAAAGCAAATCTACTTTTACTGATAAATATTGACTGTAGAACCAGTTTTGCAAACAGAAATTCAAGGTCATCCTCTGCTATATAGTGAGCTCTAGTCAGCCTGGGATAGATACATGAGGCTGAGGGAAATCACCTCCTTCCTCCCTCTTCCTCCTTCCTCATTATCCATTTCTTCCTCCCTTCATTCCTCTCTCCCTCCTTTCTCTCTTTCTTTCTTCAGCACTGGAAATTGAATTTAGGGCCTCATGCATGTTTTACCACTGAACCACACCCCCAGTCTGTATTGTATTTATTTTTTATTTTGAGGTAGGCTGGCCTGTTGCTTATCCTGCTGCCTAGGAAGGCCTTGAACTTGCAGGACTCCTTCTTCAGCTTCCTGAATAGCTGCCATTTCAGACCTGTGCCCGCAAGCCTGGCAAGTTGTGATATTTTCAATACAAGGCAAATTAAGCAATGAAAATTCTGGAAGAAGTCGATATTGGTCTACAGAGTAATTTGCCATAGGATAGGAGTTGCGGAAATACTGATTGCATAACATCTTTGCAATGGGAGCCCAGATAGAAAGGCTAGAAAATGCTGAATGAAAAAGAAAAATCACTTATGGAAAGAAACACTAATTATGTTAACTTTGGGGCTTTGTTATGAATGAACCCGTAGGATTTTGTCTTCCTGATAACAAAGGCAGAAAAGGGCAATTTCTAGTTTCATGTTTCAGTGAAGTCTTTATCAATCCCTTTAATGATTTTCCTTTTTTGTTGTTGTTTTTTGTTTGTTTGTTTGTGTGTTTGTTTGTTTTTGCAAGGTAGGGTTTCACTCTTGTCCAGGCTGACCTGGAATTAACTATGTAATCTTAGGGTGGCCTCGAACTCTCGGCGATCCTCCTACCTCTGCCTCCCGAGCACTGGGATTAAAGGCGTGCGCCACCACGCCCGGCTCTGATTTTCCTTTTTTACAGTAAACATGTGAATACCTAAACCTCTTTCTCCATCACATCCTCCCAAGATGAAAACCCTGGGAGATCCTTTCTCCAGCATGAGAGACTCCTTCCCACCCCAGCGAGCTTTTCAACAGGAGTTAAACTCCCCACCCCACCCCATCCCCCGCAGCTGGCGGAAAATCCTGAAGCAACAAATTGGAAACACACAGCCAATGTGCACGCTGGGAGCTTTGTAAACTTTCCCATGGATCCTACTTATTCTACCAGCTTCCCAGATGCCCCAAGCGGATAGATATGGATGGGCTGAGATACAGGGCGAAGTCAGAGGTGCAAATTGGTTCCTATGACTAGTCTCTGTATTTACAGTCTGCTGAACGGGGCCAGCTGGGAGATCTTCCCTGGAGCAGGAAACCCTCTTCTTTTGAGAAGTTTACTTCTCTCTTCTGTTGGCCATAGCTTCTACCACACCCCAGAAGACTCTTCCTTTAGGAAACAGACCCTTGATGACAGCGTGGCAGAGAAGCTCAGAGCTGATCGCTCTGTGTCAGCCGCGCAGGCTCCTCTCTCGGATGTCTTGAACTCTGGCTTTTCTCCCTTTCATTCTAAGGACAGAGCTGTAAAAGGAAGGTTAGGGAGACCTCCCTCCCTCCCTCTGTGTTTGAGGGTTGACTGTGCTCAGACTTATGGATGCTCCTCAGCCTCGCTTGAGACCCTGCCATGTTTATGTCAGCCTCGTCAATAATGCAGATATTTATTTCTCTTTTTCAAATTATTGTTTTTCTCATTTAAAATAACTTCATTGTGCCTTTTCACGCTATATGGCACTGGATCACGTGAGGACATTTTTATACACGTATATAATACACTTTCAGCACAGTCTCCCCCATGCTCCCTACCTTCCCCTTTCACTCCTCCGTCTCCCTTGAGTCCCCTTTGTTCCTCTAGACAGCTTTTTATTTTTTTAATTAATTAATTAATTTGCAAGCAGAGAGATACAGAGAGAATGGGCACACCAGGCCTCTAGCCAGCTGCAAGCAAACTCCAGATGCATGCACTCCTTTTGTGCATCTGGCTTACGTGGGTCCTGGGGAATCGAACTCAGGTTGTTAGGTTTTAGAGATAAGTGCCTTAACTGCTGAGCCATCTCTCCAGCTCTAGACAGCTTTTTTATAATTAAATGTTGGCTTATTAAAAGGTAATACTCAAATCCCCTTTCTCCTATCCCATTCCACTGAAGGCCCTCCTCATTGGAGTTAACGGTATTCACTGTGGAATCCTGAAGACCGACAGCCTCTGTGAGTGGAGCGGGTTGCCTCAGACTATACCTACCCACTTTTTGGCTCTTACAATCTTTCCACCCCTTCTTCCTCCATGTTCATTGAGCCTTGGCAGACATATAAGAAATCTGATTTAAATTCCTGAAGCCTCTGGATTTCTGTTTTAGTGAGGTTTGTTGGCCACAGTGTCTGTCGCCATTTCTCCACGACTGGTTCTTCAGGCTAGCTGCGTTACCACTTCCTGTGCAGTGATTCCTGGGCCCCTCCAGATGCGGTAAAGGCGCCCGGTCTCGCCATAGGCACTCAGTTATCGTTTCTTGTTGTAGTGATGTATCCTAGAGCTCCCCAGTATTCTCAGCCATTTGTAAGCTAAAACAGATTCTCCAGGGCTGGAGAGATGGCTTAGTGGTTAAGGCACTTGCCTGCAAGGCCAAAGGACCCAGGTTCAATTCCCTGACCCATGTAAAGCCAGATGTACAAGGTGGTACACACATCTGTGGTTCGTTTACAGTTGCTAGAGACCCTGGTGTGCCCATTCTCTCTTTTTCTATCTGCCTCTCTTTCTCTTTCAAATAAATAAATAAAAATCAAATATTAACAAAAGCAATTTTTTTAAGATTTTCTAATCAAAAGTGAGAGCAGCTTGGACTAAAGGGGATAAATGTAGTTATATCCTGTAGAATGCTGTCCAGAAAGAAGGTTTCTTTTTTTAAAAAAACATTTTTTAAAGATTTTATTTTTATTTATTTATTTAATAGAGACAGAGAGAGGAAGAGAGAGAGAAAGTGAGAATGGGAGCTCCAGGGCCTTCAGCCACTGCAGACAAACTCCAGACGCATGCACCATCATGTGCACCTGGCTTACAGGGGACCTGGAGAATCGAACCGGGGTATTTAGGCTTTGCAGGCATGTGCCTTAACTGCTAAGCCATCTCTCCAGCCCCAGAAGGAAGGCTTCTAAGGTGCTCATTCATGTCATTAGTTTTGTGTAATTCCACCCCTACTCTCCCTTCCTCCTCCCATCCTCTCCAAAGGCTCTTTCACCCTCTGTATTCTTTCTTTTCTTCTTTTTGTCTCTGTCCCTCAACTTGCTTTAGACAATTTTGTTTCTACTTTCATGTCATATGTACACACATGCCTTTACGTATCTGTATAAAATCTAGGAACTACAAATGAGAGAAAGCAGGCAATGTTTGTCTTTCTGAGAGCGATTTGATTTTCTTAGTATGATCATCTCCAGTTGCATCCACTTTCTTGCAAATAACATTATTTCATTCTTCTTTATGGCTGAAAAAAATCCCATTGTGTATATATGTGTGTGTGTGTGTGTGTGTGTGTATGTGTGTGTGTGTATTTTTGTTGATGGACACTTAGGTTGGTTCAAGCATCCCTGTGTATGTTGGACTTCTTCAGGTATATTCTCAGGAGTGGTATAATGGGGTCCAATGGTAGATCTATTTTCAGTCTTTTGAGGAACCTACATACTGATTTCCACAGCGGTTGTACTATTTTATATTTTCTACCGGTAGTATATAAGGGATCCCTTTGTCCAGTTATGTAGACATTTAATGAAAGTGTTTCAGAGGATGTCAAACCAGATTTTCAAGCTAGTCTTTGCCAGGTAAAAGTTGTTTCCATAGTCTAGTTTTTTTTTTTTTTAATTTTGTTGAAAACTTTTATACTTACATACAAAAAATGCATGATATTTCCCTCCCCTGCTCCCATACCCCTTCAGAACTCTAATCTCCATCATATCTCCTCCTTCTCTCCATTAGTCTCTCTTTTAATTTGATGTCATCATCTTTTCTTCTATTATGAGGGTCTTGCAAAGGTATTGCTAGGCACTGCAAGGTCATGGATACCAAGGCCAATTTCTGTCTGGACAGTTGCATTGTAAGGAGTCATACCCTTCCTTTGGATCTTCCATTCTATCTGCCCCCTCTTCCGCAATGGGCCCTGAGCCTTGGAGGGTGTGACAGAGGTGTTTCAGTGCTGGGCACTCCTCCATCCCTTCTTCTAGGCACTATGTTGCTTTTTCATAGTCTAGTTTTATTCTCACACCTTATCATTCATACAGATTTGACTAAAGATAGACGCTTATCCTTCTCTGTATTTCCAGGGCCTGGAACAAGGCCCTGCATTTAGAAGATGGAAGATAAATATTCAAAGTTATTTATTGAAGCCAAGTCTGAGTGAGGAATATCAAGTGTTAAAGTGCTTGGTGAATGCCTACTATTTCCATGTGGCATCTAAAAATTTGAACAAGATATGAAGAATTGGGTTTGAAGGAGTTACAATGAGAGCAAGCACTCTTCGAACTTCATCATAGTTCCTTAAAAAGTCTGGTCTCCGTGTTTCCATTTGGCCAGTGGTGGAGAAGGCTTTGGTAATATCATTGTCCTGGATGAGGAGTGAGGCCACAAATGTGCTGCTTAACTTACAGCAGCTAACAAATAACACTGCTTTTTCTTTTTATAAATATTTCTTTATTTATTGGAGAGAGAGAGAGGCAGATAAGAGATTCTTTTTAAATTTAATTGTATTTCTTTACAATCTTATACATGTTTATGACATTTTGATCCCATTCACTCCATCACTCTCTTATGCCCTTCCCCTAAGACCTCATTCCAACTTATCCCATTTTACTTTTGTGTTTTTTTTTGGGGGGGGAGGCGGGGTTGACTTCATTGAGTTAAATTAGGGTTGTTTTGCATGAGCTTGAGTGGGAGAATTTTTTTTTTTTCTTTTTCTTTTTGGAGAGAGTCAGAGAGAGAGAGAGAGAGAGAGAGAGAGAATGGGCACACCAGCAGCCTCTCAGCTGCTGTGAATGAACTCCAGATACGTGCGCCCCCTTGTGGGCAAGTGCGGCATTGTGCCCTTGCATCACTTTGTGTCTGGCTAAATGTGGGACCTGGAGAATCAATTGGGTGTTCTTAGGCTTGGCAGGCAGGCACCTTAACTGCTAGGTCATCTCTCCAGCCCTTCCTTCCTTCCTTCCTTCCTTCCTTTCTTCCTTCCTTCCTTCCTTCCTTCCTTCCTTCCTTCCTTCCTTCCTTCCTTCCTTCCTTTCTTGAGAGAGACAGAGAGCACAGAGGGAGAGAGAGAGAAAGAGAGAGAGAGACAATGGGTGCATGCCAGGGCCTCCAGCCATTGCAAAGGAACTCCACATGCATGTGCCCCCTTGTGCATCTGGCTTACGTGGGTCCTGCAGAATCAAACCCAGATCCTTTAGCTTTGCAGGCAAATGCCTTAACCGCTAAGCCATCTCTCCAGCCTGGGTGGGAGAATATTTGCTGGAATATAGGTGAATTATTAATGGCTATACCACATGACTCCTCCCCAGCAACTATTAATTGCCAATAATCCCTCTGGAAGAAGTGTGGTCTTGTGAGCCCTTATCCCATCTAGGATGGAATATTGATGGAGTCAGTGTTGCACAGGAAGCCACAGCTGCTGTGAGTTCCTCAGTGTTAGAACCATGTTGTGCCCAGGGGACAGCATTCCAAAGAACTCCTCCCCATCCTTGGCTCTTAAATTCTTTCCAGCCCCCTTCTGCAAGATTCCATAAGCCTTTGAGGGAGTAGATGTCCTGCTTAGGGCTGAGCTCATCATTGTCCCTCTTTTCAGTAATTTTTCTAGCTATGTATCACTGCATTAATTTCTTCCCATTGTAGAAAGAAACTTTTGTGATTGAGGCTGAGAACAGCAATAATCTATGGACACAAACATAAATATTTAGAAGACAGCTCGGTAACTTAGAACCACATATTTCTGAGCTATTTACCCAACCACAAGCACAATGTATTGCTATGCAGTGCTTGTCCACCTAAAACTTAATCATTCTTTGCCTGAAATTCAGATGTTTAAATGGGAAAGCTTACAATAGTGCTGGTGACATAGGTCAGTTGTAGAGGGCTTGCCTAGCATGTTCAAGACCATGTGTTTGATCCCTGTTAATGCAGAAATAGAGAGGAAGGATTCTAAAGCAAGAATCCAGTCTCTTGTTCTTTTTTTTATTAATTAATTGATTTTTATTTTTATATTTATTTATTTATTTATTTATTTATTTTGGTTTTTGGAGGTAGGGTCTCAGGCTGACCTGGAATTCACTATGTAGTCTCAGGGCAGCCTCAAACTCTCAGCGATCCTCCTACCTTTGCCTCCCAAGTGCTGGGATTAAAGGCGTGCGCCACCACGCCCAGCTCATTAATTAATTTGTAACATAGGTTACAGTGTACCCCTCACTCTTCGCCCCTCCCCTGCCCCCCTTTCCCTCAGGGCTCTTTTTCAGTAGGGTTACTGGTGTCACTGTGGGGTGATTAGGGCCTTTGTCTCTGGGGGGAGCTGTGCTTTAGGCTGTTTCTAGCCCTCTTGTGGCTCTTACAATCTTCCCCCCTCCCCCCAGCAGTCCCTGAGCTAAGGCAGGTGTGTTACCAGCTGGTGTTGACTTCTCTGCACCTCTGTGTCTCTGTTGTGACGTGTTCGGGTTCACTGTAGTGTTTGATGTTATCTTCCGTCTCCTCCTTGCTGAAGTTACAGAATTATCACAGAGTAGGCAGTGCAAGGGTCACTTAAACTAAACAGAAACCCAAACTGGATGGATTTAGAACTACAGTCGGCAGTGGTTACATGCATTGACCCGCCTCCTAAAAATGTTTTAATGTGCAAGGAAAGAAAAAAAAATGGATGTGTAGTATCAGTATTTCCTTGTTATCATTCCTTTAATGGGACGAGATGCCATTGAAAGCTTCACATATTAAGTTATATTTTAGGAGAGAGGCTACATTTGGGAGCCAGGGGACCCCAGGCAGGGAGTCCCAACTCTAAGCCCCATTCCCAGCACCCCAAGTGGCCTATAGCTATGTGACCTGGGCAAGGGATTGGTCCTCTGGGGACTCCAGCTTCTTTATCTGTGGAACAACATTGGCTTCCTGCTTCCCAAGGATCCCAGAAGGAAGAATGAGTTAATGTTTACATTGCACTTTGGGAGCCTCCAGAAAGGACCCTCAGGACTAGGAACTATGATATACTGATGCACAAAGAATGTAGCACATTTCTTGAGTTGTTCATCTCTGTTTAGGTTTTCTGGGCTCATTTCCTTATATCCATATTAAGATACCAGAAACAGAAAATAAAGTTCAAAAATCAAGTACGGTACTTATGACTCAGAACTGCTGGGTTTAAATGTTTGATTGTTTAAGGGAAGGGAAATTTCGGACAGATAACTTGTTACTGGGAAAAGTATGTGCCTTTGGACTGTATCTACACAACTGCAGATCAGGTCCACTGCTGAAGGAGACCAGTAGGCAGAGAAGAGTGGTCAAAAGCTAAAGTAACAGCTGTTCTCCGGACATGAGGCCCACTCAGTGGGAGAGATCTTATCTGGTACTGGAAACCAAGTCAGAATCCCATAGTCAGGAAACTCAGACTTCAGAGAGAAGCTCCTATTGCTCTCTAGAGACAAAGAGTGGGTTTGCATGCCTTAAGTCCCTCAAGTAACTTTGTGTACCCCAAGCTGCTCTTACTCTTGGAGAATCTGCTTTATTTTTGCAGATGGCAGAGAAAATGGAGGCGAGTCAAAATCCATCAATAAAGCAAGAAAATAACTGACTCCACACCAGAAGACTTGCCTCCTCTTCCCCATCTTCCAGGACCCAAGAGAACTTGGAGTGGAAGTAGCACCATGCATACTGCTCTCACTGCTAACCTGACAACTAGCTCCAGGGTGATGGTGGCAGACACAGTGATCAATAAAAACCTATTAAAGCAGAAATCCAGAGGCTACAAAGAACTCAACACTAAATCAGACTGCCAACAGGCCTGCCATGGCTCAGAGAACATTGTGGAACAAGGGGTGGAAAGATTGTAAGAGACACAGAGTGGGTAGAACTATCCTGAGGTATGGTCCCCTACTATCCCACTGGGATGACTGAGAATACACACATACACGCACATCAAAGTTTCTCTGGATTAATGTGGGGGAGAGAATCCAAAGACTTAGGAAGTTGAGAAGGTTACACTGAACATTGCATGTATGAACTGCAGAGCCAACTCCCAACAATATTCCACAGGACAACTCAGAGACATTCCCTTCACGAAGACAATGAGAAGCTTCCCTGAGAAGCTCTGTGGCTGCTCTCCTTTGTAGGCAAGGTGTGACTGTAGAGGATTGCAGAGGATGCTACCCTTGGGTGAGGTCCCTGAGTCCCAAGAAAACAATGGGATTTTCAAGTAGCAAGTGTGTAATGGTAACAGTGAACTGCTAATGAGACTGAGTCTGCCAAAAAGGGTAGCAGCGTCATAGTGGTAATCAGAACAGGTTTTTGAATTTTTATTTATTTATGGGGGGTGGAGAAGGAAGGACAGAATGGGCACACCAAGGCCTCCAGCCACTACAAACAAACTCCACATGCATGTGTCACTATGTGCATCTAGCTTACATGGGTTCTGGGGAATTGAACCTGGGTCCTTATGCTTTGCAGGCAAGCACCTGAAACCACTAAACCATCTCTCCAGCCCATCAAAACATTTTGACTGACTTTTGCTGGTGGATTGTCGATCTTGAGGTCCCACCAAACTAAATACATGAGCAGCTTACTATAGTAATGTCTAAGTCAGATGGATGAAGACTTCATCTGAACTGTCACAGAAAAGATTTCAAGGGCTGGGGAGATGGCTTAGCTGTTAAAAGTGCTTGTTTGCAAAGACTGATGACCTGGGTTCAGTTCCCCAGTACCCACATAAAGCCAAATGCTCCAAGTGGCACATGAATCTAGAGTTCATTTGCAGTGACAGGAGACCCTGGTGTGCCTATACTCACTCTTTCACTCTCTGTATCTCTCTCTCAAGTAAATAAATAAAAATATTTTCTATAGTTTATATTCTTATTCTTAATATTTTTATTTATTTGCATGCAGAGAGATACAGAGAGAGAAAAGGAGAGAGAGAAAATGGGTGTGCTCAACTTAATCCTTCTCACAGTAATAACCATATCTCCATGGGTTGGAGAGAAAAAGTGAAGAACTGTTGGTTGTCAATTACTACTATTCCAATTATTCCTGCAGAAAATGGAAAACTAGGGCTGGAGAGATGGTTTAGCAGTTAAGGCGCCTGCCTGCCAAGCCTAAGAATGCCATTTCGATTCTCCAGGTCCTACATTTAGCCAGACACAAAAGTGATGCAAGGGTGCAATGTCAAACTTGCCCACAAGGGGCACATGTGTCTGGAGTTTGTTCACAGTGGCTGAGAGGCTGCTGGTGCACCCATTCTCTCTCTATATATATACCTCTTTCTGTCTCTCTCAAATAATAATAATAATAATAATAATAATAATAAAAAAAATGGAAAACTATCCAGTAGGTGAGTTTCCAGCCATTGCAAATGAACTCTAGATGAATGTACCACTTTGTGCATCTGGCTTGACACGGGTATTGGGGAATTAAGCTCAGGTCATTAGGCTTTCCAAGTGCCTTAACCACAGAGCCATCTCGTCAGCCCACTAAATATTTTTAAAAAGAAAGAAAAGATTTAGAGCCTTTTACTCAGTTTCCAGACATAGGAAGATTTGTGAATTTTACGGAGTCTGAAGGGTAGGCCAGGTGTCCTGGAGGAAGGCCTCTGTACCATCAACACATCCTAAATCTTCCTCTGAGACTCCTCTGCAGGCTCCAGAGTTGATTTACATGAAGGCCTGTGCGTTGGGAAAGGAAATGCCTAGAATTTGGGGATTGTTAGATGCTCGGCCGGAATGATGCTACTAATCTCAGAGGGACCCTGGACAACACCGTGGCCCAGAAGCCACAAGACCTTACTACATTCGGATAACAGATGGACGGTAGTGCAAATCAGACCTGAATTACAGCAAACCATCCAGAGTCTCACCTGCTGGATATTTTTTCCAGTTTCTGCAGGAAGAATAGGAATAGTGATAAATGACAACTGACAGATCCTCACTTTTTCTCTCCATCCCATGGAGATATGGTCATTACTGTGAGAAGGGTTAAGCGAGAGCCCCTAAAACTCCCATGCCTACCAAGAGCGTAAGTCAGAAGCAGTTAAATTTTTTTTTTGCATATGTATGTGCGTGGCATGTGCTCATGTGTGTATGCATTTGTGTGCATGCACGCATGTGTTAGGTACATGTGAAGACCATAGGTCAATGTCAGGTGGTTTTTTTTTTCCAATCCCTCTCCACCTTATTCTTTGAGGAAAGGTCTCTTGCTGAATCTACGGCTCATTGATTCAGCTACCAAGCAAGCTCCAGGGATCCATGTCTCTACCTTCTCAGCTCGAGGATTACAGGTGTGTTGCCAATACACCCAACATTATTTTTTTGGAGAGAGTTAGAGAGAGAGAGAGATAGAGAATGGGTGTGCAGGCAGCCTTTCAGCTGCTGTGAACAAACTCCAGACGCGTGCACCTCTTGTGGGCAAGTGCAGCATTGAGCCCTTGCGTCACTTTGGGTGTGGCTAAACGTGGGATCTGGTGAATCTAACGGGTATTCTTAGGCTTAGCAGGCAGGCGCCTTAATGGCTAAGCCATCTCTCCAGCCCCCAACATTTTTTTTTTTTTTTTTTTTTGGTTTTTCGAGGTAGGGTTTCACTCTGGTCTAGGCTGACCTGGAATTAACTATGTAGTCTCAGGGTGGCCTTGAACTCACGAGGATCCTCCTACCTCTGCCTCCCAAGTGCTGGGATTAAAGGTGTGCACCACCACGCCCGGCTTCCAACATATTTTTTTATGTGGGTGCCGGGGATCCAGTCTCAGGTTCTCTCATTTGCACAGGAACACATTACCTACTGAGCCATCTCCCCAGCCCACTGGAGCGATATTTTATCTATCTATGGAGGGAGTGGAAAAAATTAATGCTGCCATCACACACTCAAAAGAAGTAGTGGTGGTGATGTCATCTGCTCTCATCACAGCTCCCCTGAGCCTGCTAACTTGGCCTGTGCAGGAATCACGTGGATCTTAAGAATGGGTGAATGTTACTGTAAACTGAGTGGGGTGGAGACTGAAATCCTAGACATGGTCCTTGATGTATCTGGGGAAAGTTGCTATGTCCCTTTGCACTTGCTTTGCAGCTACTGGGCTGAAGTTCTCTTTATGTTGTTGCGAGGAGACGACCAGCAACAATTCAGTGTGATTTGTTGGGAATAGCAATATACTGTCACCACTTTGACCCCGGCTCTTATTCTGCAGAGATCTTGATTGTTTTGACATTTCAGAAACTTCTTCAGGGATGACATTATAACGAATGGATCCGATGTTTATGAAGTATCATGTATTTTAGAGGCCTTTATAAAATATATGTGAGCTAGAAGCGGAGGACAATGTCTCCCTATTAAAAGACCCACCACCTCAGTAAAGCTACTAGACATTTGATTATCATGCTTCACAGCTGGAATCAAAGTGGTGGCTCCTTGGACCATCTACAACAGGAAAAGAGGAAAAGTGCTTCAGCCACTGTATATTTGGGTAGGGGTCAACCTATGCTTGGGTAGAGGTCAACCTATGCCACGATTAAATGTACTACTTGGACCCATGCAGAATCACCCGTTATGATACTAGAGTCAAGTAAAAGTGAGCAATGGGGAAATACGCAGCAAGGATAAGGCATTACATCACTAGAGCCTTACCAGCCAGCAGGCCCAGGACATCTAGTGCATTTATGGAAAAAAAGGAACACTAATGGAATCTCTTGGAGAACAATCAGATAATCATAGCTGCAACCTCTGGGATTTTGATATAAATCTACACTTCATTCTGGACCTATTTTTCTTTAAAAAAAAATAGCTTCTGGGCTGGAGAGATGGCTTGGCTTAGGGGTTAAGGTGCTTGCATCCTAAGCTTAAGAACACCCATTTGATTCTCCAGGTCCCACATTCTGCCAGACGCAAAGTGATGCAAAGGCGCAATGCCACACTTGCCCACAAGGGAGCGCATGTGTCTGGAGTTCGTTCACAGCGGCTGAGAGGCTGCTGGCACGCCCATTCTCTCTCTCTCTCTCTGATTCTCTCTCTCTCTCTCAAAAAAAAAATAGCTTCTCCCTTACTCCCAGCCCTAGGTAGACTAATGTCTAACTGCTGTATGTGGAGTGACTATGTGAGTTAAGCTTCCTGTCATGAACGATGTGCTGCAGGACTCACCATCTGTAAAGCTATGTGTACAACGGACGTGGTATTATGCCACCACTGCAGCAGTTGGCACCTTTGGCCTGGCTGGCCAGCTGTGAAGCTTGCAGTGTCCCCTGCTGGTTAAGAATGTGGATGACTTTTCTCCCCAAACAGGCTGCATTGCTCTTTCCATCATCATGACAGCTGGTCAATGGGGAGGAAGCTTCCAGCTCTAGATGCTGGTTAGTCTTTGAGACGGTTCAAGTACAGTGTTATCTACTTCACAGCCACAATGGATGAGTCCTGGAGTCGATGGGTGGAAGTGGACTGGTTCACTTTTTTTTTTAACCTCCCCTGTTAGCTCACTATTAAATCCAATAATACATTCTTGGAATTTTTGTGTCTCTTTATTTTTTTTCAAAGATTTTATTTTTATTTATTTATTTATTAGAGAGAGGGAGAGAGAGAGGGCGAGTGAGAATGGGTGTGCCAGGACCGCTAGCCACTGCAAACGAATTCCAGACACATGTGCCACCACGTGCATCTGGCTTAAGTGGGACCTGGAGATTTGAACTGGGGTCCTAAGGCTTCGCATTCATGTGCCTTAACTGCTAAGCCATTTCTCCAGCCCCAAATTTTTGTGTCTCTTTCTGACTATCTTGACCTCTGTTCATTTGGAAGTCAGAGTCCCAAAGACCAGCTACTCAACAGGGGAAACACCAATGTTTCCACCAGGAAAAGACACCCAGTGGATAAAGTCTTTTGTCAGACTTTACAGAGAAGGAAAATGTGTCTGAAGACACGAGAAGGACAATCTCTGGAAGGGGCTTCTGGAAAATGTATTTTGGGTAATAATGCAAGTCAAGTTTATTTAGGAAGAGAGAAAACAGTTATATATACTGCTTTTAATTTAGTTCCTTGTCTAAATGGAAAGAAAAGGAGACGGTTTTAAGGTCAGTAGAAGTAGACATATCTCTTCCAGGCCTCTGAGGTGCTTGAAGAAGCAGTTAAAGAGAAAATCTTTGTTAAATGGTCTGCATAAGTTGTAGCAAGTGACTAAAATAGAATAGGGCTTTTGGACTGAATACAATGTATGTCACATCAGTTTCTTACTCCTTGAGTCATCACTTGGGTTTATGTTATGTTCTTATTAATTGTATTAGTTACTTTTATTATTATTATTATTTGAGAGAGACAGACAGAGAGGAAGAGGCAGAGAGAGAGAATGGGCGCACCAGCGGCCTCTCAACCACAGTGAATGAACTCCAGACATGTATGCCCCCTTGTGGGCAAGTGTGGCATTGTGCAGTTGTGTCACTTTACATCTGGCTAAACGTGGGACTTGGAGAGTCAAACGGGTGTTTTTAGGCTTGGCAGGCAGGCAGGCAGGCACCTTCATCACTAAGCCATCTCTCCAGCCCTGTATTAGTTACTTTTGAGTAGCTGTGACCAAAATTCCTGAGAGAATAACACAAAGAAAGAATTATGTTGGATCAGAGTTTCAGAGACTGCAGTCCACGGCTCAGTTGATTCTGGGCCCATAGTGAGGCAGGACAGCATGCTGTGGGACCAGTGGTGGAGGGTGCTCACCTCATGGAGGACAGGAAGTACAGAAAGGGATACCGGAAATACAACCCAAGGACATACCCACAGTGACCTGTTTTATCTAGCTAGGCCCCACATCCTAAAGTTTCTACAGCCACCCAAAACAGTGCCACCAACTGGTGACCAAGTCTTCAACACATGAGCCTGTGGTGGACGTTTTATATTCAAACCATAAGAACGGGGGCTGGAAGATGTCTCGGTGGTTAAAGTTGCTTGCATGCAAAGCCTGCTGGTCTAGGTTCAAGTCCCATCATGTAAGCCAGATGCAAAATGTGAAGCAAGCATCTGGTGTTTGTTCGCAGTGGCAAGAGCACTTGGTGTGTACATGCGCGCGCACACACACACACACACGTGTGTGTGCACAAGTAAATAAATACAATTTCAAAGGCTGTAAGAGTAACAACATATTTTACCTACATTAAAATATTTTTTTTTTTTTTTTTTGTTTGGTTTTTCAAGGTAGGGTCTCACTGTGGTCTGGAATTAGCTGACCTGGAATTAGCTATGTAGTCTCAGGGTGGCTTTGAACTCATGGCGATCCTCCTACCTCTGCCTCCCAAGTGCTGGGATTAAAGGCGTGCGCCACCATGCCTGGCAACTCCTGGGTTTTGAATCCTGGCTTGGTGAATTTCTAGCTCTGTGATATTGAACAAGTCCACTAACCTTTAACTGTAAAATAAGGATAATAGTAATCTCTTCTGGGATGCTGTTTGGAGACTAAAATAAGAAAACATATGTAACGTTCTTAAGTAGTACTGGCTCATAGTTAGCAATTTTATTAACATTATGGTTTGGCAATTCTTGCTCTGAGTCTGCTTTCCAGGAATATAAACTATGTTGTGTTCCCTCTCTCATTCTCTCCAGCCATCCTGCCGAACACCTGCTGAACAGCTCTCTACTCAAGTCCATCTTTCCTCTGCCACTCTCTATTCATCTGTTCATATGCTAAAGCTCTAAGTCCTTCTTCCAGTGACTATATTTGGAAATAGGGCCTTTATGGGTATAAAAGTTAGATAAGGTAATAAAGATAAGGCTCTAATCCACTGGATAGTTGACTCTTTAAGAAGAGACAGCATAGATCTGTCTCCGTATGGCACAGAGCAAAGCCACCTCTTGTGAGGATACCAGAAGACAGCCATCTACATACACTCCAGAAAGAGGGGTCTCCTTAGACACTGGTCTTGACATCTTTATCTTGAACTTTCAGCCTGTAATACCAGGAGAAATTAAGGCCACCAGTCTATGATATTTCATTATGACAGTCCTAGAAGGCTAATGCAATCATGTTATGCAGTTTCATAATTTAAATATCCAATTAGAGACAATGTGGTAGTGCTTGAATGCATTTTACCCAGTCACCGTGTGAAAGTTTATTTCCTATGGTTTGTAACCGTAGGGAGGCATATATACCCTTGGCAATGTTTACCCTGAATTTACTTTGACAATAACGAAGATTTCCCTATGGAGTTTATTGATCTGCAGAAAAGAATGGATGGAGGCCCATGCTGACACCTAACATGCAGACATCCATGGTCTTTGGTGAACTTTCCGCTGACCTGGAATTCACTGTGTAGTCTCAGGGTGGCCCTGAAATCACGGTGATCCTCCTACCTCTGCCTTCCCAGTGCTGGGATAAAAGGCGTGCACCACCACGCCCGGCTTAGGCCATTACAAGGTTTGTGAGAATAGAACCAGAGTGAGTCACTGATAAGCGTCTGGGCTAGTGTGACCTTCATGTCCTGGGTAGCCCTCCAAGTCCATCAGGAGCTGGATAGCACTGCGTGGCGTTAGCGTCTCTTACTGTCTGAGGATGCCTAAATCCCTCCCACAGGTTTCTTTGATCCCATCTTCCTTCTGAGTCCCTCCTGTGCGAGCTGGATTTGCGCTCAGAGCTGTCTTTCAAACTCTACAACCACTCCAATCATTCACAATTTTTTTTTTTTTTTAATTTTAGAGAGAGCATGAGT
Source organism: Orientallactaga sibirica (assembly GCA_036365145.1). Lineage (NCBI taxonomy): Eukaryota > Metazoa > Chordata > Mammalia > Rodentia > Dipodidae > Orientallactaga > Orientallactaga sibirica. The sequence goes on from JAEOAD010002853.1 coordinate 4,273,057, forward strand.
GAGAGAGAATTGGTGCACCAGGGCCACAGCCACTGAAATTGAATTCCAGATGCTTGTGCCACCTCGTGGGCATGTGCAACCCTGTCCTTGCCTCTGCTTTGTGCATCTGGCTTATGTGGGATCTGGAGAGTCAAACATGGGTTCTTAGGCTTCGCAGGCAAGTTCCTTAACAGCTAAGCCATCGCTCCAGCCCTTTTTTTTTTTTTTAAATAATTTCATTTATTTATTTGGAGAGAGACAGTGAATGAGAATGGGCACACCAGAGCCTACTACCACTGCAAACAAACTCCAGACACATGCACCCGTTTGTGCATCTGGCTTTAAGTGGGTACTGGGTAGTTGAACCCAGGCCTTCAGGCTTTGCAAGCAAGTGCCTTTAACTGCTGAGCCATCTCTCCAGCCCAAATAGAATCATCTTTATGGAAGTGTCAGGACTCATGGAAGGTTTGGGGTTTGGGGAGGTGAGGCCTAGCCTTTGAATTTTCCTTCCCACTTCTGTATCTTTTCTTCTTCCAGATTTCCTCAGGAATTCTCTTCCTTTTAGGTCCTTGAAAAATTCAGCTGGGTTCTAGGCTCAAACCTGCAAAACTCCATATAAGATGTTTGTAATAAACAGTCTTCCATTTCAAGGCAGTGTTGCTTACAAATCTATTGTAAAAGTATCTTCAATATAATGTGTGACATGCATATTTTTACACATGTCATTTGGAAGACATGCATGGTATGACTGTATTATCAATATATTAACAAATAAGCACTATTGTTTCTTATTCTTACTGTGCTAGCACTAGTAAAAGCAATGCAGTGGAAATTGCTTTTTGCAATTCACTCATTGACTACTGAAAAACTGGAATTTATTGTTGAATGTTTCCTATGTGTAGGCTGTTCAGAATCTGGAATTTGGGGTTATGTAAAGCATCTACCTTCATTATTTTTAGTTATCATTATTTGTTTTTTCGAGGTAGGGTCTCGCTCTAGCTCAGGCTGACATGGAATTCACTAGTGTGGTGGTTTGACTCAGGTGTCCCCCATAAACTTAGGTGGTGTGAATGCTAGGTTCCCAGCTGATGAAGATTTGGGAATTAACACCTCCTGGAGGCAGTGTATTGTTGGGGGCGGGCTTATGGGTGTTACAGCCAGTTTCCCCTTGCCAGTGTTTGGCACGCTCTTCTGTTGCTCTTGTCCACCTTATGTTGGCCAGGGGGTGATGTCCACCCTCTGCTCATGCCATTGTTTCCCCTGCCATCATGGAGCTTCCCCTCGAGTCTGTAAGCCAAAAATAAACGCTGCCCCCCACAAGCTGCTCTTGGTCAGGTGGTTTCTGCCAGCAATGCAAACCTGACTGCAACAACTATATAGTCTCAGGGTGGCCTTGAACTCACATTGATCCTACCTCTGCCTTCCAATTGCTGGGATTAAAGGCATGAGCCACCATGCTCGGCTGCACCTAACTTTAAAAAAAATCGAGGAACAATGGCTTTTCAAATCCTTTATTAAAAATTTGAACATCATTATTAAAGGATAATCACTGTGCGAGACAGAGAATATAAATGTAAAAAAAAGTTTCCGAGGCCTGGAGAGATGGCTTAGCGGTTAAGTCCTTGCCTATGAACCCTAAGGACCCCAGTTCGAGGCTCAATTTCCCAGGATCCACGTAAACCAGATGCACAAGGGGGCACATGTATCTGGAGTTCGTTTGCAATGGCTGGAGGCCCTGGCGCTCCCATTCTCTCCCTCTCTCTCTCTCTCTCTCTCTCTCTGTCACTCTCAAGTAAATAAAAAATAAACAAAAAAAATTTTTTTTTTTATGAGGTAGGGTCTCACTCTAGCCCAGGCTAACCTGGAATTCACGCTGTAGTCTCAGGGTGGCCTCGAACTCACGGTGATCCTCCTACCTCTGCCTCCCGAGTGCTGGGATTAAAGTCGTGCACCACCACGCCCGGCTACACAAAAAAAAAAAAAAATTTTTTTAAAGTTTCTTAGACACCACACTAACTTTTGGGATGATCAAATAAGTGTGATTGCTGTGTGTGTTTTGAACCTAAGTGAACTGCGTAAAATATGCAAAGATTTATGCAGGGTGATTAATCATGCGAACAAGAGCACTGGTTTGAAGGGCTCCGCGTTAGGAGTCAAGCTTCCCCCCTGGCAAGCTGTGACCGAGCCCCTAGCGTGGCGCTGGAGGCGGGCTGGTGGTGTCCTCTCTTTGTCGCAGCGTCCCGCACCCCGCCAAGCGCTGTCCACTCTGGAGGCCCTGGCGAGGGCGGGGGTCCCTTCCCGGGCAGCTCAGGGAGCCGCCCTGCCCCGCCCCTCCGCCGCTGTCCACGCCCCAGCCGGGGCGGGGGAGGAGGCCGGGCGGCAGGCGGGCGCTGTCCCCGCCCGTCGCGACCCATCCCGTCCTCCCCGGCGACCTTTTTAAAGCGTGGCGGGCGACGACCGGGAATGGTGAGCGTGGCGGCTGAACGAGCGGTGCACCGAGCTCCCGCGAGCGGCGCCCAGGCTGTCCTTCCCCGGCCGGCTCCGGGGCTCCCCGCCGCCCCCCGCGCCCGGGCCATGCGCCCCGGCTAGCGCGCCGCCGGGATGGGCATGCTGCTCCCGCTGCTGCCCGCCGCCGCCGCCATGGGCATGGTACGCCCGCTGCTGCCCGCCGCCACCGCGATGGGCATGGTGCGCCCCGTCGCCGGGATGGGCATGGTGCGCCCACTGCTGCTCGCCGCGCTCTGCCTGGCCGGCCGCCCTGCGCCCGCGCGCGCCTGCCAGCTGCCCTCCGAGTGGAGACCCCTGAGCGAGGGCTGCCGCGCGGAGCTGGCCGAGATCATCGTGTACGCCAAGGTGCTGGCGCTGCACCCTGAGGTGCCCGGCCTCTACAACTACCTGCCTTGGCAGTACCACTCAGGCCAGGAATGGCTCTTCTACTCGGCCGAGGTCGAGATGCTGTGCGACCAGGCGTGGGGCAGCATGTTGGAGGTGCCCGCGGGCTCCCGGCTCAACCTGACTGGCTTAGGCTACTTCTCCTGCCACTCCCACACCGTAGTTCAAGATTACTCCTATTTCTTCTTCCTCAGGTGAGCCCCGGGCTTCTGTCACCTTTGAGGGTTTTGAGTGACCTTGCAGGTCACTGTTAACCTGCGGCGGGGAAGGGTCGCCCAGGGGGACCTGGTCCATGTCACACTAGAATAACCCTTAAGATCTTGTCTCTTTGCTTTCTTATCTCCTGCTCTGTCTGATCACTTTACAAAGAACTCTGGCCCCTCGCTAAGTCTACTTAAAACAGAGGCACGAATTTTGGGGTCCTGTGCACAGAGAGGTGTTAAAGGCAAAAGGTCAAAGCGCCTTCCCTTTCTTTGAGACAGGGACTTCCATTGGCTTGGAACTTGTGATCCTCCTGTCTGCGCTGGGATTTAGGGCTTGTGCCATCTGACTTCCCTCTTTTTAAACTGGTTTTGGTGGGAGTAAAGTGGAATGTTGAGAAAAACAACCTTTGAAATCAGTTGGGATTCTAGCTGTAGCCTTCCTAAGTGATTTTTTGAGTGCGTTGCTTGTTGTCACGCCACCCCTTCCCCTTCCCCCAGGTCTCACCTGCATAAAGTGATACTGAGTTGTGCATGGAAAGCACCTGGGCAGCCTAGCTGTTTACTTTTTAAAAATATTTTAACTGAGGGAGGGAGGGAGGGAGGGAGGGAGAGACAGAAACAGAATGGGCCCACCAGGGACTCCAATCACTGCAAACTGAACTCCAGACGCATGTGTCTCCTTGTGCAGCTGGTTTGCTTGGGTTCTGGGGAATCAAACCGAGGTCCTTAAGCTTTGCAGGCAAGTGCCTTAACCTCGAAGCCATCTCTCCAGTCCAGTTTAGCTGTTTAATCCACACCCACTCCTGTCCTACCTCCTTCAGTGCCAGAACCAGATCTGCAGCCTTCTTGGTACACTGTCTCCCACCAGCCGGGGTTATGAGGGCCGTGCTGGGGGTAAAGGTAAACGCCTGATCGCAGTGCTTTGCAGGCCACGGAGGTGAGCCAGGCAGTGGTCCTCCCTGATTCTGGACAACAATCCTGTCAGGACCATGAACTTGGCCTGTGGTTGCCATGGGATGCATCATCAATTCTCATTGACTGCAATAGGGGCATAGAAAGTAACAGCTGTGGGCTGGGGGGTGGGGTTGGGATGGCTTATCCGTTAAGGTCCTTGCCTGCAAAGTCAAAAGGACCCAGGTTTGATTCCCCAGGACCCATGTAAGCCAGATGTACAAGGCGGCGCACGCGTCTGGAGTTTGTTTGCAGTGGCTGGTGCGCCCATTTTCTTTCTCTCTGATAAAAATAAATAAATAAATATTTTTAAAAAAGAAAGCAACAGGTGTAATCAATGCTAAATCCATCAGCTGCTCCAGATTCAATTCACACTGATACAGAGCACAGAAGAGACACGGGCAGGAACGCTAACCAACACTTCTGGAGAGTAACTTAATCCAAAGTGTCCTGACTAACAATAGTTCCAGTCTTCCCAACCCATCAAGTGGCACCAAGGACACTTGGAATGACTCTGACCTGGGTCTGCAGATTTGTTTTTGAGTTCCCATTACTCTGACAAAAAAAAAAAAAAATCAGTAAGTTCCACAGAGGGACGCCCCTAAGCTCACAGCCACACGTGTTTTTAATATCAAAGGCAAGAGGTCTAAGTTTAGAATACATGTCCTGCTTTGTGTTGGCTTGAGTGGTTTAGCTAGATCAGGATTTTTTTTTTTTAAATTGCCTGAAAAGTATAGAGTCTAAATAAAGTCAGCTGGGACTCTGAGAATGCCCTTCTTAATACAGAGAAATGTAACTGAGGCGTTTCATATTTGTATTTAGGGGAAGTACTGAGAATCCAGCTATAAAAGTATTTGACAACACTTTATTTTCCAAAGGAAAGGAAGCTCAAGTACTTGAACAGATTTTTGTCTTTTCCGTTTGTTATGTGTGTGCTTTTCTTAATCATGAGGTGGTTTTGTCCAGTGGCTGTGCCATGGTCAGCCAACTCTTTCATCTTTTGCTCTGACATATTTACCAAAAGTTAACAGACGTGCAGAGCCAAACGATAGATTTTCATTACGGGGCTGTCCTGCCCTGACATGTGCTAACAACTGCACATACATTACGCTCCTTTGTTATTCTGGGCCCAGTGGATTAGAAGACTCCTCCCTGTCCCTGAGTGTGTTAGGAGGGAGAGGGGAGTGACAGTTGAGACTCTCTGGAAAGCCTACTGTGTCCCCCCTCCCCCTTTATTTTGTTTTCGAGGTAGGGTCTCACTCTGGCCCAGGCTGACCTGGAATTCATTATGTTGTCTCAGGGTGGCCTCGAACTCACAGCGATCCTCCTACCTCTGCCTCCCGAGTGCTGGGATTAAAGGCGTGCGCCACCACGCCTGGCTCTGTACTCCTTTTGTCTGTAATATCAGTTACTTGCTGTGACCAAAATACCCAAGAGAAGAACTTAAAGGAGGAAAGTTTTATTTTGGATCAGTTTCCAAGAGTCTGTCCCGGGGCGCATGGGTCTATACCCTCCGAACGTCATGGCTGTGGGAGCTGGAGGAAGAAACGGGTCACCTCGTGGCAACAGAAAGAGAAGAAATACGGGAAGGGGCTAGGATAGGACACAGCTCCCAAGGGCATGCCCTCAGTGACCTAATTCCCCCAGGCAGGCTCCCAGGCCTACTTAGAGTTTCCACAACCTTCCAAAATAGCACCACCAAGGTTGACCCATGAGCCTGTGTGGGGCATTGTGCATTAAAACCATAGCATCTGGATTGTCATCTCCGCTTCTCCTGTCTTTCCTGACTTCTCTATCTTTCTTTTCTTTTCTTTTTTTTTTTTTAATTTGGGTTTTCGAGGTAGGTCTCACTCTAGCCCAGGCTGACCTGGAATTCACTATGTATTCTCAGGGTGGCTTTGAACTCATGGCGATCCTCCTACCTCTGCCTCCCGAGTGCTGGGATTAAAGGTGTGCGCCACCACACCCAGCTTCTTCTCTATCTTTCTAACAAGCAATTTCTACTAGAACCTGTAAAAGTTTCACTCAGACTACATTCACTCTTTGCCACGTGTTTATTTCCTGACATTTGGTCATGCGATCCTTAGGATATGACCCAGAAAGTAGGTTATACTACTGTAACCGCCTTGGAACAGTTGGAAGTCCGAGAGAAGTTAAGCAACTTGTTTCCTGTCGTAGAGAAGATAAGGCAGTGGCAAAACCCGAGTCTTGTTGTAACTGCCCTTCTCACCAGGAAGGAACACAGCTTATAAGAGGGAAGGCCCTCAGAAGATTCTAGACAAGAATACACAGTTGAAGATTCATAGACAAGAATGCACACACAAACTTTTAAGATCATAGGCAAGAACGCATCTGCACACACTTGAAGGTTCACAGACAAGAGCGTGTACACACACACACACACACACACACACACACACTTTTTCTCCCCTTGCTCAGGCTCACTCTTTTTTGACAGCCTTAGGTTAGCCTCAGGTAGTGTACAGCAAAAACCATACAGAAATACTAATTGTAGCAACCCCTTCTGGAGAAATATACTAGACATGATGAAACTGGCAGGACCATCTCTGTTGGGACTTTTCTTTCTGTATGTGTTTAATTTTATTTTTAACAATTTCATTCATATATATAATGTATTTTGCACAGATGCATTCCCCCATTTTATCCCCCTCCCACTAAAATCCTTCTTCCTAGCCATGAATTCCCTTCCTATTTTCATCTCTCTTTTCTGTGACCCACTGAATTAAATAGACTGCTTACTTGAGCATGGGTGAGAGGTGATTTGTTGCAGTGTGGGTAAATTACTTCTGACTCCCCCTTTCCCAGCAACCACGGACTGCCAACAGCTCCCCAGGAAGGCGTGGGGTCTCATGAGCTCTCCCCCATCCGGGATCGAGTGTTGATGGGTCAGTCTCGTGCAGGAAGCCTGCACAGCTGCTGTGAGTTTGTGAGTGTAACAGCCGTGCTGTGTCCAGAAAGCCTCATTTCATAGCATTACTTCCCATCCTCGAGCTCTGACGGTCTTTCAGTCCCCCTTCTGCAAGGTGCCTTGAGACTTGGAGGGGGTCATCCCATTTGATGCAGAAAAGGCCTTTGACAGAACCCAATATCCCTGTATCATAAAAGTCCTGGAAGAACTGGGGATAGAAGCACTGTATCTGAGCATAATAGAGGCTATCTAAGACAAACCTCTGTGACTCTTGATTGATACTGGCTCTGTCCCTGTGGTCTCACCTACACCTTTTTTTTTTTTCCCTCTCCCCTTTAGGATGGATGAAAATTATAACCTCTTGCCTCATGGAGTCAATTTCCAAGACGCCATCTTTCCAGATACACAAGAGAACCGAAGGATGTTTTCCAGTCTATTTCAGTTTGCTAACTGTTCCCAAGGGCAGCATCTGGTGACGTTCTCCAGTGACTGGGAGATCCAGGAGGACAACAGGGTAAGAACGTCATGGCAAATCGGTAGTGTAGCTATATCGTGTATGAGCGTCGTGATTAAAGGCGTCAAGCATACTCTTCCAAAGACTTTATCCTCCTCTGCCCCCTCCCAGTGTGAGAAAAGCTGCTCTCAGACTTGGATGCCTCCATACTTGAAAAGGGGCTCCGCACAAGATGTGGAGATAAGATGGCATGAAGGTTGGCACACTGTGTCTTCTCAAGGAAGACAGGAGTGATGTCCATACTGTAGGGCTGGCACAATGACTTGCAGTGTAGACAAAATGTAAACATGTAAACCTGGTGGCCGAATGCTGCAAGGAATAAGTTGTTCGACGCCTGTTAAGCTGTGTGATTGCTCTTGTTACTGTTGTTGGCAGTGTAAGACTGTAGAACCAAATTGGCAGAAAGGCTCAAGCAAATGAGATCAGACTTAATGCTTCAGTGATTTCAATTATGTGTGTGTGTGTGCATGTGTGCAGGTACACACGTGAGTGCATGTATATGAAGGCTGGAGGATAACCTCAAGTATTGTCCATCTTCTTTTTTTTCTTTCTTTTTTTTTTTTTTTGGTAGGGTCTCAGTCTAGCCCAAGCTGATCTGGACCTCACTCTGTAGGCCCAGGCTGGCCTTAAATTCATGATAATATTGTTTTTATTTATTTTTATTGACAGCATCCATAATTATAGACAATAAACCATGGTAATTCCCTCCCCCCACTTTGCCTTTGCAATTCCATTCGCCATCATATCCCCTCCCCCTCTCAATCCGTCGCTTTTAATTTGATGTCATCCTATTTTCCTCTGTTACGATGGTCTTGTGTAGGTAGTGCCAGGCACTGCGAGGTCATGGATATCCAGGCCATTTTGTGTCTGGAGGAGCACATTGTAAGGAGTCCTACTCTTCCCTTGGCTCTTACATTCCTTTTGCCACCTCTTCCTCAATGGACCCTGAGCCTTGGTAGGTGTGTTAGAGATGTTTTGGTGCTGGGCACTCCTCTGTCCCCTTCTCAGCACCATGTTGTCTTCTGAGTCATCCCAAGGTCACCGCCATCTGAAAAGAGAAGCTTCTCTAACCAAAAGTGAGAATAGCATTAAAATATGGGTATGAACATTAAGAGAAGTGCTTAACGGGCAGTTTGGTGAGCATAATATATGCATTTAGCCAGACACCAGCAGATGTTAAATCCCTAGGGCTCATGACCTCCCCCATCATAGGTTTTCAGTATCAGGGATGTATTTCCTCCCATGGAGCAGGCCTCCAGTCTAATTAAAGAGTGGTTGGTTTCCCCATAACAGACATGCCACTATTGTACCCGTTGGCTCATTTGGCCTGGCTGGCCAAGTTTAAGGCTTGCAGTGTCCACTGTTGTTTATCTCCACTGGTGATTTCTCTCTCCCATGGAACTGAATGCAGTGTAGCTTTTTACAGCTCTCTGTGAGCTGGTCCACATGAAGGAGGTTTGCAGCTCAGCTCTCAGGATTTCTCAGTGACCTTGCAGCCCAAGCATGTGGACACTTCAGCAATAGGGTTTTACCATCTATTCCTGGTGGGAAACCAAGAGCCTCAGCAATGGCCTGTAATGTTTTGGGGACACCAGGGACCTCCTTGGCCAACAACTCACTGGCAGGTAATTTTCCTACCTTTGCCTCCCAAGTGCTAGAATTAAAGGTAACCCACCTTTAAAAAAATATTTTGCTTGGGGCTGGAGAGATGGCTTAGCAGTTAAGGCGCCTGCCTCCTAAGTCTAAGAATGCTGGTTCCAATCTCCAGTGGTTCCAATCTCCAGGTCCCACGTTTAGCCAGATGCAAAGTGATGCAAGGACGCAATGGTGCACTTGACTACAGGGGGGGCGCACGCATCTGGATTTTGTTCACAGCAGCTGAGAGGCTGCTGGCGCACCCATCTCTATCTGTCTTCCTCTCCCTCTCTGTCTCTCTCCAAAAAAATATTTTGCTTATTTATTTATTAAAAAAGAGAGAGGGCTGGAGAGATGGCTTAGCAGTTAAAGCACATGCCTTCAACTCTCCAGGTCCCTCTTAAGCCAGATGCACAAGGGGGTGCACGCATCTGGAGTTCATTTGCAGTGGCTGGAGGCCCTGGCCCGCCCATTCTCACTCTCCCTCCCTCTCTCTGTCTCTAATAAATAAATAAATCTTAAGAAGAGAGAGAGAGGCAGATAGAAAGAGACAGATAAAGGAAAGGAATGGGCAAGCCAGGGCCTCTAGCCACTGCACTCTGGACTCATGTGGCACCTTGTGCATCTGGCTTATGTGGGTCCTGGGAGATTGAATCTGGGTCTTTAGGCTTTGCAGGCGAATGCTTCATCTCTTTAGCCCACCCACCTTTAAAATTTTTTTTATTTAATTTGAGAGAGAGAATATGAATATGAATGGGCATGCCAGGGCCTCCAGCCACAGCAAATGAATTCCAGATGCATGTGTCACCTTGTGAATCTGGTTTACATGGGTAGTGGGGAAATGAACCAAGGCCCTTTGACTTTGTAGGCAAGTGCCTCAACAGCGAAGCATTCTCTCCAGCCTGCCACCCACTTTGTTTTGAGACAGGGTCTCTTTCTGACCTGGAGCTTGCCATGTAAGCTAGGTTTGCTGGCTAGCAAACTGCAGTGGGCTCGTGGCCCATCACTCCCTGCCCTCCACTAATGATGCTTGTAGAATTATAGAACAGACCACTGGAGAGAGTTCTGATGTGTGTCATGGTAAATTTCCGTGGTCCACTTGATTAGATCAGAAAGCAAGTCAGAGACACACCTGACTAGTGTATGTGGGCATTCCATCAGGCAAGAGCCTTCCTTTCTGGGTTAAGGAATCGGCTTAGATGCATCACGTAGCTCCCTTCTGTCCGCTCATGTGTAAAGGGTTTGAAGAGCGGGACTTGTCTTGTCTGGTGGCTTGGCCTGTGGAAGCGGCCTTGTCTTCTGCTGAGGGCTCCTGACCCGAAGAGGGACATTTTGGGCACTCTTCCTGGGACGCTGCTCTGTGCTAGACAAGGATGTCCAGCCAGTGGGAGTTACTTATTCCTTCATATCGCCAAGAGGTTTCTTCCTTCGCTCTGTGCTATTGAGAGTAGTCTTGCGTCATCTACACCTATCCCATACTTTATCAGAAGTTTCTGGAAGTGGCTCCTATCGTTTGTTCCCAACATGGTTCTAAGTACCTGCTTATTTCTTTTTGCATGTGTATGTGGTGTGGGTGTGTGTATGCATACGTGTGTGTGTGTGTGTGGGCATGTGTGCACATGGGTGTGTGTGGACCACAGGTCGGTGTTGGGTGTCTTTCTAAACCACCTTATTTTTCACTCGCCCCCTTTGAGACAGGGTCTTTCCCGGAACCCAGAGCTCATGGATTTGCCTGTAGACTGCACAGATTCTCTGATGTGTCTCCCCGGTCCTGGGGTTACAGTTGCTGTGTCTAGATTTTGTGAGCCTGCCGGGGATCTGAACTCAAGTCCTCATGTTGGTAGCACTTTACTAACTAAGCCATCCCTCCAACTCCTCGTTTCTGCCTTCTTCATCTTTTTTTTTTTTTAAATAGTTTTTGTTCTTTTTAGTTTAGTTTTGTTTTTTGAGGTAGGGTCTCACTCTAGCCCAGGCTGACCAGAATTCACTCTGTAGTCCCAGGGTGGCCTCAAACTCACAGCAGTCCTCCTACCTCTGCCTCCTGATGCTTAGATTGAAGGCGTGCGCCACTGCACCTGGGATTAAAAATATTTTATTCACTGGGTGTGGTGGCGCATGCCTTTAATTCCAGCACTCAGGAGGCAGAGGTAGGAGGACTGCTGTGAGTTTGAGGCCACCCTGGGACTACAGAGTGAATTCTGGTCAGCCTGGGCTAGAGTGAGACCCTACCACTAAAAAACAACAAAAAAATTAAAAATATTTTATTTATTTGCATAAAAGAGAGAGAGAGAGAGAGAATGGATGCACCAGGGTCTCTAACCACTGCACACAAACTCCAGATGCATGCACCACTTTGTGTACCTGGATTTATGTGGGTACTGGGGAATTGAACCTGGGCTGCTAGGCCTTGCAGGCAAGTGCCTTAGCCACTTAGCCATCTCTCCAGCCTTCTCTTTTTTTTGGGGGAGGGGAGAGTTGTGATGTAGGGTCTCGCTGTAGGCCAGGCTGACTTGGAATTCACCATGTCCTCTCAGGCTGGCCTCGAGCTCACAGTGCTCCTCCTTTGCCTTCTTAACCTTCACTGCTGTGTTGCTCATATCACACTGAGCTGGATGTACCATGTCTAAGCTTGAGCCTTCCAAGCTCTAGTAGACATGGTGTATTCCAAACACAATCTCTTTTAGGTTTAGCTTATTTCGTGGGAGCTTTGCTTATATAACTAGACTCATGCTAGCAAGAGGTCTGTGTCAAGAGGTCAGATATTATTCTAAAAATATTTGAGTAGTTTAGCTCCAAACTCTTTAGCTGCATAACTTATTAGCCTCATGGTCACATAATGGAGCTATTAACATTTGCTTGGAATTTGAGTTTCCATCACTTGAATAAAACAGAACAATAGGGCAGTGGAGAATAGCTTCAGTGTGAAGGCACGTCTACTTCTGAGGTTCAGAAGTTGATCTCGGGGAGAATTCCTTCCCCTTAAATCACTTAGATAATGAAGAGCATGAATGGTGGACATGTGGAGAAGGACCCGGAACTTGAGGGGAGGGGAAGGGGCACTCTGAACTTTTCATTTTTATCCTCTGCCCACCTCAAAAGAGACCACATCAGAGCAAAGTAAAATTAGCTCCTTTATTTTATTTTATTTTACTTTATTTTGGTGAGTATATCACAGTATATCTCAGGGTGGTCTTGAACTTGTTACATAGACCAGACTTACCTTTGAACTCACATTTGTGTGTGAGTTTAGGTGTGTGCATGTGTACGTGTTCATGCGCATGGGTTCAGGTGTGCACGTGCCCCAGTGTGTGTGGGATGGTTTGAGGGCAATCTCGAGTGTTAGCCCCCGCCTTCTACCTTGTTTGAAGCAGGGTTGCTCACCATTCCCTGCTCAGTTCACCAGGTTTGCTGGCTCTGGAGTTTCTGGTGGATTCCCCTGTCTGTACTTCCCATTTTGCCACAGGAGCACTGGGATTCCAGACACCTGTGACATCATGTGGCTTTATGTGTGTTCTAGGATCTGAACTCATACTTGCACAAGTGCTTTATCCACTGAGCTATGTCCCCTGCCCTGACCTTGAACTCTTGATCCTCAGGCTTCAGATTCTCAAGTCTTAGGACCAGGGGCATGTGCCACCATGCCTAGAAAATCCTTATTTAAAAATTTAACTTGAGGGCTGGAGAGATGGCTTAGCTGTTAAGGCGCCTGCTGGTGAAGCCTAAGAATGCCTGTTCGATTCTCCAGGTCCCACCTTTAGCCAGTTGCAAAAAGTGACCCAAGGGTGCAATGCTGAACTTGCCCACTAGGGGGTGCACACATCTGGAGTTCGTTCACAGCGGCTGAGGCTGCTGGCGTGCCCATTCTCTCTCTCTCCAAAATAATAATAATAATAATAATGATGATGATGATGATGATGATAAGGAGAAGGAGAAGAAGTTGTTGAAACTAACATTACATTTAAAGAACTCTGTCATGCTCTTGTGATAGTATCATAGAAAGTGGAGTGATTGAAACAGTTGTGAGCAGACAGTTACACAAGGATTATTAGGAAAAATTGCTTCCTTTAAAAGAAACAAGCCAAAAACCATACAACCGATGGGCTGAAGAGATGGCTTAGTGGTTAAGGCGCCTGCCTCCTAAGCCTAAGAACGCTGGTTCCAATCTCCAGGTCCCACATTTAGCCAGATGCAAATTGACGCAAGGGTGCAATGCCACACTTGACCACAAGGGGGCGCACGCATCTGGATTTCATTAGCAGCAGCTGAGAGACTGCTGGCATGCCCATCTCTGTCTGTCTTCTCCCCCCCCCCTCTGTCTCTTTCTGTGTCTCTCTCAAAATAACAACAACAACAACAACAACAACAACAACAACAAAAAACCCATACAACCGATCTAAACCACCTGTCTTTTCTGTGGGAAGGTAAGCGTTGAGCGAGCTATCCATCCTACCCAGGACAGACATACCATGCAATGTCCGGAATGTTCTACAGTTTCCTTCAACCAGGGGAGGAGTCAAAATTGCTGTTCAGGTCATCTTCCCCCCACCCCCACTGGGAATAGGAGTTAGGAAGCTTTTGTTGGTGAGAACACACTAATCCTTCCCATGTTCTGAGAGTGGTTGTGAATGGCCGTACACTGCTCACAGATGCCTGCAGGCCAGCTCCTCTATTCCTCACCATTAATTCCATTGCTCTCCAAGCTTCCACTCAGCCAGGACCTGAATCAATGCAGGCTCCAGGCGTGAAGGGCACATTTCATTCTCTTCGCTGGTACTTTCCACTTTCTATGTCTTGGAAGATTGTGGGGATCTAGGCATCCAGAGTTGATGTGGAGGCTAAGGGGCGGAACGATCGGAGCACTTTGTGTAGGAAACTTTGTGCTGCACACCCAGGGCACCGTTCAGCTCTGCTGTCAGGAGCAAAATCCTCCCACACTCGAGTTCCTTTCCAGTGCTTCTCCTTCAAACATCCCACCCACTCTTGGTTCATAGGAACTCGAGCTTGCTTTCAAAAGTTGCCAAGAAGTCGGTAGTGTAACTGAGTGCTCAGCGCCAATCTGGTTTGTTGTCATGGTGTTAATGGGACTCTAGGGGATGTTTTTTTGGCACATCAGACCCTTCACTGGCAGGATCTTCTGCACCCTGGCCAAGGACATTTTTCCTTCCTCTTTTTTTTTCTTCCTCTTGTTGGGTGAGGGTAACAGTCAAAACAGAAGTTGGATATTTTTCCTTCTCTGCCAGTACTGTCCCTGAGGACCAAGAGCTGGCCTGACCCTACTTATATCAGTCTGTCATAAAATGTCATGGGATTTAAATAAATACCGCGAAGGTCAGGTTGTCCTCATGCTCTCTTCTCCTTGTTTGGAATTGGGGAGCAACGCCCAGAGGAAGACGCTGTCCTCCTAGGGTACCCTGGAAGGAGTAAGCTCTCATCCACAGATCCGAATCTGCTCTGCGGCTTCAGCACTAAGGACCTAAGGCTGGTCTTTTCATTTCTTACAGCTTTAGCTCGCTCCCCTGTGGCGAGAGGCCCGTAGCTATGGTTGCTGTAAGGAACTAATTAGAACATACTTTGGAAAATATGAAGTGTGATGAAGATGATGAAGAGTTATTACTGTAAACTGGCCATTTTAAAAGTCTTTAAAAAGGACATCTTGGGGCTGGAGGTTAAGGTATTTGCCTGCAAAGCCAAAGGACCCAGGTTCAATTCCCCAGGGCGCATGTGTCTGCAGTTTGTTTGCAGTGGCTGGAGACCCTGGCATGCCCATTCTCTCTCTCTCTCCCTCTCTCCCTCTTTCTCTGTCAAATAAATAAATTAATTAATTAATAAAAATTTTTTTAAAAGCATTTAAAAAAGGACATCTTCGGTGTAAATCCAAACAGATTTCACTCAGGGAAATCTTTTTTATGTTAATTTATTTATTTTTGTAATTTATTTATTTATTATTATTATTTTTTGTGTTTTTTTTTGAGGTAGGTTTTTACTCTAGCCCAGAGTGACCTGGAATTCACTGTGTAGTCTCAGGGTGACCTTGAACTCATGGCGATCCTCCTACTTCTGCTTCCCGAGTGCTGGGATTAAAAGTGTGTGCCACCACATCTGGCTATTCTTTTTTCTTTTTCTTTTTCTTCTTCTTTTTTTCTTCCAAGATAGGGTCTCACTGTAGCCCAGGCTGACCTGGAATTCACTCTGTAGTTTAAGGCTGGCCTTGAACTCACAGCAATCCTCCTATCTCTGCCTCATGAGTGCTGGGATTAAAGACATGTGCCACCATGCCTGGCCCTGGCTATTCTTTTTGTAATTTTTTATGAGAGAGAGAGAATTGGCAAGTTAGGGTCTCTAGCCACTGCAATTGAACTCTAGATATGTGTACCACCTTGTGTGCATGTGCAGCCTTGCACACTTGTGTCACCTTGTGCATCTGGCTTATGTGGGATCTGGAGAGTCGAACATGGGTCCTTAGGCTTCGCAGTCAAGTGTTTTAATCTCTAAGCCATCTCTCCAGCCCTAATTTTTATTTTATATTAGTTGTAACAGATTATTCTCTTTTATCCCCTCGTCCCAGCTCCTGGTACAATGGAGACCCTTCTCAGTGGGGTTCTGGAATTCACTGAAGAGTCCTGAAGGCCTCAGTCTCTGTGTGGCAGTGGGGACCATGCCTCAGGCTATTCCTGCCCCCTGTGGCTCATAGAATCTTTTTGCACCCTCTTGCATGATGCTCTTTGAGCCATGGCAGGCCTGTTGGCAGTCTGATTTAGTGTTGAGCTCTCTGTAGCCTCTGGATTTCTGTTTTCATTAATCACCATGTTTGTCACCATCAACCTGGTGTCAGGCTAGCAGTCAGAGCAGTTCATGTCACTTCCCCTGCACCATGGCAGATGTGATGACAGAGGTGGCATATCTCATGGTGGCACTCAGCTAACTTGTCTTATCGATGGATCTTGATTCTCCTCCATGTTCTCTGCCAAGCAGATTCTCCAAACAAGAGTGAGAGCAGTCACTCGGAGTTCTAATTGGGGGGTTTAAAGCAAGCAATCATGACTTTGAGTTCCATGTAGGTACATGTGACAAAAGTGGATCCCATAGCATTTTTAAATGCATGTGTGCAAGTGTGTGATGTGTGTGTGCAAGTGTGTGATGTGTGTGTGCATAGGCCAGAGTCATCATCCCAGGGATTTTTTTTTTATTTGAGGGTGGGGAGGGGGAAGAGGGGGAAGAGGCAGAGAATGGGCGTGCCAGTGACCTCTCAGCCGCTGTGAATGAACTCCAGACGCATGCACCCCCTTGTGAACATGTGTGACATTGCATGCTTGCCTCACTTTTGCATCTGGCTAAACATGGAACCTGGAGAATTGAATGAGCATCCTTGGGCTTTGTGGGCAGGCACCTGAACTGCTAAGCCTTCTCTCCAGCCCCCCGCCCCCCAGTGTCTTTTTTAATCCCTCTCTACCTTATTTATTGAGCAGGGTTTCTCACTGACTCTAGGGCACACTAATTCAGATGTTCTAGTCAGTCAGCTTGGCCTGTGGATCCACTTTTCCTTGCCTCTCAGGTGCTGGGGTGGTAGACCACCATGCTTACATTTACATAGGCCCTGGGGTTCTGGACTTAGATCCTTTTGTTTGTGTGACAAGTGCCTTATCACCTGAGCCCCTGTCCCATCCCCACGTGTCTTTCTGGTCTGCGTAATATGTGTGGGTCAGTGGGCTGTCCAGCTGTCTCTAGGGAGGCAGTCACGAGGAGGTGGCTGTGTAACGCGGGGTAAGACTGGGTTGGCCGCAGTGAGCAGCAGCTTGGAGAAGGCAGACTTGGAATGAGGTGGAGACCTGGACGATGTTGAAAGGAAGGCTACGCCCTGCTTCTGGGATGAGAAGTTCCAGTGTGTGCTCTAAATAGGTGCTGAGGCAACATAAAGTCAGAGGGATTCATTACAGATCATAAACTGAGCAGGTGTTAATGGTGGTGTGGGGTTAGATGGTAAAAGAGGGTGGTCAGAGGTGACTCTTGTGTTTCTGGCATGTAAACTGCATGTCAGCATCAATACTGACAAATGAGGTGGGCCAGGTATAGCAGGGGAATTCATGAGTCTAGCTGTTGACGCAGTGAGGTGTTGTTAAACCATCTAGGTGTTGATCTTGAACAAGGAAATAGTAACTTAGTCTAGATAGTGCAGAAAATCTTGGGGAATGTACATTTTTTTTGGAGAGAGAGACAGATAGACAATGGGCACACCAGCAGCCTCTCAGCCACTGTGAACGAACTCCAGGTGTGTACACCCCCTTGTGGGAAAGTGTGACCTTGCACCCTTTCATTACTGTGTCTGGCTAAATGTGGGACCTGGAGAATTGAACGGGCATTCTTAGGCTTAGGAGGCAGGCACCTTGACCCCTAAGCCATCTTTCCAGCTAGGAATGTGCATCTTTAGGACTTCCCAATGAGGGATGAAACAGGGTAGGAATGATTTCCAGGGTACAGAGTTTGGAGTGAGGAAAGTAAGAGCCCCCAGCCTTGTGGAAGGGAAACAGCGATCAAGAAGGAATGCCTGGAAAGGGGGCTCAGCGTTTCAAGAAGGATGAGTGGTCGGTGGAACCAAAAGCTTCCGAGTAGGCCAGTCGGAGGAGGAGTGGGGAATAGCTAGTCAGGGTTGGTGGCCTACAGGAGGACAGGGTCCATGGTGTGAGGGACAGAGTCTACATTGTGGTGGTTGAGGACTGAATGAGACACTTGACACGGATGCAGTGTGTGGCCAGTCCTTTGATACAGTTTGCAGGTGGATGGTGTCATACGGTGGGCAGGCCAGGATGGCTGAAGGAGAGTGTTCACTTTGTTAGAGTTCAAAGCTGGCGGCCATCTTGTTCAAGCCACCTTTCCTGGTCTAGATACCTGCTCCCAGGTAGGCTCACGTGATCGAGGGCAGAAGTAGCCATTTTGCTTACTGGTGTGCATTTGGTGCATTTTCACAGTGTCGTCCATATTTGTTACACGATTAGTACGTCTTATCCAGAGAGCTTGGAGGCCTTATTCATGTGGTTTTGTCAAATGCATAAGACAGTCCTGTCACCACCAAGACACAGAAACATGGCATCATTTGAAAATTCTCCCAGTGCCACGTTTGAAAACCCAAACTCTCTTCAGCCCACATGCCTGACCTCTGCTGATTGTTCACCATTATGACAGTTTTGCCCTTTTTAGTGTCACATCAATAAAATTATATGGTATATTGCTTTTATTTTTTTATTTTTATTTTAAAATTTTTTTTTAATTTGAGAGAGACAGGAAGAGAGAGAAAGTGAGACAGAGAGAGAGAAAGGAAGAAGCAGAGAATGGGCATGGACATGCCAGGGCCTCTCAGTTACTGTGAATGAACTCCAGATGTGTGTGCCCCCTTGTGCGCATGTGCGGCGTTGCACACTTGCGTCACTTTTGCATCTGGCTAAATGTGGGACTTGGAGATTTGAACAAGCGTTCTTAGGCTTCACAGGCAGGCGCCTTAACTGCTAAGCCTTCTCTTCAGCCCTGCTTTTATTTTTTTAATTTGTTTTTTTATTGACAGCTTCATAATTGTAGACAATAACCCATGGTAATTCCCTCCCTCCCCCCACTTTACCCTTTGCAACTCCACTCTCCATCATACCCCTTCCTCTCAATCAGTCTTTTTCTTTTTCTTTTTTTTTTTTTTTTTTTTTTTATTTATTTATTTGTGATCAATAGACAGAGGCAGAGACAGAGAATGGGCACACCAGGGCCTCCAGCCACTGCAAATGAACTCCAGATGCACGTGCCCCCTTGTGCATCTGGCTTACATGGGTACTGGGGAATCCAGCCTCAAACCGGGGTCCTTAGGCTTCACAGGCAATCACTTAACCACTAAGCCGTCTCTCCAGCCCCCTCTCTTTTTCTGATGTCATCATCTTTTCCTCCTTATTGCTTCTATTTTTCAGTTTGGCTTTTCTAGTTAGCATAATGCATGTGGGATTCATCCATGAGATATCATTCAGTCTTTTTATATTGCTAGGAATATTTCCTTGCATGCATGTACCACAGTTTATTCACCCACTTGCCAGCTGAATGACATTTAGGATATTTCAAATTTGATATCACAGCTGCTATCAACATCCATATGCAAACATGTATAAACAAACGTTTTCATTTCCCTTGGGAAAATACCTAGAATAGGATTGCTGGACACTATAAGTGCATGGTTATCTTTGTAAGAATCTGCAAAACTTTACCAGCCAGCGTGGCTGTACCCTTTGGTAGTCGCACTAGCAATGTGTTCTAGTTGCTCTCCATCCTCATCTGTATTTGGTAAAAAAAAAAAAGTACCAACAGGCACGTGTTGACATCTTACTGTGGTTTAGTGTGTATTTCTGTAGTGAGCACACTTCCTCGTTCTTTCTTGTCATCTGTATCTGAGTAAGCTTGGTGAAGTGTCTACTTAAATCTTTTGCCTATAGTTTCTAGTTTAGTTTTTTAAATATTTTTAACTTTTTATTTATTTATTTTGTCATCTGTATCTGCCAGGGCCTCTAGCCACTAAGCGAATTCCAGTGATGTGGGTCCTGGAGAATCTTAAATCCCTTTGCTTAACCACTAAGCCATTTCTCCAGCCCTAGTTTAGCTTTTTGTGTGTGTGTTTGGTCATAGATATAAGTTCTTCTTCCTTTTTTTTTTTTTTTTTTTTTTTGTTTTGGTTTTTTGAGGTAGCCTCTTGATCTAGCCTAGGCTGACCTGGAATTCACTCAAACTCTTGCAATTTTCCTACCTCTGCCTCCCGAGTGCTAGGATTAAAGGTCTGTACCACCATGCCCTGATCATAGGTGTAAGTTCTATGTCAGGCATGTTCTCCTTTTAAATTTAATTTAAGGCTGTGGCTTGTCTTTGTCTTTTCATCTTCTTAGTCATAGCAAAAGCTTTAATCTGGATCAAGACTACTTTACCAATTCCTTTTCTTTTCTAGATCATGCTTTAGTTATAATCTAAGGCCCCTTACCCAAGCTCACAAAGATATTTTTTTTTCTTAAAGATTTCTATTTTGCCAGGCATGGTGGCACATGCCTTTAATCCCAGCACTCAGGAGTGGAAGTTATGAGGCTTGGGAGATAGCTTAGTGAATAAAGTGCTTTCTATACAAGCATGAGGACCCGAGTTCAGATCTCTGCAATGCACATAAATGCCAGGTGGGCAAAAACCACCTGTAATGCCAGTTATTTTTTGTTTTGTTTTTTGAGGTAGGGTTTCACTCTAGCTCAGGCTGACCTGGAAATCACTATGTAGTCTCAGGGTGGCCTCAAACTCATGGTGATCCTCCTACCTCTGCCTCCTGAGTGCTGGGATTAAAGGCGTGTGCCACCACGCCCAGCTTTGTAATGCCAGCTTTTGATAGCTTCAGCCAGCTCTGCACGAGACCCTACCTCAGAAAAATAAAGTCTAACATGATCAAGGAGGACACCTGATGTTGACGTCTGCCCTCCACATGCACATACATACATATGCACCTCTAAACACATGTGTCCACACACATTTGAACATTCAAACATGCATGCAGCACCTCCCCCAATAAAAGCGGAAGCTGCCAATGGTGCAGGCAAGAGTGAAAGAGGCTTGGAACGGGACTGGCACGGGGGGAAGTGACAGGGCTCAGGATGGTGTTGGAGATGAAACTTTCCCCAGGGTTCCTGATTTGTCTTTCATCCCAGGCTAGTTCTCTGTCCCGACTTCAGTGTGACACGAAGGCATTCTTATAGTCTCCGCCACCCCCAGAGTATCAGCCAGTATTACATTGTTTACATAGTTTTTGTGGATATCAATAATTTGTGGTGCTAACCATAAATTTTATTATAGTTTTTTAAAGTTTTCTAAAATATTTATCTATACACACACACACAAAGGGGTGGGGGAGAATGGGCATTCCAAGGCATCTAGCCACAGCAAACAAACTCCACATGCATGTGCCACCTTGTGCATTTGGCTTACGTCCCTTAACCACTAAGCCATCTCTCCAGTCCAACAATAAGATTTTAAGGCAGGAACTTTAACCTAATAGACTTTTACAATAGAGTTCTGGGCTCTAATTCTGATTTACCACTAACTTTGTGACTTGGATTATCACTTGACCTCTCTGAATTAGTTTTTAAATCTGTGAAATGGGTCTAATTATATACCTACCCATTAGAAAAACCGAGGTAACAAACTAAAAAGCATGAGATCAAATGGTCCTCAGGTTATGATGGGGTTCCATCTCAACCCACTATAAGCTGAAAATAATCTAAGTCAAAAATACATTTAATGGGTGGGCATGGTGGTACACGCCTTTAATCCCAGCACTTGGGAGGCAGAGGTAGGAAGATCATGGTGAGTTCGAGCCACCCTGAGAATGCAGAGTGAATTTCAGGTCAGCCTGAGCTAGAGAACCTACTTGAAAAAAAACCCAAAAAACAAAACAAAACAAAAATATATTTAATGTACCTAAGAACCAAACATCACAGCTTAGTCACAGTGTGCTGTGTCTGAGTTGTCCCTCTGGTGATCATGTGGCTGGCGGGAGGGTTGTAGCCTGCGGCCAGCTGTGGCTGGCATCGTAAGAGATCAGATAACATATCGGTAGTCTGGGAAAGGATTGCAATTCAAAGTGTGGTTTCTATTGAATTCTTATCATGTATGGGCCAATGCAAAGCCAAAAGTCACAAACTGAATTGTCACTGAAATCCAACTGTACTGTCCACGGGTGAAGCGTTCTGTTCGGTTTTGGCTCTCGAGTCCCCATCATCCATATCTGTAAGAGCTCCAGGCAGCCAGGCCTCATTCCATCCACAAGGAATTCTGAGTACTCTCTTCCATTGTTGCTTATTTTTGTGTGTGTATATATGCTGTGTATGCATTTGTATGTGTGTGAGAGATGTGTGTGTGCAGGTACACATGTGTGTATGTGAATATGATGGCCAGAAGTTGACATTGAGTGTCTTCCTCATTTTCTCCCCACCTTATTTTTTAATATTTTCTTTCTTTCTTTCTTTTGAAAGATGGAGGGAGGAGAGAGAGTGAGAGACAGACAGGCAGACAGACAGACAGAGAATGGGTGCACCAGGGCCTCCGGCCACTGCAAAGAACTCCAAATGCATGCACTACCTTGTGCATCTGGCTTACATGAGTCCTGGGGAATCGAACCTGGGTCCTTAGGCTTCACAGGCAAGCACCTTAACTGCTAAGCCATCTCTCCAGCCTCCCCACCTTATTTTTGAGTCAGGGCCTCTCACTGAACCCATAAGTGACCGAATTGGCTAGATAAGGTAGCTGGCAAGCCCTGGGGGTTCTCACCTCCACCTACCCAGCACGGGCACTGTCCTTTTATTATTGGGTTGTAATAGTTCCTTAAAGACTTTTGAATACTATAGCTTTACCGGATATATGCAAATATTTTCTCTTATTTTGTAGGTTGTCTTCTCCCTGTGATTTTAATTTGTACTCCTCTGTTGAATGTTGTATGATTGTCTGCTTGATTGAATTAGGAAATAACTAGGAAATTAGCAAAGCACACCTCTGGGTGTGTAATGGAGTTTCCAGAGAGGATCTGATTGTTAGAGAGGTCTCTGACCTCATGAAGGGTTCAATCCTTGGATGGATTCATGGTATGCTGGCATTATTGGGAGATGGTGAGAGATAGTGGGGCATGGCTGGAGGAAGTAGGTCGCTGGGTGCATTAGGTACTTTCCTTGTTGATGTGATAAAATGACTGGTGAAGAAACTTAAGAAAGGACGGCTTATTTCAGCTCACAGTTCATCATGGTTGGGAAGGAATGGTGGCAGGAATGTGAGGCGGCTGCTCACATTGTATCTGCAGTCAGGAAGCAGACAGGATGACTACAGTATTCACGCAGTCTCCTCTTGGTTTATTCAGGCCGGGGTCTCAGCCCTTGGGATGGTACTGCCCACTCCAGGGGTGGATGGGTCTCTGTGCCTCAGTTAAGACCCTTTGGCAGCCAGGTGTGGTGGTGCACACTTTTAATCTCGGCACTTGGGAGGCACAAGTAGGAGGGTTGCTGGGAGTTCAAGGCTACCCTGTGATTACCTAGTGAATTCCAGGTCAGCTAGACTGAAACTCTACCTTGAAAAACCAAACAAGATTCTTTGGAAGCTTCCTCACAGACATACTCAGAAGTCCACCTCACAGGTGATTCTAAATCCCATCAAGTTGACAGTCAAGGTTAACTGTCACATTGTGGCAGGATTGGGGTGTGTCCTTGCAGGCTCTCTCTGCCCTGGCCTCTTATTCTGTTTCCTTTCCCTCTCTGCTTCTTTGGTGCACCATAAAGTGACATGATGTTCTGTCAAGTACACGGAGTCAAGTGTCTGTGGACTGAATCCTCCGAAACCATGAATCAAAATAAATCTTTCGGGCTGGAGAGATGGCTTAGCGGCTAAGGCGCCTGCCTGCTAAGCCTAAGAACGCTGGTTCCAATCTCCAGTGGTTCCAATCTCCAGGTCCCACATTTAGCCAGATGCAAAGTGAGGCAAGGGTGCAATGCTGCACTTGCCCACAAGGGGGAGCACACATCTGGATTTCATTCACAGCAGCTGAGAGACTGCTGGCGTGCCCATCTCTTCTTCCTCTCCCTCTCTATCTCTCTCTGTCTCTCTCTCTCCAAAAATAAATAAAAAATAAAAAAAAATTTTTTAAAAATAAATCTTTTCTCTTTTAGTAATTGATCACAGCAATGAAATTGACCAAGCTAATGATGTCAGCCATTTTTAACCTGCATGCTTACTATCTGTATGGCCTCTTCTGTTAAGTATTTGTTCATGTCTTCTGTTTTTTAATTTCTTCTTCCTAGAGCTGTAGTTATTTCCTTTGGTAGGATGGTAAAAAAATTTCAGGCTTTTTTTTTTTTTGACAACACCATTAGGCTGGATTAGTAACATAACTGTTAAGCTACTTTTACATATGTGTATTAAAATTATGGTAGAACACATAATCTGAAATCTACCAGAATTTCAAGTATACTGCAGTATTGTTAATAGCATGTACACTGGGATCTCTAGAATGTATGTGGTGTGCTTGAAACTCCGTTGCCATTGAACAACGATTTTCAAGTACTAACTAGACCCAACCCTGCTTAGCTTCTGTGATCAGATGAGATTAGATGTGTTTAGGGTGCTATGGTCTGTAAACTGAACAACAATTGTCTATTTCCCTCTCCCACCACAGCATCCATCTTTCCCACCCCTGGGAACCACAATTATTTCTGCTTTTAAGAACTGACTTACGGGCTGGAGAGATGGTTTAGCAGTTAAGGCTCCTGCCTGCCAAGCCTAAGAATGCCTGTTCAATTCTCCAAAGTCCCACGTTTACCCAGACGTAGTGACACAAGGGCGTAATGCCGCACTTGCCCACAAGGGGGCGCACGCGTCTGTAATCCATAAACAGTGGCTGAGAGGCTGCTGCCGTGCCCATTCTCTATGTCTGTCTGTCTGTCTCTGTCTGTGTCTCTCTAAAAAAAAAAGAATTGACTTATTTGTAATAACTTATGTAAGTGGAATGATGCCTCTGTGTTTTTCTGTCGCCTAGCATAACGTCTCTGTTTCGGCCACATTAGAACATGTGACTTTAGCTGTAGATTGTGATTCATGCTAGGTCAACTCTCCACTTCCTTGAAAGCATGTGTATGTGTGTGTGTAACAGGTGTATGCATGCCACGGCACGGGTGTGGAGGACAGAGGACGATGTCACGGTGTTTGTCCTTGACCTTCTTTTTGAGCCAGGATTTCTCTTGTTCTGCTGCTGCATGTGCCAGTTCAGATACCCACGATCTTTTTGGTTCTTCCCGCTCCACCTTTCATTTTCATGTTGTGCCACTCTACATTTGGCTTTATGTGGATGGATGCTGGGCAGGATGGAACTCAGGTTGGCAGGCTTGAGAGCAAGTGCCTTTAACTGTTGAGCCATCTCTCCTTAAGCATCACCATTTTTTGTTTGTTTGTTTTTCGAGGTGGGGTCTCACGCTAGCCCAGGGAGACCTGGAATTCATATGTAGTCTCAGGGTGGCCTTGAACTCACAGTGATCCTCCTACCTCTGCCTCCCCAATGCTGGGATTAAAGGGGTGCGCCACCACGCCTGGCTCAAGCATCACTTTTAATTAATGGATGATCACATGTTCTTACCTGATTTAAGTTCTCCATTAGCAAAATAGATGACTGCAGGCCATGAACTTGGGAGTCAATGAAACCAGAGCTTTGTGAATAATTGGTCCTTAGTCCCAGCACTGCCTGATGAGGCCTTTAGTTGCAGTGCCTGTGACCCAAGGTCAGGAGTCCCAGGTGAAAACTTGTACCCTGGTTGCTGAATGGGTTTCACTGAGCGGCCTCATTCCTTCCTTAGGTTTGATCTCTTCTTCTGGTATGAAGAAGTTCATTCTCTAAGCCCCCAAGCCTTTCTGAGTGCCTGCAGGAGTGTGACGTACTAGGGTGGAAAGGGAAGGAGTGGGGTCCTCCGTTGAGTGTCTTCTCTGCCCCTTTAAGGAGACTTCTCAAGCCAGTGACACCCGAGAGTCCTACTCTGAGATCATTCCTATAGATGTGTCCCCGGAGCAAAGCTAGAGGCAGGAAATCAGTACTCCCAGGTCGTGCAGGCTGGAAAATCAAAGTTCTGACTACTCTTGACACGCTCTCCTGCATTGGGGGTCTTCCTCTGTCACTTCTCTGCCTGATTTTTATGGGGTCTCTTACTAAACCCAGAGACACTACCCCCACGAGCTCCAGGGATTCTGCATCTCTGTCTCTCCTCAGTGCTGGGGTGACAGAGGCCCATAGCCACCCCCGCGGGTGCTGGGGATTCAAACTCGGGTCCTCACATTTGCATGGCAAGCACTTAGCCTGCTGAGCCATCTCCCCAGTTTATACCTCCTGTTTTATTGTCACCATGTGGACACAGGGCCTTAACATGTTGGCTGTCCTTGTGGCGGCCATGCCAGGAGGAATGGAAGGTTCTGAAACTCTTTAGCTGCAAAGCTGTGGTTTTAAAACATTTTTATTTTTATTTATTTATTTACTTGAGAGATAGGAAGAGGGAGAGAATGGGTGCCCAAACAAATTCCAGATACATGTGCATTTGGCTTATGTGGGTCCTGGAGAATTGAACCTGGGTCCTTTGGCTTTGCAGGCAAGTGCCTTAACAGCTAAGCCATCTCCCCTGCCCCAAAGCTGTGGTTTTAAAGACGAAGTGATAATTTCTCTCCTCTCTGCCTGGAAACAGAACGTGTGTCACCATTTGATCTCCCGCTGTGGATGGAGGTCTTGGCTCGTGCCAGTTTCTCTGGATGGAGGTGAGCTTTAGTTGTCTTCTCGTCCCTATCGGCCCAGGGCTTCTGCGCCGTCTTCTCCGGGCGTGTGATTTCAGTGCTGTGCTTTCTCAGCATGCACTGGGCTTTTACAGATTCACAGGGACATTTCTGGGGCTTCTTCACAGTGGTTAGAACAAACGCGGCCTGTGAACCTCGCGCCAGAGGCGACCTCCTCCTGTCCTCCCAGGCCGCTTTGGCTCTGACTGGACAGACCTTCTGCGATGCCGTCAGGCTTCAGTTCCCTTGGCTGCTTCTCATCCTGCTTTTGCTTAAATCAGCTGTGACACCTGGCAGAGCCATGCATCCCCTGGGGGTCTAAACAAACGCTAGATGCTGCCAGCATGTTCCAGGGGCTCAGGGCCCCAGAGATGTCCTGGGTCTCTTGAGGTCAGACACGGAATGAATGTCAGGGATAGAAGACCATTTGTGAAATCCCTTAGTGCCATATTGCAACAAGGTTTTGTAGTGAAAGGCCCACTTAATAATAACTGGGCCAGCTAGTATGTGCTCTGGTGTGCTGTGTTGACTCCACGTGCACCGCACTGCTAACAAGACTGATGTGGGGTTTCAGAAGTACAGCTTTTTTTTTTTTTTGTTTGCTTTTTGTTTTTTGAGGTAGGGTCTCACCGTAGCTCAGGCTGAGCTGGAATTCACTCTGTAGTCTCAGGGTGGCCTCAAACTCACAGCGATCCTCCTATCTCTGCCTCCCAAGTGCTGGGATTAAAGGCGTGCGCCACCACGCCCGGCTAGAAGTGCAGTCTTTTGTCACAGATACATATCCAGGCAAAGATGGTGATATTGATCATCCGCTGAGGAGCTGGGGAGCTGGTGCAGTTAGTAAAACACTTGTGCAAGCATGAGGACCAAAGTTCAGGTCCCCAGCGCTGGTGTAAAGGCCAGATGTGGGCAGGCTGCCTGTAAATGCCAGCACTCAGGAGGCAGAGACAGGATCCTGCAGGGCAAGCTGGCTAGCTAGACCAAGTGAACTGCGGCTCTCTGGGTTCAAGTGAGAGAGAGAGAGCGATCGAGGAAGACACCGATGTCAACCACTGCTCTCTACATGCATGTGCACACAAATGCACTCACACACGTGCCTATCCATATGTCAATATACACATGCTGTGCATGAACACCACACACACATGCACATGTGCACACAAGCACAAAGGTCAGTTGACGTGAACAAATACCTGCTTGGTAGACGGACCTTCTGTTCTTTTTCTTTCTGGTCTTCTGAGACAGGGCCTTACCATGTAGCCCAGGCTGGCCTGGAACTCACTATGTAGCCCAGGCTGGCCTGGAACTCACTATGTAGCCCAGGCTGGCCTGGACTCGCCATGTAGCCCAGGCTGGCCTGGACTCGCTATGTAGCCCAGGCTGGCCTGGAACTCGCTATGTAGCCCAGGCTGGCCTGGAACTCGCTATGTAGCCCAGGCTGGCCTGGAACTCGCTATGTAGCCCAGGCTGGCCTGGAACTCGCTATGTAGCCCAGGCTGGCCTTTAACTTGCAGCAGTCCTCTCTCTGCCTCCAGAGTGGCAGGATTACAGATGTGTAACCCCATGCTCGGCAAGCCCTGTTTCTTGCAAATTATCCAATAGTAGCTGTAGGTGATCTCTAAGTTATTTCTATTTATTTGCTCTGGGAAAAGGACCTTCTTTCCATTTCCTTGTTCTAAGGATGGAGAGAAGGGTCGTTTCCTAATTTTCTGAGAAATGGCTGGTGGACTGTGATGATCAACCAAGGTTGCGTTTTGTGCTCTGATTTCCCGATTTAATCCCTCCCTCCCTTTCTTTCTTCGCACGTGCATGCATGGGTGCGTGTATGAATGGGTGCACCAGGGCCTCTTGCCCCTGCAATTGAACTCCAGATGCTTTCACTTGCCCCACTTTTTGCATCGAGCTTATGTGGGTGATTTGGGAATTGAGCCTGGGCTGAACTATCTTCCCAGCCCCCATCCAGTTCTTTTTATGAGCAACAGGAACTCAACATGTATCTGCCTGTAATGAAATATTAATACGGTCGACAGAGCCAACCATGTATCTTGTAGTGTTTGAACGCTGCTTGCAAAGTCGTACTGGAAAGGCCCCGTGAGGCCCGGATTTTATGTTACAAGGAACACTAATTAATTGAAACCCTCTGCAGAGGTCATTTTTTTAGCCTCTACCCAGTCCACGTTGCAGATGTATTTCTCTTGCCTGAGGTGTCGCACTGTCTAGCAGGTCTGTCTGAGGAAGTTGACTTTAGATGCTGTGGTGGTTATCCCCGCAGCCAGCGGCCAGCTCCAGGGGCTGGGACTTTGCATTCTTCCCTTGGGAGCTTTTAATATAGATGCCAGCATCAGTGGGCATCAGGGACACAAAGGAAACAGAAGTCCTAGCTCCTCCTCCTGTCATGGAATAATGCTCTCGGGTTTTGGAGTACCACAAGCCTGGGATAGAATCCTAACATTGCTCCTTATGAACTCTGGGACTGTAGCCATGTCCCTCAGCTTCCCCGAGCCTCAGCTCTTGTTATCAATTATAAGGAGTCGCTTTTCTGAGATTATTATTATTTTAAATTTTATTTATTATTATTTTAAAATTTATTTATTAGCAACAGGCAGACAGAGAAAGAGGCAGAGAGAGAGAGAGAATATGGGTACACCAGGGCCCTCCAGCCATTGCAAACGAACTCCAGATGCATGCGCCACCTTGTGCATCTGGCTTAAGTGGGTACTGGGGAATCGAGTGTTGAACCGGGGTCCTTAGGCTTTACAGGCAAGCGCTTAACTGCTACGCCACCTCCCCAGCCCTGAGATGATTATTTTGATATCTAAATGATATTTCCATGCAGAGCTTAGCATAGACGTGTCACACATAAGGGAAAGAGGGCTTTCAGGTTTGGTTCCTACCAAATGGCCCGCCTTGTGGCTCTGGCAGTTGCCACTGCAGAGTGGCGTGTATGCATAGAGCTTGAGGTGGAGGAATTGGGGCTTCCAAATGGATGCGTGTTTACGTACAGACCCCAGGCTGGGGTAGGCACGGATACTCCAAAGCCTGACATGCTGTGCATTGGCTTGTGTGAGCTGGCTTGTGGAGTTCTCTGTCCGGTCAGAGTGTGGGATTGACAGCTACGTACAGAGGACTAAGGGTAGAGGGTATGCAGGGTGAGGGGGCTGACTGGGAGCCCCCAGGTCTCGTCACTCCATGATTGAGTGGTAGTGTTGGATTTTAATGAATAGATTTTACTTATTAAATTTTTATTTATTTATTTATTTGACAGAGAGAAAGGGGGATGGGGAGAGAGAGAGAGAGAGAGAGAGAGGGCTTCCAGCCACTGCAAATGAACTCCAGACACATGTGCCCCCTTGTGCATCTGGTTAACGTGGGTCCTGGGGAATTGAACCTGGGTCCTTTGGCTTTGCAGGCAAACACCTTAACTGCTAAGCCATCCCTCCAGCCCTAGATTTTAGTTATTGATCGCTCCCACACACCTCCCGCCCACATCTCCTGCCGAGGTGACCTTTCATGAGTTGAGGACCTGCATTGAGCACAGCATTATCACCCAGTCCATAGTTGCTATGCGGGTTTACTTTTGGCGTTACCGATTTTGAGTGTGGGAAATACAGGTTGGCATGCGTCTTCTACTAGCGTATCTTACAAATGGTTTCACAACCCCGAGAATCCCATTTCACTGATTCATACCCCTCTTATCTCTAGTCTTATTTTCAGCAAGAATTGAGTGCTTTTTCATATTTGGACAGATTTCAAGGCTTATTGTCTATTTTATGTATTTGTGTCACAGTACTATGAGTGAAAGCAAGCTCGTGATCTAGAACAAGATTTCCTTAGTGGCTACAGACTTCTGCCTTGACAAGTCAGCCTGGGTGGTGGAAGTGTGTGTCTCAGAATTCTCGGCTATTCCATTCTCTACCCATCTCCTTCCATAACCTTCTCCCTGGTAATCCTCAATATGTCTTTTTATTCCTCTCTCCCTCCCTCCCTTCCCCCTTTCCCTCCATTCTACCCCCCATCCTCCTCTAGCTTCTTTTTCCTTTTAAAAACATTTTATTTGTTTATTTATAAGCAGAGAGAGACACACAAGAGAAAGACAGACAGAGATAATGGGTATTTCAGGGACTCCAGCTGCTGCAAATGAACTCCAGATGCATGCGCCACTCTGTGCATCTGGCTTTACATGGGTCCTGGGGAACTGAATCTGGATTATTAGGCTTTGCAGGCAAGTGCCTTAACTGTGGAGCCATCTCTCTAGCCCCCCCTTTTAGTGTTATTTCTTTTTTATTTATTATTTTTTTAAATTATTTTTATTTTTATTTTTAATTTGAGAGAGAGACAGAGGCAGAGAGAGAGAGCAGAGAGAGAGAGAGAGGGAGAGAATGGGTGCGCCAGGGCCTTCAGCCACAGAACTCCAGATGCATGCACCCCCTTGTGCATCTGGGCTTACGTGTCCTGGAGAATCGGGCTTGAACCAGGGTCCTTAGGCTTCACTGCTGTGAATGCCATCTCTCCAGCCCCTTTTTTATTTTTTAAATTTGAGAGAGAGACAGAGGCAGAGAGGGAGAGGCAGAGAGATGCAGAGAGGAAGAGGCAGAGAGAGAATGGGTGTGCCAGGGCTTCTCACTGCTGTGAATGAACTCCAGATGTGTGCTCCCTTGTGCACATGTGCGACATTGTGTGCTTGTGTCACTTTTTGCATCCGGCTAAATGTGGGACCTGGAGATTCGAACGGGCATTCTTAGGCTTTGCAGGCAGGTCTCTTAACAGCTAAGCCATCTCTCCAGCCCCCTTTTCTTTCTTTTACATGACTAGTGATTGGCTGGTGTACAGGTGGATGCATACCTACAGAGGTCGAAGTTAAGAGGGTGACTCAGTTGCTCTCCACTTTATTTATCTATTTATTTATTTGAGACAGAGAGAGGGGGAGGGAGGGAGAGAGAGAACGGGCATGCCAGGGCCTCTAGCCACTGCAAACGAACTCCAGATGCATGGCTTACGTGGGACCTGGAGAATTGAACCAGGGTCCTTAGGCTTCGCAGGCATGCACCTTAACCACTCCAGCCCTCCACTTTATTTTTTTGGGACAGGGTTTCTGACTGAACCTGGAGCACCCAATTTGGCTAGACTAGCTAGCTAGCAAGCCTCAAGGATCCTCCTGTCTCTGCCACCCCAGTTCTGGCATTAGAGGTGTGGGTAGCCACACTTAGCTTTTCCACGGGTTTTGGGGAGGAAGTGTTGCACAAGCAGGCCTCTGCAAAGGTTGCTGCTTGGCTAAGCCCTGATGCGTCACTCTGAGCAGAGAGTGCAAGTGCTAAGCAGAGAGAGATGGCATTGTTGTATCCGGTTCTGACACAGGAAGACCCAGGGTTTAGAGGCAAATCCAGAAACCTTACCTATGCTGGCATTTTCAACTTCTTTCCAGAAGACAGTAGGATGGGATGTGGAAGGGGGTCCTTGGGGTGGGTCCTGGCTTCTCTCTCTCTTTCTTTCCTTCCTTTCCTTTCCTTTCCTTTCCTTTCCTTTCCTTTCCTTTCCTTTCCTTTCCTTTCCTTTCCTTTCCTTTCCTTCCCTTCCCTTCCCTTTCCCTTCCCTTTCTTCCTTTCCTTTCCTCTCCCTCCCTCCCCCCTCCCTCCCTCCCTCCCTCCCTCCCTCCCTTCCTTCCTTCCTTCCTTCCTTCCTTCCTTCCTTCCTTCCTTCCTTCCTTCCTTCCTATTTATGTATTTGCCAGCACAGAGAGCAAGATATAAGAAGAGAGGCAGACAGAGAATTGGCACACCAGAGCCTCCAGCCACTGCAAATGAACTCCAGATGCATGTGCCCTTTGTGCATCTGGCTTCCATGGGTCCTGGAGAATCAAACTGGGATCCTTTGGCTTCTCAGGCAAACACCTTAACCGCTAAGCCATCTCTCCAGCCCATGGGTCCTGATCTCTAACCTGGCAAGTTCCAACTCATTGAAACGAGAGGAAACTGGATTTTTACACTTGAAAAGTGGGATTTGGGCCAGCTCTGTCAATTGCTAGCATGGTTGAAGAATGACAAGGATTGAAGCTTTTCTATAAAAACAGCTGCTAGTAAACTGCACATCACATACATTTCTCCGGTCAACTGTCGGGGTACCCGACAACTGTCAGTTCATTTCTATCCAATACAACCCTGCACAAGTTCTCAGGACACAGGCAGGCAGAACACAGCAAGCCGATCACAGAATCTGCTTCTTTACCAATCCCTGCAAAGTTCTTTCTTCCCCTCATAAGCCAAGACTCACAGCCCATGGTTCTCAGTGGTTCAAATTTGACCAGAATGGTCCATGAAGCCCTGCCTTCAGCATGCCAAGGTACCTCTTAGACCAAGATCTCAAATCCTTCCACGTTCCTCCCCTGAATAAGTTCCAAAAGGCCAAACGCCACACAGTCAGGTTTCTAGCAATAATGACCCCACTCCACTGGTACCAATTTTACTGTTGCAGTAAAATTGCTGCTGGTACAAAACACGACCAAAAGCAGCTTGTGAGAGGAAAATTGTTTATTTTGACTTTCAGACTAGAGAGGAAGCTCCACGACGGCAGGGACAATGTGGCATGAGCAGAGGCTGGACATCACTTCCTAGCCAATGGCAGCAGGAGAGGGTACCAAACACTGGCGAGGGGAATCTGGCTATAACACCAGGGCTGCTCGCAGAAACACACCTCCCTCCAGTACTTCTCAAATTGCCATCAGCTGGGGACCAAGCATTCAGAACACATGAGTTTATGGGGGGGCACCTAACTCAAACCACCACATTTCCCGAATCTTCATCATTCACAACCAAAATGCTCTATCAACTAAATAATTCCTCATTCCTCCTACCTTCCCCACCAGCCACCACCAGCCACCAGTAGCCATCATTCTATGTACATAGTGTGTGTGTGGTTGTATATATGTGTGTGTAGATGCCTGTGTTCACACAGGTAGAGGCCCAAGGAGGGTGTCAGATGTCCTTCTCTATTGTTCTTCCATCTTTTCTCATGACACAGCGTCTGTCACTGAGCCATTTTTCACCTAGGCCAGCGGACCCATGTAGTCCAGCCATCCTCCTGTGTCCATACCCCCTCCCCAGCACTGGCATTACAGGTGTGCATTGTCACACCCGTCTTTTTTTTGTTTGTTTATTTTTTATTTATTTAGCTGAGAGCAACAGAGAGAGAAAGAGGCAGATAGAGAATGGGTGCACCAGGGTCTCCAGCCACTGCAAACGAACTCCAGATGCATGCGCACCTTGTGCATCCGGCTTACGTGGGTGCTGGGGAATTGAGTCTCGAACCAGGGACCTTAGGCTTCACAGGCAAATGCTTAATCACTAAGCCATCTCTCCAGGCCCGTCACACCCATCTTTTTATGTGCTAGGTGCCTAGGATCCAACTCAGGTCCTCATGCTTTCACAAACACTCTAACCCACCGAGCCATCTCATCGCCCCCGGCCCAGCATTTCCTTTCTTTTAAGGTTGAATTCTAATTCTCTTGTATGTACAGAGCACATTTTCTTTATTCATCTGTTCGTGAACATTTGGGTTACTAAAACGTCTTGGCTATTGTGAATAACACTACTCTGAGGTGTTCATGAAGATATCTCTTTGGGAATATACTTTGAGTTCTTTGGGGAACAACCCCGAAGTGGAATTGCTGGAGCTTATAGTAATTCTATTTTTAGTTTTTGAGAACTCCCTACTGTTTCCAGCGGCAGATGCACCAGATTGCATTCCTCCCAGCTGTACTGGTAGTCCACACACTTCAACGCTTTTGATTTCCTGGGTGGATTTAATTTATTTGTTTGGACGTATGCATGCTACAGTGCATACGTGGAGGTCACAGGACACCCTTGGATGTCAGTCCTCATTTGCCACCTTGAGACAGGTCTCTTGTTGGTCACTGCTGTTTGCCAGGCTAACTGGCCCACGAGCTTTTGCGAAATTCTGTTTCAGCCACCCATGTTGCAGTAGATGTCTTGGGATTACAGATTCCTGCTATGGTGCCCATCAGTGTGGGATTTGGGGACCATAACATGTTTGCGTGATGAGCACTTTCTCGCTGAGCTGTCTTCCTGGCTATGTGTTTGTTTTTTTATTACTTCTTTGTGTATGTATGATGTGTGGTACGGCATCCATAGACTCTCCTGCAGTGGGTGAGGGAGGCCGGCCTGTGATGCCCAGAGTTCAAAGTCAGGTATCCGTCTCTGTTAATTTCTGCCTGGTCTTGTTTTTTTTTTTTTTTTGGTTTTTCGAGGTAGGGTTTCACTCTAGTCCAGGCTGACTTGGAATTAACTATGTAGCCTCAGGGTGGCCTCGAACTCTCGGCGATCCTCATACCTTTGCCTCCCGAGTGCTGGGATTAAAGGTGTGCACCACCACGCCCGGCTGGTCTTGTTTTTTGAGCTAGAGTGTCTTTACTGATTCTGGAGCTTGTGGGACCCCAGTGATTTCCAAGTTTCTGCTCTTCTGAGTGACTGAGGTTACAGGCATGCGTGGCCACCCCAGGTGTTCACGTCAGATCTGGAGATTCAAGCTCGCGGGGATGAGGGGTGTGTGGTGGGGGGAAGAGGTCTCAGACCTCTGGGTTTATTTTTAATGAGGAACCACCTTAGTCGATCTAAAGTGGCATTATGTTGAGATTTGGATTTGTGTTTTTTCATGATGAGTCATGCTGAACATCTGTTCATCTGTTTTGTATGATCGTCAAACACCTGTTTTGTATCTTACAATGGTATTTCACGGACATGCTGTCTTTTTCTCTTAGTTTGTCCAGCAGAGTGACAGTTAATTATATCTTGGAGGCCTTAAGACCTTATTTATTAGAGACAGAGGGTGGGAGAGAGAGAGAGAAAGAGTGAGAATGGGCATGCCAGAGCCTCTAGCCACTGCAAACAAACTCCAGACATATGCACCATGTGCATCTGGCTTATGTGGGACCTGGAGAATCGAACCAAGCTCCTTAGGTCTCACAGGCATGCATTTTAACCACTAAGCCATTTCTCCAGCCCCCTTAAGACAGTCTTCACCCAGTATGAACGTGAACTACTGTATAGGTTGGAGGATCAAATTAACTAATAACATTAAGTAATAAAATTAAGTAATAACACAGCCTACTTCCTCGGGTTGTTTAGTGGGTAAATGTATTAATCCATGTTGACTAAACTTATGGTAAGAACTCAATATAGGTTGACTTCTATTATTGCTACTACATGGGCATGCAAGTAGAATCATACAGTATTTCTCTTTTTGTGACTGGAATTCATGTAGTCTCAGGGGTGGCTTTGAACTCAGGGCGATCCTCCTACCTCTCCCTCCCGAGGGATTAAAGGCGTGCTCCACCATGCACGGCCTCTGTTCCCTTCTGGTTTTCCAAAGAGGAGACTTCCTCCAAAAGGTAACGGCAATTACTACAGCAGTAGAGGGTCCTCGGTACTCAGCACTGCCAGCAGGTGTTATTTTCTCCATAGTAACAAGTTCTAGTTTCCACTGTACATGTTTCCCAGTTTCTTCTGCACTTGAACTTCCAGGTCTCGAGCCCCAAGTCTTTTTACAAGACTCTGGCTTTCGCTGCTCACCAAGTCCTGTGCCAGAGCAAGCATTAGTAAAGTGAGATGACTTGTTCAAACCATAACGGATCTCTGCGGCCATGAGTGTGTTGCTCACTTCCAAGTCTTCATCCAAATGGGGCTCATGACTTCTGTGTGGTGAAGTTCAAGAAAAGAAAATCCCTGGGCTGGAGAGATGGCTTAGCAGTGAGGGTGCTTACCTGTGAAGCTTAAGGACCCAGGTTTGATTCTCCAGGACCCGCGTAAGCCAGGTGCACACAGTGGCGCGTGCATCTGGTGTTAGTTTGCAGTGGCTGGAGGCCCTGGCACACCTATTCTCATCCTCTCTCTCTTGAATAAGTAAAAATGTATTGTAGAACCGGGCGTGGTGGTGCACGCC
The DNA here is from genome assembly GCA_036365145.1 of Orientallactaga sibirica. Classification (NCBI taxonomy): domain Eukaryota; kingdom Metazoa; phylum Chordata; class Mammalia; order Rodentia; family Dipodidae; genus Orientallactaga; species Orientallactaga sibirica. Next base: position 4,309,445 of record JAEOAD010002853.1, read on the forward strand.
TTTAATCCCAGCACTCAGGAGGCAGAGGTAGGAGGATCGCTGAGAGTTCAAGGCCACCCTGAGACTACATAGTTAATTCCAGGTCAGCCTGAACCAGTGTGAGACCCTGCCTCGCAAAAAACAAAACAAAACAAAATAAAAATGTATTGTAAAAAAAATTTTTTTAAAGCCGGGCATGGTGGCACATGCCTTTAATCCCAGCACTCGGGAGGCAGAGGTAGGAGGATCGCCGAGAGTTCAAGGCCACCCTGAGACTACAGAGTGAATTCCAGGTCAGCCTGAGCTAGAGTGAGACCCTACCTCGAAAAATAAAACAAAAAAAATTTAAAAAAGAAAATCAATGAAGGGCAGGAAGTAGACAGCATTTCAGAAAGGCTCAAGATGGTCAACGGACATAGTCAATAGGGAGGTAAGGATAGATGAACGGAGCATCCTTGAAATAAGCAAGGCTGCCATAAGGAAACATGTGGGTAGGAAAGGCCTGCTGTGCCAGGATTTTTTTCTTTGTGTACCACAGGTATGTGACACATGTATGACTATGTGTACGTATATAGGCCAGAAGTCAATATTAGGTGTCATTCTCAATTGCTCTCTACCTTACTTTTTGAGACAGAGTCTCTCACTATACCTGGATCTTACAGATTCAGCCGGACTGAATCCAGCTGTCCAGGAAGCCCTGGGAATCCTCCGGTCTCTGTCGCTCAGCAGTGGCTGTTTCTGTGGGCACTGGGGATCTGAACTCAGGTCCTCATACTTGCATGGCAACCACTTTACAATCTGAGCCATCTCCCCAGCCTTGGGCTTACGGTGTTTTAAAAGTTAATACCATTCAGAAAGCAAAACCAGATTCATAACCTTCTCCACTCGAGTCTCCGTGGTAAGGCAGCCTCTTTCTGAACCTGCCCAGCAAGTGGGCATGTCCCAAGTGAGGCCTGATCCACGGAGCAGGAACTCAAGCCAGCTCCCTGCAGGCCAGAGGTTTCCACATCCCTCTCTTCCTGTTTTTCCCTCCGAATGTGTTTTGACAGTTGTTATCTCCATGCGCAGAGGGGAAGGAGCCTATGGAGGGCACACGGGTTTATATGGAACTTGGAAATCATTACACGTGGCTATTTTCTTTCTCCACCTAAGCCCATCTGAGGGCAGAGGTGGGTGGGATGGAGTGGAAAGGGAATTATTATCCAATGGGAACACGAGGCATTAGGAAGCCCAGGGTGTAGGGCAGAGGACTGATGGAGTTCAAGTTGAGTCACAGTGGAGCCAAGAGCTGAGCTCACACCCAGGATGACTGGCTGGACTATATCCCCCGAGCCAAAATGACACCCCATCTGTCTACACAGTGCTAAAGGAGAGGTGAAAATTAAGTTCTTACTAGCATAGGGTCTCCACCCTGAATCCCAAAAGGGAACAGAAGCCGGGCGTGGTGGTGCACGCCTTTCTTACCAGCACTTGGGAGGCAGAGGTAGGAGGATCGCCGTGAGTTCAAGGCCACCCAGGTCAGCCTGGGCTAGAGTGAGACCCTACCTCAAAAAAAAAAAAAAAATCCAAAAGGGAACAGAGAGTCTGATTTATAAATGTTCTCCCTGGATGCCCAGAGAAGCCCATGCGCACTTCGGATACATGGCTTCGTTCCTGTGCCCCCTTGTCTCACATGCCCCTTCTCAAGGTCTAACAAGTAACTCTTTGCCAGCTCCTGGAATGGTAGGAACTATCCTTAAAGAGGAAAATCTGATTTCTGCCGGGGACATGGCTTGCTTGTGTTATGACAAAAACAAATGGAATAAAAACACCACAAAACAAAGGTGGAGAGTGGGAAGTTTGAGGTCTCGAAGCAGGAATAAGTCTGGCTGTATTGTGTATGACATGTCACTTTGGTTGGAGAGCGAGGGCAGGGTTACATGGCCTGGAGGCTGTGGGATGACAGGTGGGGAGTCGTTGAGGATCCCAGGTTGAGGGGAAGTTGTTGAAGCTGTGAGGTGACATGGTATTATCTCGAGAGAGGGGAGCGCAGAGGAGAGATACAAAAGCATGGAGGCTTGATGATAGCTGAGAGTAGAAGCAGGATCAAGAATCAGGCTATCAGACATGATCACAAACGTTAATGGCAGATCAGGGAAGGCTCTGAAGCTGCCGGGGGTAACGGGCATGGTGTCAGAGTCCAGACTGCAAGAAACACATGCAGTCTTGTCTCTGACTTTCCTGCAGTGTTCTACAGAGAAGTGTGCTCTGAGTGAAGAAATCAAAGGCCCTCAATGGCCAACTGATGTTTCCTCTGTAGTCCTCATTCATCTTAGACAGGATAGAAGCCATACGCATTTTTGCCAAGCTTGGTTCAGCGGCTTGCAATGGCCCATTTCTTGCTCTCTCAGGCTGGCATTTTACTGGGTGCTATAAATATAGTTTAGGAAGCCTAGAGGGGTCGGTCAGTAGATGGGTTGGATATGATTACCTGGCCTCTTCCTTCCATCTTTTGAAATAGTCTTGTTATGTAGCCCAAGCTGACTTCAAACTCATGATCCTCCTGTGATTGCACGCAGCACCACTATACCCGGCAGTCCAGTCCTTTTCTTCCCTTCACTGTACTCTGTAGATTTCCGCAGTGACACCTGCGACATTACAACTGTGAGTTTAGCTGATGGACACTGATATGGAGAATCGATGGCTTTATTCTCAAATATGCCAAGTGTTTTAGGAGTGCTTGAGTTAATAGTCCACTTGTAGATAGACTTAAAAACCGTGAGTAAAGTTGTATATGTTTGTGTACAAAATGTTTTCATATATGCGTATACTCATCAAATATATATATTTATATTTTATATATATATACACATACACACACACACTCATCATGGCTTAATCAAATTATTTAACATATATTCTCTGACACAACTTATTTTTGTAGCCAGAATATTAAAATCTTCCCTTTAAAAATTTTTTTCTTTCGAGGTAGGGTCTCACTCTAGCTCAGGCTGACCTGGAATTCACTATGTAGTCTCAGGGCAGCCTCAAGCTCAAGGCAGTCCTCCAACCTCTGCCTCCCAAGTGCTGGGATTAAAGACGTGCGTCACCACGCCCAGTTTGAGTACCTTTTTAAACTTGATGCAATCCCACTTGTCTGTTTGCTGTTTAATCATCTGTGCTGTTGGAGGTCACCACCACCACTATCACAACGACAACAACAACAAACTTCTTGTCCAGACAAGTGTTGTCGAACATCCCCACAGTTTTCTTTTCCAGTTTCTTGGTTTTCGTTATCTACAGGACTGGGGATCAGACCCAAGTCCTAGTGCGTGCCAAGTGAACACTCCATCAGTGAGTTCTACCCAAGGCCACCATTTCATTACGTCTACAGTGCATGTTGAGTTGAGTTTAATTTTAAAATGGTATGAGGGCTGGAGAGATGGGCAAAGGACCCAGGTTTGATTCCCCAGGACTCAATGTAAACCAAATAACCAAGGTGGTACATATGTCCGGAGTTCATTTGCTGATGCTGGAGGCCCTGGCAACCCAATCTCTCTCTCTCAAGTAATAAATAAAAAATATTTTAAAAAATAAATAAAAATGGTATGAGAGCTTCCCTTTCTTTTTCTTCATGTGGACATCCAGTTTTCACAGCCCCACTGACTGAAGAGAATGTCCCTTTTCACTGTGGACTCTTAGTATTCTTGGCCCAGGTCACGTGACTGCAAATTCGTTGGTTTGATTTACTTTTAGGCTGTTTATTTTACTTTAATCAGCATATCTGCTTCTAATGGCAGTAGTATGTTGTCTTAAGTACTATAGCTTCATAGTAGGTTTTTTTTAAAAACTTGTTTTATTTGAGAGAGAAAGAGAGCGAATGGGTGTGCCAGGGCCTCCAACCACTGCAAATGAACTCCAGATGCATGCACCACCTTGTGCATCTGGCTTACGTGGGTCCTGGGGAATTGAACCCAGGTCCTTTGGCTTTGCAGGCAAATGCCTTAACCACTAAGCCATCTTCTCCAACCCGTAGTAGGTTTTCAAATAGGTAATGTGAAACTTCCAACTTTGTTCCTTTGCTCATTCATTTGGCTATTAGGGTCTAATATGGTCCATATAAATTTTAGGACTCTTCTTGCAATTCTCTTATTTAATTTAATTCAATTCAATTTACTTATTTGAGAGAAAGGGAGAGAATGGGTGTGTCAGGGCCTCCAGCCACTGCAAACGAACTCCAGATGCATGAGCCCCCTGGCTTACATGGGTCAAACCAGGATCCTATGGCTTTGCAGTAAACACCTTAACTGCTAAGCCATCTCTCCAGCTCCCAGGACTCTTCTTATTTATGTGAAAATAATCACTGGACGTTTGATAGTGATTGCATTGAGTCTATCAATAGCTTTGGGTAGTACGAACATTTTAACAATATAAATTATTCCAATCTGTGATCACAGCGAGTCTTTCTCTTTGTGTCTTAATTTATTTCATCAACATTTCAGCTGCACAGATCTTTCAATGCCTTGGTTACACTAATTTCTAAGTACCTTTCTTGGAGATACTATAATGGTATTGCCCTCTTGCTTTCATTTTCACGGAATTTATTCTGTTGAACTCTACTCATGTTTTGTATTCTGCATTTGCATTGGATTTGTTCATAAGTTCTAACAAGTTTTGGGGTAGCCTTCAGGACTTTCTACATAGAAGCTCATGTCACAGCAAACGAATAGTTTACCTTCTTCCTTCCTGTGTCAGGTGCCTTTTCCACCCATTTTTGGTTCGTGCTTCTCGGCAGCAAGAAGTGAGAATGGGAATGCTTATATTGCTCCTTCTGTAGAGAAGAGGTTTGACCCGGCCACCGTTCAGAATGAAGTTCGGGTACGAGCTTGTCATACATGCCATTCACTGCATTGAGATGTAGTCCTGCTCCTAATTTGTTGAGAGTCTTTTGTTTATAATCCCAAAAGGCTGTCCAGTTTTGTTGATTGCTTTTTTCCATCTATTGAGATAATCTTTGACTTAAAATTTTTTTTTTATTATTTTTTATTTTTGGAGAGAGACACAGAGAGACAGAGAGACAGAGAGAGAGGAGAGGAAGACAGAGAATGAGCGCGCCAGCAGCCTCTCAGCTGCTGTGAATGAAATCCAGATGCGTGCGCCCCCTTGTGGTCAAGTGCAGCATTGCACCCTTGTGTCACTTTGCATCTGGCTAAACGTGGGACCTGGAGATTGGAACTGACGTTCTTAGGCTTGGCAGGCAAGTGCCTTAACCGCTAAGCCATCTCTCCAGCCTGACTCTTTTCTTTTTTTAAACATTTTAAAAATATTTTATTTATTTATTTATTTGAGAGAGAGAAAGAGACAGAGAGAGAGAAAATGGGCACACCAGGGCCTCCAGCCACTGCAAACAAACTCCAGATGCATGCCCCCTTGTGCTTATGTGGGTACTGGAGAGTCGAACCGGGACCTTTTGGCTTTGCAAGCAAATGCCTTAACCACTAAGCCATCTCTCCAGCCCCTCAACTTTTTATTCGGTAACATGAAATATGGCATTTGTGGGTTTTGTTATGGATTTGAACCATCCTTACATCCCCGAGGAATCTCGCTTAACCGTGATGAATAGTCATTTTGATATACTGTAGAATTTGTTTTGTGTCCAAGTTTATTTTGTGTTCTTATTAGAGACTACCTGAGCTAGGTTGCTTATTTGCTGGGTGCCTCACTGTTGTCTTATTCCATGGTGGAAGGCAAATGAGAGAGAGAGGGGAGAGATTTGTTTCTTTTTAAACTTTTTATTGACAGCTTCCGTAAGTCCAGACAATAAACCCTCCATTGAATCTCCTCTTCTTTCCAATTAGTGTCTCTTCTATTATGAAGGTCTTATGTAGGTAAATCAGGCCCCGTGAGGTCATGAATATCCAGGCCATTTTGTGTCTGAAAGACCACATTATAAGCAGTCCTTCCCTTCCTTTGGCTCTTATATTCTTTCTGCCACCTCTCCTGCAATGGACCCTGAGTCTTGGAGGGTGTAATAGAGATGTTTCATTGCTGGGCACCCCTCTGTCATTTCTTCTGAACACTGTGGTGATTTTTGAGTCATCCTAAGGTCACCACCATCTGAAAAGAGAAGCTTCTCTAACCAAAAGTGAGTGTAGCATTAGTATATAGGGATGTTTGCTTTTAATTTAGGTCCCAAATCAGTTTTTTAAAATTGACTGTATGAGCCAGGCGTGGTGGTGCATGACTTTAATCCCAGCACTCAGGAGGCAGAGGTAGGGGGGATTGCCCTGAGTTAAGGCCACCCTAAGACTACATAGTGAATTCTGGATCGCCTGGGTGAGGTAGGGAGACCCTACCTTGAAAAAACAACAAAAAAAATTGACTGTGTGATTAAAATACATCTGTGTGAAATAAATACTAATTAGTAACATTGAATGAACTTGCATTGTATGCTAGGCACTCTATTGAGCAGTTTTTTTTTTTTTTTTCTTTCTTTTTTTTTGGTTTTTCGAGGTAAGGTCTCGCTCTAGCCCAGGCTGACCTGGAGCTCACTCTGTATTCTCAGGGTGGCCTCAAACTCCTGGCGATCCTCCTGCCTCTGCCTCCCGAGTGCTGGGATTAAAGGCGTGCACCACCACGCCCGGCTTTTTTCTTTTTTATTGTATATATTTGCTATAATGGGTTTTGTTGTAACATTTTTATGTACGTATGCATGTATGTATGTATGTATTTGAGAGAGAGATGGAGAGAATGGGTATGTCAGGGCCTCTAGCCACTGCAAATGCACTCCAGACACATGCGGCACTTTGTGCATCTGGCTTATGTTGGTCGTGGGGAATTGAACCGAGGTCCCTTGGCTTTGCAGTCAAGTGCCTTAACCGCTAAGCCACTGCCTAGCCTATTGTAACATTTTAGCACATGCATGTTTTGGATCAGATTCACACACCCAGTTACCCTTTCTCTTTCCCTTCCCACTTCGCAGTGATTCCTCCTAGTGCTTTCCTGTCTTGTTTGCTTGTTTTAAAAATGATCCAGGGCTGGAGAGATGGCTTGGCAGTTAAGGGGCTTGCCTGCGAAGCCTAAGGACCCAAGGTCGACTCTCTTGAACCCACATAAGCCAGATGTACAAGGTGATGCAGGCATCTGGAGTTCAGTTGTAGTGGCTAGAGGCCATGGTATGCCAATTCTCTCTCTCTTTCTCCCTCTCTCTCATAAATAAAAAAAGATCCAGGGCTGGAGAGATGGCTTAGCAGTTAAAACACTTGCCTGCAAAGCCTAAGGACCCAGGTTCAATTTCCCAGTACCCACGTAAGCCAGATGCACTAGGTGGCACATGCATCTGGAGTTTGTTTGCAGTGGCTAGAGACCCTGGCATGCCCATTCTCTCTCTCTCAAATAAACAAACAAAATATTTTTTAAAAGATTTTATTTTTTATTTATTTATTAGAGACAGAGAGAGGGAGAAAGAGAGACAGAGAATCGAACCTGGGTCCTTTGGCTTTTCAGGCAAATGCCTTAACCGCTAAGCCATCTTTCCAGCCCCCCAATTTTTTTTAAAAAAGATCTAGTGAGTTTTGTTAGCACTGTTTACAGGAGCATGCACACCTTGCCAGTGCCTGCTCCACTGAAGAAATATCTCTCCTGGGCTTGAGAGATGGCTTAGTGGTTAAGGTGCTTGACTGCAAAAGCCTAAGGACTCATGTTCAGCTCTCCAGGTCCCACGTAAGCCAGATGCATAGTGACGGAAGACACATGTACACAAGATGGTGCAAACGTCTGGAGTTTGATTTCAGTGGCTGAGGCCCTGGTGTACCAATTCTCTCTCTCTCAAAACAAAAAGGCCAGTCTGTTGGGCTTGCCTCCCCTCCCCACAAAAAGAAATGTGTCTTCTTTCTCCATCCATCATTCGATAGATCTTCACGGAGGGGGCGAGGCTTCTTGAGCTCCTCCCTCCCTCCATGACAGAATGTTGGTAAGTCTAATTGTGTGCCAGTAACCACAGCTGCCATGACTTCAAGGGTACAGTAGCCATGTCATTCCCAGAAGTCAGCACTGGAGACCAATCAGGAGAGGAGGTGGAGTCTTAAGTCCCCATGTCATAAGCCCCATAGGATTATTATGGAAGCAGATGACAATGACTTAATGAGTTAGTTTGCATCAAACTTCTCGAATAGTGCTTAAAGGTGAAGGAAATGCTATGTGTGTGTTTGGTGTTATTAGCTATTATTATTAACAGATGGGTTTGATAAATCTTAGTATGCAATAACAAAGGAATATTTTGAGTATTATTTGATTAAAGATAGAAAATGAAAGATGAACGCTGCAGGGAAATGAGAGAGAAGATCTGGTTGTCATTCAGATAGAAAGATAGTGAGCAGCTGGCCTGCGTTTGGTCCTCCTTTTATGAAGAGGACTTAAAGCAGCATCTGAGATAAAGCAGAAATGTGACGGCCTCATGTGTTCACGGAATTCTGGCTCATCCGGGGTTGTGGTTCAGTGGTAGAGCACTTGCCTAGCATGCCTGAGATTCTAGGTTCCATCCCTGGCACTGTAAAAACTAAAAGAAGATGGCCTGGAGAGAAAGGCTTAGCACTTAAGGCACTTGCCTTCAAAGCCAAAGGATCCAGGTTCAATTCCCCAGGACCCACACAAGCCATAGGCACGAGGTGGCACAAGCATTTGGAGTTCATTTGCAGTGGCTGGAGGCCCTGATGCACCCCTTCTCTCTCTCTCTCAAATAAATGAATACAAATAAATAAAGTCTGTTTCATTCTGACTTAAAAAAGAAAAAGGATAGTTTTTTGTTTTGTTTTTTAAAATATTTTATTTTTATTTATTTATTCGACAGAAAAAGAGAGAGAGAGAATGGGCACACCAGGGCCTCCAGCCACTGCAAACAAACTCCAGATGCATGCACCCTCTTGTGCATGTGGCTAACATGGTTCCTGGAGAATTGAACCTTGGTCCTTTGGCTTTGCAGTCAAATGCCTTAACCACTAAGCCATCCCTCCAGCCCTTGTTTTAGTATTTAAATGAAATGCATGCTCAAGGGCCTCTTCTTTCTCCCAGCTATTTATTTATTTATTTTATTTATTTTTTTACTGGAAGAAAGTGGTGATTAGCTGCAGAGGTACTTTTTAAAGGAGTCAAGGTCTTTAAACCAAATAGAAAGTGTAGATTTCACAGCTTTGTGTGAGGAAAGAATGGGGGCAGGCAGCAGACTGTGTATAGAGATATGTACATTTAAATATCTGTTCATGAAAAGCACACACATAATACTTGTGAGAAGCCATATAAAAGCTATAGCAATCCTAGCCAAAAGGCAAAGATGAAAATTGGCTTCTTAAGAGCTTGTAGCTAAAACTAAAATAATTTTCTAGTGTGATTGATATGCACTAAAAAAAAAAATTACTGCATAGATCCTCAATGAAGGTCGAGTTTTTCCACACTGACTCAACGTGAGTCGCTGTCGTGCCGATGACACTTTCTATGATTGGGGACTTAGGTCTTTATTCTGGCCACTTGATGTAGCATTTTAAATGTAAACGCACCCTTCAAAGAAGAAAAAACAATTCTAAGTATAAAAGCCATTTCACGTCAATGCAAAAATTTTAACCTTGTAACCCTCAAGAGATTTTGAGGATTGCAGATTTTTTTGTTGTTATTTTTCGAGGTAGGGTCTCACGCTGGACAAGGCAGACCTGGAATTCACTATGTAGTCTCAGGGTGGTCTCGAACTCACGGCGATCCTCCTCCCGAGTGCTGGGATTAAGTGTGCACCCCCACGCCTGGTGAGGATTGCTGACTTTTATGGTTTTTTTTTTTTTTTTTAAATACGAAGCCAATTACTTTAAAGGGAAGATGTTCATTTGAGGATAGAATGTGTTATATCAAATTCTTCCACTTCAGGAGTCTATACCAAAGAACGCATGGGAAAGTTTCAGACTTCTTACCCTGGCAGGAGCAACATCAGTTTCTGTTTTCATTCTTCTTGGCCTTTTTTCCAATTTTACTTTCAATCTTCTCAGACAGCAGCTCCGTTATTTATGATCAACCTTATAATACCAGATCTTCATAATCTCTCCATTTGGCACTTGGCATCCAAATGCTTGTTTCTTTCGTTATCAGAGGTTTTATTTCCGCCCATGCCCATCCTGGAAAATAGTTCACAGGGGTTCCCCCCGCCCCAGAATTCAGAATTCAGAGTGTGGTGAGCAATTTGGAAGCTTCATAAAGGGTCAGTTAGGCAAATGTGGATCAAGGGGAAGGCTGGGGTGGAAACTGCTGACTTCACCGATTCACAGTACTTCTGGTGACCCTGTGACGTAGGGAGGAGACGTCTTTCTGTTCACAGTACTTCTGGTGACCCTGTGACGTAGGGAGGAGACGTCTTTCTGTTCACAGTACTTCTGGTGATCCTGTGACGTAGGGAGGAGACGTCTTTCTGTTCACAGTACTTCTGGTGACCCTGTGACGTCTTTCTGTCCACGTACTTCTGGGAGGAGGAGACGTCTTTCTGTTCACAGTACTTCTGGTGATCCTGTGACGTAGGGAGAGACGTCTTTCTGTTCACAGTACTTCTGGTGATCCTGTGACGAGACGTCTTTCTGTTCACAGTACGTCTTTCTGTTCACAGTACTTCTGTTCACAGTACTTCTGGTGACCCTGTGACGTAGGGAGGAGATGTCTTTCTGTTCACAGTACTTCTGGTGATCCTGTGACGTAGGGAGAGACGTCTTTCTGTCTCCACCCGAGTTGAACCTGCATTCCAGTTGCTGCTTCTTGCTTGCAAAGCCTTCCTTTGGAAATCAGTGGAATGGAGCCCATGGGAGAGCACACAGGACCAGGGAGCCAGCCTACGTCTGTGCAGTTGTGACCAAAGTTGTTGAGCTCAGATCCTGGGTCCCGGTGGCCCTAAGAAGGCAGGTTCAGCCATTAGTTCTCAATGGCCCAATTAAAGAAAGAGACTTATTCAATATGGCCGCATTGGAAAGAGGAACAAAGAGGTGGCCCCTCCCCACCCCGTTGTCTACCTTTTGGGGTCTTGTTAGGAAGTTTATGTTTAAATAGAAGGCAAGAAGTATGCATGGCTAAGCACTCCTGGACAAGGTGTGGTCCTGCCACCATCACTGTGTGGTTTCCAGTCTTTCGCTGTGGGAAACTTTTGAGGGGACACAAGCTTCCTCTGTGGCTCCCGCCAGGGCCCCAGCCCTTTTTCTTCAGTTTGAGACTCATGGCGAAATTCTGATTTCTTGGGCTTCCCTTCCTTTAGAAGTCTGACAGCTAAAAGGAGGAACATGCATGTCTATTTATGATCCACTCCTCCCTGTCACATCACACCGTGGCCTCGGAGAAGAAACCACAGGAAAATACACTCCGAAGTGTCGATGCCAGAATCCTTTCAAGGGGGCTCGCAAGAACCATGTCCATAAATAGCTTGGCTACGTTAGACTGTGGCTAATTTAAGACTGATGGACGATCTGTTTCTTTCCTCCTCTGCCTCTCAGGCTGTTTGGACCCCATTTCCACTTGGCTTCGGAGGAAACGCTGGTCTTAGGCAATGACCTGGCCCAGCTGCTTTTTCCTTTCCTGGCACATTCTTGAGAAGAGCAGTTAGCAGCAGGTTCCCTGAGATGTGAGGTTGTGTGAGTGTGTGGATGCGAGCATGCCACGGCCGGTCAGAGGCCAACCTCCAGCGACAGTCCTTGCTTGAGATGGGGGTCTCTGCTGTTAGTGACTACATACCCCAGATTAGCTGGCCTGTGAGTTTGGGGGATTTCTTGCTTCCTGCTTCCATCTTGTCAGAGATGTGCTTGGATTACAGATGCTCACCCCGTGTCCAGCTTTACGTGGATTCTGGGAATTGTAACTCAGGGTTTCACACATAACAAACGCTTTACCGGCTGAGTGATCTCCTGAGCCCAGGACATGAGATGTTCACAAGATTCCTGTGGTGTGCAGCCAGCCTGTCAGTACCCGCCTCTTCTACATGAAGAAACTGAGGCTTCACGGGGTTAGGCTGAGCCCAGTCCAAATCTGGGTGAGATCTGTCAGGTGTTAGCCTCATGTTCTGATGCAGCTCATACAGCGATATTTCTACTGGGGGCCAGGTGCTGGTTGACAATGAAGGCAGGGACCGTATGTGGCATTCTACCCCTAACCTACATTCAATAAACAGACCAAAGCCCGCAGTCCTCAACGTGCCTGCAGACCTTTGAAGGCTCAGGAAGTTTTCCAGCCACAAGGACAAATGAGGCCCAAACAAGGCTAGGGTGTGACAAGGTGCAGTCTACCATGGGGAGGCAAGGATTGTGGCAAATGGCCAGGAGACCCTGAAGGCTTTGGTCCTGAGCCTAAGGTTCAACCAAGCCAACCTGAATTGAGGACAGCGCTGCTGCCTGTTCATCGCCTGTCAGATCTCAGGTGGGGAGTCTGCCGTGCCTCCCACAATGAGCTGTACTGACCAGACAAGTAATATGGACGGAGAAGTGTCTGGAATTTCTACCCAAATACAGGGATGCAGGAATAACCTTCAACTTCCCTTCCCTTCCGTGATGATGTCCTGTGCCCAGACCCGTGGTGGCCATGACCCCGTCTATACAAAGGGCGGAACGTTTGGTAAATCTTGCTGGGCCAGTGTCAGCTAGAAGCCGACCCTGTGCTAAGGAATAAGAATTTCCTGCCCTCGGTGACGTGTGAAATAATGAAGGTGGGCGAGCTGGGAGGGGTTGTGGCACTCTAGAGGCTGTGGTCTAAGATTTAATTCTTTCCCCTTATTTGGGGAATGTGCTGTTTGGCCTATCTTGCTTTTGTTCTGCGTATGTAAGTGTGTGTAGTACGTGTTGTGTTATGCGTTTGTGTGTGTTGAGGCCAGAGAATAACATTAGGTGTAACCCTCGGGTGTGCTGTCCACCTCCTTTGACACATGCATCTTTCATTGCTCACAAATTAGTCTAGACTAATCAGACTAACTATCCAGGGATCTCCAGGGATCAGCGTGCCTGTGCCTCTCACGTGACTGCTAGGGCTACAAACTTAGGTCCTCTTTTGTGTGTCAGCTCTGCCCACTGAGCTATCTCATCAGCCCCTAGGCTCTTGCTTTTGGCAAGGATAAGCTTGAGTGTTCTTTGATCACCTTTTCTTGTAAGGTTAATTACATCCCTGGGACCCAGGGCCATGGGGAGTGAGACTCGTTGGAATCAACGGAAAGAGGAGTTCTGTTTCCATGGGGATTGGCAAGCTGGAAGAAGCTAAGGCTGACCCTGCTGGTGGCCATCTTTAACATCACGAGGGACGAGCCTGAGGAGGTTGACATCAGCTGGGGACAGCAGAGCAAATAAGAGAGGGGTTTCCCCTGGCTTCCATTATGCCCGAGCTCACCTGCAAACCTCAAGCGAGGGCAGTTTTGTTGGGGATGTAGACAGCAGGTCTCCTTTTCGTGATCAAAGTTTTGGATGGGTTTCAGTCGCTTACAATAGAGTCCACGTCAACCCTGTTTGCAGACACTCCGGTCTCCTTCCCACGTTCTCTGGGCAGCTGAGAGGGGTTGAATTAGTTAGATGCACTGGCTGTGACTTGTCTGAAGCTGTGTCAAGAGCATGGGCTTTGTTGGCATTGAGGTCATGGGAAGTAGGCAGCTCAGGTCTAGACGTGGTCACGTAGCATGTGTGCCATCACCAGCTAAGGTGGCTAGGGCTCTGACACCTGCAGCTGCTGGCCTACCCGTTAGGTTTGTTCCCCTGGGGTACAAGATGCGACTCTACAAGTTATCAGCCATGTCACATGGATGCTTTATCCCAAATGGAAGTTTCTTCTTAAATCTTGTTTATGGCCACACCACCCTGAACTTGCTTAATCTTATCTTCATAAATTTCTTCATCTTGATTGTTGAGTTTTTTAACCTCCTTTTGTTTCCTCGTGTTAAGTGAGAGAAAAATGTTAGCAGCTCTTTAGCAGACTTGCCTTTATGTTTCTGTTAGAGAATAACAAAGCTAAATGTGGCAAAGATGGGTATGACTCAGTGCGACTGCAAACGCTGGTCCCTGTGCAGGTGTCGGGGCATGCGCCGTGGGCCATGTGATGAGGCCAACTGGACTTGCTCACTTGAGCTTATGGAGTCTGGCTCCTTTCCTCTCTGAGATCCTTCAGCATTCCTGATGACTACGTGCAAAGGGATGGCTTTCAGGCTTCGGGAATGACATTTATGAGTTTCAGGAGAAGAGTGTTCATTCATATAAAGGAACAGAAAAAAAATTGCAGTTAAAATGTCCTATGGGAAAGGGATGCTCAGGGGACTATGGAGTTGTTGGCTGGAATAAACAATTTATTATAGCCTTCAGGTGTTTGTTTTCCAGATAGGAATTTAAGAGGGTGGGATTGGTTATCTGCGACTCAACTTTGATAGAAACCATATTAGTCTCTCTCTGTTCTCTACTTATCTCTTTACTTTTAAGGGTGTAAGTGGTAGATGAAAACTATTTGAGCTAAAAGTTGGTTTTGTTTTGTTTTGTTTTTTTCGGTGCTGAGGACCCAACACAGGGCCTTGTGTTTGCTAGGTAAGTGCTCATCCACTGAGCTAAATCCTCAACCCCTAAAATTTGTGCTTTTTAAAAAAGTATTTGGGCTGGAGAGATGGCTTAGCAGTTAAGGCGCCTGCCGCCTAAGCCTAAGAACGCCGGTTCCAATCTCCAGGTCCCACGTTTCAGCCAGATGCAGTGACGCAAGGGTGCAATGCTGCACTTGACCACAAGGGGGCGCACATATTTGGATTTCGTTTGCAGTAGCTAAGAGCTTACTGGAGTGCCCATCTCTGTCTTCCTCTCTCTCTCTGTGTGTCTCTCCAAAAAAATTTTTTTTTATTTTGAGTGACGGGGGGGGGGAGAGAGAAAGAGAATGGGCATGCCAGGGCCTCCAGCCACTGCAAGCGAACTCCATATGCGTGCACCACCTTGAGTGTCTGGTTTACGTGGGTCCTGGGGAATCGAACCTTGGTCCTTTGACTTTGCAGGCAAGTGCCTTGACTGCTAAGCCATCGCTCCAGCCAGAATTGCATCACTTTCCCATGGTAAACCAAGTTGCCCAAAGTTCTGAGTAAAAGAAATGTCTTTTTCATTATTAGCAGATAGTCTGGCCTTAAATTGAACTAGGTTCATCTTTTAGAGGCAGGGGAGACCGTCTTCCCCGAGCATGAGACCTCTCTGAGGGGGAAGTGGGAGAGATTGATTCTCACATTATTTCTAGCATCCCAAAGCCAAGTCCCTCACATGACCTCCCTTCCTGCAGTTCCCATGGCAGGAAGAAAGGCAGAGAGTGGCCTTCATGGCTACCGCTGGGGCTTTGTCTGTGATCTGGCCAGCTGCAATGGGGAAGGGCCCTTAACTTCCATCTTATATGAGTCACTTTACTAATTGCTGGGACTAAATACCGGCCAGGAAGCAGATGAAGGAAGGAAAGGGGATACATTCCTATTGGTGGAGAAGGCAGGGTGGCAGAAACAGGAAGCTGGCTGGTCACATTGTGTCAGCAGTTAGAAAGCAGAGGGTGAAGTCCTGCTAGAAAACCTCAAATGACACTCTTCTTCCAACAAGGTTCTTCCTCTTAAAGGTTGACAACCTTCCCAAACCAGCTGGATGACCAAGTGTTCAAGCACATGAGGGGACATTTTCCATTCAAACTGCTGGAAAGAGGAAAATGGGTGTGTCTAAAGAGTATCATCTGTTCAGTTTCCTTAGCACCAGACCACTGTACTTGGTGGGATAAGAAGCCCTTCCCCCTTTTTGACTGGAGATGGTGGTTTGGCAGAATTGTGAGGCAATGGTCACAATTGACTGGAACAAGAATGAAATTAGTGAATGTGGAATGTGGTTACAAACCCAGTGATCCATGGGGTTTACTTTGACCCTGCCTCATGAATTATGATGGTGGGCCCGTTGGGAGATAACTTGCCTTTGAAAGGTAGATTTTCAGTGTGTTTGTTGCATATCTTAAAAGGCAAAATTCTTTGTTCATGGTTTCAGAGGATTCAGTTCAGGGTGTCCTGGCCCATATGCTTTGGCAAAACACGAGGGCTGATTACTTTATGGCAGACAGCAAGGGACTGTGGACAAGAGACCCGTTAATGGACTGTCCCAAATGTCCAACTTCTCCAAGTAGGCCCCACCTACTAAGGTTTATAGATCCTCCCAAAATCGTGCCGCCAGCTGGAGACCAAGTGTTCAATACACGAGTCTGTGGAGAACATTTTATGTATGAACAGACAGGAATCTAAATTGGATTCCAATAGAATTCAATGCTATTAGAGCGAGGTTCCTGACCACGGTGCAGATCCATTGTATCCCTGCACGTCCTACTGTGATTGATCTGTTTAGATGTGACACTCTGCTAGATTTACATCTGCTTGAGGACTTCAGCTGATCTAATTCAGTAAGTCTTTACAGGTGGGCTGAAGGATCCAGTAGATCCTCTTGGACCCTGTTCCCATCTTCTATCCCATAAACTCTAAGTGTAGGCATGTGCTGGGAAGTTCAGTAAGGGTGAAACATACGTACCTAGAAACCTAATTTGTCAATCAAGTAGTAGGATTTTCTTGAGGATTATATTACAGAGTGTCTAGTTTAGAAAAGTTAAGCTGTAGCCCAGTGGCAGTAGAAGAGCTGGTCCTTAAAGGAGTCTCATAGTGAGTCTTTGTGGAAATGGACCTAAACATTTTGTGACTCCTAATTCTCTTCTGTTCCCTGCTGAGTTTGCTTTTTTTTTTTTTTTTTTTTTTTTTCTGGTGCTGAGGACCAAACCCAGGCCTTTGTGCTTTCTAGGCAGGCAAGTGCTCACTGAGCTGAACCCCCAACCTCCCATAATTCCATTTGGCATACTAATGTCAGATCCATCTGAATAATAGAATCATTGTCAACATTTTAAAAATATAAATGACCATCCATAAAAAATTCTAAGCGTAGGGCTAGAGGGAGGGCTCAGTGGTTAAGGCACTTGACTGCAAAGCCTAAAGACCCATGTTTAATTCTCTAGGTCCCAAGTAAGTCAGCTGCACAAGGTGGCGCACGTATCTGGAGTTCAGTTACAGTGGCTGGAGGCCTGGGTGTGCCAATTCTCTCTCTCCCTTGCATAAAAAAGGCCAGTCTGTTGAGCTTGCCTCAAAAAAAAAAAAAATTCTAGGTGTACAGTTTGCTCTCGGGTGGCATGTGGTGGCAGGATTCAAGGGTTCTGACAGCATCTAGGTGGGCCGCTCAATACACTGAAAACAGGTGAACCTGGCTGTCTGGCGGATGACAAGTGCATCGTGATTGCCTTTGTCTAGGTTTTCATTTCATTGATAATAGCCACTTCGGATCATTGGATTGAAATTGGATAAGTCTTATATCTAGTTCCATGAGAGTCATTCAAATTAAAACTATTTGAGTTAAATTAAGGTTTTTTTCCAAAATATTTTTCTATATTTATTTATTTTTATTTATTTATTATTCTGAGGTAGGGTCTCACTCTAGCTCAGGCTGACCTGGAATTCACGGTGATCCTCCTACCTCTGCCTCCCAAGTGCTGGGATTAAAGGCATATGCACCACCACGCCTGACCTATATTTTATTTACTTATTAGAGAGAGAATGGGTGTGCCAGGGCCTCCGGGTGCTGTGAACAAACTCCAGATGCTTGCACCACCATCTGCATCTGTAACCTGGGTCCTTTGGCTTTGCAGGCAAGCCCTTAACTGCTAAGCCTTCTCTTCAGCCCATGGTTTTTTTGTTTTTGTTTTTGTTAATTTGTTTTTGAGGTCAAGTCTCACTCTGGCCCAGGCTGGCCTCGAACATAGTGATCCTCCTACCTCTGTCTCTTGAGTACTAGGATTAAAGGCATGTGCCACCATGCCCAGCAAATAGTTTTTTTAAACACTGGATTTGTTTGGATCCAAAATCATTAGATTCTAGCAATGCCAATCATTTGGAATGGGTGGTGCAGCAAGCACTTTAGCTACTGAGTTGTGTGAAGGCAGAGTTGAGCCATCAGGGAGACACCAGTGCTTACAAAGATTGATTTCTTCACCCCTGCACTAGACCTTCCTGAACGCTTCTGTTCTTTCCCACCTAAAGGACCTTTCCTTGGGATCAAGCCTCTGTTTTTGTGTGTTTGCCTCAGCTCTTCCTCAGTCACAGGGCTGAGGTTGAGGATGTGTCCTTCAAGCCTGCTGCCCCTTAGCAAGTCACCAGTGAGATAAAGGCAGGAATTTTCTCTGCCCATGTTTCAGCAGTCTGCTTGAACAAAGATTAATAACCTCTCCACGTACACTTGCTGAAGCACTGCTGACCACTTGTATATTTTCCCCATTTTATTCTTTGATTTGTATATGTATGTTTCAACCTTACTGAACTTCCTCAGCACATGCCTACACTTAGAGTTTATGGGATAGAAGATGGGAACAGGGTCCAAGAGGATCGACTGGATCCTTCAGCCCACCCGTAAAGACTTACTGAATTAGATCAGCTGAAGTCCTCAAGCAGATGTAAATCTAGTGGAATGTCTAAACAGATCAATCACAGTAGGACGTGAGGGATACAATGGATCTGCACCACGGTCAGGAACCTGATTTATTCTGAGAGGCCAAGGTGTGTGGTCAGGCAAGGCTTTGATGAGGTCACATCTAACATGGACTTCAAGATGGACAGTAATAAATCACTGGGTTCCTAAAGTGATGGAATTTCAGGCAGTGTTACCAAGTCTTTTAATCTTTATTGAGGTCCTTCTTTGGGCCAGAGAAAATTCTAGTAATGAGTGTGAAGATGCACAGTCCGGCTGGTGCCCCTCAGGTACTTGTGGCAGCTCATTGCTTAGTGATACACAATGTGTGAAAACCATGCAAGCCTGTATTTTGGTCTTATTATTTGTGTGTCTTGTTCTGAACTGGAGTTTTATATTGTTGACAGTGCTTGCAAGTGGTTCCACTGATTCTTGGGCCTCTGCTCCCCTGTGGAGCCACACCCAGCTATTTTACATGGGGTCTGGAGATTTGCACTCAGGTGACCCTCATTCTGATACAGGAAACACCCCTAACCAACCTCTATTTCATGCCTGTATTTTCCCATCAGGCAGAAGGGTAAGCTTATGGCCATCCTTGGTGTGAATACAAGGATGAATGTACAGAGAGATGAAACAGGTTCTGGGCAGAGGAGGAAGGATCCTTATACACTAAGGAATTGGGGTAGTAAACTGTTAAAGCAGAGGGCTGGAGAGACAGCTTAGCTGTTAAGGTGCTTGTCTGCAAAGCCAAAGGACTCAGGATCGATTCCCCAGGACCCACATAAGCCACACCTGTTCTCTCAAATAAGATATTTTAAATTTATTTTTACTAGAGATGGCCATATTTAGTATGTAAACAATACATGTCAGTACCATCCTTTCCCTCTTCCCTATCCCTTTTCTGAAGAGGCCTCCCTCATTAGGGATTGGGGTCATGCATTATGGGGGCACAAGAGGGAATGTCTCTGTGCAAAATGTCCCAACTTGTGGCTCTAACAATCTTTCTGCCCCTTCTTCCGCAAACTTCCCTGAGCCATGCTGGGAGCATTTTAAGTCTGCTTCAGTGACGGGCACTCAGGAGCCTCTGGATCTCTGCTTTGGTAGGTGTTGAGTGTCCTCGGTGTCTCTCTCCTTCACCTTGTGCTGATATCAGGTTCACTGAGAAAGCAGCTCTCTTGCTCATTTCCCCAGTTCCTCTGTGGTTTCGGCTGGGGTGGAGTGAATGGGTTGTTGATCTCCTCAGATCCTGTTCCCATCTGAAAAACAGAAGCAGAGAGTGAAGTCAGCATCGGTCAAATGGGATAACCATTATTAAAGGGTGTAGACCCGCTTCTATGCCAAGATGAGTGGGAGCTTGACATTGGGAAGCAAAACTCGTTACCTGTATATGATTCTGACTTGTTTCCCATTTCCAGATGCTGTTTCCTTTCCACTGAGTGGATCTGGTAGCCACTCCAAGAACAGTTGGTTATCCACCATGGCTGTGTGCCACTACTGCACTTGTGTGAGCAACACATCAGGTTGTTTGTTTCTGAGTTGCTCAGACAAATGTTGACCACCTTACCCCATAGCTCATGCAGCACCTTCGAGTACTACATGGGCTAATTGTCTGGGGACTGGCTCTCTTCTGGATTCCAACCAGGTCTCTCCATGGTCCGTGCCAACAGTATATGGTGTCTTCAGCAGTAGGGTCTTGCCATTAACCTTTGGCGGGTAATCAAGTGCTCTGACAGAAGTCTGTCTTGTTTGTTTTTGGAGATGTAGTAGGTCTCTGATCAACAGCTCATTGTGGATGTAAACCATATGCTAGTACAGGGAACTACAGGCCAGTGCCAAGGAAAGAGAAGAAAGAAACAGGAGAAATTTAAGGTTAGGCTTCATCTCGCCCTTCTATTCAGGCCCTCGCCCTCAGGTCCTCTTGAATGTTCCACCTTTTAGTCTGACTTCCAGGATATAGGATTCTATGGTACCAGTTCAATTTGAGTTCAGTTTTGTGTCCCTCCCTATTGTCCAAGCCTCAAGATGTCATTCAGGTATATCAGCGACTGCAGATGAGACCATGCTGTGATTGTGTGAGTTCAGGTGGAATGATGTGTTCCAAGTTTGACCATTTTTCTACAGATGTCATTGTGTCATTTTTTTTCTTACTGCTGTGTAGAATTCCATCGTGTACATATACCACATCTTGGATAGCCATTCATCCAATGATGGGCACCTGGGTTGATTCCAGTTCTTAACTATTATGAAGTGAGCAGCTGTAAACATGGTTGAGCAAATCTCTCTGAAGTGAGATGTGGAGCTTTTAGGGTAAATGCCCAGTTAGGGAATAACAGGGTCTGTTGCTAACTCTATATTCACCTTTTTCAGGAGTCTCCATATTGCTTTCCATAGTGGTTGTACCATCTTACAGTCCCACCACAATGAATGAATGTTCCTCTTTCTCCACAGCCTTGCCAACACTTGTTT
The DNA here is from genome assembly GCA_036365145.1 of Orientallactaga sibirica. NCBI lineage: Eukaryota > Metazoa > Chordata > Mammalia > Rodentia > Dipodidae > Orientallactaga > Orientallactaga sibirica. The sequence goes on from JAEOAD010002853.1 coordinate 4,330,390, forward strand.
TCATTGCAGTTTTTAATGTTTGCTCTCCTTACTGGGGTAAGGTGGAATGTGATAGTTGTTTCAATTTGCATCTCCCTAATGGTTAGGGATGTTGAACATTTTCTTAAGTGTGTTAGCCAATTGTAATTCTTCCTCTGAGAACTCCCTGTTCAGTTCTCTGGCCCACTTTTGGAGTGGGTTGTTGTTGAGTCCTTTATAGATTCTAGATGTTGGGTTTCTATCAGTGGTATAGCTGGTGAAGATTTTCTCCCATTCAGTGAGTAATCTATTGGCTTTATTGGTGTGTTTGTGCAGAAGCTTTTTAGCTTCATGAGAGCCCATTGGTTGAGTGCTTGTTTAATTTCCTGTGCTACTAGGGTTTCATTCAGGAAGTCTTTCCCCAGTCCTATATCATAGAGTGTGCCTCCTATTTTTTTCTTCCAGATATTACTATAGCAACATCCACTTGTTTTTTATTTCCATTTTCTTGGAATATCATTTTCCATCCTTTCACCCTGAGGAGGTGTCTTATCTTTAGTGGTGAGGTGGGTTTCTTGAAGACATCAGATAGAAGGGTCTGGTTTTTGGATCCACCCTGATACCCTGTGTCTTTTGATGGGTGAGTTAAGACCAGTAATATTTAAGGTTATTACTGTGAGGTTTGAGTTAATCCCTGCCGTGATGTGTTTTAGGGGGGTTGGTGCTTTCTTATAATACTATTTGTGAGAATGGGCACACCAGGGCCTCCAGCCGCTGCAAATGAACTCCAGATGCATGTGCCCCCTTGTGCATCTGGCTTATGTGGGTACTGGGGTCTTTAGGCTTCTCAGGCAAGTGCTTAACTGCTAAGCCATCTCTCCAAATAAAAATACTTTTAAACCAGCAGCATTTATTAGTGTGACAGTGTATGTGCGTTGTATGCTCAGAACCAAGGTTTCAGTGAACTTGCACAATGTACATGGCTGAACATTGGACAGAAAATCTTGGACTCAATGTATATTCAGAAACCTTTTTCCATTGCCTTTTTTTGCAACCCTCATATTTAGTTATATAACTAAATGTGAGGATACATCGCACATACACTTTTGAGAGACGGATTTGGTATGGTCACTTCCATCAGGGTTCAAGAGCAATATTTCTCTGGTGTGGCTTCTATGGTACCCAAGTTCCATGTCATGAAAGTTCTGGTTGTCACTATTGGGACTAGGTGACACGTGGACCCTTTTAGCTTAGCAGGACTTTGGCTGACTCTCCTATGACTTGACCACTGACATGAGGACTCTAGTGATGAAGATTTTCCCAAGAATATCCCATAAGGGAAACCTATCTTCTTCTAAGGTTTTAGCTACTGTTATGATTTTGGCCTTTCTATATAGGAAAGCTCCTCTATTTAACCAGAGAATATACAGAATGTTAAAGAAATTTTGATATCTCATTGAGAGTGGCAACTGATGAAATCTATAATAGAAAAATGATCTAAGGTGGGGTAGTCATGCACCACCTGAAGTTTTCTTTGGTCTCAGAAACATTGGTTACAAACCATTTTAGAATTTTGAGGTAGGGTCTCCTCTAGCTGAGGCTGACCTGGAATTCACTCTGTAGTTTCAGGGTAGCCTTGAACTAATGGTGACCCGAGTGCTGGGATTAAAGGTGTGCACTACCACGCCCAGCTTATTTTAGAAATTTTTGAACATTCATATCATATGCCATTTTATCTACTTACCTACCTTTGAATTGGGGAGGGCAGAGTTTTTAATATTGAAAACCTGGAAAGGATTAGCTGGTCCCCCATGTAATACTGAACTTCAGGTACATAGAATGGTTTGCTAAATAAGTTCTCATTAGTAATTTGATGATCAAGCTTTTGGAATTCACTTAATTTGTGAGTCTTATTGGGTCCAGTGGTTTGACCTTAAAGTTATCTGTAACTTGGCCTTGTCCTTTCTATGAAAACTTTTAGGTTATCATTGCATTTAGCATCCGTAAGGCAAGTACCCATGACTAAGACTATTTGAATGAAAATGAAATTTTATTATTTGTATGACAGTATTTTTCTAGATTTCAAGAAATATCAATACTGTGCCCGCATAATGACTTGAAGTTCAATACCACTTAATATTTGATAATGCTTCTTATGTAATGCAAAATAACATAACGAACAAGCTTAAATAATTTAACATCTTCGAGACAGTTCAAATTCATCCTTACTTGAGATCCTAGCTCCAAAGTGCTGGGATTATAGACATATGCCTAGCAGCTTAACATCTCTTCTTTTATAGGAAAACAAAATCTTTTTAGTCCAGGGACCCATGGGAAATGTCTAAAGTCAAGATTTTAATTTAGAACTTGATTTTGGGAAGTTGTCAAAATGCCAGAAGGTTTAAGACGTTTGATTAAAATAGGATCACAGGCGAATGCACTCAGTTACGTAGGTATAGAAAAGCTTAGCTCTTACCCACATTCCCCATTGATGAGGAAGGACAGGGAGGAGGATAATGGAGCCAACACCATGGATGTAAAAATCAGAATAATATAAATAAAAAATTATAAATAAAGAGAAAAGTTTAGCTCTGTAGTAGAGTGGGCTCGGTTTCCTTCAGTAATCATAGAGCTAATAAGTTTGATAAAACCATAATTTCTATTACTACATTGAAGTACTTGCTATCGAACTCTGTCTCATTTAAGTCTTAGGGGGAAATTGCTCACCTTTTATGCCCACGTGACTCCTTACTTATTACATATCATTAGTATAGGAAGTAAGATGATGGCACTCTGAGGTAAGGCAGTTGTTTGATAGCAGAGGCCTGGGTTTAGATACTACTTTTTTTTTTTTTTTTTTTTTTTTTGAGGTAGGGTTTCACTTGGTCCAGGGTGGCCTCGAACTCTCGGCGATCCTCCTACCTCTGCCTCCCAAGTGCTGGGATTAAAGGTGTGTGCCACACACCCGGCAAGATACTTATTAAGGTACTCATCCCGATTTTTCTCCTTTGCCTCGGGAACCAGCCTAACCCTTACGGTGACCTCTGTTCTCATCACTGCATGGCTCTTACTAGTGCCCAGGGGCCGTGCGCCTGACAGCCTTTCCTATCTTCCCGCTGCAGCCTCCTGTGCGCTGAGGGCGCATGCACAATGCGGTAGCGTCCCACATCTCATTTCCCAGCTAAGAAGTCACATTCCCAGGAGAAACAGTCAACTTGATCTAGGGGGAAAGCTATTTTAATTATTCTTTTACTAGGTGCCTTACTTGTGGGGGTAGTCTGTAGCTTCGGTAACTGAAATTGTCTGGTATATTTTGAGCTTTTTTTTGTTGTTGTTTTTTTTCAAGGTAGGGTCTCACTCTAGCTCAGGCTGACCTTGAACTCATGGTGATCCTCCTATCCCAAGTGCTGGGATTAAAGGTGTGCGCCGCCATGCCCAGCTATTTTCTACGTAAAATAGCTACCATCAGAATTCTGTGCTTTGTAATGAAAAATCTGCTGGTTTTAATAAGAACAGGAGTAACATTAGAAATGGCAAAGGCTCTGTATCCATTCTGGAAAGCTCTATCCTCAATTAAAAGCCTTAGCCCCCTGCTATGAGTGAGTACTTAACATGCTGTATGTGCAAGAAAACATTTTAGATTTAGCTAATGTTTCTATTAAATAATTGGCTATAAAGAGGATTTTGTTTGGCTCCCATATGAAAGACTGGCCTTCTCTGAGCCCCTGATTTGCTCTTCAAGGTCAGCTGATAGCTGGATGAAATTCACTTCTACCGCTTTTTGAATGTTTCCTTGTCATGCAGCTTAAAGTTGGATAGAAGTTAGATAAATTCTTGCTCCAGTGTTCCCACTCAAAAGAGGGATATTGGAATGAAAAGACTGGCGGATGCAGACATGAGACCTTAAAATGCTAGTATAAAACAGAAGGAAAACACTCAAATGTAAACATGCACTCTAACAGCTCAAGGGACAGTGGCAGCAGTGACAATGTAATTGTACAGCAAGGGGAAAAGTAAATAAACAACTTATTTGATGAGAGAAAACCCTTACCATCCATTCAGTTTACAGGGGGTTATCTAGAATATATAAAAAGCTCAAAATGGAGAGATGGTACAATGGTTAAAGATACTTGCATGCAAACCTGCTGGCCCAGGGTTGATTCCCCAGCACCCATGTAAAGCCATTTACACAAAGTGATACATAATATGGAGTTCTTTTGTAGCGGCCGGAGGCCTTAGCCCACACATGTGTGCATGTACACATACACACTCCCTCTTGCTTCAATAAATATTAAATTTTTCAAACCTATCAATAAATGGAGTAAATAAGTCATACAGTTCTTGAAAGAAAAAGTGTCACTGGCCAACAAATACAAGAAAATGTTCAAAATCCTTAACTACTATGGGAAAATGAAAGTCAAAACTACCTTGAGGCCGGGTGTGGTGGCGCACGCCTTTAATCCCAGCACTCGGGAGGCAGAGGTAGGAGGATCGCCGAGAGTTTGAGGCCACCCTGAGACTACATAGTTAATTCCAGGTCAGCCTGGACCAGAGGGAGACCCTACCTTGCAAAACCAAAAAAAAAAAAAAAAAAAAACCTTCATTGAGAATTCCTCTCACCGAGTTCAGAATGCACGCTCACGTGGGCATAAAAGGTGAGAATTTCCCCCTCTCCCGTGCCTCGTGCCCATAGTTATTAAGAAAGTGACAACTCATGGCAAGGATTGTGCTCATCGCAGGTGGCAATGTGAATGGATGTAGCCACCACGGAAGTCAACAGCTAGGTTCCCCGAGCATCTAAACGTAGAAGTGCTCATGATCCAGAGACAGACCTGAAGGAACCCAGCATAGGCAGAGCGCGGCCCATCACTGGTGATCATAGCACTTTCCAATAATCGAGTTAAGAAATAAGCTGACACGTCCATCCACAGGTGAAGGGATAAAGAATGTGTAGAAATGTACACAGTGCAGTATTTAGCCAATAAGTAAAAGTTACATCATTTTTGAGGAAAATAGGTGGAACCACAGATTACCATGTTAAATGAAATCTTCCAGGCTCAGAATTTCAAGTTTTTTTTTCTCAGCACAACATAGGCTTGAAAACAGAGGGGCTACTACAGTGGGGTAATAGGAGAGGGTAGCTGTGGTAGTTTGATTGGCTGTCCCCCAATATATTCAAGAGTTTATTAAAGCTTGTAATTTTGATCTCCAGCTACCTGGCTGGAGGTGGTGTCCTTGGGGCAGATCTGGAATCTCCAGTTAAAGATATACAAAGTGCCTGATCTCTGTCTGGGTTCCTGAAGTGTGCAGCTTGCTTTCTCGGGGTATGGATTCCATCAATCCCTTCCCCCATAACTGTGCCTGGTGTGGAAGTTCATCCCAACAACTTGAAGCTGTCATCTACAGCAGTGGGAAGGGTTTAATAAGATCAGTGTGTTCATGATACACATGCGTAAGAATATCATACGGAAACCTAGTATAATTCAAAAAATAAAGTCCTAGTTAGTGCAGTAAGACTAGAAAAGGAAATAAAAATCTATTTTCCTTCCCAATTTACGTGCATTTGTTTATAGACGAAAGAATTGCATGTGCAGAATAGATTTTTTTAAACTCCTGATATTGACTGTGGCAAGATTAGTAATTATATGGCATTACACAGTTAATAAACAAAAAACCAACCAGTTTCCTATATACTTGAAAGGAATAGGTAGAATTTGAAATTAAGTTACATTATAATTTAAATTAGCATCCACTTAAAATGAAATACCGAGGTATTATCTTACAAACTATGAAACATAGCAAAAAGTTATGTAGCTATTTAATGTTCATAGATAGGAAGACTCAGTGTTGACAGGATGTGAGAATTTGCACGCTTGAGACTAGAGAAATGGCTCAAGAGTTAGGACTCAGGTTTGATTCCCCAGTACACACATAAAACCAGTTGCACAAAGTATCACATGTATCTGGAGTTTGTTTGTAGTGGCCAGAGGCTCTGGCATGCCCATTTCCTCCCTCTCTGCTCAAACAAATAAAATATATAGGCACTTTCCCCATTAAGCCATCTCCCTACCCCCTGATTTTCAAAGCACGTAATCTTTCCCTATCCAATCATATAGCCTCTGAAATCTACTTTGGGTGGTAGGGACCCAAAGTTAAGAATTCCTGAATAGAGGGAAGATTCACACAGGATCTAATTCTTAAAATGTAGATGGCTTCGGCTTTCCTGGCTGCATCAATCACAGATCTGGGACAGGAGATTGTAATTGGGTATTCTAAGCAGAAAATGCTTTACTTTAGAAAGAATGGTTCGAAGGGCAGAAGGAACAACCTTTATGCTAACCCACCAGAAGGCCTCAGGGCAACAGGACCGTACCATCAAATGAGCCACTGCCTCACCCTACCAGAAGCTATAGGGAAACCAAACTCTGCTGCGTGGAGGGAGGGAGGAGCAACAGCTGGTGCATCAGAGAGATGGCAGCTGCAGTCCTCTCAGAACTCAGCTTCCGCCTGATTGGCCTACAAGGCAATCTGGGGAATGTAATTATTTAGCCCTCAGGCCTCTGGTAGATTAAGTGGCCCGAGACTGAACAGTAAGTAGCAAGCCACTGAATCTGATCTACACTATAAACGAGTAGAAGCCAATGCAGTTATTTATTCATTGATGGGGGTGGGGAGGCGGGTAACCATCCGCAAAGGTCTGTGGGTACAGTTTATTTGTCGGAGCTTTAAATCAGTTGTGTTCATTACCCGTGAAGGGTCTGGGCTGGCTGCATTTCACAGAACCCCATCCATCCGTACCCCTTCGTATGCACCTCTCTTTTACTTTATGCTCAGAACTTGCACTTCTCAGGACAGAGGAGCTTTATTGGGGGGGGGGGAGAGGGATTGCCCTGCGTATTAGGATCTGATGCAAGTCATGGAACCAAAATGTCTCTGAACACTGCCCCAGCTGAGAAGCATTGGTGGAGACCATGGTGCCAGCTTTTACCCCAACGCTGGCAATGACGTTCCGCTAAGCAGTTGTAAATTCACAAGAAAGAATTCTACTGCACATTTCAAAATAACCCCCATCCTCTTAACACCATATTAACCTCCTCCTCATAACACAGAGATGTCAGCTGAGTAAGAATTCTTACTCCAGTCACGAGAAGAGAAAATTTGCCACTCTTACGATGAACATCAACAAAAATTAGGGAGTTCTTTTCCCAAAAGTGCCATCTGATTATATTCATTCCTCTGTTAAACCTACAACTAGCTTTGTTTTGACAGACACATACAGCTTTTGAGAGCCATCCACTGAAAGTCAATGACCTATTATCACTAAACAGAAAAGAAAAAGCATTTCACAGAGGGACTGTATAATTTCTTGTCCTGGACAATGTTTATAAAAGATTTAGAGACATATTTGACAAAAATGGATTGACTGTATGGAGTTTGGGATAGATAGCTGAAATCAGGATTTATATATTCACCTTTGACATGACAGGAAACTGAGAAAATTACAAATTATCTCCCATTATCATAGATTCTCAAGCTGTAATTTTACTTTAAAATGCAATATGATCATTAATAATGTATTTCCCATTTTTAAAATTTATTTGAGAAGAATGGGCATGTCAGGGCCTCCAGACGCATGTGACACCTTGTGTATCTGGCTTATGTGGGACCTGGGGAATCAAACCCAGCTCTTTAGCCTTCACAGACAAAAGCTTTAACCACTAAAGCAATCTCTCCAGCCCCGTTTCCCATTTTCTACTTGCAGACTGTTCTCTGTGTGCATGCACATATGAGTGTTGTATATGTGATATGTGGCATGTGTTTTCACACTTGTTTACAGATGTGAAAGCATTTAGAGGCCAGAAAAAGACATCAAGGGTCTTCCTCATTGAATCTAGGTGCTGGAGAGGTGGCTCAGCAATTAAAGGCACTTGCTTGCAAAGCCTCCTGGCCCAGGTTCGATTCTCAGTACTCACATAAGGCCAGAGGCACAAAGTGCCTCATAATTTGAAGTTTATTTGCAGTGGTGGGAGGCCCTGGCATGTCCCTACTCTCTCCCCCAAAATGATAACTCATTGAATCTGGAGCTGCCAACTTTTGCACAAGACTGGCTACTTGGAAAGTCCCAACAGTCCCCCGTCTCTCAGTACGGGGTTACAGGGATCTATGTAGCCATGCCTGGCATTTTCCATGGATACTGATGCTGGGAGCAAGCTTGGGTCCTCACGTTTGTGCACCAAGTGCTATTTCCCTCTGAGCAACCTCCCAGCCCTACAGACTGCTTTCCATCTCCCCTTCACCTGTCCACCGAAAGAAAATTTACTGCCCATCTCAAAACCAAAAGCGTCCTTCTCACTTTGCCCTCTAGAATGTCACACGACCTCACTGCCCTTCGTTGTCTTAGCTTTTGATATTTTACAGTTTTCAAAGACCTTCCCTTTACATTTTCATGCTTGAATTCTCCCCTACTTTCATCTGACTGGCATCACCAAGAAGTAAAGGTTGGGCTGGATGGATAGTGCTGCTGATAATGTGAGTGCCTTGCAGCATAAGCATAAGGACTTGAGTTTGAGCCCCTGAACCTACATAAAATGCCAGGCATGGTGGTGGTGCAAGCCTGTAATTCCAGCACTGGGGAGGGGAAGGCACGAGGATCTGTGGCTAGTGTAGCTTAATTGTCGGGCTCCAAAGGAGGTGGATGGTGTTCCTAAGAGTGACACCCAAGAGTGTCCTCTGGTCTTCACGTGCCCTGTTCTTGACCACACACAAGATAAAGGATTCCAGCTCAGAAGCCAGTGTGGTTGGATTGTCTTAGATGGACTTGGCCTTGAGACATGTTGGACTCTGACAGATCAGTGGAGAGCCAGTGAGGGTGAAGGGGTGACTCTGGGGCCAGGTCAGTACAAAGTAGCTAAGAGGGACTTTGCTTCCCATAGGCTGCCTAGGTATATGTATGGTGTCATTCATCAATAAAAGGACACGGGCTTGACAAAGAATGTGACAGAGCCATCTTCACCCCTGAGAGATGGTAGGCTATAACATGACAAAGCACAAAACCGTGAACTTGGCATTCATCCTTTGACCGGAAGGGCCCAGGTAGCTGAGGAGAGAAAGGCGGAGCCCTGTGTCAAGGCACCTCGCTACATTAGCCAAAGCGGAGAGCGCTGGGTCCAGTGAGAGACTGTGGCTCAGTCAACAGGATGGAAAGTAAGGAAGGCATCCAACATCTTCCTCTAGCCTCCACACACCACGTCAGCAGCCCAGGGTGGCTCTGCTGAGGGACGAGCGGCTGGATCACTTCAATGCGCTGACATGTCCTCCCAAGGGTATTGGGGACGAACTCAGAAAAGGGCCGGGGAAACTGAACAGACAACCACACGGATGACGATGGCATGTCAGGCTTTCCCTTTCCTTCGCTTTTATGGAGTTCTCCCTCAAGAGAGATGGGGCCTCTCTCGCGCCTGGATGTTTTGAGCCTGTCCTTTCTACCGTTTGGCTTTCTGAGCAGGGAGAACAAAGGTTAGATTGGATGTAGAAAAGGATGGGAAACGGTTCCCTATGGTCTTGTCTCACTAACCTCTTAGGTCATCAGCCCCAGCTGTCATAAGCACCCCCTCGAAACCCACAGTCTGTGCGTCTGTCTCTATTAGGTTTCGTTTGGACTGTGTTGCCATGCCATTCACTCGGCTGTGTCTTGACATGCCGAGGCCCTGGGTGTACACACCTGCATTCCTTGACTTCTCCCGTACACCTCAGCATGCCTTGAATGTGGAAGAATATTACCTAAGTTCCTTGGGACTTGACTGCAGCCCTAGGGGGCCTCTGAAGTCCCTTCCTCGCAGCTCCTTTCCTGCACTGAGCTCTGTAGTCTGAGATTGCTGGAGCCCACACATCTTGCTAGTGCTTTTGAAATGCAGATCGGATTGCCCTTGAAACTGCATTTGAAAAGCCATTTCTGTTCCAGATGATTCTAATGGGGCCCATGGGGTTCTAGTGTGGTTCAAATTGGCCTAAAGAGGTTCAGTGTATTCAATGGGAAATGAGATACACTCTCTTTGGAAGGTTTTGAAAACAGAGTATGTGCTAGATAATTTGCTCCTAAGCTTTCAATGTATTGTTCCTTATTCATTTGGTGTTCCTAATCATTTATAGAGGAAGCTTACTGAGTAAAAAAATACACTTTTTGCCATTTTGTGATAAAATAAACTGATTTCTCTAAAGAAATCAGTGGCTTTTTGAAAAAAAAAAAAAAAAGAAAAGGGCTGGAGAGATGGCTTAGTGGTTAAGGCACATGCCTACAAAGCCTAAGGACCCCAGTTCGATTCTCCAGGTCCCACGTAAGCCAGTTGCACATGGTGGTACATGCATCTGGAGTTCGTTTGCAGTGGCTAGAGGCCCTAGCATGCCTATTCTCTCTCTCTCCCTTTCTCAAATAAATAAATAAATAAATAAATAAATAAATAAAAATAAAATCTTAAACTACCTAAAAAAAATGAACGAAAAGGAAGTAGGACTATTATAACACAAGAAGCCTCAGAAGGGAAAGCATTAATGGAATACACAGGTCTTACATAAAGCAAAATTTAAATAAACGACAAAGAGTGGGTTCTTCATGCCTGCAGGTTCCACAGGTCTCCTGTGGATTCAACCAACCATAGATCAAAAATATTCAGGAAAGGACTCATGTCTCTGCTGAACGCGTGCATTTTTTAAGATCATCATTCCCTGTATAAATAATAAAGGATTCATGTAGCATTTACATCGATTATTAACAACATCCATAATTGTAGACAATATGACATAGTTATTCTCCTCCCCATTTTCCCCTTTGAAACTCCACTCTCCATCTCCCTCCCCCCTCCCCCCTCTCAATTACTCTCTCTTTTATTTTGATGTCATGATCTTTTCTTCCTATTATGATGGTCTTGTGTAGGTAGTATCAGGCACTGTGAGGTCAAAGATATCCAGGCCATTTTGTGTCTGGAGGAGCACATTGTAAGGAGTCCTACTCTTCCTTTGTCTCTTACATTCTTTTTTTTTTTTTTTTAAATATTTATTGACAACAAAACATACTTACATACCAAAGGTGCGTATTTTTCCCTCCCCTCCCCCCTTCCCCTTTAGAACTCCACTCTCCATCATATCCCCTCCCTCTCTCCATTAGTCTCTTTTTTTAATATGATGTCATCCTCTTTTACTTCTACTATGAGGGTCTTTGGAGGTATTGTTGTTACCAGCAAGGTCATGGACATCAAGGCCAATTTCTATCTGGGCAAAGTAAAGTCATATATTCAGGTCATATGGCTTTCTTCCTTATCTAAATGTATATACTATTCCCACCAAGCTGCCCGGAAAATACTACACTTAATGCTCATATTCAGTCCATTCTTACAAACAGCTTTTGTATCCTGTTTGAGAATCTGCTCATTCATATTTAGTGGTTTTTGGATTTAGTCTGCCATTTTTTTTGTTCATATTTACCCCCTCCTATTAGCCTCTCTTATCCCCTGATTCCTTTCTTGTCTTAATTATACATCATACTACTTTCCTATCTTTTTCTTCTGGTGACCCAATGAGTTAAATTGGGGTTGCTTACAGGAGCAGGGACAACTCAGTCATAGTTACACTGCTAAAGAAAATCTCTCCCCCCTATAACTTTACAACCCCTCCCATACTTGCTGCTTCCTACCCATCTGTTATTTGACTTTTGTTCTTTTTTTTTATATAAATATATATTTTTTAAACTTTTGGAGAGAGACACAGAGGAAGACAGAATGGGTGTGCTAGCAGCCTCTCAGCTGCTGTGAATGAAATCCAGATGCGTGCGCCACCTTGTGGTCAAGTGTGGCACTGCGCCCTTGCGTCACTTTGCATCTGGCTAAACGTGGGACCTGGAGATTGGAACTGGGTTCTTAGGCTTAACAGGCAGGCGCCTTAACCACTAAGCCATCTCTCCAGCCCTTGACTTTTGTTCTTAGCAGAAAAACAATATATACAGCAAGAAATGGAAGCCCTCTCAATATGGGTAGATACGGAATTCCAAGGCGCATAATAGTACCACATTCTTTGAAACTTGTGCTTCCCCAGGGCACAAGTCCAAAATATCATGAACTAGGCATTCCCAGAGTGGGTGGCATTGCTGGCCTTGCCTGTTGTGGTTCAGGACCTCACACCGAAGATCTTCCATCTTTACATTCTTATCAACGACAGCCCTTGCCCTGAGAAATCTATAGATGGCTTTCGTGTCTTACCCAGTGGTTTTTACCATTATTTCACTTTCCTCAACCCAGGATTGGATGATCATCACCCTTGTCAATTTCAGCTGTCTTCACACTCCACCTGGAGCCCTAGGTCAGTGTTTGGGTTGTGGGGTTCTGTTTCTATGGCTACTCTACCCAGTATTCTAGTCCCCATCCAGAACAGAAGGCTGACTCATCTTGGTACAGTGCCTCACTAGCTCCTCTTATACCTGCCCCACTTAGTGTGCTGGCCAAATGGGAGTTCCCAGCTCTTCCCTCGCTTGATCTTTTTAACCTTGCTTATAAAGTGTGAGTTTTTTTTGTTTTTTTTGTTTTTTTTTTGGTTTTTCAAGGTAGGGTCTCACTCTAGCCCAGGCTGACCTGGAATTCACTATGCAGTCTCTGGGTGGCCTCAAACTCACGGTGATCCTCCTACCTCTGCCTCCCGAGTGCTGGGATTAAAGGTGTGCACCACCACACCTGGCTTTGAGGTTTTTTTTGTTTGTTTGTTTCTTTTTGAGAGAGAAAGAATGGGTGCTCCAGGGGCCACTGTGAATGAACTCCAGATACGTGCGCCCTCTTGTGGGCAAGCACAGCATTGCACCCTTGCGTCACTTTTGCGTCTGGCTAAACGTGGGCATTCCTATGCTTTGCAGGCAGGTGCCTTAACAGCTAAGCCATCTCTCCAGCCCTAACAGCTTAGTTAAAACATCATTTAAACGTGGTACTCAGTTCCAGGCATCACAGTAGTGTGGACTGGAGAATTGCTGGAGATGCAGACGTGAGAGGTCTGAGAAAGTGTAGCAATGTACAAAATAGTCCAGGATGCGATCCGAAAGTGGGTGGGGAAATAATAGGGAAGGAGGTTTAAGATGGATATGGGGGAGAGGAGAGGGTTGGTGGAGGGTCAGCCAACACTAAGGATAAATGAATAAAGCCATAAGGAAGCCTACTACTTTATAAGTTAGTTTAAAAGTTTAAAAACAAATTCAAGGGCTGGAGAGATGGGTCAATGGTTAAGGCGCTTCCCTGCAAAGCCAGAGTTCAGTTCACTATTACACACATAGCGCCAGATGCACAAGGTGGTACATGCATGTGGAGGCCCTGGCATACCCATTCTCTCTCTGCTTGCAAATAAGTAATTTTAAAACAATTTCTAGAGGCTGGGGGAATAGTTCAGTTGGCAAAGTACATGGAGAGCCGAGTTCAGCTTCTGCGCACCCATGTAAAAGCTGGGCATGAGGGCCCAGGAGAAGCTGCAGTGGAAGTGTACCATGAACACCGCGCTCACTGCTGTCCTGACAGGCAGCTCCAGGGCATGGGGGCAGACACAGTGATCAAGCAAAACCTATCAAAGCAGAACCCAGAGGCTACAGAGAACTCAACACTAAATCAGACTGTCAACAGGATGGTAGTGGGGCAGAAAGACTGTAAGAGGCACGGTCACCTACTATCCCATTGGGACTGACTGAGGCCTTCATGACCCCACAGTGAATCCCACAACCCCACTGAGGAGGGCATCAGGATAATGGTAACAAAGGAAAGGGAATAAAAGAATACACTAAGGCTGGAGAGATGGCTTAGTGGTTAAGGTGATTGCCTGTGAAGCTTAAGGACCTGTCTTTCTCCAGATCTCATGTAAGCCAGAAGTACAAAGCTGATGCAAGGATGCATGCATGCATCTGGAGTTCAATAGCAGGGCCTGGCAAGCCAATCCTCTCTCTCCACATACATACATGTGTACCTCCATATATACAGAATATACACATACTTGTACACATCATATACATGCAAAAACAAAAGAGTTTGAAGGGAAGTACTCTATATGAGTGAATAAAGCTGCTTCCTGAAGCCATAGATCATTAAATGAACAGCACAGTGTCACTTCCATGTCCTTTGGTGCTCTGTTCACAATAGCAAAGAAATAGAAGCAGCCTAGATGTCAATCAATCAACAGAGGACTGGAAAATGAAAACATGGCCTATATAGACAATGGAATTTTATTCCGCTGTAAATAAAGATGAAATCATGAAATTTGCAGGAAAATGGATGGAACTGGAAGAGATACTGAGGTAAGGCAGGTTCAGAAAGACAGAGCAAATGTTCTCTCTTATGAGGGTCTTAGCTTCCAGTACATCTCTGGGAGATGTGAAGGTGGGTATAGGCTATAAAACTAGACAGGAGAACATGACAAACAGCAAGAGGAACTGAGGAAGGATACGGGGGCAAAAGGACTTTTGAATCGTGGAAGTGATGCTTCGTCTAGAAAAGGTCTGAGGGGAGGGGAACCAAAATAATTTGTTTGAACAATTTTGTAAAGAAACAATTCTTTATAAACTAATAATTTTTTAATAAAAAAAATCACAGTGCAAAGGTTTGGTCTACCTGTGTGAGTCAAGAGTTAGAACCACACACATTATATTTCCTTATAAGATACGTGGCATTTACCAGTGAGACAGTAAACTCGCCCATCTCCAACCACAGTTGTGCTTAAAATCAACAAGGGGCATTAGATGCCAGGTGTGGCTAGAACAGCTACAGTTGGGGTCTTCAGGTAAGGCTGAGCTGCACTTCTTGAAGGATGATACAGGGTTTGCCCTCCCTGGGGAAGAAGCTTCCTACAGAGCCTTAACAATGTGGGTCTGAATTTTGAAATTGTTCTTAATTAGTGGTGGCCACAAAGATTTTACATTTATTTACTTGAGAGAAAGAATGGGCAGGCCAGGGCCTCTAGCCACTGGAAATGAACTCCAGATGCCATGTGTCCCCTTGTGCATCTGGCTTACATGGGTCCAGGGGAGTCAAACTGGGATCCTTCGGCTTTGCGGGCAAACACCTTAACTGCTAAGCCATCTCTCCAGACACAAGGATTTTAAAGATGGAAAAGGAGTGCTTCATTATTTTCTGATCAGTATTGGTGACCTACTGAATAGAAAGCAAAGAGGCAATAAACAAAACAAAACACCAAGTTGAGGACTTGAACAGCTCTCTCACATGGCTGAGGTGGTTTTTTTTTTTTTTTTTTTTTTTTTTTGTTTTAAAGCACATCTGATTTATATCCCTCTTCCTGGGCTCTCTAAGCTTTCGGTCCCCAGCTGGGTTCTCCTGGCACCATGTGCTTCACTTTGAACATCATTGCCTCCCAAACCTATCTTTATCCCTGAATAGTAATGGGGTCAATTTTAGCACACCTAAGTTTCTAGAACTTAAGGCTAAGTCTACCATCTACACATATCTTAATGTCACCAGAGGACTGACCACCACTGAAGAAGTGCAAGTTTATATCGAAAATTTCTAGGTAGGGCTGGAGAGATGGCTTAGAGGTTAAGGCACTTGCCTGCAAAGCCAAAGGATCCTGGTTCAATTCCCCAGGACCCACATAAGCCAGATGCACAAGGGAGCGCATGCATCTGGAGTTCGTTTGCAGTGGCTGGAGGCCCTGGCTCTAATAAATAAATAAAATATGTTAAAAAAATTTCTAGGTACTGCTCACCTTGCTCTCTCAGCTTCTTCACTCACTGTCCCCAAAGCTCAAACACCAGGCTGACTATGGTATGGTAGAGGGTTTCATTCATATTCATGCACAACACATAACAGAAACGTCAGAGCAGCACCGTGGGGGCTCCAATTTGAAAGCCCTTATTATGAACTTGAGAGGAGAAAGATCTGTAGGGATCCATGGAAACACCAAGGACTAGGAGCTGGAAAATGGATGTTAACCCCAGCCCCACCTCCCCACCATGAAGCCGCCTGCACCTGGCTCTTCCACTTTGGCTATTCTCAGAATCACTGGGGTTTAGATATTCTTAGGCTAAGTGAAACGTGACAGATTGGCTGCCATGGCAACAGTTATAAATTCTGTTTGGGCAATGTGCTTTCTCTTCAGACAGCATTCTAGGATTTTCCTTCAACCCACAGACAGAATTTCCTAAAACTTAGCAGAAGAATATAACAAACTCACTGCTGCTCACAGCAGTGTAAGACACTTTTTTTTTAAAAAAAAATGTGTTTTTGTTTGAGAGAGAGAATGGACACACCAGGGCCTCCAGCCACTGCAAATGAACTCCAGATGCGTGTGCCACTTTATGCATCTGGCCTTTGTGGGTACTGGGGAATCGAGCCTGCATCCAGGGTCCTTAGGCTTCACAGGCAAGCGCTTAACCACTAAGCCATCTCTCCAGCCCAAGACACAGTATCTTACACCACACAGTATATGTCAAGGCGGATTTAAGACAGAATTGGACATGTGACATGTCCTGTTCTTTGTGTCCTTTACGGCTTTCTGGAAGATTCAGAAAGGCCCTAAAAGACTTAGGGCTTAATGTAGACGGCTGCATAGCCTATCCACGTTAATGGAAGTGGGTATTCACGGAAGAAATTGAGGCCATGATGAGTCTAGGACACTGGAATCCAGTCTCTCTCAAGGCTCACAATACTGCTCATAGGCGAGTCTTACACCAATCCTACTATTTCACTAATTTACCTTCTCCTGGTTTCACTGCCAAGTGCATCCACTTTCTAAGAGTGTGAGTGGGGGGGTGAGAAAATTGCTGAGTTCAGGTACCCTTATGGCCATTTGCAGAAATACACATAGCAAGGGAGAGCGTGTCCAAAGACTGTCTGCTCGGAGTAGCATCACTGACCTGAATAGACTCATGCTCCTTGAGTATTCAGCAAGCTCCAGCTGTACAGTCAGGATGGTGGGTGCTGAAGACAGGTGTCAAACACAGATGCTACCTTCTAATTTTTTTATTTTATATTTGAGAGTGACAGAGAGAATGCGCCTCCAGCCACTGCAAATGAAATCCAGATGCATGCGCCACTTGTGCATCTGGCTTACATGGGCACTGGGGAATCGAGCCTCGAACCAGGGTCCTTAGGCTCCACAGGCAAGTGCTTAATTGCTAAGCCATCTCTCCAGCACACCCCCCCCCCACAGATGCCATCTTCATAGACCAGATCACGGTGCATAGAAGTTGAAAATGAATATGTAAATGACTGTACTGACTATCCCAAAGGTAAACCCTTCTGTTACCTGTAAAAATTATATTACATTGGTGTGTGTGTGTGAGAGAGAACAAGTTTTGAGTATCAGTGCTCACTGTCCACCTCCTTTGAAGCCGAGTCTCACATTGCTCACCACTCCATTCACCAGGCTAATTGGCTCCCCATTCTCCTGTCTGTACCTTCCTTCCTACCCATAGGTGTGGCTGGGATTCTACATGCCTGCCACTGTGTCTACCTTTTTAAAAGAATATTTTTTATTTATTGAGAGAGAGAGAGGGAGGAGATGGACATGCCGGAGCCTCTAGCCACTGAAAACAAACTCCAGACATGTGCACCACCATATACATCTGGCTCCCGTGGGTTCTGGGGAGTTGAACCTAGGTCCTTAGGCTTTGCAGGCAAGTGTCTTGTAGCATACAGATGAACTAAGATGAACTTCCAGACCAGGCAGTTATGTAGGAAAGGATATTTGTTTAAGCTTACAGATCCATGGCAGAAGAAGCTGGCCTGCTTTCACAGGACCAAACACAGAGATAAAAGCCAAAAGCCACACAGAATAGCACAACTCAGGAACTCCAGCTAGGCACACTTTGCATATCTTAGATTGAAATCTCAAACCCACCACCACACCTCAAGATCCACCCAGTGACACTGCCTCCAGCCAGGTGGCTGCAGATGCAAACAACAAACCAATAAAACACTGGATATATTGGGGGCCATCTATGCAAACTACTGCATGCCTTAACTGCTAAGCCATCTTTCCAGCTCCCAGAGTTGGCTTTCATTATTACCCCTGCTGGATCAGTAGAAATAAAGAGGTTTTACAAGCCCTGGGAAGTCAGAGGTGGTAGAGGAGGGATCTGAGATTGACTGTGTGAAGGTGACATCAAACTGGCCTTGAAGAGGGGACCAGTGAGGAAGATCTGCTAGAAAGAAACCTCAGAAGCAATGCTTGGAGGTGTGGTCAGGGCACAGTGAGGACAGGCCAGTGAAGCTGTAATTTATATACTGTAACAGAGAAATGATGCTAAAGCAACAGAGAGGATGGTCCTCTTTGGGGCAGTTTCGAGTTGCCTTTGAAGGGTTTTGGACAGAGACATGACGTCATGCAAGTGTCCTGGCACGTGCTCCCCAGGCAGGGGAACATCACCGAGAGATTCCTTTCCCTTCCAGAAGATTAAATTTACAGATGGCTTGGGCCCCTGGGAAGGCTGTGGAAGGTTATTCCACTTTGGTTTTGTCTTCCCAGGTCCTTTCCTGTGTTGTGAGGCTTTCAAAGCATCCAGATGGTCTGCTTCCCTCAGCGGACTTTGAAAACTAACTGGCTTATTCTTCAGATCCATCCAGGGATTGTCTTTCTTATCGTACTCACGAAGAAGAAGATGTCCTAAGTTTGTACACTGACTACTTGGCAAGTGTCAGAACAAGAGGCTTTCTGCCCAAGTCCACAAGGCCCCAGGCTCCCTTTCCATGCTGCAAATTGGCATTTGGGGAGGCTTCTCTGCACATTCCAAACTCCGAGACATGACATCTAAGTCAGCACTTTCTGCCAGATTCAGCCACAGGGAAGAGGTTACACACTGACGCTCATTACAATTCAGACAACAGTGCGCCTGGCTCCGGCTTTGTCCCACATCCTGGGATAACTTAAACATTCTGGGTTCCCACCGAAGGCCATGCATGAAGAGGATGGGGGAGGGTGGAAGAGGATGTTGGGGAGACAAGGAAATGAGGCAGAGGGCGGCTTCAGGCCAGGGTAGCTCCTGCCACAGAGTGCAGTGGTCTTCCAGGGCCCAGGCCTCACACACCTTTTTGATCCTCTCGGCCACAGTAGAAGATGTCAGTGACCTCATTTTGTGGCAAAGAGAATCGGCTCCACAGATTTTGGTCAACTGCCCAAGCACACACTTCTAACAAGGCACAGCGTGTGTTCTAACCCACGAGTGTGGTTCCAAAGTATCTCCCGACACAAACCAAAGCTGGGGGGCCAGAGAGAGGGCTCAGTCAGTGAAGTACATGGTGTGCAAGCACGAGGACCTGAGCTCAGATTCGCAGCCCCCAGGTCAAGTCCAGCACGGTGGTTCACATCTATCATGCTGGCAAGACAGAGAAGGGCTGCCTTCGGGCTTGTCAGATAGCGAGTCTGGTCACTGAGTTCTGACTGTTCTAAAAATGAACAAAGACTTTCACTTAAGAAAATCAGGTGGTGGGCTGGAGAGATGGCTCAGCGGTTAAGGCACTTGCCTGCGAAGCCTAAGAACTCCCATTCGAATCTCGAGGTCCCCCGTTTATAGCCAGACGCAAAAGTGACGCAATGCTGCACTTGCCCACAAGGGGGCACATGCGCCTGGAGTTTGTTCACAGTGGCTGAGAGGCTGCTGGTGTGCACATTCTGTCTCTCTCAAATTAAAAAAAAAAAAAGAAAATCAGGTGGAGAGGATCTGCACAAGACACTATGTTGACCTTTGATTTCTACATGTGTGCTCACCTGCACACACGTGTTCACACATTCTTGCACACCATTCTTACTACATGCACAAGCACAGAAGGAGGAGGATGAATCTGGAACTAAGAGGCGGCTTTGGGCTAGCATAGGTGGTAGCTTTTAACCCTGTTACTGAGCAGGAGCCCACCCAAGTCTTGAGGGAGACCCAGAAGCCTGTCAGAGCTGAGGCAACTTTAGAACCTGTGCTTCATGGTCAGGTCATGCTGCATGCTTTATTCCCAAACACAGTCCCTCTGTGAGAAAGCAAAGAACCATCTGGAAGAGAAAGCCACTTTGTAAGAAGCAGAAGCTGAGCAGGTATTAGGAATAGCATATTGGGCTGGTGAGATGGCTTAGTGATTAAGGCACTTGCCTGCCAAGCCAAAGGACCCAGGTTTGATTCCCCAGCACCCACATAAGCCAGATGTACAAGGTGGCACATGCATCTGGAGTTCATTTGCAGCGGCTGCGCCTATTCTATCTGCCCCTCTCTTTCTCAAAATTTAGAAGTTTTTAAAAGGAGTAGTTAGTGAAGAGAGGAAATGCTCTGGAGGTAGTTAAGCTATAGATGCTGTAACTGTGTGAGTGTGCCGAGGGCATTCTCTTGTTCATTTAAGCATGGTTAGGATGGTACATTTTCAGTCTGCTTATTTTGTCACAATAAACAAAATCATTAGTTTTGCAAGATGAAGAGTTCTAAAAGTTGAATGTATACCCTTAAAATGCTTTAGATGGTGTATTTTGTGTCACGTGTATTTTACCCCAATAAAACTAAGTAACAAAAAAGAGAGAAGGCCAGGCTTTCCCACTGACAGGAGCCAGGCAGGGAGCTTCTAGGTCAAGTTCATTCAGAAGGCTCTGGGACTGACCCTCTGGGCAGACGTGCTTAGGCAGCTTTGGTGACAGAAATACAAACCAGAGGATGTATAAAGTTTACCAGTCAAAAGGTCACCTTCTCCCAGACTGCAGTGGAATTTGATGCTCATTAACTTTGAGTGTGGATGTCCCTTCCACATTAGGTTACCTCCATAATTCATTTTGAATTGAATGCCCAGCTTGCTCGCAAGTGGGACTGTGGAAGGAGATGAGGAAAGGTGATCTGAAATGGTGGTTTTATGTTTTATTGACTAAAACCACTATGTCCTGAGCAAAGATTGTAATGTGTAGTGTGTCCATGATCTCTTTTAAAATATATTTTAATTTATTTATTTGAGAGAGGGGAAGAGGCAGATAGAGAGAATGGGTGTGCCAGGTCCACCAGCCACTGCAAATGAACTCCAGATGCATACACCCCCTTATGCATCTGGTTTGCGTGGATCCTGGGGAATTGAACCAGGGTCCTTAAGCTTCACAGGCAAACACCTTAACTGCTAAGCCATTTCTCCAGCCCGATAAGTAAAAATAAAATCTAAAAAAAAAAAAAAAAAAAAAACTTATTTATTAGAGACAGAGAAAATGGCATGTCAGGGCCTCTGGCCACTGCAAATGAACTCCAGACACATGTGCCACTGTGTGCTTCTGGCTTACTTGGGACCTAGAGGATCGAACCTGGGTCCTTAGGTTTCACATCATGATCTTTTAGAGAGAAGTTGGGGGGTGATTTCTTTCTAAAGTCACTAGACTCTGTCCTCCTGAGCCTCTGCTGTGCAAATGGAATCTGCGTTTTAAGACCTTGAGTATTCCCATAGGGAGTCAGCCATCATGGTGCTCACAAGCGTGAGGACAGATTCTTTCCAGACAGACGGTGTGATTTCAAGTTCAAGCTTCATGTCAGCACAGGGCCCTAAACAGTGCTGTCAGTTCTCAGAACTTCCTTTGTATAATCCATAAAATAGAACTATAAAAGCTACCATATGGGCTGAACGTAGGAACTCAATGAGAGAATGTGTTCTGAATTCTTAGCACAGTGCCTAGACATGGCGGATGCTCAATAAATAGCATCTCTAACACCAGAATATTATGAAGAGAGGATCAAGAGGGTCCCAAGTCTAGGGTGCTTTCTGCCTGAGGCCATTAACTACCTTCTCTTGGCACTCCAGCTGGCTCAGAACTGAGTGCATTTGGGGTATTCCAAAGCCTCGATGTGACAATCTTGCTCGTCAACTTGACAGGATATGGAATCACCTTGGAAACATCTCTCTCAACATGCGTGTGAGGGAGTTTCTAGATTAGGTTAAATGTGGGAAGACCCACCCTAAGTATGGGTGGCATCATTCAGTGGGCCAGGATCCCAGGCTGAGTCACAAGGAGAAAGGAAGGTAGGCACCAGCATTCATCGCTGCTCCATGCTCCTGCCTCCATGATAGACCATATCCCCTCTAACCATAAGCCAAAATAAACCCTTCCCTTAAGTGGTTTTGTTAGGCACTCAGCGCAGCAGGGAGATGGCTAACTAACCACTCAGCTTGCTTAGCAACTGCTCTTTTTCTCTTGACAGGACATGTTGTTGAGGACCCCTTCTTGCCCTATTGGAAAGAATTTGTGGCTTGTGGTCAGGAAGGAAGCCTGAACTCCACTCATGACCAGGACCCCATCCCTGGTCAAGCTGCCTCTCTTAGCCCCCTGTCCTGAACTTAGCTGTTCTTACAAAGAAAAAAGAAAGGCAACTGCAGTCTTTGAAGGCAAAAGCAATGCAACCCAGAGGCTGATATACCTCCAAAGACCGTAACTCCTGAAATAGCACTCATTTCTAGTTACTCAAGAGAAGCAGGTATTAAAATAATATCTATGTAGAAAAACAAGCACTGTAAGCCGGGCGTGGTGGCGCATGCCTTTAATCCCAGCACTCGGGAGGCAGAGGTAGGAGGATCACCGTGAGTTTGAGGCCACCCTGAGACTGCATAGTGAATTCCAGGTCAGCCTGGACCAGAGTGAGACCCTACCTTGCAAAACCAAAAAAAAAAAAAAAAAAAAAAAAAAAACAACACAAGCACCGTGAGTCAAAGCTCAGCTTCCTTAGTTCTAAGACCTTCCTTACTCATTCCTTCTGAAGTCCTGGACCCATCCCCAGAGCTAGCCAGGATCACAGTGAAGATGTTGATGGTTTTCTGTACTGAAGCCTTTACCCACATACACATGGCCTTTATATATTCACAGTTATGTGGGCTTTTTTTGCATAGATGTTATCATCTTGCATGAACAGTTCTAAAAGTTGGTTGGTTTTGTTCATTTGATAACAGATGTTGGAGACCTTCCTCTCACCTTTTTTTGCGGGGGGAGGGTTTCGAGGTAGGGTCTCACTCTAGTCCAGGCTGACCTGGAACTCACTATGTAGTATCAGGGTGGCCTCAAACTCATGGAGATCCTCCTACCTCTGCCTCTTGAGTGCTGGGATTAAAGGCGTGCGCCACCACACCTGACTCTTTTTTATGTTGTTTATTTTCTTGAGAGTGACAAGGAGAGAGAATGGGCACACCAGGGTCTCCAGCCATTGCAAATGAACTCCAGACACAAGCACCACCTTGTGCATCTGTCTTACATGGGTACTGGGGATCAAGCCTCAAACCGGGGTCCCTAGGCTTCACAGGCAAGCACTTAACCACTAAGCCATGGCTCCAGCCCTCCTCTCATCTCTTTAATTGTACATAGCATTATACAGAATGGATTGGTCTGCATGATTGACCTGTTCCCATCTTAATGGGCATTAAAATTGTTCCTACTTTTCCACTGTGCAATACCCACCTTTGCTTATTCCCACTACTGTGTATCTAAAATTGAATGTATTATACTGTGGAAGAAAATAAAGTCAGTATGTAAAAGAATCTATATTCCCTATTCGTGGATACATTATTTACAACAGCCAAGATGTGAAGCCAGCCTAAGCATCTAGCATGGCATGCATACACCCACGTGAATTCTGTTCAGCCTTACAAAACAAAGAAATCTTGTTACTACAGCAATGTTAATAAACCTGGGATGCACACAAAAACCACATGAAATTACTTATATGCAAAATCCTAAAAAGTTGACCTCATAAAAGCAGAGACTAGAATGGTGTTTCCTAGGGTCTGAGGGCAGGAAGGGTGTGAAAGAGCGAGATGTTGGGCTAAGGCTACAAATTTTCAGCTATACAAGAAGTTCAAATGACCTATTTGCCACTGTCATTACCAAAAATAAATATGTGAGGTATTGCATTTTAATGAATTAGCTATTCCACAATTTGTACATATTTCAAAACATGTGTATCATAAGTATATTTATTTGGTAATTTAATGCACTTTTTTTTTTTTTTTTGGCAGTGTGGTAACCAAACCCAGGGCCTTGAACATGGTGGTCAGGTGCTCAGCCAGTGAGCTATATTCCTGGCCCATTACAAAATTAAGAATAGGGTTGGAGAGATGGCTTAGTGGTTTAGGCACCTGCTTGCTAAGCCTAAGAATGCCCATTCAATTCTCCAGGTCCCACATTTAGCCAGACGCAATGCCGCACTTGCCCACAAGGAGGCGCATGCATCTGGAGTTCATTCGCAGCTGCTGGTGCACCCCCCTCTTCCCCAAAAAAAGCGAAAACAAAATTAAAAATAACTATAGTGTGTTAATTAAAAAATTACACCAATAAAAATCAAATTTGTCACTGAATGGTAAGATTTTTTTTGTATAGTTCAGTAATTTTCAAGTTTTATAGTTTGCTATTCCATTAACATATCTGAATGAAATGACAAACTGTTGAATTGGTTTATAGGAATAGTTTAGGACATCTGTATAGTGGAACAATAAGACATTGAACTTTTCCTTACAGACATCCATTTTTCATCTATCACAGGGTAAGGTTCTATAATGCCATTCATAGAAATTTTGTCCTATGTTATTAAAACTTTATAAGAACTATGCCTGATAGCAATACCAGCCAGGAAAGACAATCCTTGAATTGGCAAAGACATATCACTGACCCTCAAGACCTGTCTTTCATCTGTTGTTTATAGGTTTTCCAATAATATATATATATATTTTTGAGTGAGCAAGCAAGAGAGAAAGAGAAAATGGGCACACCAGGGCTTTTCAGCTACTGTGAATGAACTCCAGACACGTGCATGCTTGTGTTAGTTGAGTCTGGCTATAGATGAGATCTGGAGGATTCAAACAAGAGTTCTAAGGCTTTGCAGGCAAGCGCCCCAACCACTAAGCCATCTCTCCAATAATATTTTTAACAAATAAAACATTAACTGATTTTGGGATATAAAAATTGACAGTGCATAAAAACAACCATCATCAACATTTAGTGAGTTTAAGGTTTCCTGGATACATCTCTGCCTTTCCCAACAATTATCCCTGTCTTGACTTTAACAAAGTAAGGAGCATTCAGGAGCCAGCAAGTGGCAAAGTCACATCTGAAACAAGATCTTACAGATTCTACCCCAGCTGTGTCTATCTGAGGGAAGGAAGGCAGCGGATTGGGGCTGATGCATGCATGCATGCACACAGAAAAGCTGTTAGGACCTTTCAGCCACAGGGCCACCTGTCTTGATTCAGTAGCAGAGAACCCTGTATCTGGGCTTGATAGACTCTTATGAATAAAGAGACTCGGTGGTGTCAGTCCCGAGAAGCCAACACGAGTGTGCTCACAGCTCTTAGATTTTCATTGCATTCTCCAGCAGGGAGGGCAGCGAGAGCCCTTGACGTTTTCAGCCAGCACGGACGATGCCAGCCATGGGAGGAAAAGCAGAGCCTGGCCCTCACCCCCACCCTTTCCATGAGAGATTTAATTCTGTTCCAACCTGAGGCTGTGAAAGGCATAGATCACAAGTAGGTCAGGCTGACCGCACCCCTGGGATGGGGAGCAAGAGCTGAGCTGTCCTGCTGTGTGACCTTCCTTGCATGGCCCAGGATTGTTCTCTACAGCCTCATGCTACGTCCTGACATCAGACAGGAATGCGTGAGTGCTCCCTGAACTGAGGTCGGGGGATGAACACTGACCCATCTCTCCAGTGACCCCCCACCTTGCTGAGTTTTCTGTAATCCAGTATATTCCCCTTGAAACACCTTCTTTTCTCTCCACAAATATGCCCCACGCTTTCGTAGGATTTGTTCTGAGGATGTATGAAATTAACCCAGCCAGAAGGAGCTGCGAGAGGTCAGAAGGCTCACTTCAGAAATCCCGAACCCAAGAATTCCCTGCCAAGGCTAGCTCGTGACTTCATCACAACGCGCGGTCAAAACTAAACAAGGGCTTGACAGTGTATGAGGTTCAAAAGACGTCAGCCGCTTCCTCGGCTTCTCATTTTCAAACCATTCAACACATTTCTATTTCCACTTGTACCTCTTTCTTCCATTTTTAAGTGCTTGCTGTGTGCTAGATCTGGATACAAAACTGGGTGTGGGGGGTGGTTCAGGGTTTGCGAGTGTCAGATCACCCCATGGGCTCTGCAAGGCTCAATAACAAAGGTGACTACAGAACAGAGAGACTTGGAGAACACACAGGAAGTTATCAGTTGGATGAAGTTGTTTAAAAATGTTAAGTTTTCTCCTGAATATATGTGGTGAGCAGTAGAGATTTTTCAGCAGAAGTGCAAACACCAAGATACTAGAGAGAACCTAACATGACTGGGAAAAGCAGAGCTATCAGTGAAGGCCAAGTTCACTTAAACCATACAAGCTTTCTATGCTGTTTATAGCAGGTGCTTTGTCCAGTGCTGTGTGTGCATTACCTGATTTAGTCTTCAGAGTAGCCCTATGAGGAGATGGAGCTAAGGCAGGCTCTCTGACCTAAGGCCCCGTTTTCAGATGACGAGTGGACTCTCCCCGACTCACAGGGATCTGGTTATCAGATCATCTGAGCTGGGACTCGGTCCTCGCTTTGCCTGGCTCTGGAATGTTCCATGCTTCTTCCTTGGTGATGGGGAAGCTGGGGCTGGGCCAGGTGCTCTGAGCAGTGGTGTTTAGTGGGAAGAACTGTTGCTCCAGCCCTCTCCCCTGACCTTCTGCCCAGTCCCACCCTGGCTTGCCTCTTTCTGGCCACAGCCTGTCTGGGGCACATTCTTTTGCTTCTGTTGGGCCATGGCAATAGGAAGGTAGCTCTTCTGACAGGGTGGAGCAAAGGACCCACTGCCAAGTTAAACAGGTCATTGGAATCCCAGGCTGTCCATCCCCTGTTGTCACTTCTGAGGTTTAATTTTCCTCAGCAGCTGCTGGGTATGGCCCAGTTAGGTCCTTCAGAATCTCTTGGGGGCCTGCTCTGTGCTGATGTGGCTCTCCCACCCACCTCCAGGCTGGCCTTAAACTCTTTGTGGTTGAGGATGACCTGACTTTGAACTTCTATTTATTAAATTAATTAATCATTTATGAGAGAAAGAGGCAGAGAATGGCTATGTCAGGGCCTCTAGCCACTGCAAACGAACTCCACACACATGAGCCACTTTGTGCATCTGGCTTTACGTGGATACTGGGGAATGGTTCCTGGGTCCTTCAGGTTTGAAGGCAAGTGCCTTAACTGCTGAGCTATCCTTCATTTCATCCCATGACCTTGAACTTCGGATCGTCTTCCCAAGTGCTGGGACTTCAGTGCACCACTACGCCTGGTATATGAGGGGCTGGTGATCAAACCAGCCGGGCTTTGGACAATGCCAGGGCAAACACTATTGACTGAGTTATGTCCCCGTGCCTCCAAAGGGCATGAACCGATAGTGGAACAAAGCTGCATTTTCCCTCTGTTTACAGAAGAGCCAAAGAGAACTGTGGGGATCCTGGGCCGAGGCCAGAACTCTTGAATCACCCAAGTGATGAGGGTGTTTCACTTCTCAGACTCTGCAGTTGAAAGTTCTCAAAAGCTTACCTTTCTAATATTGTTGGAAGAGGCTTTAGAGAAAGTTAGGCTGGAAAGAGCAATCTTTGGTCTGGACTTTGAAATTGGCAGCAATCCACTGAAGTGGGGTGACAGTGACCTTTGACCATAATCACTGAGACCTTGAGCTGTGACCTATGCACAAGGCAGGAGTCACAAATTAGTGTCCCAGGGGGTTATGAAAAGGGAAGGGGCATGGGCTTGGAGGTTTGTGGGAGGTTCTGATACACAATATGTATCTCACAGGGCATAGTGGCAATATTTTTAATCCCAGCTCTCGAGAGGCTGAGGTAGCAGGATCACTGTGAGTTCAAGGCCAGCCTGAGACTACAGAGTGAATGCCAGGTCACCTTGGACTAGAGCAAGACCCTACCTGAAAAAACAAGTGCGCGCTCTCTCTCTCTACATATATATATATATATGTATGTATGTATATATATATATATGTATATGTATCTATCTATCTATCGGTACATGTATATATATATTTGGCTTTCCTTCTTTGGCTATAGACTATCTTCCCTGCAAATCCATCCAGTGTACTTCCATTTTTCAGATTATATGATTATGAGTTCAGATTATATTTTATTTTTGAGGAGCTAGATAGCAAATACATATCTTGGGCTTGTGGCCTATATGGTCTCTATGGCAACTACCCAACTCTGCCACTGTAGCAGAAAACCTGCCAGTGACAATATACAAACATACAGTATAGCTGTGCTCTAATAAAATGTTATTGATTAAAAAATGCTGGGGGCTGGAGAAATGGCTTAGCAGTTAAGGTGTTTGCCTGTGAAACTTAAGGACCCCAATTCAATTCCCCAGGACCCACGTATGCTAGATGCACAAGGAGGCACATTTGTCTGCAGTTCGTATGCAGTGGCTGGAGGCCCTGGCGTGCCCGTTCTTTTCTCTTAAATAAATAAATGAATAAATAAAATATTCAAAAAACAAATGCTGGGCCAGAATTAGTCACGGACCATAGTTTGATAATCACTACTCTGAATTCCCTCGCCTCTCATTGTCCCTTCTCTCATCTCCGAATCCCAGGCAGAGGGATAAGGCATCAAAAGACAAGCTCTTTGCCTTAGTTGCTTTTGGACTGCGCTTCACTTGGTTTTTGTCTTTCTTACAGTTGAGAAAGAACCCTTGGCCTTGTCTTTAGAGGTATTTAAATTGAAAGCAGCTGTGCAGACAAGAACCCCGAGTGATCCTTTGGTATGTCCACCACCATGAACTCGTCATTCTTAACTCCCTTTTGTTTATCGAGACACAAGGCTTACTTGGTGTGCTGTAGTCGCTCAGAAAAACATTCCGTGCCTTACACTGCTAGGCACGTAATGGCAAGTGTTTCCTGCTGGGAAAATAAGAGTGAGAAGAGAGGAAAGAAAAAGAAGTGAGGGATGAGAGAAGGTTATATGGGAGCTGGAATGGATGAGTGATTCTGGATGGTGACACGGATACACTTTCTTAGCCTGTCCAGATTTTGACTGTGAGACCTCCATATAGTAGACGAGATAGAACTAAGTTCCATACAGGTGCAAATGTTTGACCTGCCATTCCAGGCAGGTGACAACATGGCCATGTTAAGATCACTTGGCCTCAGTGATGCATCAGTACCAATCTCTCCATCCTTCTCCCTCAGCCTGGGTCAGAAGGCTAAAGGAGTCACAACTAGTAGACCATTAACTTGCAGTTCACAGTAGGGAGGCAAGACAGAACTACTGGGTACTCCACCTTCCAATGAAACGTTCAATGAAAGAAAGAAGTATACAGATTGAGAGCTACAAAATAGTCACAATAAAATGTCAAGGGGGGCTGGAGAGATGGCTTAGCGGTCAAGGCACCTGCCTGTGAAGCCTAAAACGCTTGTTCAAATCTCCAGGTCCCACATTTAGCCAGACGCAAAAGTGACACAAGCACACAATGTCGCACATATGAGTGCATCTGGAGTTTGTTCACAGAAACTGAAAAGGCCCTAGTGCACCCATTCTCTGTCTCTCAAATAAAAGAAAAAATTAAACTGTCAAGGAAACAATTAGAATAGGGCATATAATAACAGCATGATTCCCTTTTGTTTACATTTTTGTGTATGTTTATTACATGTGCCCATAAGGTCAATCCTAGGAAGAAATATATATTAAAAGGTCAATGGTGACTATCTCTAGACAATCACAGATAGTTTTAAAATTTCTGCTTGTGCAGGGCTCAATTTTTTAAAAATTGTCTACAATTAACGAATTGTTTCTGTAGCTTTAGACAGTATTATTTGAGGAGTTGGGGAAATGACTGAGTCGGTCAAGTGCTTGCCACACAAAGCTGGAGAGCTGAGGTCAGCTGTCCAGCACCTATGAAAGAATCGGGGTACAGCAGCACATGCCTGTAACCCCACTGCTGGAAAGGCAGAGACAGAGTTCCCTGGGGCTTGTTGGCCAGCCTGTCTAGCCAATGGTGAACTCCAGGTTCAGTGAGGACCTATCTTAAACAATAAGGTGGGGGGGGGAGAGATGGTTTAGTGGTTAAGGCACTTGCTGGTGAAGCCTAAGGAGCCAGGTTCGATACCCAGGACCCAAGAAAGCCAGATGCACATGGTGGCACGTGCATCTGGAGTTTGTTTGCAGTGGCTGGAGGTCCTGGCGTGCCCATTCTCTCTCTAATAAAGAAATGAAAAAGATCAGGCAGAGAGTGATTGATTAAACTGAATATCAACCTCCAGCTTCCACACGCAGCCACACATATGTATGTATAGGGGAACATGTATGTGCATATACACCATATATATTTACATGTGTTATTTTTCTTTTCTCTCTCTTGAGGCAGTATCTCCCTCTAGCCCAGGCTAACCCTGCAGTCCTTGTGACCCTCCTACCTCTGCTGCCAGGGCTGGGATCATATGCATGTGTCCACACACCTGGCTTCAGTACTTTTAAAAGATGAGGAATGGTTACCACAGTCTAAAAATAAGAGTAGTCCTTCATCTCATGGCAGCGTTCCCATGTGCCCTGAAGTAGGCATCCTGTCAGCCACATGCAAGCTTCCAGATAAAAATCTCCACAGGAGAAGTGGGAATGATTAAGCATGTAGTAAGAGAGAGGTTTCCCTAGCTTAGCCTATGGGAAGTGCTGGGCTGGAGCGAGGATGGGCTGAGTGCCAGGAAGCTGCGGCTTCGAGCCTGTTCTCCAGGACTGTTCAGCTTGGCTCTGCTTCAAAGAAAACACTGCAGTACCTGTTCCAGCCTGGCCGTTCACTCCCTCAGCCCAGCACACTAAAATGCCTCAGAACAAAATGAGCAAATGGCATGTCTTCACTGTTTCAAGATTTTCTTTACAGCAGTTTTTGAGAATGATTTCACTTGTAAAACATTCAAGAGAGGAGAGTTTCTTAAAGAAACGTGCATTCGCCAGGCATGGTTGTGCACACCTTAAATCTTGGCTGAGGTAGGAGGATCACTATGAGTTCAAGGTCAGCCTGAGCTAGAGTGAGATCCTATCTCAAAAAACCCCAAAGAAATAAAAGAAAAGAAACAAGCGTTGAAAAACATCAACCTCCTCTACAAATTATTGCTCTTTTTAACGAAAAAAAAATGCAATTTTCTTTTGGGGTCATGGTTAGAATTCAGAGGCCTGCTTTAGATTTTGTGGGCAGTGAGCTCATAATTTCGTGGTACACGCGGCCTCTTTGCTGAAGAGATGGAAACCCTTGGCATGACAAGGAGCCCTGTATCATGGCTTTGCTATTGGCGATATGATCTTTCTTGGTTCCGACTCACGTGACGTAGAGGCTTTGAGGACCACAGGATGACATATGCACTAAGGAGCTCAGTGAAGTCATCCATTCCTTCCACGCTCACTCTTGCTTTGGAATTTTCTGGTTCTGTCTTAATGGCCCCAACCTAAAACCCATTTCAGCATCCCTCTGTCCCGACTCGGATCTCCGATTCTTCAGGTCAGCAATGAGTTGTCTTTGGGCTGGTCGTAGTCGTTTTGCTGGAGGTGAAGGTGGCCTTGGGTTCTCCAGAATAGGAACCCCCTCACCCTGTATCCAGAGGATGCCTACCCAAAGTGCTGGCATCGCCTACCCAGAGGGCCGGTGTCCAGGGAACAGCTCTGTTCAGAAGTAACAGCTTAAGCCCACCATCTGACGGTTTGCTGCTATTTTAACACACGGCTTTGAAACCATGTCCTAAAACATGCCTTCAATTCCTCTTCGATAGGGTGTTCCTGCCATGATGTGTCGTCCAAGCAGCCACATAAAAACTCTGTCCTCCTGGTTTTATAGTCTTTGCCTCCCTCTTTGACCCTAGTCTTTATGCATACAGGGTGTGGGTGCGTGTATGTATACTGTATATGTATGTGAAGGTCAGAGCATACATTGGGTGTTGTTCTTCAGATACGATCCACCTATTTTTTGTTTTGTTTTTTTTCAAGGCAAGGTTTAACTCTAGCCAAGGCTAACCTGTAATTCACTGTGTAGTCTCAGGGTGGCCTCAGACTCACAGCATTCCTCTTACCTTTGCCTCCAAGTGCTGGGATTAAAGGCGTGCGCCATCATGCCTGACTACCATGCACCTTTTTTTTTGAAACTCACCCAGTAGGCTAGACTGACTAGCCATTGAACCCCAGGGATCAGTCTGTCTCCACCTCCCCAGCACTGGGATTACAACCACATGCTACCACAAATAGCTTTATATATATATTTGAGAGAGGAAAAGGCAGAGAGAGAATGGGTGCGTCAGTTTCTTTTCAGGCGCTGTGAATGAACTCCAGATGCATGTGCCCCCTTGTGCACATGTGCAACGTTGAGCACTTGCATCACTTTTGCGTCTGACTATATGTGGGACCTGGAGATTTGAACGTGCACCTTAACCGCTAAGCCATCTCTCCAGCCCCAGCTTTTTGTTTAACATGGGTTCTGGAGACTCAGCTGAATCTTCATGCTTACAAGACAAATACTTGATCTGAATAATCCTTCTCTCTAGCCCTCTGTCCTCTAAAGAGTCTACTGTAACATATAGAAAAGACTATATGGATAGAACGCCACTTGGCCATATTGAACCTAAGTTACACAGAACACATCTATTCATACGCAATAGAGATGATTCCCCAGTGAGGTTCCTCACCATTGTCTTCTTTTGGGGATTCTCATTTTAGCAAGAAGAGGGCAGTATTGAACTCATGGTCTCCTGCAATGATATCCCCAAGTTCCCAAAGCTCTTTATAAATGGCAGGTTTTATATGTGATTTTTATGTATTTATTTCATAAAGAGAGAATGGGTGTGCCAGGGTTGCCAGCTGCTACAAAAGAACCCCCAGACGCATGTGCCACCTTTTGCATCTGGCTTACGTGGTCCTAGGGACTTGAACCTGGATTCTTTGGCTTTGCAGGCAAGCACCTTAACCGCTAAGCCATCTCTCCAGCCTGCAGACTGTTTTGATTGTATCGGGTGTCAAAAATGACCAGGCAACAAGAATACCAAGATGAACGGCTAACAAGGCATCTTATCTGTCAAGGGCCTTGAGATTGATTCTCCCTAGTATGAATCACTATAGCCAAGGACTTGGTCTATCTAAGTTGAAAAGCCCAAGGAAGGCAACATGAACGTTTGTGGTCATCCTGGGGCTGTGGGGCCTCGGGTGTCTCAGGGGCGTCCAGGCAATGGCGGAGCAGGGTCTTGAGTGACCGTGAGTGCGACGGGAAGAAACACCCAGGAGACAGCTTCAGAGAACAGCTCTCACTTGTTCAACAAGGAACTGGGTTTTTATAAGCCTTTGAGAGAGAGCGTGGGAAGAGGGTCCCAAGGGGATTGGTGGGTTCAAAGGTTGTTTACTGATGCCTAGCTGGCATATAGGGACGTTCATTCCAGCACGTAGGGAGAGAGTCAGGTGACCTATGCAGTGGTGGGAAGAGGTAGAGGGTATGAGTAGGGGGATGGTGCTGTGTAAAGGTTGTTGGCTAATACTGTATAAGGAGTTTCCTAGGTAACTGGCCAAAGGTCAGGGCTGAGTGAAGCCTAAGTCTTATCAGGATGACCAGGTGCCCTGGGCTGGTGGGGAGGGAGCAGCCCTCCTCCTGCTGGACTTGGGGCCTGAGGTTTGTCTGGGGGGGGGGGGAGGCTCACTGCAACCCCCGAGAGGGGAGAGGGTCCTTACTTTTGCCAGTTCCTGGACTCTGAGATTCGCCAGAGTCCAGGCTGCTATGACTTCTCTGTAGCCTGGGGGCCCTAGTTGTGTCTGATATCTTAGGCCTGCTTTCACGCAGGGCCCTGCCTGTGTCCGACAAAAGTGGACCCACAGGAGACTTACAAGATTGCCAGGAAGCTGAGCACGGAGTCTCATGCCTGTCATTCCTGCACTCATGAGACTGGAGCAGGAAGATCACAAGTTCAAAGTCAGCCTGGGCTGCATAATGAGTTTGAAGCCAACCTGGGGTATAGGAGACCTGGTCTGAAAGCAAAACAGATGGACAGGTAAAGCACTCCAGATGAAAGGAAGGTGCCCTGAGATGGAAAAGAACAAGACGCACTGGAGACCAACCATGATCTAATTTGCTCATATAAAGCACAGCGGTGACCAGTAAGGCCAAAGATGTGAAGGTGTAGGTAGGTCTGATCCCGCAGGTGGAGGGTTAAGTGATTTCACTGTATTCTGGACTACTGGATGACAATGAACTTTCACTATGAGCCAAGGCATGGGGCTTGTAACTTTCCAGATAAACTTTCATTAAATCCTCCCATCCCACGATTAGCCCACAGCACATGTGAGGAAGCAGTGTGTCTGCTTAGGTCCCTGAGGAGGCTCTGAGATGAGCAGGCAGTCGGGTTTTCAGAGACACACGTGAGAACAGGAGGGTAGGAGAGGAAGCAGAACCAGGCAGAGGGCAAGGGTGACCTAGGGTGCCAACTGCATCAGGAGGAGGCAGCCTATGTAAAAAGACTGGGGGGCTGGAGAGATGGCTTAGTGGTTAAGGCACCTGCCTCCTAAGCCTAAGAACACCGGTTCCAATCTCCAGGTCCCACGTTTAGCCAGATGCAAAGTAACCCAAGGGTGCAATGCTGCACTTGACCACAAGGGGGCGCACGCATCTGGATTTCGTTCTCAGCAGATGAGACACTGCTCGCGCCCATCTCTGTCTTCCTCTCCCTCTCTCTTTCTCTCTGTCTGTCTCCCCCCCCCCAAAAAAAAAGACTGGGGATATACTCACTGGTAGAACACTTACCATGCATAAGGCTCTAGTTTCAATTCCTTCCCCTAAAAAGTCACCAGTATGTGGAGAATAGTTTACCAAGGGTTTAATCTGCATTGATCGTTTTTGAGTGGGGTTAAGTGTCTGTTTTTTTTTGTTGTTGTTGTTTTGTTTTCTGGGGGGCAGGGTCTCACTTTAACCCCAGGCTGACCTAGAACTCACTCTGTTGCCCAACGTGGCCTTAAACTCAGATACTCTGCAAATCTTAGCATCCTGATTGCTGGGATTAAAGGCATGGGAGCCATGTCTAGTTTTTCAGATGGTTAAGAGACAATTCTGTTTCCTTCCCTGTGAATTACCCCATGTCGGCTGGGGGCGGGGGTTGGTCCTCTGTTTAGAGTCATAGGAGTTCTTCCCTTTGTGCTGTGAGTGACAAATACTTAGAATATCACTCCAAATAAATCCTTCAAGGAAGCCACACACACAAGCGCCAAAGTGGGGATTGTCTACATTTGAGGTCAGGGCGGATCCGGAGTGGAAGGCAAGGAAGGTCGTGGTGAGGCTGTAGGTCTGTGCTACTAGGGGCAGCTTAAGACTCACCTACATCCACAAAGGTTCCTGAAGCTCACTTCTCCCTCCCCCTTTCTCTCTCTCCCTCCCGCTTCCATCCCCAGCTCCTGTGCTCCTCCGTGCAGAAGGCGCTGTTTGAGGAGGAGGACCACGTCAAGAAGCTGCAGCAGAAGGTGGCCACCCTGGAGAAGCGGAACAAACAGCTCCGAGAGCGGGTGAAGAAGGTCAAGAGGTCTTTGCGGCAGGCGCGGAAGA
Source organism: Orientallactaga sibirica (assembly GCA_036365145.1). NCBI lineage: Eukaryota > Metazoa > Chordata > Mammalia > Rodentia > Dipodidae > Orientallactaga > Orientallactaga sibirica. The sequence continues at coordinate 4,365,859 of JAEOAD010002853.1, forward strand.
ACAGCCGCCACCTGGAGCTGGTGACCCAAAAACTGCACGAGAAGCTGGCAGGTGCCAGCGCTGGGCAGCACGTCAACGCCCCGGGCCGGGAGCCTGCGCGTGCCCCCTACCGCCACGGGTAGCAGGTGCAGTCGGTCGCTGCAGACCTCCTATCTGGTCCCACAGGGAAAGAACCGCGGCACCTTGGCACCCCACCTATTTCAAACCTTGTAGGAGAAATCTATTATGCCTTCGGTAGTGTCTAACTGGACAGAATGGCAAGTGTTGCTTTCCCACCACGTCCTGGCCTGTCACCACACACAGTGCCTACAAGTCCAGAGGCAGCAGGACCCCCAGAGTGCTTTGCCACTTCGGGTTTGGCTTCAACATCTGGGGGAGACGGGAGAGTGCCCTGCCTAGAAAAGGAACGTTCTAGAACCTTGGTGAACAAGAAGTCCTGAGATTCTGCCCTTATCTCACAAAAGAGTCGCCGTGTGTCTCAGCTTCCAGAGGCAGGCCAAGTATACATTTCCAGAAGCGAGCTAAAGCTAGTCCTGGAACTTCCTGGTCCCTCTTTGTCCGTATTCTGGGAGCAGGGTGCATATAGGCAAATAGGCAAGGCATCCCTACTCCAGCCAGTATTCCCCTCCTAGCTGAGGCACGTCAAGACTTAATGTGTTTGTCACAGGTAAGGCGATTGAAGGGGGGCAGCTGGTAATTAAAGATGATGAATTATACCCGATTTGCAACACTGGCTCCCCAGGGCTGATGAGAAAACGAGCAGGTTGTTTTAATCTAGGGAGTAATTGCTTTTACGCACACCATGTTTCATCAACCTGCACTGCCAAATTGGAATTTAGTTCAGCCACTGCTAAATTCTAACTTCACACTGGCTCAGTCATTGCTTGCGATGCCTCTGAGATTTAAGGTCAGTGACCCCAGCACACTGTGAGTGTATGTTCTACAAAGACATCTCCCTGTTTGTTGGGATGAAGTGACCTTACTTCATTCCCATCTGGGCTCCCGAAGGGCTATTTGCAGGCATTCCAACCTGGGATTCTTTATGGAGCAACACCCCCTACCACACACTCTGTCTCTCTTCCTGGGTTCACACCTGGTCCCCACAAGGCTATGCTGTGATAGAAATATTTGCACATTAACGCACCTTCCTTTCACCAATTCCTTCCACAAAGCATGTCACTTTCTTTGGAACAGGAAGAATTCACTGGATTCATCCCCTGAACATTTTATCAAGCCCTAGCTGGGTTATTAAGAAGTCAGCCAGCCGGGCATGGTGGCACACGCCTTTAACCCCAGCGCTGGGGAGGCAGAGGTAGGAGGATCACCATGAACTGGAAGTTGCCTGAGATTACATAGTGAATTCCAGGTAACCCTGAGCTAGAGCAAGACCCTACCTTGAAAAACCAAAAAAAAAAAAAAAAAAGTCAGCCCAGTGGCCATCTCTACTGTTCCTCCAATAGAAACCCTTGGCCTTGTAGCAGGCTCTTCCATGCAGAATCCACCCCAAACACGCAGGGCTGCATTGGAAATGACCGTGATTGGACTGCGGAAATAGCTCAAAGAGTGAAGTGCTTGCCGTGCAAGCATAAGGACCTGAGTTCAATCTCCAGTTCCCGTGTAAAATGTGGAGCAGAGTCATGGGCGCCTGTAGTGCCAGCACTGAGGAAGGCGGAGACAAGAGGACCCCTGGAGCTCACTGGCCCACCAAGCTAGCCTGATTGGTAAGCTCTGAGCCAGTGAATGACCTTGTCTCAAAAGGAGGTGGATACTGTTCAGAGGATAAGAGCTGAGGTGGTCCTCTGCCTCCACTTGCACACGTAGGTGTGCCCACACACGAGCATATGCCCCCAAATGGCTATTACTATTATATTGCCATCCACCTGCTTTTAGGGAGGCCGGGTGCCTCTTCCTCTGGTTGCCAGTCTAAAGTGAAGAACCTTTTGTCATTCGCGTCTTGGTGCCAGGGGAATAAGTCTATGCCCTGAACTGGGTAGGGTGGGGACTTCTGTCTTGGGGTGCTCAGCTCAAAGACCAGGCTTCTGCTAGTCGGGCTCTTCATCGTATGTTACAACAGACGGCCTGGGGGTGTTTTACCGGAGCAGTTTTGCTCTGAGAATGGCTAGCGAGGGGTTATTGGAGAACTATGGAAGCTGAGGCCCAACGGATACATTCTATTCTACTTCTCCAATAAACACGAACAGCAATTTCAGCCCAGCACTGAGACTGTGTTCCTTGGGACTAGGGGATTTCCAGCTTTGGTCTGAAAAGTAACTGAGATCATTGGAGCCTGCAGACTGTGCTGAAGCCTGTCCTGCTGTCATCTACAGCTGGATGTGGCCTTAGCCTTCCTCCCTGTGGGTTCCCATCTCTCAATACACCTGTGGACCTGCCTTCCTGGTCATGGGGGAGCAAAAGTATCATTAATCAGTGTCCTTAGACGCACACTGCAGTCCTGCCAAAGATGCCACCCCAGGTCCCTCTGATCTACCTTATCATATTGCCACAGCCACTGCCACCTGCTAATTGTATGAGTAGGTATGATTTGTGCTCCATACTGACCAGTATCCCCCTCCTAGGTGAGGCATGTTAAAAGTTAATGAGCTCAGAACGGAATACCCTTTTGCTAGCCTGTCTAGCCAGTTCTGTGAGGTGTGGGACACTGTTTCTCTTCATGGTACCAGGAAACCAAGTGAGTTTTTCCAAAACCAATGGTAAGCAAGAAGTGGAATCTTGAATTAACTACAGTCCTCAGGAGTCAAGCTGGTGGCATGTGGACCACAGCGAATGTGGAGACAAGTTTTCGTTGGCCTCCACAGTGTGCCAAACGTGAGCATGTTTGGTGAGACTCCTATTATGGACACTGTCTATTGTTATGACTTGTTACTTTAAAACAAACTTTTAAACACCAGGCTGCACTACACTTTTAAGACGTCTGCTTGGCAGAAGTTCCAGAAACCCTTACTTCTGGAGGGCAAGGCCACATCCTGCTCTGAGGAAACAGAATGCAAACTCAAGTCACAAGGACTTTGAATCAAATGGTTGGTTCAACAATTCATAATCTATAATGGCTTTTTAAAAAAACAAACCCAAGCAGCTGGGCTTGGTGGCGCACGCCTTTAATCCCAGCACTCGGGAAGCAGAGGTGGGAGGATCGCCGTGAGTTCAAGGCCACCCTGAGACAACGGAGTGAATTACAGGTCAGCCTGGGCTAGAGTGAGACCCTACCTCGAAAAAACAAAACAACAACAACAACAACAACATCAACAAACCCAAGCAGCTCAGCCAGGTGTTGGTGTATGCCTGTAATCTCAGCTCTTGGGAGGCGGGTGAGACACAAGTACAAGTTCAAACCTGGGCTACATAGCAAAACCCCGATTCAACTCCCCAGCCTAACGTAATCAGCCGAGATGTACTAGGCTCTTATTGCCTATTCTCTCATTGAATATTCCTAATAATTTCATAAGAGACCCCAATTCCTATTCTCCAAGAGGAGTCTGATATTTCAAGAAACTAACTGCCTAATTCACGAAATTAGACCACCATTCAACGCTACCTTTATTTCTCTCAGTACCTGCTCATCTGTAAAATGGAGACAGATGTAATATTGGGACAGGCATGTCTTCTAGCCCAAAAGCTGATAGGAGGATTAATTATTACTCCGATGTATAGCACAGGGCCTAACACTCTTCAAGCCCTCAGCACGATGTTATTTTTTCATAATTTTTGTCACTAACATTCACGAGAGAAGTACAATGTGTGCCACAAGACAGGAGTGTCTGGGACAAGAGAAGGTAATGGGGGGATGATTACCACCAAGTACATGGTATACATATATGTGAAAGTCCTAATGAGGCCTGAGATGTACATGAATATACCCTAATAAACTCTTTTGCATGTGCATGCATGTATGCATATAAGTGTGGTGCATGTTTGTATGTGGGTATGGGTGAGGTGCTTGTGCACATGTGTGTGTATGTGTTGTGTGTGTAAGCCAGAAGTCAACATCACTTCCCACCTTTTTTTGTTTTTTGTTTTTCGAGGTGGAGTCTCACTCCTCTAGCCCAGGCTGACCTGGAATTCACTTGGTAGTCTCAGGGTGGCCTTGAACTCACAGCGATCCTCCTACCTCTGCCTCCCAAGTGCTGGGATTAAAGGCGTGCACCACCATGCCCAGCTCCACCTTTTTTGGGGGGGGATCAAGAGAAAGACAGAATGGGTGTGCCAGGGCCTTTCAGCCATTGTGAACAAACTCCAGATGCATGTGCCCCCTTTGTGGGCATACATGGCATTGCATGTTTGCATCACTTTTGGGTCTGGCTAAACGTGGGACCTGAGATTTGAACAAGCGTTCTTAAGCTTGGCAGACAGGCACCTTAACTGCTAAGCCATCTCTCTAGCCCCCCACCTTATATTTTGAGAGAAAGTCTTTCACTGAACCTAGAGCTTGCAGATTTGGCTATACTAGCTAGTCAATAAACCTAAGGATCTCTGTCTCTGCCTCCCCAGTGCTGGGATTGCAGGTGTGCACCACCAGACCCAGTATTTTTACACAGGTGCTAGGAATATGAACTCAGATCCACATTCTTTTAAAAATTCTTTTTGTTTTTTATGTATGTATGTATGTATGTATGTATGTATGTATGTATGTATGTATGTGAGAGAGGCACAGAGAGGGAAGGAGGGAGGGAAAGAAGAGGCACATCTGAACCTCTAGCCACTGCAAACAAACTCCAGATGCATGTGCCACCTTGTACATCTGGCTTACATGGGTACTGGGGAATTGAGCCTGGGGCCTTAGGATTCACAGGCAAGTGCCTTAACTTCTAAGCCATCTCTCCAGCTCCAGATCCATATTCTTGTATGTTAAGCACTTTACCCATTGAGGCATCTCCCCAGCTTTCCTATTAAACTAAAAGAATATTTGGGCCCAGTCTCAGATACTGAGTAGGCTGACGAGTGTTCAAGTGAGCATTCACCCTCTCTGCCCAGTCGGTACCATAGGTACAACCCCAGCCCTCATGTGCTTGGATAAGGGGTCCGGCCCACTCAGCGCTGCCTTCACTGCTTGGCCTGCTCACCTGCACAGCCCTGAGTAAGGACACCGTGGTTGGTCATACTCCTCAGCCCAGACTTCATACACAAGGAAGAGCCTGCTGTCAGCTTCCAGTGCACCCAGCCCACTCAACACAGGCTCCATAAGAGCTGCTGTCACTGCATTCTCGAGACAAAAGGACTACCTTCAGATGGACAAATGCCAATGCAAAATGAATGACACAAGAAAACAAGGCAAGATCCCCCACCAGGAATGCCTAGTCCCATCGTGGAAGCCTCCAAAGAAAGCTACTTAGAGGAAATGCCGGATAATGAATTTCAAAACGCAATTGAGGTAAACATATTCAATAAACTTGATGAGACCATAAGCAAACAGCGGAATGAGATATAAGATGACAAGAATAAAAACAGACAGCTGTTTGAAATGGAAGAGAATCAAAAATTAATGCAATGGGCAGTGGAATGAACTCAAAGAGGACACGATCACAGGTAGGAGTCAAGACCAAGAAATACTAAGAAAGTCAAACCAAGATATAAAAATGGAATTTAAGCTGGGCATGGTGGTGCATGCCTTTAATCCCAGCACCCGGGAGGCAGAGGTAGGAGGATTACCATGAGTTTGAGGTTATCCTGAGACTACATAGTGAATTTCAGGTCAGCCTGGGCTAGAGTGAGACCTTACCTTGAAACAAAACAAAACAAAACAAAACAAAAAATGAAATAAGTCATTTGAAAGGCTCCAAGAAAGCCTCACTAACAAAATACATCAAGTGGAGGACAGACTATCAGGCCTTAAGGAAAACAGAGGAAACACTGGGAGGCCAAAATCAGTGACAATTTTTTTTAATGCATACCTGATAAAAGACAGCATTTTCAACAAATGGTGTTGGAGAAACCAGACAATCACTTGTGGAAGAATGACCCCTAGACCCACTTCTCCCTGTGCACAAAAGTCAACTCCAAATGGATCAAGGACCTCAATATAAGAACTGAAACTCTAAAATAGCTACAAGAAAGGTAGGGAGAACACTCCAAGAAGTAGGCACAGCAAAGCCTGTCTGAATAAGACCCCAGAAGCCCAGGGGAACCATTTGGATCTCATGAAAATAAAAATTTATTATAGGGCTGGAGAGATGGCTTAGCCCTTAAGGCATTTGCCTGCAAAGCCAAAGGATCCTGGTTCGATTCTCTAGGACCCACATAAGCCAGGTGCACAAGAGGGTGCATGCATCTGGAGTTCGTTTGCAGTGACTGGAGGCCCTGGTGCACTCATTCTCTCCCCCTGTCTCTGCCTTTTTCTGTCTCTCAAATAAAATATATTTTTAAAAATTTATTATAGGGCTGGAGAGATGGCTTAGCAGTTAAGGCACCTGCCTGCTAAGGCTAAGAACACCCACTCAATTCTCCAGGTCTCACATTTAGCCTGACACAAAGTGAGGCAGACGCAAAGGGCACAGTGCTACACTTGCCCACAAGGGGGCACACCTGTCTGGAATTCGTTCACAGCAGCTGAGAGGCTGCTGGTGCGCCCATTCTCTGTCTCCCTCTCCCCCACCCCCCAAAATTATAGAGCTCAGTAAACCATTAACAGAGTCAATAGATACCTTATAGAATGGGAGAAAATTTTCACCAGCTATATAAATGACAGAAGTTTAATATCTAGACTAAACAAAAAACTAAGCAAAAAATCAATCAATGCCAGGCGTGGTGGCACACACCTTTAATCTCAGCACTCAGGGAGCAGAGGTAGGGGGCATCTCCATGTGTTCAAGGCCACACTGAGAATACAGAGTGAATTCCAAGTCAGCCTGGGCTAGAGTGAGACCCTACCTAGAAAAATCAGAAAAAGAAAAGAAAAAGTCAATCAACCCACTCGGAAAATGGGGCAGGGCAGGGTACTGAACAGAGAATTTTCAAATACAAATGGTTAATAAACATCTAAAAAGATGTTCAACACCTTCAGCTATCAGGAAGGTACAAATTAAAACTGCTCTGAGATTCCATCTCATACCTGTCAGAATGGCTATGAAAGAATCAAATGAAGGGCTGGAAAGATGGCTTAGCAGTTAAAGACACTTGGTTGCAAAGCCCTTCATTAATGGGTTTGATTCCCTAGTACCCATGTAAAGCCAGATGTACAGAGTGGTATATGTGTCTGGAGTTCATGTGCAGTGGCAACAGACCCTGGTGTGTTTTCTCTAAGGTATTTCTCTCCAATAAAGGAAAATTTCTTTAAAAAATCAGATGACGACATATGCTGATAAAGATATGGGGAAAGAGGAACCCTCACGCACTGTTGGTGAAAGTGCAAATCTGTACATCGTCACTATGGAGATCGGCGGGGGGGGGGTCCTCGTAAATGTAAAAGCAGATGTACTGTGTGACCTAGCTATACCCCTCCTGGTCATACACCCTAAAGACTAAGCTTTAATATAGCTTTCTCAACCATGTTTGTTGCTGCTCTTTTCACAATACCTAGGACAGGGAATCTGCCCAGATCCCCATCAACTAATGAATGGATAATGAAGATGTGGTACATACACAAAATGGAATTATAGACAGTGGTAAGGAAAAATGAAATCATGAAATTTACCAAAAATGGATCAACCTGGGGGTGGGGGGAGAGATCATACTAAGTGAGGTTACACAGGCTCAGAGAGACAAATGTCATGTGTTCTTTCTCATATGCAGATTCTAACATGGAATAATTTTATTTGTCTATAAGTCATAGTAAACATCAGTAGGGTTGGTAAGGAAGCTAAAATGAGGATTGGAGAAAGGAGAAGCAGAAAGATCAAGGGAGGGGATACTAGACAGGGAAGTGGAGGGACAGAAATCAGGGGGTGGAAGGTCTGGAGTTATGGAGGGAGGAGGAGATACACAAAACTAGTGATGGCATGAATCAGCTCACAGAAACCTTGTTCTTGGTTAGCTAGTTCAAAGGTGTAACCATCATAAAAAGAAAAATAGATAGAGGGACAGTGTGCAGAAGCACCCTGCAGGGGTGGAGAAAAGCCTTATCCTAAAGCCATAGGCTATTGCTGGTAAAGCCCAGTTGTCAGAATTAGGTCACCCCCCACTCCACACACATAACGAGCTGTTGGTCAGAAAGGCCCACAGGCTATAGGGGTAATCAGATGCTCTCCAATTGGATATAAGGCCTACTCAGTGGGAGGGAACTCATACCTGGAACTGAGAACCAAGTCAGACACCCATGGCTTGGAAGGCCATACATCCAAGAGGAAGCTTCCACTGTGTTTTGGCTAAAAGCAGTGGTGATGCTGGCAAAAAAGTCTTTTAAATGTCTATGCTTATCCCCTTCCACCCATGCTGCTCTCATTCTTGGCTAGAGGTTCTGCTTCATACAGAGGACCGTGAATAAACACAAAAGGAAAGCTGACTGTCTAGCACAAGACGAGTTCTCTCTGTCATGTCTTCCAGGACCCGGGGAAACATCGCGGAGGAAATGGTGGATCAAATAGGAGTGCTGGTCTCACTGCTAGCCTGGGAACCTTGAGGGAGATGGCAGTAGATCCAAAACTCATCAAAGCAGAAAATAAGAGGGTGCTGAGTGTTCAACACTAAAAGAGACTTACAACCTGTCCTCCAAGGCTCAGGAAACATTGTGGAAGGGAGGGGTGGTGAAAATATAAGAGCCACAGGGTGGAAAAGTATACTCTGAGGGCCCTCCCCTCCTCCCAGAGACTTGTGGTGGATTCATGAGCCCACAGTGATTAGCACTAACCTCACTGAGGAATGGGGACAGGGGAGAGGCAACATAAGAGTATAACTCAATGGGGGCTGGAGAGATGGCTTAGCGGTTAAGGCGCCTGCCTGCCAAGCCTAAGAACGCCCGTTCAATTCTCCAGGTCCCACGTTTAGCCAGACACGCCGCACTTGCCCACAAGAGAATGGCACACCCATTCGCGCGCTCTCTCTCTCTCAAAAAAAAAAAAAAAAAAAAAAAAGACTATGACTCAATGGGAATATGACCAATTTGCAACATGTTCTTATATTAAAATTCTCAATGAAAAAGAGAGAATTTGGATGTATAACATGATAATTTCCTTATTAATCTCTAACTGAATCTTTGGACTCTTCTATTTACTATAGATCTTGCACACACAATGGTTAGGTGCTCCCCCTACATTTACTCATAGAATATATCCCATCATAAACTGCGCTCCCTCAACTTCCTTGCCTGCTCATATTGTCTGGTTTTCCCCTCCTTACCACATCCATATGGCCCTCCGAGGGCCCAGCAGCATCCCCTTCCCTGTGCTGAGTTCATATTGCCCCCCTCCGAACCTAGCGTCTTGATTTCAATGTGTCTGCTGGAACTGTGCGTTGGAAACAATTCTCAAGTTTATATGTTGAACACATTTTGAGGTGGGTCTTTGGAGAGGGAGTTAGGAGTTAATGGGGTCATGAGGGCAAGGCCTCCTATCATGGGACTAGTGGCTTTACCAGGAGAGACCTGAGCTAAAACGGGCACACTGCTCACTGTATGATACCCTCCATTTTATGATGGGCACAAGACACTGGCACCATGCTCTTGGGCTTCCTGGCCTCCAGAATCATAAACTTCTATTTGTAAATCACTGTCTTGGGCATTTTGTCATAGCAATAAGAAACGGACTAGGACATCTGGCTCCAATATGCCCCCCTTTCGCCACAAGCCTTTTCTCATTGTCATTCTCGAAGCGACTCACCCCATGATAAAAGCCAGAGAGAAGCACAAGAGGGGTCACAGGTGGCCCCGATTCTACCTGAGGTCATTTTCTTGGTTTTTCCCTTGAATTCATAATGGGAAATCTTACTATCTAGAGTTCTGCCTTCCACTTTCTTTTTGAAAAATATTTTATTTTTATTTATTTATTTGACAGAGAAAGAGGGAGGGGGGAGGGAGGGAGGGAGAGAGGGAGAGGGAGAGGGGAGAGAGAGAGAGAGAGAGAGAGAGAGAGAGAGAGAGAGAGAGAGAATGGGTGCACCAAGGCCTCCAGCCACTGCAAACTCCAGATGCGCGTGCCCCCTTGTGCATCTGGCTAACATGGGTCCTGGGGGAATCAAACCTGAGCCTTTTGGCTTTGCAGGCAAACTCCTTAACCACTAAGCCATCCCTCCAGCCCTGCCTTCCATTTTCTTTCTCTCCACTGCCCCTCTTCCTCCACGCATGTCAGGATGGAGTGCTAGTTTACACTGAGGTTCCCAGGGATCAGAGGGACAAAACCATTTTCTCCCTGATTTTATCAAACTACCAGTACAAAGCATTTGACATGATGCACCACATACCACTAAGACTTTCTTCTTTCCACTTTCACATCCCTGGACACTGTTAAAATATCATACTGGCTTTCTCTACCTATGTCTTACACTTACCAGTTACAAAACAGTAAAACCACCATTAAAATGTTTATGGGTGTAGTTGTGGAAGGGTAGGCCAGTGGTACCCAACAGAACTTTCTACGCTAATGGAAATATTGGAAACTATTGGCTCTTAAAATGTGACTAGTGTTATTAGAGAACTGAATTTTAACTGAATTCCTTTAAATTCATGTAACCACTTAAGGAACATATTGTTACCAGGATCTTGCCGTCACCCTCTCCCTAATCCTTGTGTTTTCTGTTAAATGAATTTTGACAGAAACAGTGTCATGTAGAAGAGTTTCTAATGCAGACGAGTTTAAAACCAAATAACAGGAGGTACTCAAGGATGAGAGTGGGCCATGGCCAAAGGGACAACCGTAAAGGAAAATACACGGCCTGGGTGTGGACAATGGCTAGAGAGAACACTGGGCCAACGGAAATATACTATTTCCTATATTCTCTGGAACAGGCTACTTTTCTGAGGGGCTTTTGCCTGTTTAGCTGATTGAAAGGCCCATTTGGTTAACATTTCTGTTTGTGTATATGTAACTGGGGTGTGTGTGTGTGTGTGTGTGGTATGTGCGTGTGTATGCACCCTTGCAGTGCCCCATGCACTCTTCCGTGGCAGGGGACACTTGCCTGTGGTGGCTTCAGCAGGACACTGTTCAGGGTCCTTCTCTATTGCTCATCCATCATTCTCTTTTGAGTCAGATTCTTACAGCAGAGCTTGCTGTGGTTCACGAGCCTGGGCATTCCCCTGGTCTCTTTGGAGCACTGTAGTTACAGGCATTCATAGCCATGCCAGCTTTTTACGTGGCATCAGGAGATTCAAACGAGGGTGGTTTGGGACCACCTTAGGCCCTCAGGCTTATGCAAAAAGCTTACGTAACTGTTGTGCCATTTCTCTAGTCCCCATTTGATTAGTTCTTAGGGGAAGGGATAATGGTATGTCTTTTGCCAGAAAGCTTCCTGCTGATAGTAATCTTATAATCTTCCTGGAAAATCAGAGAAGCATATTTCCATCCAAGGGCAAAGATATGACTCAGATACCCTTCTTTTGCCCAAAAATCATGTAAAGAGAAAGATTAAAGAGAATTAAAGCAAGAAACGCATACACAAGGACAGGGCTGGGGAAGTGGCTTAGTGGGTAAAGTGCTTGCTGCCCAAGTATGAGGACCGAGTTTGGATCCCCAGAGGTCGTGCAAAATGCCGTGCATTACCACCCCCATTTCTTGAAGTAGAATGAGATAGTTGTGGCGTTGCTTTCTCCCTAACTGTACTGGAGAAGCAAACAGGAAAATAACAGACAAGCTTAAGGTTTTAAATTCTTGCTCTAAGACCAGACCCAAACCCCAGAAAGTCCCATTTATTAAATCACAATACCAACATAGCCAAAAATCAGACATGGGACAATTTAGTAAAAGGCCAAAGATTTGTGTGTTATGAAGTGAAATCAGAATACGAATATGAGAGGGCAATTTAGTTTGACATTGTGACTTTACCAGAACTCAGCCAAAAATCTCAGAAACTGATTAAAGAAACGAGGGGACTCCAAAATGCTTAATGGGGGACATTGAGCCACACACTCTGAAGTCATCCTGCCATCAGCAGAAGCGACAGTCATTCCTTCCGTCTCACAAAGCTCACCCTAACTTGTCTCAAGTCAGACTCTCACGTGACACAGTTCCTCTGCAGCAAGAGCCCAGTTCTTCACGGTGCCCGTCCTCAGAGCTCCAGAGAGAAAACAACTCGGGACCTTCGTTGGAAAGCTTTTGAAAATTTCTCAGTAGTGGCGACCAAGCATGAAGACATGGGTGAATCTTTGGAACAGGGGCCGAGTGACTCCACTTACTGTGGACTCAGAGAAAGCTCACCTTATCCGCCCTTCCCTCCCTTTCTACCTCCAGACCCACTGAGTCAGGGCATGCGAGGCGCATCACCAGTCACGCCTGGAAGAAGGCTCATGCATCTAGCCCATTTCAAAATGGTGCCAACTTGACATTGGTTAGAGCCCAAGGGTCATGTGTAGTAGTGTGACCATCAACCTCACCATCAACCCAACTAGATTTGCAATCACCTTAGACACATCTCTGAGCATGTATGTGAGAGGGTTTGCAGAGAGGGTTAAAGTTAGGAAGACACCCTCTGATTGTGGGTAGCACCGCCCCATGGGATGGGTGCCCACCCAGGAGAAAGCAAGCTAAGTCCCAGCCTTCATCTCTCGGCTTCCTGAACGTGGCCAGCTGTCTCACACTCTCACGGACATGCCTTTCCTACCACAATGGACGAAACCCTCCAGCTGTGAGCCAAAATTAAACCTACTCCTTTTTAGTGATAGTTTTTTTCAGGCATCTTGTTAAGCAATGAGAAAAGGCACTAATACAGGTAGGGATGGGTTATTTTGAGCATCTCCTAGATGAAAGGGTAGAAACCTAATTTTAACTTATACAGGGTTTATTTAAAGGGTGCATTTGATAGTGATTCTGGATTCAGCGAGCTAGCTAACTCAAGAGATGGGTAATGGCTCCAAACACTTGCTTGGCTACTTAAAATGTACACTCGGTAGTATCAAGCTGAATTAAATTGGGATGTCAGAATCCTGGGTATGATTTAGACAAAATAATTCAGAGTATATATATATATAGAGAGAAATTGCAAATTATAACCTAGTCACTTGGTACTTAATTTGTCACTTGACAAAGATCTGGAACACCATTTCTTTTCACAATTGCTCAGTACTGGCCTTAAAAAGCACAGAGGAAGGCGTTCTATGAAGGTCAGAGATGAACGTGTGAGACACATCCAGGAAAACGGGTTCCTGTAAGTGTGGATGGTGGGTGCCTAGGGCACAAAATGCATGTAGCATGCTCAACTTCTACAGACAAAGGGGATAGGTAGGTAGGTAGGTAGACAGGGGATGGATGTTTTAAATTTTACATTCTGACATGTTCAACACAGGATAGATGATAACTTTGGAATTGAGGTTTGAGGCCCAAAGTAAGTTATCTTTTCTTTTTTTATTTTTAGAGAGAGAGACAGAGAGAAAGGGAGAGGAAGACAGATAGAGAATGGACGTGCCAGCAGTCTCTCAGCTGCTGTGAACGAAATCCAGATGTGTGCGCCCTTGCATCCTTTTGTCACTTTGCATCTGGCTAAACGTGGGACCTGGAGATTGGAACCACTGGGGATTGGAACCAGCGTTCTTAGGCTTAGGAGGCAGGCACCTTAACCACTAAGCCATCTCTCCAGCCCCAAAGTAAGTTATCTAAATGGTGGATCATGGGGATCCACGGATGACACACACACACACACACACACACACACACACACACACACACAGTCTACGTACTCAACACTGTACTGAGTTCTACAACTGAAGTCAACCAATCTAGATCTGGCAATCAAATGTCCGATCTGTCTTTGCTTAAGGGAAAGTCAGAGTGCTTCAACTGATTCTAAGGTCGAATACAATTCATAGTCTTAATTACACAGAGTCCTTCAAGAAAAGCCCTATGGTAGTATTGTAATACATTCTCCATCTTCTTAGGCTTGTGCAGAGAGCTGCGAGTGCTCACTGGTGTCAACATGCATGTAGCAAGGGAACTGCAAGGCTCTGTGGGGTCATGCTCTCCCACAGAGACAGACTGGGTCAGAGAGTAAACATGGGTGGGGGACATCTGGCAGTGTGGCATCATTTCACCTCATCTTAGGTCTTTTCTGTCTGAAAGCCCATTCTGTGCTTACTTTGCCTAGCTCCTGAGTAAGTAGAATGTAGACATTCTCGTCTCCATTGCCAAGATAGCTACATTGATTCCCTAACCCATGGGGTTGAAGCTATTATGTCAGGGAAAGTCAAGAAGAAACCCTAGAATTTCTATTCATTAGTAGTGCTAAATAAACAGGAATCAAGCTAGAGGTTGGGAGGCCAATAGACCCCCAAATGGAGAATAGCAACTTTAAGTTATTCAATAATCTTAAATTATGGGCTGGAGAGATGGCTTAGCACTTAAGGCACTTGCCTGCAAACCCAAGTTTGATTCCCCAGGACCCAAATAAGCCAGATGTAGCAGGTGGCTATGTGTCTGGAATTTGTTTGCAATGGCTGGATGCCATGGTGCACCCATTCTCATTCTCTCTCTGTCTCTCAAAGTGATTTTAAAAATATTGAATCAAAATGTCTGAGTTGAGAAGTACCACAACTGAAATGAAAGTCACTAGGGGAGTTCACCAGCAGATGGGAAGAATAAAGATGAGTGAAAGAAGAAAGAATGAGGAACAGAGTACAGGGAGATGTGGGGTGCAGGGGGAAGCACAATGTGACTTTCTTCATCACTCGGGGTTGGTCCTCTGCTTTGCATGTTGGCTGCCCACCTTGCCTCTGCCATGACCAGTTGCAAGGACTAGAAGAACGAGTGCAGAGAACTCGCAGGGTCCTCTCAGCCACTGCTATCAAGGAACGTCCCACCAGAACCACATCTTCCGTGGCCAAGTCTCTCGTAATTCTGTTTCTCATCAGAGAGACAGAATGCCTAACTTAAAAGAAGAAAGGTTTATTTTGGCTCGTGGTTTCTGAGAGTTCGGTCCAGGCTTCTTTGCCCCGTGCTCTTGGTGACAGGAGCGTATGGTCGAGGAAACTCTTCACCCCACAGCAGGCAGACAGCAAGCAGGTGACGGGGGAGGAGCCACGGACTAGGTAAAACTCAAGCCCAATCTCTGGAATCTACTTACTCCAACCAACCCTCACTTTCTAAAACTTCTCCCTCTCTCAGAAGAGCATCACTGTCTGGGGTCCAAACATTTACACATGTGCCTGTGGGGACATTTCATGTTCAAATCACAACAGTCTAGGAGCAGCTGAACTGTCACTATTCCACACTGTTTTTCCTGCCTATAAAGATTCTACCTCTTAACCTGCTGAAGTCTAGGGTCATACCAACATCCTTGAATAAGCCCATCGGCTCCCCGCCTAGCATCACAACACACAGCAGAAGGCAATGTGACACAGTTACCTCTTGGTTGTCCAGACAGTATTTCAATGGCCCCTCCTATTCCTCACTCCCTTGATGTCGAGAGAGCTGGTTGGCTTTGCCACCAGAAGCTGCATGTGTTAGAGAGATGAAAGTCTGCTTAGTTCATTTGGGCAGGGGGGTTTGGTTTTTGCTAAGGGATCAGGAAAGAGGCCTCCAAAAGGAACTGAGATGAAACTTTTTGATTATCAGAGTTTTTCACTGAATCCTGTTTTCCATTAAAGGATCAGGAGTTGGCTGTGTCTCTCTGTCCCTATGAGATGTATCTGTAGTTGCCAGATGGCTGGGCATAAGCCACATGGCCTGGCATTTTATTTCTTCCTGTCCAATAAACAGGGAAAATTTCAACTAGACACAGAATGTCCTTTCCTTTTATTAAAAACATGTCTTAATTTTGTCGGGGGGGGGGGTCGCCCTGGAAGTGGACTTCAATATTTCTGAACCTTTGAATGTGGGAAAATGGGCAAAAACTGCTACAAGGCAAGTTCCAGACAATTACATAAGGTGACTCTAGAGGAACACTTCCCCACCCTGGCTGCACACTGGGCAGAAGGGGGCGCTGTAAACACAAGGCGCCTTCCTATAAACCCCTTCCAACGTGACTGGAGCTGTAGGTCTGCCCTGAGACAAAGCGAGACAAAACTCCTGCACGGGGATACTACGCAGCTACGTCTGAGAGGTCACTGCTCTCAGCGTGAAGGACGTTGTCTCTTTGGGAGAAACACTTTGTTCTGAGACAATACGTTATGGGTTCCCTGGGCAAGAAAATCTAATCTCAGGTATTTGGAGTAGTTCTGAATATTTCTAAAATGGTCTACACACAGCCGTGTATCTGATTACCACAAACTCAGTAGCATAAAAGACTGCACACTTGGGCTGGAGAGATGGCTTAGCAGTTAAGGCGCCTGCCTCCTAAGCCTAAGAACGCCGGTTCCAACCTCCAGGTCCCACGTTTAGCCAGATGCAGTGATGCAAGGGCGCAATGCCGCACTTGACCACAAGGGGGCACATGCATCTGGATTTCATTCTCAGCAGCTGAGACACTGCTGGCATGCCCATCTCTATTTGTCTTCCTCTCTCTTTCTGTCTCTCTCCAAAATAAATAAATAAATAAATAAAAATAAAACATTTTTTAAAAAGACTGCACACTTCTTATCTCACACTTGCTTCAGTTCAGAATCTTGATGTGGCTCAGTGGAGTTCTCTACGACAGGGTCTGTCACTGGCTGCAGTTGAGGTACAGGCCAAGAATGTTATCTGGAGTATTGGCTTGGCAAGCTCCCCCATTTCCGTCACTTGATTGTTAACTGATTTTAGGTTTTAACATGACATGCCCCCCTATAGGTTAATAGTTTCAGTATTTGGCCCCCATATGGTGGTATTATTTTGGAAGGTTCTGGAAATGTTGAGAGGTGGGGCCTGGCTGAAGGAAGTAGGTCACCAGGGGAAGGTCCTTAGAGAAATATTTCTCCTGGTTCCTACTGTCACTTCTTCCTAGCCCACCATGCCATCCCCATCGTCATGGACTGAACCCTCTGAAAATGTGAGCCAAAAGGAATGCTTCCTCCTTTAAGTTGTCTGCATCGATAACCTGGCCACAGCAGTAGCAAAGTGACTAGTCCAGCTGGACTGAGTTTCTTGCAGGCTGTCGAACCAAAGCCTTGTTGACTAGAGTTCCTCGCCAGGTGGGCCTCTCCAACATCACTGCTTGCTTCAAACTCGCAAGTTTAGAGAGCAAGAGTGAAAGGGAACAAGTAAGGTGTATGTTTCCATCCCAGGAAGTGAAAGAGCTCACACCACCTGTGCAATATGCTATTGACTGGAAGCATGGCACAGGTCCTGCACACAGGCAAAGAGGACAGCACACAAGGACTTGAATGCCAGGGGTTGGGACGACTCTGTCAGCATCATCTTAGAGTTAGCCCACCACAACCGGGCTCTGCTAACTCATCCTACTGCTGTAAAGCATGTCCTGTGAGGAGGAAGGCACCTCCCCATAGACCTCTACCCTGTCCATGACTGATCTGACTGTCTTGGGAAGGACAATTGGCCACTCTGGAGGGGCTCGAAAATGACAGGACCACTAGTAAGTCACACATTGTCTCTGATGTAGTCCAACAGCCAAAGAGGACTCTCTAAAGGCATAGAATGTTTAGGTAAAGAAAGAACTCTCTCTCTTAGCCGGGTGTGGTGGCGCACGCCTTTAATCCCAGCACTAGGGAGGCAGAGGTAGGGGGATCGCCGAGAGTTGGAGGCCACCCTGAGACTACATAGTTAATTCCAGGTCAGCCTGAGCCAGAGTGAGACCCTACCTCACAAAACCAAAAAACAAAAACAAAAAAAAGAAAAAAAGAAAGAACTCCCCAGATTCTGCAGGGCAACTCCAATCCACTCTTAAGCCTCTCCCCCCACCCCTAAGATGGGTCTTGCTCTAGCCCAGGCTGACCTGGAATTCACTATGTCGTCTCAGGGTGGCTTGGAACTCATGGTGAATCTCCTACCTCTGCGTCCGGAGTGCTGGGATTAAAGGTGTGTGCCACCACGCCCGGCTGCATCAAGCCTCTTCTTTAAAGAGTCCTTTGTCTTGGTCAGCTTGGACTACTATCACAGAAAGCTGTTACGGGGCGTCACAAGGGAATGTTCTCCCAGATCTGCAAATTAGATGTCTAAGATGAAGGCACTAGTAGATTCTGAAGCTGGGGAGGAGTCATTTCTTGGTTTGCTGGCATCCACCTTTTCATTGTATCCTCACATGAGAAAGAGGAGAAGATGCGGGGTGGGGGGGACAGATGAGAGATAATAGGTGGGTGATGGATGGATGACAATAGAAGAAACATGAGATTCTACCTAAGGGCACGAATCCCAAGAGGAGGGCCCCACCCTCATGACCTAATCATGTCCTGAAGGCCACCTTGAAATATCACTCTGAAGTTAGGGTTTCAATCTAGGAAATTTGAGGGAACACAAATGCATGGGCTATAGCACCTTCTAAGTAATTTCCAGTGACAGAAAGAATGTTAGAAGCCAAAAGCCATCCCTGTGACAGTGTAGCCCGAGTGTTCTTCTGATTCGGCAAAAATACTTTCTCTATGAAGCCACAGAGATGATTATTTCTGTACTTGTTCTCCCATCAATAAATTTAAATCAATCAATTGATCAACCTATCATTTTCATATCCATACTACTTTCAACATGGCTCCTGCAAACAGTTCAAGAGGATTCACTATTTCTTACTTACTCACATGCATAAATCTCTTCCAAATTGCAGCTTTGCCTCAATCTCGTTATTATTTGCAAGCTATATTTAAAAGTATTTTTCTTTGTGTCACTTTGCTCTGGATCTCTCAAGGCAGCTACTTTAGTTGGAGTTAATAATTCAAGCTCAAGTGTTTAGTTTGGAAGAGACAAGCTGTTTGCAAATCTCTGGCTTAGCCAGCCCAAGGCCAAGTGGAAAGTTTTCGTAAGCATAGCTGGGAGGAAGCGCCAGGCTGTTGTTTCTGGTCCTTCCATAGCTCTCGTCAGGTAACCCCTCAACGTCCCAGGGCCTAAACCCGTCAGATCCACCAAGTCTGCCTGCATGCCAAGAATTATACACCACAGGGGCCTTCAGAGAGGAATACGCAGCCCATCAATTTAAGGGAAATACTTTTCTAACTTTTTTTTGGATATTTTGCCATGTTTTGGTCAGGAACATTCATGAGGAGGAGAACAATTGTCTCGCCATTGCTACTGCAGTTTCTTGCCATCCGTCTTTCATCCCAGCCAGTAATATGGTGGCGATTTCCTCCCTTGTCCTCATAACACAATAATGGCCACTTGTGTATCAGGCCACCACGGGGAATGGGGAAGCCAGGACTGGCTTTCAGCTGGGGAGAATGTAATCAAATGGGAGGGGCATAGGGAGATGGCTCAGTGTGTAAAACATTTCATACACACACACACACACACACACACACACACACACACACACACACACACACGAGGACCCGAGTTCAGATTGCTAAACAATCCATGTGAACTGGCGTGAGTACATACACCCAGCATTTCAGAGCTGGGAAGGCAGGCACAGAAGGATCCTCAGGCTTCCTGGCCAGCTAGGTGAGCTCCAGGTGAGGTAAGAGATCCAGTCTCAAAAAAATAAGGTGGAGACTGACAGAGGAAGACACCTGGAGTAAACCTCTGGCATCCACGTGCATACCTAGGTACATATAAGCACACTTACCTACCTTCACATGTGCTTGTACACATGCACACATGCCATACACACATACACATGCATTTAAAAATGCAAGGAGAAAAAAGGAAAGGAATGAAAGTATTTTCCTGGCCCCCTCTAACTCCCATTGCATCGAATCTACTGTTTTGAAAATCCCGCACTGGTTCTGGTTGTGCATTTTCAAAGCATGCATGTCGTGATCCCCTTTGCACTTTGCTCTTGTGGAACTTTCAGGGACTGAATTCCTCCTCATCCTTCATTTCTGAGGTAGTGCTGGTGGGAAAACACGAGTACATCCCCTGAGTCAGGACAGGAAAGCAACAGCACCACAGCTCACAAAGAGCCCTTCTAGATTTCCGAGGAAAAGGCTGTGAGCTCAACTCCTAATCGTTTTGGTATCAGGTGCCAGGTACTAGTGGGTTGTACACATCATTTGATAACTCTCAAATAACCAAATACTGCTAAGACTTTGGGCTGAGGGAGTTGCCAACTCCATCTTCCTTAAAACGCAGGCTAGAAACATGTAGCCCCCTCACCAGCTTTTCCTTCTGAAACAATGGAGAGAGAGTGCCCAGATGTTCTGACACTTTACCACAGATGCTGCTTATTGCAGGAGAGACAGGCTTGTCATCTCCCTAGGAGGAGTCACAAACATGGCATGACCTGGTGGCATTTCCCTACACACATCGTGATTTCTTTCTGTCCCTGAGCTCTGACCTCTCCGATCAGGGTGGAAATTTTGTCAGGGCTTCCCTTACCTTCCTGCCTCCCTACTGTCTAGTTCACACACGTGAATCAGTTCTTTTCAGAAGAGAAGGAACCTCTTCTTACTTCAAGAAGGCAAGCGTCTTCACCATTGCAATTTCCTCTTGGAACTTTGCTTTCACTTCATCGCCTTCCTTTACAGCTGGATCCACTGTATCCTTCCTACCTTCCAGTAGATTTGGGGGTTAAATCTCCCTGAGAAATGGAGAGCTATAAGATATTTTTGGCTTCTTCCT
The DNA here is from genome assembly GCA_036365145.1 of Orientallactaga sibirica. Lineage (NCBI taxonomy): Eukaryota > Metazoa > Chordata > Mammalia > Rodentia > Dipodidae > Orientallactaga > Orientallactaga sibirica. The sequence goes on from JAEOAD010002853.1 coordinate 4,386,522, forward strand.
TACGAGGCAAACTAGTGCTTCCCTCCCACTCCAGTCTCCTGCATGGAATTTGGATACAGGCCGCATTCCCAGAACTCTCCAGTGTGCTGGATTGCAGCAGAAAAATATCCTTCCCCCCTGCAGGGGACAGATTCTGATTCGAATTTTTAAATTTGTTCTCAATTTCATTTTCCACAGAAGAGACTAGATTGAAAACCAGGCAGCTGGCAAATAGCCACACAGTTTTTCAGCTTGCTGGCCATGATATCTCATGAGAACAACTCAAAATGCTTACAAAAAATCTCCCCTTTCAGGAGCTTAGCAGGAGGCTGGAGCAGATCCATCTGTTTCTGACCCCTGGTCCTGCTAACAAGGTTTGCAAGGCCATGGTGCTCAGGGATGAGCAGAGCCCAGTGGGGCTTGGACATTGCTAGGTATTCGCCTCTACACTGCCTGACAATGTTTTGCTGGTATTTTCATTTTTTATTAATTTATTTCTGGTAGTGCAGAGGCTATAACCCAGTGCCTCATGCATGCTAGGCAAGCACTCTACCTTCATAGGCAAGTTACAAGGCCCAGCTACATCCCCAGCCCCTCTGTGCTGTCTTGTCTTATCTTGTGCCTTATCTTGAGCTAAGGGCTCGATGATCTAGAATAAGGCTCACCCAGTCCATACTTGAAGCATCCATTCTGGATCACGTTATCTCAGAAACCATTAGCATTTTTTTCTAGGTAGGGTCTCACTCTAGCCCAGGGCAACCTGGAACTCACTCTATAGCTCCAAGCTGGCCTTGGACACACAGCAATCCTCCAACCTCTGCCTCTCTAGTGCTGGGATTAAAGGTGTGTACCACCACACCTGGCACCATTAATTTCTCAACAGCTATTTATCAAGTATGTACTATGCACTAGTTCTGGTTAATGATGTGATCAAGACAAGCGCCCTTCTTTCCAAAATAAGACTTAGATTCTCTCTCCAGTGGAAGATAAAAAACAATATATTAAACTAGTCATGCAAGTGAGTGCTTTGAATGAAGCCAATAATGTGCTGGTCAAATATATGCCACAATGGGCTGGAGAGATGGCTTATGAAGCCTAAGGACTCATGTTCGATTCTCCACGTCCCACATGAGCCAGGTGCACAAGGTGGTGCATACATCTGGAGTTCATCTGCAGTGGCTAGAGGCCTTGGTGCACCCATTCTCTGTCTCAAATAAAAATAAATTTAAAAATATGCTACAGGGCTGGAGAGATGGCTTAGCGGTTAAGGCACCTGCCTCCTAAGCCCAAGAACGCTGGTCCCAATCTGCAGCGATTCCAATCTCCAGGTCCCACGTTTAGCCAGATGCAAAGTGATGCAAGGGTGCAATGCCGCACTTGATCACAAGGGGGCACACGTATCTGGATTTTGTTTGCAGCAGCTGAGAGGCTGCTGGCACGCCCATCTCTATCTGTCTTCCTCCCTCTCTCTCTGTCTCTCTCTCCAAGAAAACAAGAGAAGAGAAAAGAAAAGAAAAAAAAAATATGCTACAATGAAGATGGAAACCAAGAGAGGGGAGCTATTCCAGATAGCGTGGGGAGAGATGGTCTGAGAATGTGGCCTAAAAAATGAAAAAGAAATAAAATCTTTTTAAAAATGAAAAGAGTTTGAGGAAGTCTAAAGATACAAAGGATCCTTCCAGAAGGGACTGTTCATTGCACTGTAGCACTTGGCCTTCATGTCTACTGAGAATCAACTCTGTTCTTGCCTCCCATCCCCACCCCATACATCTGTCCCCTATCCCCTCCTCCACATCTACAGAGAATGAAGGACACCTTAGAAGAAAAGAGGAAGTGGTGGCCCTTGTAATGCAAGAAAAGTTAACAATGACATCCCCTCCATGGTAGTGGACACCCTGGAATCTGGTCTCATATGTCTAGTTTACTCAGGTGACATCTCTGTGTGGCTGTCTAATAGGGATCTCAAATTTAGCAAACTGAAAACAGACACTTGAATTCCTACCCGAGACTCCCTCCCCTCAGCACATGGCCCCGACAGCTACCCGACTACCCGAGCCAGCGCACTCAGCCACGCTTGGATCTTGTCCTTACCCACCACCTTCATGCAACGTATCACTTCGCCCTGACGCAGTTACCATAAGGCATCTAGAATCCACACACGCTGTTCCTTCCCCAAGGTCACTACCAGAGTCCAGGTTTCTAGCACGATTATAACCACTGCTGGGTGTCTCCCAGCTCCGTCTCTCTCACAACTCATTTCCAGCAACATAACCCTGATCAGTCTCTCTCAGACCCATCTTGGACCATTCTCCTTGCTCCAGACTCATTCTTGCTTCCTTCTCTCCAGTTATACTGGGATTTATATTCCTTGCTTATCCAAATTCATTCTAGTCTCAGGACCTCAGCATATAATAGTCCTCTTGTCTAGAGCCCTTCTGCATCTCTTTGCAGTTTCCTCTTCCTCGCCTTTAAAACTTGAGAGCTTTCCCCTGAGCACTCAATTGATTGTTGATTATATTGCCTCAATTTCACTCAGAGCATCTTTTTAAAAGAATTTATTATTATTATTTATTTGAGAGTGACAGACAGAAAGAGGCAGAGAGGGAGAGAGAATGGGTACGTCAGGGCCTTTAGGCACTGCAAACAAACTCCAGATGCATGTGCCACCTTGTGCATCTGGCTTATGTGGGTCCTGGGAAATTGAGCCTCTAACTGGTGTCCTTGGTTTCACAGGCAAGTGCTTAACTGCTAAGCCCTCTCACCAGGCCCCTCAGAGCATCTTTCTTCTCTCCCAGTAGAAGAACCAGCTCCATTTTTTTTTGGTTTATATTGTACTGCTCAGAGGGTGGGTCTGTCCTGTCAGAGTCTGACATTCAGTGAGTATTCATTACATATTTGTCGGGTAAAAGTGTGAGTAAGTAAAATACAGCAGGAAATGCTTTTACAACAGTTTAAAATATATATTAAGAGGGGCTTTATCCCTGCTCACCTCCCTTGTGGTGAAAGCTCTCTGTACTTTCTCCTCTTTCCACTCTTATTTTTATTTATTTGACAGAGAGAGAAAGAGGGAGAGAATGGGTGCCAGGGCTCCAGCCACTGCAAATGAACTCCAGATGTGTGTGCCCTCTTGTGCATCTGGCTAACATGGGTCCTGGGGAATCAAACCTCGGTCCTTTGGCTTTGCAGGCAAATGCCTTAACAACTAAGCCATCCCTCCAGCCCCTCTTTACACTCTTAAATCTAATGAAGTCTCCCTAAAAATTAATATAAACATAAGCTGGTCATGGTGGCTTACACTATTGTCCCAAAACTGGGAAGGTAGAAGGCAGGAGGTTCAATGTCATCTTTTGGCTACATAGCAAGTTAGAGATCAGCCTGGGCGACTAGAAATGCTATCTCAAAAAGAAAAAAGCTGGGCGTGGTGGCGCACTCCTTTAATCCCAGCACTCGGGAGGCAGAGGTAGGAGGATCGCTATGAGTTCAAGGCCACCCTGAGACTACATAGTGAATTCCAGGTCAGCCTGGGCTAGAGTGAGACCCTACCTTAAAAAAAAAAAAAAAAAAAAAAAAAAAAAAAAAAAACAACAACAAAAGAACATGAGAGAGAAAGAAAAATAAAACATCATATTTCCACTTTACAGATGAGGCATGCAATGTAGCCATTTTAAAGTCATAGCTTGATGAGGTTTTTATTTTTTTTTACTTGTGTGTATGCATGGATGCAATGTAGTGTTTAGTGTGTGTTTTATGAGTGTGTACCTTTGCAGGGCCCCATGTGCTAACCACACTGGGGCTGGGGAATTTGCCTGCCATGGCCAGAGCAGAACGTGTCGTGTCGTGCCAAGTGTTCTGTTCCGGTGCTCTTCCTCCCATTCTTATTTTGAGCCAGAGTCTCTTACTGATACCGGCGTGTTGCTGGTTTTCTTTTGCAAGTTGGAACAATTCTCTGGCGCACGTTCCTCTTGGCAGGACGGGGTTATGGGTGTGTGTGGCCATGCCCAACTGTTTACATGGCTTCTAGAGAGTCAAACTGGTCTCAAGACCCCTCAGGCCTTCGTGCTTGTGCAATAAGCACTCTTAACCGCTGAGCCATATCCCCAGCCTTGACGAGAGTTGACAAGTGCACACGTCCATGTAGGTACCACCACGACATAAAACAAGGACAGTATTTCCACCAGCTCAGAAAGCGTCCTTCTTTTCTCTCCATCACACCCCCCTAACCCCCTGGGTACATCAGACAACTATTGGACATCTTTCCATTGTGTTTGCCTCTCTTCCCATGTGTGTGTGTGTGTGTGTGTGTGTGTATACACCACTTTTCACTATTACAGTATATGGCCTCTGCACACTCTGACTTCTCATTTATAACATGCAGACTATGGGAATAATCTATCTCTCTCATAGTTATGTATTAGAATAGTTGATGTATACAGATAAAATGGCACTTACGAGTATATCAGTCTGTTTGCACTACCCTAACAGAAGACCATGTATTATGTGACTTAAAAAAAAAAAAACCCAGAAATTAATTTCTCCACGGTTCAGGATGCTGGCTTATAGAGGGCCAGCTTCTCACTGAGTCTCACATGGCTTTTCCTAGGTGATGGTGCACAGAATCAGAACTGTCTGCTGTGTCCTCTTCCTCTTACAAAGACAGTCAGCACTCATTTATAAACCTCACTTAATTCCGATGCCCTCCACCTCGCCATACCATCACTGACATCAGGGCTTCAATTCAATATGGACTTGGAGGGAGGGGCACAGTTTCAGCCCACACAGCTGTTGCTCCCATCACAGGGTCACACACCTGCACACCTCAGAGCAGTGCTTTGCCACTGGGTCTCATGAGGGCTTGCTCATTCTGTGACCTTGGTCTTCCCCCATCTGTACCCCAGCGGGTCAAGTGATAGAAATAGCACTAAGGGGCTGGAGAGATGGTTTAGCGGTTAAGGCGCCTGCCTCCTAAGCCTAAAGAATGCTGGTTCCAATCTACAGTGGTTCCAATCTCCAGGTCCATGTTTAGCCAGATGCAAAGTGACACAAGGGCGCAATGCCACACTTGACCACAAGGGGGCGCACACATCTGGATTTTGTTTGCAGCAGCTGAGAGGCTGCTGGTGCGCCCATCTCTATCTGTCTTCCTCTCCCCCTCTCTCTGTCTCCAACAAAAGAAATAGCACTAAGGGCAAGATATGCAGTAAACCTGCCCTGAGGATGTCTCACCCCAGCTCTAGAAGAGCTATTAGTAAGAAGCAGATGTAAGGGCAAGGTCTGGTGGTCAGAAAATCCTTGCTTTTGTCTTTCCCTCATGATCACAAAATTTCTGAGATAATTTATAGAGAAAAGATTTGGGGCTGGAGAGATGGCTTAGTGGTTAAGGCGTTTGCCTGTGAAGCCTAAGAACCTTGGTTCGATTCTCCAGGTTCCACGTAAGCCACATGCACATGGTGGTACAAGCACCTGGAGTTCGTTTGCAGAGGCTGGAGGCCCTGGCACACCCATTCTCACTTGCTCTCCCCTCCCCCACCTTCTCTAAAAAATAAATAAATAAAAGTAAAATCTTTTAAAAAAAGGGAAAAGATTTGTTTTGGATTATGGTATTGGTGTTTCTAGTTTAAGACTAAGTGGCCACATTGTTTTGGGCTTCTGATGAGGCAGTGCATTGTGGCAGAAGCATGTAGGGAACCAAAACCACTCATCTCACAGCCAAAAATCAAAACCAAGAGGAAGGAGGGTCTGGAGTCCCACCATAGAGTTCAAGTGCGGATGACTTCAGGACCTTCAGCCACCTCCCAATAGCACCGCCCAGAGGACAAAGCCTTTGGGAACATGGATCTCCAACAGCAGCTTGGGAAAGGAGAATGATACTAGCTGTCCATAGCATTGCACTGGGCTGGTCATGTGTGGCTGTAGCAGGTAGTTTGTCCATCATGTCTGTGATCGTGTTTACATGGGGTCCATCCCAGTCAGGGGTTTCCAATTACTTGTGCCCCAACTGCTGACCTTTGAAACTCATCAGGACCATCTTCATCATCCTCTAACCTCTCAATACCGGTCTCGACAAATTTATGCAAAATAATTTAAAAAACCTACATCACCCAAGAGCCACAAAACACCTTTCATTGGTTTGATTAACCTTGGAAGGAGAGACAGACAACACAGCCAAAGTGGGAAGAGCAGACCTCCAAAACCTCAGTTCTCCCAGGGTTCCCTCAGTAGACGTGAACTTTACATCAAACAAGAAACCCATCTTGGGGCTGGAGAGATGGCTTAGCAGTTAAACGCTTGCCTATGAAGCCTAAGGACCCTAGTTCGAGGCTCGATTCTCCAGGACCCACGTAAGCCAGATGCACAAGGGGGCGCATGCATCTGGAGTTCGTTTGCAGTGGCTGGAGGCCCTGGCACACCCATTCTCTCTCTCTCTCTCTCTCTACCTGCCTATTTCTGTATCTCTCTTTCTCTCCAAATAAATAAAAAAATAAAATAAAATTAATTTAATTTAAATTAAAAAAAAAGAAAATGTGTCCTTTAAAAAAAAAAAAAAGAAAGAAACCCATCTTGAAAGGAAGATATGGAAGCCCCTAACTATCATGGGGATGGAGGCTAGACTTCAATTACTTAATCTAAGAAATACAACATTTCAGGCTGGAGAGATGGCTCAGCAGTTAAACTGTTTGCTTGCAATGCCTGAGAGCCTGGGTTCAATTCCCCAATACCCATGTAATCTCAGATGAACAAAATGGCACATGCATCTGGAAATCATAGGCAGTGACAGGAGGCCCTGGTGCGCCCACCCACTCACATGCTCTCGCTCTGTGTGTGTGTATTCTTGCAAATAAATTAATTAAATGGAAGTATTTAAGAAATATTTCATGAGTAGCCAACATAAAGGCATCCAGAGAAGAAAATGGTGAATTTTTCCAAAGAGAAAACACTTCATCAGACATCAGAGAGCTTTTGGGTGGCATTTGGTCTTTTCAGACCAGAACTACTATGAAAGTTTAAAAATCCGGCTGGAGAGATGGCTTGGCAGTTAAGGTGCCTACCTGCCAAGCCTAAGAATGCCAGTTCCAACCTCCAGGTCTCATGTTTAGCCAGATGCAAAAAGTGATGCAAGCACGCAGTGCTGCACTTGCCCACAAGGGGTGCATGAGTCTGGAGTTTGTTCATAGCGGCTCAGAGGCTGCTGGCATGCTCATTCTCTCCTCTCTCTCTCTCTCTCTCTCTCTCAAGAAGTTTAAAATCATACTTTTAGGCAGCTTACTTTGCTGAAATGGCTAAGTTGATCTTACCTTAAGAGGGGACTAGAAATGGTGAAAGAGAAACAACTGGAACAAGGGAAGCATGTTTAAATCCCTGCACTATTCAAAAGATGTGCAGCTGATGGTCTCATTGTTGACCAAACATCCAACTACAGACAGCAGCTTCTGGGAGGAAAGGGTTTATTTCAGGCTTACAGAGTCCAGGGGAAACCCCATCAGTGGCAGAGGAAGTTGGTTCACTTCAGCACCCACAGGAGAGAGAAACAGCTGCCAGCAACAGCAGCAGCAAGACCAATGGCTCTGCTCCCACCTACCAGGGCTGAACTAAGATCCGCCCCCAGGGATACCTCGTTCTGCAGGCTTCTGGAGACTTCAGTAGGAAGTTTAACCTTAATCAAAAATCCCTGAGGCAATGGGTGTTGGGGGAGACATACAGTCACATTCAAACCACCACAGATGCCCAGTGTCAAATAAGAGTGGCATTTGGTTGGCAGGCACTTGTCCATCAATGGGATCTCCTGGGAAGGCTTCTCTTCCAACTAAATTTTTCCCTGGTCTCTAAGCACAGTCATGCTTAGCACATAGCTGTAAGATGCCACCACATTAATGAAATTGCACTTACCTAAGCCCATTAGTAAAGCCTTTCATAAAGAGAATTAGTGAGCTGGTGATGGAAAAAAGGAGAGATCACCAAGGGGATGAACAGAAAATTCATAGCATTAGAAAATTTTGCATGAGAGAAATAGCTGCTGGGTTGAAAGAAAGTCAGTCATTCGATCTTCCCTACCTACCTACAAATTAAGCCACCCCAATCAGGATTCCTTAGTTGTAAATGATAGCAAAACCAATAACATTATATTTTTTAAAAAATTGAGACTTTAGGGCTGGAGAGTTGGCTTAGCAGTTAAGACCCTTGTGGGCTAAGCTGAAGAACCCATATTTGACTCCCCAGATCCCACTTCAGCCAGACACACAAAGGTGAGGCAAGAACAAGGTCACACATGTCCACTATGTGGTGCAAGTGTCTGGAGTTCAATTTCAGTTGCTGAGGCTCTAGTGTGCCAATTCTCTCTCACTCTAAAATAAAAATAAATAAATAAATGAGACTTTAGGGGGCTAACGAGAGGGCTCAGTAGATAAAGTGCTTCCTGTTCAAACCTGAGCACCCAAACTTGACCTGCAGACTTCTCAAAAAAAAAAATTCCAGAAGCTATGGTGGGCTTCTGTAATCTCAGCACTCGGACACAGATGGGAGGCAGAAACAGGAAGATTTCTTAGAAGCACAACAGAGTGAGATCAAGAGACACCCTGCTCAAATCAGGTAGAACAGTCCCAAAGGTTGTCCTCTGCCATCTACATTCACGCCATGGCACGCACATGTTCATATTCAAACACAAACACATGCGCGCCCACACAAACACAAATAATAAAAATGAGATTTTATCTTTGTCCTAGACACGCACTTAGAAATTTGTTTTACTGAAGTGACAATATCGAGAGTCTAAAATAAGCTATTCCAATATGAACAAGCCAGAATCGATTCTTACAGCTAGTTCTAGAAGGTAACATGTCAACCCAGCCTAGCCCACAGCACAGTTCCACACTTCTCAGCACGTGGGTCCACGAGTACAAGTTGCAGACCCGGGATCTGGTCGGAGCTGTACTGCACTGAGGATTAGGGCTGGAAACAGTTGTGCTTCTCTGGAGAAGCCCTTCACTGAATGCTATTGGTACTTAAAAAAAACAGGGTTGAAAAAGATGGCTTAGCGGTTAAGGCATTTGCCTGGAAAGCCAAAGGACCCAGGTTCGATTTCCCAGGACCCACATAAGCCAGATGCACAAGGGAGCGCATGCATTTGGAGTTCGTTGGCAGTGGCTAGATGCCCTGGTGTGCCCATTCTCTCTCTCTCTCTCAAATAAATAATTTTTTAAAAAGCCAGGCATGGTGGTGCACACCTTTAATCCCAGCACTCAGGAAGCAGAGGTAGGAGGATCGCCATAAATTCGAGGCCACCCTGAGACTACATAGTGAATTCCAGGTCAGCCTGGGCTAGCGTGAGAAAAAAAAACAAAAATACTTAAATGAAAATAAATAATAAATAAATAAAGAAGTATAATAGAAGCCAAGGTGAGTGGGAAGGCCCTGAGGAGGCCATCCCAATTAGTCATTTTGCTTTATATTTGGTAGTGGTTGCACATGCCTGTAATTTCATCACTCAGAGGCTAAGGCAGGAGATCAGGACTTGGAGGTCATCATAAGCTACACAGTGAGTTCAAGGTTAACTTGGCCTATAGTGAGACTCTGTCCTAACAAAACAAAAATAATTGGCTGGAGAGGCAGCTCAGCCATTAAAGGCATAAACCTGACAGCCCACGTCAAGCCAGATGCACAAAGTGGCGAATGCATCTGGGGTTCATCTGCAGTGACCATAGGCCCTGGTGGTGTGTCCATACTCACTCTCTCACTCTGTCTGCTCCTCTCTTTCTCTAATAGAGAGATGAAATTTTATTATTTGAGAGCGACAGACAGAGAAAGAGGCAGAAAGAATGGATGCGCCAGGGCCTCCAGGCACTGCAAACAAACTCCAGATGCATGCGCCACCTTGTGCATCTGGTTTATGTGGGTTATGGGGATTCGAGCCTTGAACCAGAGTCCTTAGGCTTCAGAAGCAAGCACTTAACCAGTAAGCCATCTCTCCAGGCCAAGAGATGAAATATTTATTTTATTTATTTATGTATGTATTTATTTGAGAGCAACAGACAGAGAGAAAGAAGCAGATATATAGAGAAAATGGGCATGCAAGGCCTCCAGCCACTGTAAACAAACACCAGATGCATGCGCCACCTTGTGCATCTGGCTTATGTGGGTCGTGGGGATTCGGGCCTTGAACCAGGGTCCTTAGGCTTCACAGGCAAGCGCTTAACTGCTAAGTCATCTCTCCAAGCCCAAGAGATGAAAGTTTTTAAAAGTGCAATTCTTAAAAATTTAAAACATTTAGGTTCTATCTTTAATAACTTTAGACATTCAAATTTTACTTTATCATTCCTTAGAAGTATATGGAGAAAAATCTTTCATTTTAAGTGGCGGGGATGAAACCCAGGGCCTCGTGAATACTAAGCAATCACTGACCCACCGAGCTACATCCTGGGCCGTAAGGAAGAAAATCTTCACTTACGTATCAACAGTTTTAATTAATAGCTGCATAACACTTCTCACCTACGGGATTTTGCTCTTTGGCTCAAAACAAATACCAAGGGCAGCCCTTGTCTTTGGGTCTTCTCCCCCTCTCAGTGACTGATCCCAGGGAGTCTCTTGCATTTCTGGAGGAAATTTGCAGCCTCCCTTCCTTCCATTTACTTCTTTTGCAGCATCACCACCTCAGCTGACTCTGCCACTGCTTTTCTCCCCCAACAGGACAGATGGACGGACACACACAGAGCTGTACAAGGCAACTTGCAAGTCCATCTCTTACATAGGTTGGTGCCAGGTATAATTTTCCTTTGATCCATGAAACTCACCCTACAGGCTTTGGTGCTGAAGTGTGCCTGGGTTTGTTCAATTAGATTTCGAAGCAAATGATGTCATTTTTGTGGTCAGAGCCCTAATCTCTCTTCTTCCCTGGCTGCTGTATCTTGTGTCGCTACCACAGCAAAAGTAACGAGGGGACAACGTCTACAGAACATTCCATCTGAGGGACAGGTGAGCTCTACAGAACATTTCCCAGAGAGACCAGGTGAGCTCTATTCCATTTTCCCATGCCAGGCAGTGGAAACACACGAATATACACTAAGTCCATGATCCCCACCTACACACACTGCCCAACAGTCACAACAATTAGGCTTTAGTTTTAAATTCCTTGGGATCTTAGACAAATCACTTTGTATTTTTGAAACAGCTTCCTCATCTTGAAATTAATAGGTTGGAAAGAAGGCCCATCCAATTTTTTTTCCAGCTTGACAAATTTTCACGTGACAGGTAAACAGGATTTTTCAGCTCCCACAGACAATCAGTAAAGAAGCTGGTGTTGGAGCAGGGTCGGTGGCTCAGTTGAACAAGAACCCAAAATGCCACCACAGGAATCCAGAGTCTCCAAATTAGTCTGTGAGCACAGTGGCCTAAAATTTTCTGTTTTGGGGGACCTGGACAAGATGGCACATTTCTATAATCCAGCTTGGAAGATGAGGGCAAGGAGGAGTTGAAGGTCATCCTTGGGCCTCACAGCAAGTCTAAGGCCAGCCAAGACTACAAGAAAGTCTCAAAACAAAACGAAACACATGCACATGTACACAATGCTGTCTCTTTTTTATTGCTCTTCAGCCTCAGATGTTTGCTCGTACCGCACTGTGTACTGGGACTGGTTTGCAGGCACTAAACACGTTCATCTCCTCCCAACGCTGTGTGGAGTGACTTTGTATGGGCAGTTTGAAATTAGTCATGGTGGAAATATTTATACTATAAAAATCCAGCAACTGCTACAGATAATTGCTTATTTCTCCCCAGGGGAGAGTTAGTTTCCAAGTATACCATGGCTTATAGTATATTATTCGTTGTGATAGACTGGGCCATGGCATATTCAGAGAGTTAGCTAAGTATTGTTTCTGGGGGTGTCTTTGAAGATGTTTCTAGAAGAGACGACATCTGTACTGGTAAGTTGGGTTAAACAGGTGGTCCTTCTGATGTGAGTAGGAGGCAATTCAATCTACTGAGGATTTAAACAGAACAAAAAGAGGAGGGAAGAATTTGTTCTGACTGCCTTAGGTGAGGGTGTCAAATTTCTGCCCTTGGGACTCTCGGTTCTCAGACCTTTAGACCTGGTCTAGAATGTTCACCCCATCAGTTCTCAGGATTTCAAATTGCACCACTGACTTTTCTGGATTTCCAGCTGGAGGATCATGGCCTTCTCGGGCTCCGTACTTGTCTGAATCAATGTCTTACACCCAGTCTCAACTTAAGATTGCATTATGGATTGACTGAAATATTCTCAGCTGGTACCTGGGTTTCAACACTTGGTCCCCAGCGAGTGGTGCAATTTTTGGAGGTTGAAGGACTTTTGTGACATCAGGCCTAGTTGGCAGATTTAGAACCCTCTAGAGCCCTAACCTTGCTCTGGTTCTTGCTCTCTGATGTATGGAGGCATGAGGAAGCCATGCTATCGGCTTCTACTCTAAGCTCCCACTGTCCTGGACTAAGCTAGTGCCAGCCACCATTGCTCCCCGATTGCATCCTCAATCCCCCAGCCAAAATAAGTCCCCCCTTCTTTAAGTTGCTTCTTATCAAGTATTTGGTCACAGCAACAAGAAAAGTTATTAATATAGATACATATACACATACAGACGTATCTGGTGAGTGTGCATTCTCTAATCCATATGCTTCTTTGGAGAACCCCCACACATTCATAAAACCCACCACTTACCCATCACCCTCATCTTCAAGCAGAAGCCATGGTGCTAAGAAAACTAAGAATAATAAGAATTTGCTTATTTTTCTGGGCTTGGTGGCACAGGCCTACAGTTCCAGTTACCTGGAAGACTGATGTAGATGGATTTCAAGTTCAAGGCCTGTCTGGACTACAAAGTGAGCTCAAAGCTAGCCTGGGCAACTTATCAAGACCCTGTCTCAAAATAAAGTGAAAATGGTTGAGGCTAGCCCAGTGACAGGGCACTTGTCCAGCAGGCCAAAGGCCCTAGCTCAACATGAAGAACACACAGAAAAAGAATTTGCCTACTTCTAAGTCTCTTTCTATAAAATATATTCTTTTAACAAAATCCAACTCTAAAGGGGAAAAAAAACACAGATTAAAATGAAAGTGAAGAGAAGAGCAGGGCATGGTGGTGCATGCCTTTAATCCCAGCACTGAGGAGGCAGAGGTAGGTGCATTGCTGTGAGTTCGAGACCAGCCTGGGACTACAGAGTGAGTTCCAGGTCACTCAGGACTAATAAGACCCTACCTCAAAAATACAAAAATAAATAAACAACAAATAAATAACAAATAAATAACAAATAAATAACAAATAAATAACAAATAAATAACAAATAAATAACAAATAAATAACAAATAAATAACAAATAAATAACAAACTGAAAGACCAAATTCCTATTTTCATGGTCTACTTTTGAAACACTCTTTCTCTTTCCAACATTTGACTGCACACACTGTTCCCCCCTACCCCCGAGCTCAGAATTCTATAAACAGATTTCACCCCAAACCCAAATTTCAGCCCCAGATTCCCCAGTACGTCACAAGCCGCAAGTTCCTCTGCATCAGCTTTTTATCTCCCTCTAATTGCAGCATTTGGACCGAGAGTCATGGCTGTCTTCCTCTGAAAAACTTATGGGGTGCATCGTTCCTCTGGTGAACAGATTTCCAGGGGGGCTGCCAGCCGCACTGGGAACCAGCTAGGTATGTCAGATGCTAAGATATGGGGTTCTTCTCTGAGTTCTTAGCTCTTAACCGGCTGTGAACTAGCTTACTCCCCACAGCCCACTGTGAGCTATTTTTACCATGCACCCCTCCCCTTCCCTTTGTAACCTTGTGCTTCTTGGTGCTGGCCCCCCCGGTCAGCTTAGTCCAACCAGAGGAGGCTCACCAGAAGGCAGAAGTGCTAGCCTCCCTTTCCCACTGTACTCGGATTCTATCTGCTTGGCCTCCACAAAGGAGAGGCGTCTCTATGTGCCCCCACTGTCAGTCAGTTACCATGAACACGGTATGACCACAGCACTGTCCACGGCCACCTTTCCCTTCCTTGTCATGTCTCTTGTGGTGCGGTGATGTTTCCTATTGAAGACTCAGCCTTATAGGCCGTGTTAGCTTTCTTGCTACAGAAGAGAGCAAGTTAAGAGAGATGAGATTTTATTTCATGGTTTCCGAGATATCCGTCCCTAGTCCTTGGTTCTGTTGGTTCTGGAACTATGGGGAAGGCGAACATGCTGTTTGGGACCTTGCTGGGGAAGCAGGTGTCCATCTCATGCCAGATAGGAAAAGGAAGGGACTTGAGACTATGGAGAACCTTCAAAGGCACGTACATACCCAGTAGCCTACTTCCTTCAGCTGCACCCCACCTCTTCAAGTTCCCCAAACATCCCCCCCAATAGCATCTGCAGCTGGGGACCCCACATCTGACACATGAGCCACGTGGGACACTTCATGTGCAACCTATGGGGCCTTTCCTTGCAATGCAGTGCTCTAAAGAAGGGGAAGAAACACACAGCTTCTGAGCTATGGATCCCAGCTGAAAGGCTGGAATATGACACCATGTTACACAGTGACATGGGGATAGCGGTGGGCTGATAGAGAAGGTGTCTCTTCACCTCTCCCTGGTGCCTGGTAGCCCCCTGCCTCATCAAGCCCTGCTAACCTGTTCTTTGACTCCCATCCTTCTCAAATTGTCCTGTATGTCTCATTTTCCCAGCATTCTTTAAAAAAATATTTTATATTTATTTATTTGACAGAGAAAGGGGGGAGAGAGAATGGGTGTGCCAGGGCCTCCAGCCACTGCAAACGAGCTCCAGATGCGTGCACCCCCTTGTACATCTGGCTAAGGTGGGTCCTGGGGAATTGAGTCTGGGTCCTTTGGCTTTGCAGGCAAACGCCTTAACTGCTAAACCCATCCCTCCAACCCTTCCCAGCATTCTTTGAAGGACTTTGCACTAATGTGGTCCCAAGGATTGGCACTCCAAAATCATTCCCTTCAAGATTTGTGTCTTGCCTTCTATGATGGTTTAAATGGTGAATTGTTTATCTACTGAGGAAGAATGTCTCTTGATTTTGCTCATGAATACATGTTCATGTCTGTGTGAGTGTGCATGCATGCACGTGTGTGTAGGTCAGAAGTTGACACCAGAGATCTTCAGTCACTCTCCACCTTATTTTCAGACCCATGATCTCTTGCTGAACCCAGTGCTCACCCATTTGGCTAAGCTAGCCAGTCCTAGCGAGCCCCAGGGAGTCCTTGTCACTGCCTCCCCAGAGCTGGGGTTACAGCCATATACCAGCATACCAAATACATCATGCGAGTACTGAGGATCCAAACTCTGATCCCCATGTTTGCATGACAAGCACTTTACTTACTGAGCCATCTCCTGAGCCCCTGAGATGCTCTTTTATAGAAATAAGATAATGGGCTGGAGAGATGGCTTTGCAGTCAAGGTGTTTGCCTGTAAAGTCAAAGGATCCCAGTTCAACTCTCCAGGACCCACGTAAGCCAGATGCACAAGGGGGCGCATGGAGTTCATTTGCCATGGCTGGAGGCCCTGGTGCATATTCTCTCTCTGCCTCTTTATCTTTCTCAGATAAATAATATAAATTTAAAAAATAAATAAAATAAAAACGTGTGTTATCTTCCAGGAATCTCCCAGAATGGAAAATTCAATGAAAATCCACAAACTGACAACGATTTTCCTGAAACTTAGAAGATTATGCTCTGTTAGTGGCCTTCGCCTTCCACTTCACTTTGGGCAGGTTACTATTTGGGGACTATGAATAGGTCAGCTTCCTCTAGTAGAAACAGGAATAATAATCCTTTCCAACGTGGACAGTAGGTTCCTTTCATGTCAGAGACCCTCTGGGATGCATGAATACCAACATGGTGACATTCTCTAATTGAAAGGGCACGACTGATGGTCAGGAACCTTTTCAAACTTCCCTTGCCCAGATAAGGCTGAGTTCTAACTCAGAAAGAGTAGTGTTTTCTCTTTTCCCCTGTCGTGTGCATGTGTGCGTGTGTGCGTGCACACGCTGTGATACACATGTGTAGGTGGGAGGACAGCATTGGGGGATTGGTCCTGGACTCCTACCTTGTTTGACACAGGATCTTCCTTGTTTGCGGCTGGTCCACCAGGCTCAGGGGTTGCCTGCCTCTGCTCGTTGGGATTACAGTTGCACGCGCTGCTTCTACCCAGCTTTTCACCACTAAACCATTACACAGCCCCTTCCCCCTTTGTCCAAGTCCTTTCTCCAGACACCCGTCCACACTCCTACGGCTGCTCCGCGCAAGTCTGAACATTCTTACCGTTAAGGATGCCCCTCCCCCAATGCAGCTACTTGTGGATTTTCACTGTTGAGTCTACACGCTTCCTGATTTCCTGTTCCAAAAGTATAATTTCTCTCTTTTTCTTATCCATTTCCCTCCTCCTGGCAGCTCTATACCCTGTTGTTTCCTCTCTATCTATAAAAAAATTTCTCTTCAAATTGCCTTCTGCATCCAATTTTAAATTATTCTATCAATGAGACCAACAAGCTTCAAAAAGGACCCTGTGTTCTCTTGTGACAATTTCTTTTTCTGTAGCAGCTTTGTATAGATGCCGCCTAGCTTTTGTTCATTTTCAGAGTGTTTTTACAGTGAAGGGCAACTTTCAAGTCATAGAAATGAAGCGACCTCTCCTAGAGGTAGAGGGAAGAGTAGTTTCATGAATAAACGGTGGCTTTAGGGGAGGGGTGGCATTTGATGATCTGGTAATTGTCTGCTGCCTTCTTTCTCTTTATCATGGGTTTTCAACAGATGGCACTGGACACAGGACATTTAAAAAGTGTCAGAGTCAGGAGATAAAGAAGGGCACAGGACTTCAAGGTTTCCCCTCTTTTCCCCTGTCTCTCTAGTCTCACAGAAATGGAAAATGTATACACTTCATGAGGCTGTAACCCAGGCCAAGAGAAATGAAGCAACTCCAGAGAAGGTTAAAGGGTATTAGACAAAGGCTGGAGAGATGGCTCAGCAGGTGCGTGAGCTACCTGCACGAGTTCAAATCTTCAGATCCCACATAAACAGGCAGGCAAGGCCACATGTGCCTGTGAGTCTAGTCTAGCTGAAAAGATGCAACCAGAGGGTGACTGGAGCCTCGCAAGATCTGGCAGCAGTAGAGACTCGCACCCCAAAACAAAAACCAGGCAGAAGAGTGAGAGAGGAACACCCAACATTCTGCTCCAGCCAGCTTAGGCAAGCACCCTTGTCATAGGAGAACACGTAAGGGCACCGCTATACACACCTACCCACACACAGATACACACACGAAATATATCAAACAAAATTCATGCACAGAAGATCACAATGAATCTAGAGTTTGTACAAATGCATCCACATTAACTATAAGCAGGTGTTTTTGGCTAATAGCATAGCACCTGTAACACCATTCTTCAGGGAACAGATAAAGCAATAGGAAGAAATGTATAGCATTAGATGCACAGATTAGAATATCCAGAATATATAAAAGACTAAAAGAAAGATGACAGGAAAAAAAAAAAATCAGTGAAATACTTGAACAAGTATTTTTAAAATTTATTTTTATTTGTTTGAGAGAGAATAGGTGCACCAGGGCCTCTTACCACTGCAAACAAACTCCAGATGTAAATGGTACTTTGTGCATTTGATCTTACCTGGGAAATGAGTGGGACCTAGGCCGGCAGGTCTTATGCAAGCACCTTTAACCACTGAGCCATATATCAAGCCCCTGAACAAGTATTTTGCACAAGAAAAATATCAAATGGACCAAAAAAGTAAAGAAAATGTGTCCAGGTCTTTAGAAATTAGGAAACTAACTTTGAACCAGCAGAAGTAATCTGGCAACAGTTTCAAACTCTGGCAACACTGAAGAGTGAAGGGGTAGTAACGAGTGTAAGCTGGGTTTCTTAAGCCTCTAGGGATCTATGTAAATTGGGAAAATGACTTGATGTTATCAGATGGACTGGCATCTTCACTCCTGAGATAGTCAATCTTTCCCTTAAAGTGTAAGCACATGCTTTGAGCACATGTGGAAGAGTTGCTCATAAAAAACAGGGGGTAAGCCGGGCATGGTGGCGCACGCCTTTAATCCCAGCACTCGGGAGGCAGAGGTAGGAGGATTGCTGAGAGTTCGAGGCCACCCTGAGACTACATAGTGAATTCCAGGTCAGCCTGAGCTAGAGTGAGACCCTACCTCGAAAAACCAAAAAAAAAAAAAAAAAAAAAAAAAAAAAAAAAAAAAAACTGGGGGTAAACTAGATGCCTGTGCACTGTACAACAGATAGATATATTCTCAATTCTGGAAGATGTTTAGTGACAGAGAGGGAAAGCTCTAATTTGTAGCATCTGCCAGTTTCCATGGTATAAATCCCCCATCATGGCCAATTTCAAGCTCCCTAGGGCTAGGGCTGGAGAGATGGCTTAGCGGTTAAAGCATTTGCCTGCAAAGCCAAAGGACCCAGGTTTGACTCCCCAGGACCCACGTAAGCCAAATGTACAAGGGGGCATTTGCTGTGGCTGGAGGCCCTAGCATGCCCATTCTCCCTCTCTCTACCTGCCTAGTTCTGTCTCTCTCTCTCTCTCTCAAATAAATAAAAATAAAAATAAATTTTAACAGCCTATGGCTTGGTCTATGACCCTAGAGGGAAGCTTCCACTGTTCCTTGGCTCAACAGTGCCATTATGCCCATCAAAATCCTAAGTGTGTATGCTCATGACCTTTGGGTAATGCTGACCTCACTTTTTTTTAGAAAATCTTCTGCTTATAGATGGTGGCAAATACCAGGGGAATGCCAGGCTTATCAAGAACAAGAGAATCCCAGGGCTTAGCACTGAAGAGTTCTCTCTATCACACACTGCAGAGGAAGTGGCAGAAATAGGAGTGCCGCCATCACTGCCAGCCAGAGAAGCGTCTCTATGGGGATGGTGGAGACACTGATGAGACTCAAGACTCAAAGCTGGAAAGAAGATGCTGTTGAGAGCTGAACACTAACTGATATATCTGTCATCCCCTCAAAATCGCAGGAAACACTGTGGAAGAGGGGGCAGAAATAACGTAGGAGCCGTAAGGTGGGAAGGAATATTTTGAGGGCACTGTCCTGACTGATGCATTTGTGACCCCACAGTCATTACCTGTTCCCCCAAAAGACCTGCATTGTTCTGAGCCCATTAATTCCTTTTTGTTTGTGTTTTTTTCAAGGTAGGGTCTCACTCAAGCCCAGGCTGACCTGGAATTCACTATATAGTTTCAGTCTGGCCTTGAGCTCATGGTAATCCTCCTACCTTTGCCTCCCGAGCGCTAGGATTAAAGGCATGTGCAACCATGCCCAGTTTATCCCAACATTTTGACATGAAGGATGGAGGATGCCAAAGGGAATGAGACAAGAAAACAGAGGAAGGACTACCTAGAAAAAGGAGGGTCCTCAGTGGAATGGGGCACAGGAAAGAGACAAAAGAGTATGATGAGTTGGTATACAATCAAATTACAGTATTTCATGTATTAAAGTTCTCAAAAAAATTAATGGTGTACTGCATTCTGTTTAAACTGGCTCACACCAACTCATAAAAATCACCTGTACAATTCTCTTCCCACTTACACTGGATGCTATATTGGGTTCTTTAAATCAGCTAGATTATGAATGTTTACACCACAGAAATTGACACACACACATTGACACACACACACTCAGAACTTTTTCTACTCCTGAAGAATGAATTTGGGGGGGCTGAAGAGGTGGTACAGTGGTTAAGGCACTTGCAATGTCTTAATGACCTGGGCTTGATTTCCTACTACCCATGTAAAGCCAGATACACAAAATGGTGCATGCATCTGGAGTTCGTTTGCAGTGGCTACAGTCCCTGGCAATCCATTCTCTTCCTCTCTCTGAAAATAAAGAATACTTTTTTAAATAATGGATTTTTCAACCCACTATTAGTGCATATTAAATATACATTATGACTCACAAATTGGTTTATTAAGAATTTTTTAAATTATTTATATATTTATTAGAGAGGAAAAAAAATGGCATGCACATTGTGCATCTGGCTTCATGTGGATACTGGGGGATCAAACCCAGGCCATCAGGCTTTGCAAGCAAGCATCTTTAAACACTGAGCCATGTCTCCAGCCCATGAAAGACATTTTTAAAGGATAAGAGCAGTTCAATAGTTTAAAGGCAAAATTGATTTAAAAAAACCAAGTAAACATGATAAGATGCCTTTAATGAAAAAGGGATGACAGTTGGGGAAAAAATTACTGATGAGAAATGTGAAGAGTTTGGCATTCTCTGCTGATGCATAATGAAAATTATTACATCGATGGTAAAATTAAAGAGCCAACCTCGTCATCTATACTTACAATAAGCTTTTCAGACTGCCACTCAAGCAAGTGCCTTTAACCACTGAGCCATCGCTCCAGCCTTCAGTCTGCCATTCAGCCTGGCCATTCCAGTCAATTACCACTAAAATCTCTCTCAAATATTATACACCACCACCTCACTGGCAGCATTCTGAGCAGCTCGCCTTAATAACTACCTGTCATAACTTCTATCCCCATGAAAAGAACAGATATTTTAATCTACGATTTAGTAAGTCTATGTTCTCCAAGCCTTTTGACTGTAAGACACGCTAAATGATGTCACCCTTGTTCATGTCGGCTTTCCTTATGGTAAGTGAGTTTCAGCAGGAAAATGATTCTGGATCTACTATAAAACGTTACACATTCCGTTCCAGTTCCACAGGGAATTGTGGCTGGCGTCTTTGGATAATGCCATTAAAAGGGACTTAGAAGGGGTCTTTTCTCAGCAGCGGCGGCTCCTCATACGGGCCCATGAGGTGTCTGGAAGCAGCACTGAAGCCAGGGAGGTCTGCCTTCCTTTCGCAGCAGTCTCCTTTATGATGGCTTGAGCTCTTGCTTCAATCTACTCATAGGCATGCAAGTCAAAGTTAGTGACACCTACCTGCCCTAGCCCCTAACAAGGCTGAACGTACAGAGGTACAAGGAATCAAGACATCTGTGTTAATATTAACTGACCTCTGGCAGAGCCTGGAAGTGTCTAGTCATGGTTCTAAACTTTCCATCATCTTAGACTGCAGGAACAATTCAGATCACCCCACGTGAGATCAGCCCCCAGCAGAAACAGTCATGGTATTGTCCCTTCAAGTGACAAGAGCCTCCCTAGGGCCATTTGACGGAACCATACCCGATATTGATCGACCGTGTCACAGTTTGACCAACATTGCAGAATTCTGCATACCTTGAACTCCATCCCATATTTCCCCTATTGAAATCTAAAGATTATATTAGTATTCAGAAAATAGCTGAAAGGCTTGGTTTCTGTCTCCCCAAATCACCATTTTTTTAAATTAAAATTCTCTCCTGGCTTTTGACTATTTCTTTTGTTTGTTTTCTTTGGAAAGTGATAGACTTGACACGTTGGAAGTCCTGGGGTTGGGCCCCTGGCCCAGGGCTCTGGTTACAATGCCTTCCCACTCCTGAGCCTCTAGACTACATACCACTCACTGTCTTAGGTCTTCCAGGACTGCTTCTGATAGGGAATTTGATGTTTAATTATGAAGTATCAGCATTGCAGTTAAAATATGAATCTGAAAGCATAGGATTCTAGCTAGATGTTGATATCTCCATTAGAAACGTGTAATGTGGAAATGGCTAGAACATGGTGGTTTTACTTGGGGAGGGCTTAAGAAGTGGGCCTTCTTGAATTATTGCACGAATTTCAGAAACTGGGACATCAAAGGTCCAAGCAAGATTAAAACATTGCCTCATTATTTTTCCCACTGGTTCTTGCAAACAGTGGCTATTTTCAGTTGAGTGTAGACAGCAAGGATGGAAGGGACTCATGTCAGGGGAAATGATTTGCTGGTTGATGATCAGAACACTGATGTGAGCTCAGAGACGACGGGCGAGAATCTCAGAGACGATGGGGCAGGAGAGCACCACACTGTGGATGCCCGTCTTCTCTCCCTCACCACTCTTTCTTGGGCTTATGCCTCCCAGCTCCCAATTCTTTTAAAAAATTATTTTATTTCCTATTTTATTTGAGGGAAGGAGGGAGACAGAATGGGTACACCAGGGCCTCCAGCCACTGCAAATGAACTCCAGATGCATGTGCCCCCTTGTGCATCTGACTTATGCTGGTCCTGGGGAATTGAACATGGGCCCTTTGGCTTTGCAGGCAAGAGCCTTAACCACTAGGCAATCCCTCTAGCCCTCCCAATTCTCTGACATTATGGGGCATGATTTGGTTCATATTCATTATAACATGAGGCAAATAACATTCACTCATCACAGTATCCATGCCTCCAAGGTCAGTGCCAGGCCAAGCTGACTTTCACAGGAGCTAGAAAAAGGACTGTAAGTTCCCCTTCAGTTCGATCCCTAAACTCTGTTGGAACCAAATCTAAGGCATCTTAAGATGGGGACTCATCTCCTCTAATTTAAGAATCTCTCTTTAAAAAAATTTTTTTATACTTATATGACATCAAGAGAGAGAATGGGTACACCAAGGCCTCCTGCCACTGCAAACATACTCCAGATGCGTGCATCCCTTGTGCATCTGGCTAACGTGGGTCCTGGGGAAATTGAACCTGGGTCTTTTGACCTTACAGGCAAATGCCTTAACCGCTAAACCATCCCTCCAGGCCTAAGAATCTCTTTTACTGGAAGTCTCCTTTCTGTGCTTGCCCAAAAACCCATCTAACTATAAGAAGATCATTGGTTAGTGGTATTCAACTCGTGGCGGGCTGGCATTTCTATTCAATTATTTCCAACACAATTGTGGTAGACAGGATGTGTTGAAATCAACCAAAGTCATTGTTGCTGCACAGTTAGATTTGATACTTCAAGGAATAAGAGGCTTGTTTCAGAATGCTTTTCAGTTGAAAGAGTGTGGGCAGTAGAGAGCAGTTTATCAGAATTACTTGTGGAGCTCTTAAAAACCAAAACGAACATCCCAAATCCAGCCCTTCATCTCCACCTTCATCATCAAAATTTCTTGAAGGGTGAAATAGGCAATTTTGTTAAGAAAAAGTTCAGACATGGCCTGGAGAGCTGGCTCAGCAGTTGAGAGCACTTCCTGTGCAAGCATGAGGGCCTGAGAGAAGGCTCCAGTTCAATCCTCAGGACCCACGTGAGCAGCTGGGCGTGGCCATGTACACCTGCTCCCAGTCCCACAGGGGAGCAGAGACCCAGGAATGCACCATGGACTGTTCCAGCATCAGTGAGGACTGCAGCTCAGGTAAGAATAGGCCAGAAGAGCCCTGGAGCCGGACACCGAATGTTCTGCTCTGGCCACCATGGTTGAGGACAGATGAGCACAGGGGGAGCCAAAGGGGCACATGTGTGAACTACACACACACACACACACACACACACACACACACACACACACACACAGAGAGAGAGAGAGAGAGAGAGAGACAGACAGACAGACAGACAGACAGACAGACAGACAGACAGACAGAAGGAGGGAGAAAGGGAGGGAGAGATACAGAGACCCAGACCGAGAGAGAGAGAGAGAGAGAGATACAGAGACCCAGACCGAGAGAGAGAGAGAGAGAGAGAGAGAGAGAGAGAGAGAGATACAGAGACCCAGACAGACAGAGAGAGAGAGACCAACCCAGAGAGACCTTGTTTGCATGCACAACCTTGTGAGCCGGCATCACCTTGTGCATCTGGCTTACATTGGACCTGGAGAGTCAAACATGGGTCCTCAGGCTTTGCAGGCAAGCACCTTTGCCACTAAGCCATCTCTCCAGCCCAAGATTCTGTCTTCTTCAGGCAGTTTAGACACGTTTGATAGGTGCATGCAGAACATCTCCCCTCTGTAGATGTTACAGGCATATGCTTGCTCAAAATTTCCTGCTTTGGAAAAGTACCCCCATCTAGCCCTATTGTGTGCTTATTTGTCCATGTGATTTACATGAGGAGGCAACGCCTCGGTATATGATGCAAACAGTTCTCTGCATCTATGGACTCAACCACACTGGGTTGAAAAAGTGTCATTTTATTGTTACCACTATTTCCTAATACAGTGGGATAATCACTTACATGGTATTTACATTGTATTAGGTATTATAAATACCCAATTTAAGGTTTTCTTTTTTTTTTTTTTTTCAAACACAGGGTCTCACTCTAGCTCAGGCTTCCCTGAAACTCACTCTAGTCCCAGACTGGCCTCTAACTACCATCCCAGTGCCCATGAATCTTGACCCATGAAATCAGAAGCAGTAAAGACACACAGATCATCTCACTATGTAGCCAAGACTGAGCCACTGATTTAAGGTATACAAAAAAAAGCACATGGATTATATACAAGTATTAATGGACCTGACTATTGCAGAGTTCAGTAGGCATGAGGACTGGGGCTCTGACGCCCTGAGGATATTGAAGACAACAGCACTGAACGCTCTTGGTTGAGGAGCTCTACTGAGGTGACAAACTATTAGGAGCTGTGAGGCTTTCCCTGTATTTATCATCACCTCACTGGAAAATAACTAAGAGATGCAGAAAGATCACTGGTACATCTAAATAGAGTCTGCATAAATGAACTTTTCACTTATCATATTCCATTCTCCACCTCTGATCTAGTTTGCACTAGATTTTTGTTGTTTGTAACAGAAAGAGTGTCCCGACTGACAGATCTATTGCAGTCGCCATGCTTATCAAATAAAAATATAAAACACCTTGTTAAATTTAAATAATTTCTTAGCATAAGTATATTCCAACTATTGCATGTTATTATTACTGTTTTTTTTTTTTTTGAGGTAGTACCTAACTGTAGCCCATGCTGACCTAGAATTCACTACAAGCTCTCAGGGTGGCCTTGAACCCACGGAGATCATCCTACTTCTGCCTCCCAAGTACTGAGATTAAAGGCATGTGCCACCGTGTCTGCCTGTTTTTGTTTTGGGGGAGGGGATAGTCTTATACCAACAGTTTTATCGATTATTGGAAATTCAACTGGGCAATTATTTACCTGTGTTTTATTTGACAATGTTCGCTGGGATATATTTATGTCACTGGAATATTTTAAAACTCTTTGCCCAGGGATGGAGAAATGGCTTAGCAGTTAAGGCGCTGGCCTGCAAAGCCAAAGGACCTAGGTAAGGCAGATGCACCTGGTGGCTCCTGCATCTCGACTTGGTTTGCAGAGGCTAGAAGCATGGTAGCATCCATTCTCACTGTCTCTATCTGCCTCTCTCTCCAATAAATAAAATTCTTTGTACAGAAAGGAAGAGCACATTCAGCTGGTGGATCTGTCCTTAGTGAACATGCAGAAAAGAAAAGTTTATAGTGAGCCATTGACAGAAACATCCTAATCAAATTTTTCTTCTCCAAGGCAACCCCATGTTGTATCAACCAGCAGAGGGAGGTAGAGAGCTCTAGGGTCATGCTGCTCAAGTTTATAAAGGCTTCATTCAGTTGGCTAGGATTCCCATTTGTGGTTAGACCCTCTGAAGGGTCTTTATTTTATTTTTTTAAAATTAGTTTATTTATTTTTGGAGAGACACACACAGAGAGAGAGGTGCACCAGCAGTTTCTCAGCTGCTGCAAATGAAATCTAGATGTGTGCGCCCCCTTGTGGTCAAGTGCAGCATTGCGCCCTTGCGTCCCTTTGCATCTGGCTAAATGTGGGACCTGGAGATTGGAACCAGCGTTCTTAGGCTTAGGAGGCAGGCGCCTTAACCGCTAAGCCATCTCTCCAGCCCTCTGAAGGGATTTTTAACCATCCCAATGCCCGTGTCTTGATCCAAACCAATGAAATCAGCTGTGAAGACACGCAGGAGATTTCAATGTGTGGCCAAGACTGATCCACTGAGCTCTAAAGATGATTCAGCCAAATGGGAGGATTTAACAAGTAATAAAGCCCCCCCACACACAACTGAGTAGACACAAGGAACAGGAGGGAATTAATTAGCCAAGGGGTAGGGTGACCTTGCTTAGTAGACCACCTTACTCCCTCCCTGTGGACCTCAATTTCAGGCTTGTTTTCATATGGTCGGGTGGTGGGCAGGTGTTTGGGCCACAGGGAAACAGACAAGGAAATTCATGCGAAGGGCCAGAATAAACAACGCATCTGCAGAAAGAATATGAGTTTCATGCCTGCAGCTCAGCTCAGCCCAGCCCAGCCAATACTCCCAGATTATAGAGGAGTCTCCATTAAGAAGCTTAAGGGGAAGGGCCTGGAGAGATGGCTTAGCAATTCCCCAGGACTCACTTAAGCCTGATGCACAAGGTGGCCCATGCACCTGGAGTTCATTTGCAGTGGCTGGAGGCCCTGGTGCACCGATTTCTCTCTCTCTCCCTCTTTGTTTGCCTGTCCCTCTCAAAAAAAAAAAAAAAAAAAAAAAAAAAAAAGCTTAAGAGCAGGCAGGCAGTGAACATTACTGAATAGATTTCTAGAATTTAGATTCAGAGATTTCCCACATACACATAAGACTAGCTCAAAGCCACCAACAAAGCTCTGGGGCTGCAGAAACAGCAGTTCCTCACCCAGTCCCAAGCCAGCCTGGCCCATCTTTCTACCTACACAATAACCTCTGCTACAGTACATCCTCCATCAAGGGGGAATCTGTCTCCTCTTAAAAAAAGAAATTATATATTCATGAGAGAATGGGCATACCAGGGCCTCTATTCACTGCAAATGAACTCTAGCTGCATGTACACCTTATGCATCTGGCTTATATGGGTTCTGGAGAATCCATCCTGGGTCCTTAGGCTTCACAGGCAAGCGCCTTAACTGTTCAGCCATCTCTCCAGCCCAGAGATGTCTCTTCTTGATTAGATTCTTAACACTTTTAACCTTCAACAAGGATTCCAGGATGTGTCAGATGCAAAAATCAAAACCAAAGCACCCCCACAACAAACAACAACAACAACAACAACACCAACAACACACTTGGAACTGGCTGATTCAGTCAGCTTGGCTCAATGCCACCTGAAGCTATGCTGAAGATGGCTAGTGGTGAACAACCGAATACCAAGGGCCTATCTGTCGTGGTGGTGGCTTGGCTTCACTAATGCTTATGCAAGCCGGTAGACTCCTGTTCCCAGGGCTGCAAAGTGGGATGTCGTCACTTCCCACAAGCCACTGTCCCTCTTAAACGCTAGGCTGGGTTGCACTGCGCTGAACTAATCCTTACAAAGCATAAAAACGTTCAGTGAACAGCCAGATGGGGAACAGAACTTGAACAGAGTAGACATGAACTTGACCCGAGACAACTGGTGATCAAATGTCTAAGCTTCCGGTAGAAGTACCCATAGGTGAACGTCACGAGCGGGGCACCATGTGTGTTTACCCGGGGTTTGTGACTGGCTCAGAGCTGGTCAGCTGACCGCCCTTCCCTTCATTGACTCAGTAGTTCAACAACAGACACTTGCACACTAGGGACACAACAGTGGTAGTAAAAAGTCATGGTCCTTGCCATTTTATGTCTGCACACTATGAACCTCGAGTTTCTGTTAGGTCTAACTGTACCTTGACTATCTGCCCGGAACCCCCCACCCCGGAACTTCCTGAAAGCGGAGTTACCCCCCACTTGGACAATGCCTGGCCTCATACACTCCCAAGATGTCAGGTCAAGTCATTGTGAACTGCTTTTTGCTTCTGTGTTTTTTTTTTTTTTTTTTTTTTTTTTTTTTTTTTTTTTTTTTGAGGTAGGGTCTCACTCTAGCCAGGCTGACCTGGAATTCACTCTGTATTCTCAGGGTGGCCTCGAACTCATGATGATCCTCCTACCTCTGCCTCCCCAGTGCTGGGATTAAAGGCGTGCGCCACCACGCCCGGCTCTTGCTTCTGTATTTTGCTTGCCAAGCTCCCCATTGGAAATCTCTCAGCCTAACAGTTTGTGAATTGGAAAAACCTGCTTTCTCTTTTGCTCAGGGCTGCTCTCTTAAGCAAAGTGAGACAGCCAGCTGGCTAGTTTCTGGGTGCAAAATACAGCTTGCTTCAATTTGACCAAATACTTGAACCGGTGGTCTCTTTTTTGTGTCGTGGGTTTAACAGTAGCTTCCTAAAAATGAGTCTCTAGCTCTGCTCTCACTGTGAGTCTGTGGAAGACTGCTTAAGAATGCCCCAAGCTCATCACAGTCACTTTCTGAGAAGGCTTCAAAACCATGTTTCCCCCTCGGGAAGACAGGATTAAGCACGTTCACCTGGCAGGTGTCGGTGCTCTGCTGAGACCAAATTTAACACCTGCCCCTTTCATGGTCCAAGATCGTGGGCTGTTTACACCTTTACAGGTGCAGCGGTGACCAAGGATGACCACGGAATCATAGAGGGTAGATTCTCTCAGACAAGGTGACAGGGAGGAGACCTAGTCGCGAAAGAGCAATGTTCCCCACCCCAGCCGGCATCCCCGGTCCCCGGTTCTTACCTTCTCCGTGCAGAATAACCTTCGGATGGATCGGGCCCAGCCCGCCAGAGCTGCTTCTCCTGCTAGCGCCGTGGAGGAAATTTGCGTTCCATGAAGAGCGATAGTGTCCAGAGCCTAAGCAGAGGAGCTGGTTTGCCCCACTTCTGCTTTCAGCCCTCACTTGAGCCAGCCTGGGGCAGGGAGAGCGGGGAATCCTCTTCCATAGACTGGAAACTGGAGTTGCCGCATGCCAGCAGTGGCGCTGTGGAGCAGGAATCCTGCTCAACTTGACTTACATCTGTCCTTCAGAAGGCAAGAGCATTTCAACCCAAAGACGCCATCTCATTGGACAGAAAATAACAGTGAGGAGTTGTTGATTGGCTGAGACGCCAACCTTTTGTTAATTAGGTACAACTTACAGCGCCTGTGCCTTGTTTGTAACTCACACGTGTCAGCCTCTACCAGATAACACAGCTGTTGGCTGCAGTGAGCAAACTACCATGGGTCTAGAAAGACTGGCATTCCTTGGGCCATGAGCACATGCCAGGGCGTATCACCCTGGTTGTATCATCTAAGACTGTATCATCATGTGGCGCCTGAGAGCTTGCTGGAAACACAGAACCTCAGGCCCCACGTTAGACCCACTGAACTAATCTGCATTTTAGCAAGATGTCCAGTTAACGGATGTATCTGCATCTCTAGTTTACCTTTTGCCCTACGAGGTCACAAGCACCAACCAGCATGCAAAGGAACTCGAACAGGACTTACAACCTGACGAGGCCTGCTTCGCCTCGCCTACAGCACTTTGCTTCGTGTATCACTTACCACCATGCAATAGGGTTAAGTTTTCAAGACCCGGTTACAAGGGTCTCCTAATTCCTCAGTGTTTTAGTTTTCTTGTAGAGTGGTGAATGTCTCCTACAGGGATTACTATTTCTCAGTTATTACAAGGACATAGATGAAAATTCTTACAAAGACTTTGTGTGTGGGGAGGCACATTTTCACCATGTAGCCCAGGGTGATCTCAAACGCTTGAGCCTTCTGCTTCAGCTTCCAGAGGGCCCGGCTTACACCAAGTGTGGATGCCACTTTGATAAATGCCAGATGACTTGCAAAGTTTGTGCACTGTGTGGGCTGAAACGCTAAGCTCCCTGGAGTGCCTTAGCCAACAGTCATCCATCTGTAGCTTCTATCTCCTTGCGTTTTCCAAACTTTAAGTCTTTTATTAAGAGTTTAAAAAGGAAGCATTAGTGTTCATAGTCACCTATCCAGGGAAATAGGATCTTGTGGGGACCTGTTTGTATGTAGGATTTTAGTGATGTGTTCATGTCACACGACTTAAGAAGGACAAACTTGTTAAGCAATCTCAACAGCTTGCTTCTTCCACTTAGGTCTGCATATTTTTTTGAATATATATATTTTTAATTTACTTATTTGAGAGAGAGAGGTACAGAAATAGGCAGGTAGATAGAGAGAGAGAGAGAGAAAATGGGTGCACCCGGGCCTCCAGCTACTGCAAATGAACTCCAGATGCATGCGCCACCTTGTGCATCTGGCTTACGTGGGTCCTAGGGAGTCAAACCTGGGTCCTTTGGCTTTGCAGGCAAGCGCCTTAACTGCTAAGCCATCTCTTCTGCCCCGAGTCTGCATATTTTTGCATCATAACTTTTTCAGCTAAAACAAGAATTTAGATAAACTAAACTTGGACTGCGACTTCTAAATTGTTGTATAACAAACTTTTAAATCAAGATAAAAAAAACTGAATCCACAAAGATAAAAACTGTATAATGAGGGAAAGTTTATTTGCTCTTGTCTTTTTAATTCTTTCTCTATGAATGTTTTATAGGCCTATCAGCACAATGCTGCATGTCTATAATTTGCAAATGTACAAATATTCATATGTTGGGCACATGTTCAAAAATATTTTCACCATTGGGGTGCTTGATCAAAATTGTTTCGAGATCATTGAAGTATATTCTTTCTTTCTTTCTTTCTTTCTTTCTTTCTTTCTTTCTTTCTTTCTTTTTTTGTTTTGTGAGGTAG
Source organism: Orientallactaga sibirica (assembly GCA_036365145.1). Lineage (NCBI taxonomy): Eukaryota > Metazoa > Chordata > Mammalia > Rodentia > Dipodidae > Orientallactaga > Orientallactaga sibirica. The sequence continues at coordinate 4,416,895 of JAEOAD010002853.1, forward strand.
GGTCTTACTCTGGTCCAGGCTGACCTGGAATTAACTATGTAGTCTCAGGGTAGCCTCGAACTCTCAGTGATCCTCCTACCTCTGCCTCCTGAGTGCTGGGATTAAAGGCGTGCCCCACCACGCCCGGCTAATTAATGATTTCTTGCTGTCTTTTGTCAACAAATGGCTCAGGAAAGTTGTATTAGTGTCATTGTGTAAAACCAGTGCCATGCTACCAACATTCTCTGAGCCTGAGTCATCCTTGTTAATGCTCACGATTGAGCTTGTTAATTTAACACCAGACACGGAAAGAAACAGCAGGAAATGTGCATCTCAGGATGACTTAAACAATTTCATCTCCTGCTCATCCCGGCTCTTGGCTGGGAACCAAATTTGAAAATAAATACATAAACAAATAAATAAATAAAACAAACCCCTGAAATATGCAAGCTCAACTGTGAATTTTTTCCATGCTACCCAGGATGCAAACAGAGAACACCTGACTTTGCAACGCCTTTTCTCAAAGATCAATACCCATGAGGGGGCTAGAACCCAGTGCCATTTACCAAGACACGAGCTACATCTGAATGCTTGATGTTAAAAAGCTGAAAAGCTGAAAGGTACCTGAAGATCCGTGTGTGTGTGTGTGTGTGTGTGTGTGTGTGTGTGCTCATCAGATACTGTCCTCTTTGTTTTGAAGCCATCTCCCACTGGCCTGTTGCTCACAAAGCAGGCTAGATTGGCTCCGGAATCTTGCCTGTCTTTGCCGCTTTGCCTCACGGACCCTGACCACATTTCTGGACATGCCTTGAGCTCAAAGATACCCCTCAGTGGTTGAGGTGGAGGAGGTTACCCTAAGAAATATGGAGATTTGCCTAATGTTGAGACAGGACGAGACGGTGTCAGGTGTCTAGAAATCCCACAGTGTTTGAATAGAAATCTCCAGGGCATGCTGGCTTGGGATTCCTGTGTGGGGTTCATTATAAAGCAGTCATGGAATCACTGCTCTGGGACAGTTTCTTCCTGCAGCTATGCCTCTGTAGAATACGAAGCTTGCTTGATGCATTCTCAAGCTGAGATCTTTGCACTGCATGCATGGTGGCCTTGAAACCCTAGCTCTTCTAATATTTTCCCAAAGCTCCAGAAAATGCTGACGACCTGAAAGATCTTGAAATGAAAGAGGGTAGGGCAGAAGGGAAGCTCAAGGGCGGCACGTGTGCGCAAGCGCAATTCTCCTGCTGTGTCCTCAGTACTGCAAGCAAGGCTTGGTCTTAACAAAGTGCTCGGCAAATTGTTGAGGGGTAACAGTCTCACCTGAGAAGGTGGAGGGGGACAAGTGGAGGGAAGCAAGTGTCCAGCTTATTCACTTTGGGCTTGTGGGTGGCCAGGGAGTTGTTAGAAGTCCAACCAAGAGAAGAAGTGAGGAAAGACAAGAAACATGCCGGTCAGCTGCCTCTTTCGGTGCTTTGACGTGCTCATGGGCCTCACGACTTCTCAGAAGCCCTCAGCGAAGCTTGCTGGCTGTGTGCCCCTACTTTTCCTTCTATGCCCCCATTTAGCTGGCCTTCTATTGATTCCTCTCAGGCTGTTGGGTGGGACCATTGCACTGAATTCTTTTTTAGTTGGTATTTTCATTTATTTATTTGAGAGAGAGAGTATGGGCATGGCAGGGCTATGTGCCCTGCCTAAGAAATCCAGATGCGTGTGCCACTTTGTGAATCTGGCTTTACATGGGCACTGAGCAATCAAAGGAAGTGCCTTTAACCACCGAGCCATGGCTCCAGCCCTGCTTATGTGCAGAATGGCTTGCTCAGTGTGGATTCTGGTTCTCTGGTGTCATGTCACTTCCTCTGCGCCTCAGCCTCTGAAGCACGAGGTGGTCATGGCCATTCACACTCACACCCCGTGAAGCTGGCATGAGGACCCCGCACTATTCTTGGGGAGAGCTTTAGACATTGTAAAGGTAAGGCCGCTCTACTCAGGTGTGCTTAGGCAGGCTCACCTCTACTCAGTCCAGCCACATATTTGGCCCTTGAACTGGTCCCCAGTCTTCACGAAGCAGGGGATCCTGCCCATGCTGCCTGTCTGTATGTGTTTAAGATCAGTGATTTCCCATCTTCACACAGAGGGTCAGAACCCACATGATCTTTAGATAGGACTGTGTAGATTGCCATTTTTTTTAAACTTTTCATTTTTTTAATTATTTTTTTTTGGAGAGAGACACACAGAGGGAGACAGAGAGTAAGACAGAGATGGGCGGGGCAGCAGTGTCTCAGCTGCTGTGAACGAAATCCAGATGTGTGCGTCTGTGCGCCCCTTGTGGTCAAGTGCAGCATTGCGCCCTTGTGTCACTTTCCATCTGGCTAAACGTGGGACCTGGAGATTGGAACCGCTGGAGATTGGAACCAGTGTTCTTAGGGTTAGGAGGCAGGTGCTTTAACCCCTAAGCCATCTCTAGCCCAGATTGCCATTTTTACAGATGGGTTGGAGCCATGTGGCTGAGGTTTGTTTTCTTCTCTAAAGAGTTAACATCTATCTCATCAGGGAGCTTGAAATGACCTCAGGAGAGTTTGCTAAAGCTTTGGAGTCTGGAGCACATACAAGACTTGAAGGCATGGGTGTATGTTTTTGAGAACGCCCAGGCCCTCTTCAGCATCACGTGGCTTGACTTCTGCGCTGTCTCGACCTCGGGCACACACTGAAACCATAAACTCACAGTCCGGGCTCACACGCTCTGTGCTGGCCAATCTTGATCGTCAGATTGATTGGATTGAGAGATGCCAGTCGCTAGAGGATCAGGAAAGCTAATTTTTGGTGTGTCTGGGAGAGTTTTTCCTGAGTTCATTGATGGAGAAATGACCTGTGCATCATCCCATAGGCTGAGGATAAAATAAAAGATGGAATAAAAGGGGAAATGGCGGCTGGAGAAATGGCTTAGCGGTCAAGGCGTTTGCCCTGCAAAGCCAAAGGATCCCAATTCGACTCTCCAGGACCCACGTAAGCCGGATGCACAAGGGGGCGCATGCATCTGGAGTTCGTTTGCAGTGGCTGGAGGCCCTGGTGTGCCCATTCTCTCTGCCTCTTTCTCTCAAATAAATGAATAAATAAAATATATTTTAAAAGGGGAGGGGGGATGGCAATTCCTCTCTCAACCTCCTGGCTGCCATGATATGAGTTTCTCTATGACGCCTTCCCTACAGGTGAACTGGAACCTCTGAAACCATGAGAAAATAAACTCTTTCTCCCCTTAAGTTGTGTCCCGGTCACGGCCATGAAAATCTGACAAACCCATCTTCTCTCTGGTCGGCAAAGGTGTTACATGGCCAACAGAGAATTAATGTGAATGAGAAATGAGAAAAAAAATCAGAATTGGTGAAATCGGAGAAGATGAAGGGAAGATGGAAAAAGAAAGGGACGCAAATGAGAAAAGAAGAAGAATGGGTCCATTTGATAAGGATGGACTGCCACCATGTTGCCACGGAAGATGAAGGCTTGTGTTCTAGAATCAGATAGCTTGGATTTGAACCTGGGACCTGCCATGATGAAATCCACTAGGGTTGTTTTAGCAGGTCCACAGACAGGTTGGGCTACATGAGTACCGAGGCACTTACCTGTCAGTCACACAGCTCTGGGGTTGCAAGGCTGAGATCAAGGACTTGGTAGGGCAACTCCTTCTGATGTCTCCGAGAGACATTTGTGTCAAGCCTTCCCCCAGCTGCTGGTGAATTTTCTGGCCATCTCGGTCATCCCTTCCTCTGCTTTAAATTGTGCCCCCACTATGCATGTTTGTGTGTCCAATTCCTCCTCCTTTAAATAAGGAAACCAGTCCCATTGCACCAGGACACACTTGAATGATCCTATTTCCAAATAAGGCAATGTTTTGAGAAATTAAGGGTCTTATAACACACTAGAGGCCTCAATGGAACCCACAACAGCTCCTTGCTCCGGGTGTGTCTAGTACAAGTCACAACCCTTTGTGCCTCAGTTTCCTCAGCTATAAAATTGGGAAGGACCGCTGGGTGTGGTGGCACATGTTTTTAATCCCAGCACTTGGGAGGCAGAGGTAGGAGGATTGCTGTGAGTTCAAGGCCAGTCTGAGACTACATAGTGAATCCTACATCAGCCTGGGCTACAGCAAGACATTAAAAAAAGAAAGAAAGAAAGAAAGAAAGAAAGAAAGAAAGAAAGAAAGAAAGAAAGAAAGAGAAAGGAAGGAAGACCCAAAAATAATTGGGAAAGACCTATGCCATAGGCTTGTTATTTGCTATGAAGGTTGAAGGAGTTATGTGCAAGATATTTAAAACAGAGGTTGGGAGACGGCTCAGTTGGTGAAGCACTTGCCACACAGCCCTGTGAACCTGAGTTTGGATCGACAAAACCGACGTAAAAGCTGGGCGTAATCCCAGTGCTGGGGGGACAGAGTCTAGAGGGTTCCAGGGACATGCTACCTACTTAGCCAAACTGATGGGCTATCAGTTCAGTGAGAGACTCTGTCTCAAAAATAAGGTGGAGGGGGGCTGGAGATATGGCTTAGCCATTAAGGCGTTTGCCTGCAAAGCCCAAGGAGCCAGGTTTGACTCCCCAGGACCCACGTAAGCCAGATGCACAAGGGGGCGCATGCATATGGAGTTCGTTTGCAGTGGTTGGAGACCCTGGTGCACCCATTCTCTCTCCTCTCTCTCTCTCTCTCTCTACCTGCCTATTTCTCTCTGTGTCTCACATAAATAAATAAAATTAAAAAAAAAAATAAGGTGGAGGCAAGTTGAAGACACTTGACCTTGTCCTCTGGCCTCCATGCGTACACACACACAGAAATTAAAAAGAAAAACCAGCGGCTGGCACACAGCACAGTGTGTTGTTGAATCAGTTATTCTACTGCAAGATATCTATATGTAGCGGTTTGGGCATGGATTGTGGATAGGTGGATGGTGACTGGGGGCCACCCAGGCTGCAGTGGCTTCTTCAGTGGCCAGGTCTGGGTCCTCCCCTACTTTTTGAGTGGAATGTCTGTCTTTTTCCTCCTACTTTTTTTTTTTTTTTTTGGAGAGAGTCAGAGAGAGACAGACAGACAGACAGATAGAGAATGGGCGCTCCAGCAGCCTCTCAGCCACTGTGAATGAACTCCAAATGCATGTGCCCCCTTGTGGGCAAGTGTGGCATTGCACCCTTATGTCACTTTGCATCTTGCTAAACGTGGGACCTGGAGAATCGAACAGGCGTTCTTAGGCTTAGCAGTCAGGTGCCTTAACTGCTAAGTCATCTCTACAGCCACTCCTACTTGTTTTGATTTTGGGGATTTTACTGATGAGAGCCAATATGTTCCAGAAGGCATGGGAGAAAAGGGCTGACTCCGCCTGACAAGATAGTACTTGGTGCTGGCTCAAGCCAGATCCTGGGGGCTAGAATAAATTCTCTCTCTCGTTCTCTCTCAGAGAAAGGCTGGTTATCACTTGGAGTCCATATTAGCATAATTGCATTGTGTGGCATTTGGGGCCAGCTAATGGACTGTCTCTCAGCTCAGGGTGGTACGAGGACTAGTGGCCATGTTCCTACCTTGGCTGCATTTGAAAATCACCAGTGATCGTGATTTGAGTGGCACAGTGTTTGGAATCTCCTAACTGCTCCAAAGGTGACGTGGGTACATGGTCAGATGAGAACGATTGGAAGAGACCCCCTGGAGTATGTTGCTACTCAGAGTGGTCCAGAGACCAGTAGCAGGACCACCTGGGACTGTGTTGACACACTGACGTGTAGAAGCTCTGGCAACACCAGAGCTGCTGCTAAGTCATGACGTGCATGTTAGCCACTCACCAGGGGTGAAATGGGAGACGCACAGCCAGGGAGAGGGGATCTCCTCTGTCACAGTTCAAGTCCTTCCCACTGCCTGACTCTTGTGGGCCTTTGTTCTCCTTGGCAGCAGCGGGAGGTGGGGTGCCAGGTGATCAGCACCTTAAACCAGGTGAGTGCAAAAGTCAGCCATCATGGCATGTCCAGGTAGGGGAACAGCTGGTCCTCATTAGAGCAGCCACTACTGCATTCGTTTGCAGCCTGAGAGTCAGTGTTTGAAGTGTGCTTAACTCATTCCATGTGCTGATATAAACAGCTTGACCCATCAAGGCATAGAAAGGTCTAGATTCCATGCATGTAAGAAAGTGAATATAATGGTGGGACTGACGGTCTGTAATCCCAGCAACTTGAGATGTCAAGTTCAAGACCAGCCTTGGCAACTTAGTGAACCCTGTCTCAAAATAAAGTAAAAACAGTGTTGAGTGGGAGGAGGAAAGGAGTGGGTAGAAGAAAGGGTTTTGATCATGGTACATTGTCTTTAAGTATAGATGTTGTCAATAAAAAGTTTCTTTTTTTAAAAGAAAGAGAAAAAATAAAACAGGGTTGGGGATGAAACTCAGCAGGAGAGCACTTGCTTAGCATGAATAAGATCCTAGAGTCAATCTCTAGTACTTCAGATAAAGAAAAAAAAGGCAAGTAAATGCTGAAGCAAAAGAAAGGTTGTGGGAAGGGGTGAAGAAATTAAGTGGGGTCTGGAGAGATGGCTTAATGGTTAAGGTAGTTGCCTGGGAAATCTAAGGACCCAGTGCCTACGTAAGACAGATGCACATGGTAGCACATGTGTCTAGAGGCCCTGGCAGGCCCATTCTCTCTGTGTGTCAAATAAATAAAATATAATAAGTATTTAAAAGAAACCAAGTGGTGGGAAAAGAAAAAGTGCTAACCTGTAGATTAAGAACTGCCTCTGTCTGTCTTCCAAGGCTCCTCTGGGAAGAGTCCAGACTGCCGGTGCAGACGTATTAAGATAAATGTGCTTATGCCCAGAGCAGTTCCTCTGGGGGCTTGAGGTGGAGGGGGTGGGAGAACACAAGGGGTGGGAGCCGCTTACTTGAAAATGAATCAGTAGCTTTGAGGGTTGCCTGGAGGAACAAAGCAGATGCCAGAGCAGCCTACAGGTCAGGGATGAATTCCATGTACAGAGAACTTTCCAGAATTATTCGTCAGACTAAGAGAAAAGACTTTTTTAAAAAGTACAAAAATAAAACTCAGCAGTGTGAGCATTATTGTCTGCATGTCTGATTCTAGACTAGGCCCAGCTTCCACGAAACCTTCCTGAGAAACAGCTGAACAACAAAACACGTGAGCTGGAGCACGGGAAGAGCTATGTTCTGTCTGTGGGTCCTCATTACTCGACTACATGTGAGGCCAGACTGAGCAATGGCAGAAGATAAATTTCTGTTGGTGATGTATGAGCTCTCAACATGGTGATCCTTCAAAACATTCACTGATGCAATTATGTTACCTGCCCCTCAATAATTTTCAGCGGCTCCCAGTTTTCCTGCCAAATAAACTGCAAACGCCACAGTTTGGAATTCAGTGCGTCAAATCACGAGAGGCAGGATGGCCGAAAGACACGTGGTATGGGTGGAAGCTGGACAGGAAACTCCTCTTATAGATATGGCTGATCTTGGGTGACTCCTCAAGCTGTTCTGAACTCATGTGGATAACCAGAGCCTTGCAGGGATTCATGTGACACAAGGTGTGAGGCCAAACAAACTGCGCTTAGCAAAGCACATGGTCTGTGTGTCAGTGGGCAGAGTTGTTCTTGTTCATGACAACACCAGGCCCCTTCAGCCCAGCTCTCTCCTTAGCCTGCCCACATTTTGCCCTCAGGATGAATTCGAGGGCATCTTCTCTCACGCAGTGTTTGAGGTAAGAGTCATGTCGGACTTGCTTAGGTTTTCTCCCAGTGAATGAAGGCCCCTGAATCCATGCTCAACAGTGCTGTCCGCACACACGCACGCACAACCGAATGGCAGCTTGCGACCTGACTGATCCAGACGGCACTGAGGGGACCCTGAAGAGGAAATGGATCAGGGAGGACTGCAATTTCTTCAGGCTTCTACGTCTAATTTCCCAGCTGTCACGGGACAAGACGAGTCTCCTTTGGGGTTTCCTGTCTGCGAAGTGACACAAGGATGCCCGGCTCTTTTCAAACATTGTGAGACCTCATGGGATGTGTAAAGTGCTTTTCTGTGTACCAACCCTGGGGTGATAGCCTTGTGACAGCTACTCGTGCTCGTCACCTCTCACACCCTGCGCAAGAGGCCAGGTGGACACAGTGGAGCCCGGGCTGGATTTTGAGCTTCCACCTGGAGCTCTCTCTGCTTTGCAAACCTGATCAAAGTTCCTGTTGGTCCACAGTTCAGTCACGGCGTAACACCCCAAGGTCTGCTGGGCCAAGGTGAATGGCTGGCATGCAATGTGTACTCTTAGAAGTCAGTTCTTCAGCTGGAAGTCCTTGCATGGTATATGCTTTCTTTTAGTGTGTGTGCGCGTGTGCACGCATGTACACGTGGAGGTCACAGGATAAACTTGGGTGTAGTTCCTTAGGAACACTGTCCAACTTACTACCTTTTCAGTTTTTTGAGACAGGGTCTTTCATTGGCCTCAAGCTTGCCAATTAAGGTAGATTATGGCAGTCAGCTTCACAGTTCTTTCTCTGTCTGCCTCCCCAGGGCTGGGATTAAAAGGATGCATTACCACACCTGCTTTCTTTCTTTCTTTCTTTCTTTTTTTTGGTAGGGTCTCACTCTAGCCCAGGCTAACCTGGAATTCACTATGTAGTCTCAGGGTGGCCTCGAACTCTCGGCGATCCTCCTACCTCTGCATCCCGAGTGCTGGGATTAAAGGCGTGCGCCACCAAGCCCGGCTCACAACTGCTTTCTTAATGTGGGTTGTGGGGACTGAACTCAAGTCCCATTGCTTACAGGGCAAGCATTTTACTGACCAAGCTATCTCCCCAGCCCCTCCTAGATCTTTCTTGAATTGGAGGGCACTGGACAGACCAAATATACACTGACCATCATAGTCCAGCAAAATGGCTCAACTTGAATGGGGATTTAAGACATTCTGTTTTTGGAATCTTTTTCTGTGAGACAGTACTTATAGTCAAAGTCCTTGGGGGTACAGAGAGCCAAGAGATGGACACCATGTCTAACCCCTTCTTCCCATCAAGCAAGGTATGACACTGTCAGGCCAGACACTTCTGTAACTACATGCGGAGGTAACTGTGTACTGCTGTCACTTAAAAAAAATTATTTATTTGAGAGAGAGAACGAGGCAGAGAGAGCGAGAGAGAAAGAGAATGGGCATGCCAGGGCATGCAGCCACTGCAAATGAACTCCAGACGCATGCACCCCCTTGCGCATCTGGCTTACATGGGTCCTGGGGAATCCAGCCTTGAACCAGGGTCCTTAGGCTTCACAGGCAAGCGCTTAACCGCTTAGCCATCTCTCCAGTCCTGCTGTCACTTATCAGCTCCTGAGTATGTTCTGGTCACAAAAAGATATTCATAAGAGAATTTGTAAAATTCATTTATGAAATTCATCTGAAAAAAAGTAGAAAACTTAGTATGAATTTCAGTATATGCTGAGCCTTTCAGGGGTCACAGGGAGCTTGGATCTTATAGATAGAGGTGCTGGCCTGCTGGTCCATGTGACTGGAGCTAAGCAAAAATGTTTAACCCTGAACATTTAAACTTCAAGGGGGTAATATCAGCTTTTTACAAAGGCCAGTTGTTTATTTCTGTACCTTCCTTTGGGCTAGATTTTCAGTTACAGTTGGTTCCAGGCTTTATATTTAAACATCTTTTAAAAAGCAATCAAGGGACCGAAGACATGGCTTAGTAGTTAAGGCGCTTACCTGTGAAGCCTAAGGACCCAGGTTCGATTCCCCAGTACTCACATAAGCCAGAAGCACAAGGTGGCACATGCATCTGGAGTTCCTTTGCAGTAACTAGAGGTCCTTGTGTGCCCATTCTCTATCTGCCTCTCTATCTCAAATAAATAAATAAAATATTAAAAACCAAAATTCTTTTGTCCCATAAAAGTTTCTTTAATGATATTACCTACTCATTTAAGGATCCCTTTGTACTGGTCTATTTCCTTATTAGGATCAGGGCTAAGAGAAGCAAGAATACATTTTAAAAGGCCCTATATTTCTTTGGGGAATCATAGCTTTATATAAATCTAGGCCTGTGATATTTTCATGCAGTACCAGCTGTGTTGGGCAGTTTTGATTCTACATTTATTCAGCACACACTCATTTTTTTTTCCTCCCTTCAAAGCCGCTTACTATTTGATCTGGAAGAACTGTCTGATAGTCACCCAATTGCTTTATGTCTGATGTGCTATGGAATGTTAATTTCTCTCTCTCTCTCAACCCCTTTCCACAGAAAGGGGAGATAATCCTGCCTCTACCTAATAAGAGACAGCACCTCGCCTTCTGATTGGACAAGAATTTTCATTAGGCACTGAAAACCACAGGCTGAGCTGAGGATGTGGAAGAATATGGGTGTGGATGGCTCAGTAGAGCTGCCAAGCCACCCTCTATTTAAAGGGGTTTCTTGGGACTCAATGTTGACTTTTCTGCCAAAAACCTCATGAATACCTAATTAGCATTATCTTAGTTTCTGGGCTCGCCTCCAGCCACCTTCTGGAGCCGCCGTAAGGGGAAGGAGCAGCTTTTGATCCAGCTGGCAACACACCCCTCACCCTTCTGGCCACTTCCTTCTCATTGCTTGTTGAGTAGGTGACTGAAATAGTTAGGGGGACCCTAAGAGTTTTCAGGGTCTCAATGCAGACTCTTTTATTTAAATCCAAGCTTCAGAACTAGGAAGATAACTTCATTGGGGAGGTGCTAGCCTTTTGAGCAGAAAGAATGAGTGTGATTTCCAGGGCTCATAAAAATGCCACATGTGGAGGTGTATACCTGTAATTCCATTCTGAAGAGGTGGAGACAGGCAGAGCCCTGGATCTTGCTATCCAACCTATTTGGCTTGATTGGTGAGCTACAGGTCAACAGGAGAGAGACCTTGTCTCAAAAAGAGGTGGAGGGTATACCTGAGATCGTCCTCTGGCCTCACACACGCACGCCTGTGTGTGTGTGTGTGTGTGTGTGTGTGTGTGTGTGTGCGCGCGCGCGTGTGTCCATCCACACAAAAATGTTCACCCTCATATATATGAACATGAATACATACATGTACCTACACCATGCCACACACAAATAAAAAACTGGATATGTAGTCAGTGGTAGAGTGATTTTTTTTTTTTTGGAGAGAGTCAGAGAGAGAGAGGGAGAGGAGAGGGAGAGAATGGGCGCGCCAGCAGCCTCTCAGCCACTGTGAACAAACTCCAGACACATGCGCCCCCTTGTGGTCAAGTGCGGCATTGCGCCCTTGCATCACTTTGCATCTGGCTAAACGTGGGACCTGGAGATTGGAACCGGCATTCTTAGGCTTAGCAAGCAGGCGCCTTAACTGCTAAGCCATCTCTCCAGCCCAAGTGCTTTCTGAACATGCATAGAGCCCTATGTTCATCCCTAACACTGCCACCCCCCATCCCAAATTCAAAACCTCAAACAACAGAGGAGAAAAGATGGGAATGTTGAGAAACTATGCTTATTCGTATGGAGGAACCAGACCACATGCATTTGTAGGTGATTAATTCTCTTTATTGGAGGAAAACAAGAAGTCATCAATCTCATTACCATTATGATAGAAATCTTGATATGTACACGATTGTCAAGGCAGAGAGAGTCATTTGCTACATAGACCCATGAACAATTTTGCAGTGCCGCAAACCTATGTGGGTTAAACTTCTTGCAGAGTTTATTACATGCACGGAATAAATGCATAGTTTCCCTTCTTTTGGACAGGCATTTTTTAAATGGAAAAATTGAACCAATTACAAGCCTGGTTGTAGGGGACGTGGGTCCTTTCTGAGTTCAGTGCCGGAAGCTGTTGCAGAACATGCTCACTGTTGTGGGGGGGGGGGAGCCGAAAGAAGATCAGCTACGTTGATGATGGGTGGCCACAAAAGTCAATTTAGAAATTATTCAATGGAGGTTCTGGGCAGAAAGTACTTTCGATGTCTTCTCACCTAACGTGGGACTAAGGGGAAATATTCTTTAAACATGGTGCCTGGTCTTTCCCACTGAAGGTGCTGCTCACGGCCACACAGCATTGCACGCCACCCTGCAATGGGCAGCCCCCCTTGAAGGAAATCAGCAGGCTCTCATTCCTTCTTTGTTAACTCTGCCCCAGAGCCTTGTCCTTCAAAGTGCAGGGTACCCAGAAGGCTCTGGGAATCCCAGTCTGTCTAAACGTAGATTTTCCTTCCAGAAACAATTTAACTTGTGTTTGGAGCTTCGGAGTCCCTAGTGATGTCTTATCTCTCTGACTAAAGCCTCAGACACTCATTTCTTTTTTTCCTGCCCATAAGAAAATAAAATCACCTGTAATTAACATAATATGGCAAATCATCAGAAGACACAATAATCATATGACAAGTTCCCCAGAGACAAAAGAAAAAAAAAGGTTAAAAACAGGTATGGCGAATGCAGAAGCAGCCTTAGTACAAGAGGTGAATGCAAGTTTGTCCCTTTGGTGTAGAAAGACAGAGACATTTGGAAGCCATTCCACAGTTTGCTTTGTGCACAAAACCAGACTGGGCGGCCACATGCTGAACGCTTGGTTTCCAAATGCGCAGCTCTAGGGTTTGCAGAAGCTGAGCCCCCAGAGCCAAAAGCTGACCGCTCCTGCTGGAGGTGTCAGGGAAGTCCAGAAAGGGATAAGTCCCTGCTGACTGCAGAGGCTGCTTTGGCTGCTAAGTGGAACGGGCGGCAGGCCAGGCCAGGCCAGCATGCGGGGCCGACTTCACAGCAGGGCTGGGCTTCTACGTGCACACCTGGGCTGCAGACACACCACGATGTTCCAAGACCACGATGAAGGGACTTAGTGAAAGGATTGTCATCTCCCTTTTTCTCTCTTCCTTAGACCTCTCTGTCACCCAACTAACTTTCTGCACTTGAATTTTCTTGGAGTCAGAAGGAAATAAGTCCTCCTTTCAAAAATCTGTTTGGCCTTTTTTTTTTTTTTTTTAAATTTTTTAACCTCAACATTTTCAATTCCAAAAGAAATACATGACAAGATGGAATACCTTTTCCAAAGGTCAAGTTCACTTGCAGCCCTAACCTAGGACCAGATATCCTCCATCCAAAGAATGGTAGAATACATACAGAAATACACATTTGTTTTGGAAACAAACTGAACAGTGTTT